>CAMPFS010000003.1:2400000-3000000 GCA_946814055.1 Caenorhabditis sp. 36 PRJEB53466
AGGTCTGACAGGGACCTTATTTTCTTATTTATTTTCATCATTTTTATTTTATTACACTGTCACTATATAAACCAAGTCCAACGTTCATTAACCATCTCTCTCTCTCTATCTCTTCCTTCCTCTGACGTTATTGCTATGCATTGCCTTTTTCGTAGTGAATTAAATTAATTTTTCCCTTTTCATGTATAGAATTTCTATAAAAACCTATCGCAGTCGAAAAACGGTGCACGTCGTTAATATTTTCTTTTATTTTCCGCAAACTGTTAATTGAATCTGTTTAGAAACGCATATTTTGAACATGTCAAAAGTTTCAGAAGGTACGAAAGCGAATCAACAAATAGAAGGATCTGTAGAAAGCAGAGAATCGAGGTTTGTGTGATGAAAAATATGAAAAATTCTAGAGAGGGGGAGAGAGCGAATAAAAGTAAACGAGAGCTCAATCGTCATAATAGAAATATTCCAGACGTTCCGTTTGCGCCCAGTCTGGTAGCTGACGGTCGTTGGCGAAGGCTGTTTCCAGTTCCGCGACCCCGTCCGCCTCATCTTCGACGTCGTCGTCGTTCTCGATGTCCAGCAAGAAATTGTCGTCAACATCATCACCATCTTCAAATTCGGCGAGCTCCTCACTCTCGCTCATCAAGCAGCTCGCGAAGTGAGTTTTCCGAATTTTCGATATGTGAATACAACTTTCTTGCAGATGAGGCAGAAAATGCGTTGAGAAAGTCGAGAGTCGTTATCCTCACCTGAAGGTGAGTAATGTTATCAGATAGTTCTCCTAAAAAACCCACTTCCGGGAGTGTAGAGCGTGTCTCTTACTCTGCACGTGTCTTTTCGCTTGGCTCCATTCCAACTCGATGGGACTGAGAAAGCAGTGATAAGGAGGAAGTCTGACGACTGTCATCCCGAGAGTTCTGGCATACTCGTCCACGACAAACTTTTTGCAGGCCCATCTGCCCCCATTGGACTCAGGGCGCTCTTCAATCCGGCGATAAATCTCATCCTTCCGCAGTTTTGCATTCACAAAAATGTCCTTCGACTCCAGTCACTCGACCATCTCCTTTCGTGTACAGGAGAGTCGCATATTCGGCATTCGCTTTGCTTCTCGATTAACAGGAACCGCCATTCTGCTCTGAACAGCGGAGCCTGAAACTCCGAGGATTCCGGCACACAAGTTGATGGCACTATCAAAAATTGTTCCCGACGACGATTTCCCGAGTTTTCCTTTGATGAAAGAAAGCGAAGCGATCGCGTTGCACACCAGGTCTTCTTCTCCTCTCGCCCGAATTTCTCCTTCCAGTTTTTGATGTGCGGGCAGATCGGATAACTTGATACCCATCAGCGTCCTTCCGAGATCCACGGCCACTTCGTCTCTCTGCAAGCGTGCACCCCCAGGTAAACTCAATTCATCGCTATTGCCCCTCGGTGTTTGCAGACGCAAGCCAAAATTTCCTGAAATTAGGCTTGAGTCTGCAAACACCGAGGGGGCAAGAGCGGTAAATTGAGTACTCTGGCATTTCGTTATTAATATAACGGCGGCCTAATAAGATTGATATGATACCTAATTATAATTAGGTGTCATATCGTTTGAGAATGTCTTCAGAAGAGTCAAGAAAAGTTTGAAATTTTACCTGAGTAGATTAATAAATTGTCTAGCTAGATGTATAAATCTTCTAATTAGATTAACAAGTGCTCAAATCAAGTTTCACGCCAACCGTCTGCTGGCTCAAATCTCGATTGCGCCAAGAAAAAACAGTCCAATCTAATTAGGTCGCGTTTAGATCATTAACTTTCTAATTAGATTAATATCGAATTGCTAGAGTATATCGAATTGCTAGAGGCTGGTCGAACAGGCGCCTGCTTTTCAGGCATCTGTTTTTTAGGCCCCTGTTTTTTCAACACGCCGCTGCGTCCCTGCGTTAAAACAGACGTTCTGAAAAAACAGGCGCGGGCGCCTGAAATCGCCTGTTCGACCAACCTACCCCCAGGCATGTTTTCACATTGAAAAGAAAAACGAGTCCTCTGATTTGTAAACTGTGTTTTTTCCCGGAAGACGGCAGCCGGAAGACGGAACAAAAAATCGTCAATGCAGAACCTTTTTCTCCGGTTTTTTTTTTTTGAAAAAATAACTAAACAACAAAAATTTTGAATCTGGGTCACTGCCCGTGGACATTCGCGTTCTTCGTTGCTAGTAAATGGCTTCTGAAAAGCTATTCCTCTTTTACGGTAAGAAGAAAAAATCCCGAAAGACGGCAGACGGAAGACGGAAGAAAACTTTTTTCCCGGAAGACGGCAGACGGAAGATGGAACAAAAAAATCCACGGAAGACGAAAGACGAAAGACGACAGACGGAATTCCGCTCAACTCTGAACGCTAGGCGTGAAGTGGACAAGAGGATGTGGCGGAAGAGTCGGCGACGGTGGCGGCTGTGAAGGGGGAAGAGGAGACGCCAGGAACTATTGCATAATTATTCGTGTATTCTCGTGATTGAAATAATCGGTATCGTCAATGAAGAGCATATGAAAGATACTTCGTTTTATTCGGTCAAAAAGTGAGTCGCAGAGTGGACAAAGTTATTCGTCATCGTCAGAATCCGGAGGCGGAGCTTCACGATAGATAGCGGCAGGGATTTGCCACGCGCCACGGAGTCTATGAAGGGGGTGTACACGCGGTCTGGGGTCGTCGGCCAGTCTCTCGACTTCCGCTTGATCTGTTCCTGACGGCGTTTCCCACTTCTTCAGCACCGTCTCTTCAGGCATAATCACTTCAACACGCAGATTCGCAATTTTGGGACCGTAGAAACCTCTCCAGTACTGGCCATCTCTGCCCTCGTTTTTGATGATCAAGTGGCGAAGTCCGGAAGGATAATCGTCGAACTCCAGGGTCCATTCTTCCCATTTCACTTCTAAAAATTCCAAATTATTTTATTCTTTTTTTTTTCTAATTAAGCTCACCACTCCACTGTTCCCATTCTTTCCTTATTGTTTTGCACTGCGGCCCCGATTCTTCGGATGGGCTCGTCCACGTCGCTTCCTGCGCGTTCAACTGAGCCGCAAAAGTCAGCGACGCCGAGCAATCGTGGCGATGATTGACCATTTGGGTGATTCGGATTTTCGGACGCACGTAGTCCATCACCCAATCATCGATTCCAGAGTTTCTCAGGTCGACAAAAGCAAACATGTAGGAAGTGGCGAAGGAGAAGGAGAAACAGTTGGTCACATCTGGATGGTGTTCGCAGCTGGCTCCTCCGTCGGACTCCATTTGAATTCTAAACCGGACAAATTGCGAGAATCTGGCTCTGAGCTCATTTACTCACCCACTTCCAGCACTTCTGATCAGAAAATCATCGTTACGAAACGTTCCCGTTCGCACTTGATTCGGTTCGCGCTGAAAGAGCGGTGCAAAATCGCGTTCGTATGAAGCATATCCGCGACCGGAAGCCACCTGAAAATAGATTTGCGAGTAAAAAAAGTCCCCAGATGTTTTCTAACAATTTGTTTTATATCAAAATGGAAGTGTGTTGTGTCGATTGCGCCGTCCTCATTTCCTTTGAACTTGTTCTGAGCAGCAGCCTTTCTCCATGTGATCGACGGAAGAACGTCCTCGATTCCTTGATATCGAGCTTTTTCGACCCAAAACGAGTCGACTTTCAGCAATTTTTCGAATCGATGACACGCCTGAAAATGAAATTACGTTTTCGACAGCTTTCACAGAAAATTATACCAGCATGCAGTTCAACAACGATTTATTGTCGAGTCTTTTGAAAATTTGCGTGAAGCATTCGTCGGTGACATTTTCAGCATCGCTAAAAGGAAATCGATGATTGATATTGAAAATCTGGAGCTTTTCGAGCTTACATGAGAAGCAGGGGATCCGGTTGTCCGAGGAGACGAGCCATGAATGTGTTAATCACTTGAATCATTACGGAATGGCAACGGGAACCGAAGAATTTTCGGTTTTTAAACAAATGGTGAGTCAGCCAGTGGACAGGAGACGCAGGCGGAGAGTGAGTTACGAAATGGGAAGGGGCATGTGATGTTGGAACGAAAACAGAGAAAAACACGTCGACGAAATGTTCTGTAGGGAACCTTAAGTACGAACTGGGTTTCTACTTAATAGTTCTAATTCTGAATTCTTCTCACTGGTTTTTAGGCTTCCTCTTCTCCGGCCGCGGATCGATATTCTCAAGGGTCCCCTTGTGATTCTCTTCTTCCCCCTATTCACAACACTGCTTCTGAACGAAACGAGGTCTTCAATCGAATGCCCCACTTCCCGCATTTCCCGGTGATCGCCGGCGCCAAGGTCACTCGCATATCCCATTTTACAAGTATCTCTCAATCCGTTTTCACGGCTTCCGCACGAAACAACAGGCGCCATCTATCACGACCTGCCTTTATCCGAGAAAATGTGTGCGATAAAGATGAAAACCCGTCAATGTACAATGTCAAGTTAGTGTGAAGGTATATATATATACAAGAAATTAGAATGATTCGTCGCGTTCGGTAGAGGGAACCGCATCATAATCGAGTCGGTCAACGGCCTGTAGCACTTCCTCCTCTCTCACTTCCCTCGCCATCTCGAACTCCGCCATCGGATTATCGATAGTCATCGGAGCACTCGGTCTGACATTCCTTGTCGCGATACTGGTCAGCGGCAGGTTATAGTCGGGCGCGTCGAACGCAACATGCGAGCTGAAAGCACTTCGCTTTCGACGCTCCTCCTGTCCCTCGTTGAGCGATAAGAGCGCCTGAAAGAGCATTCCACTTTACTTTCCGCCGTCTCTGTTATCAATGCGCTACCAGCTTGATAGTGATGAAAACGTAGATGAGAATGATGGCCAGTATGTTGAGGTAGACTGCAAACATGATCCGTGTCGCCTCATCCTTCTTCAGCCCGGTCATCAAGCCGTCCGACGATTTGCGCGACGTGGCCTAAAGACGGGTGTGTCAATATGGCCCCTCCCACCAGTCGCTATTATATACTTACTGTGCCCTTTCCGAATAGACCTGTCGCCGAGTCAAACATTCCCCTTGTTTTCTCAGCTGCAGTATTCATCCAGGTCGGCACTTCGACACTCTGACCGAACAATTCGATACTATCCTTCTGTAATCGCCTGTTATTTTTACATCATTCACTCTAATTCCTCTATCAACCTTCGAGCGCAATTCCGCAGTCACCGGGCCTTCCGAAAGTTCGGACGCATTTTGGTTCTTCACGTAGAAGGCGTCGGAAGAAATGGCTAGTAGAACGAGCAAACTGAAGCGTATCCAAAACATTTACTGAAAATAATTATCACATTTTGAGTGGAATTTTTGTAAAAACTAAAATTTGAAACATCTTGTAAAACTCCGCGATAGAAATCAGTTTATTCGAGAGGAGTTTAAATTTAAAACCGTGTCGAGACCTAATTCACCTGGCTAACTGTGCGCCTTTAAAATTCAAATTTTAGGCGAGCTTACACAGTCGTTCTTCAGCATTTTTCCAGCCTCGTTTCAATTCCAATGTTTGTTTGTCATGTTAAAAATTTTCTAAATTACCAAGAAAGAAATTTTTCCAGTAATAATTGTCGGTTTGTGCAACATATAATTTGTCTGCATTTCTTTCTCCTTTCCACTCCGATTTTCCAACGATTCACTCGAATTTCCATATTTCCCACGATAAAAAATATTGCGCGTGAATTATTCATCGCGGGGCCATAAACAGTCTCCACGACGATGGATCCACGTGTTCAAACTGCGCTCGGCGGAGGATGACGTGTAACAACTGCACACCGTCCACTCTCCTTCGCCCCTCCGCAGCAGTCCTTCAGTCTTGCGTCTTGCCGGGCACTTTTCTCTTCCCTCTCGCTCGTTACAACGTGTGTGCGTTGCCCCGTCGCCCGCTTCTTTTTCTCTTTCGATTCGCTCCCGCCGCTGTGTGTGTGACCAGAGAGCCCTTTTTTCGAAGTTGAACTGCGTCCGTGTCTGTCAACAGACAACGTTCGTATTGGCCGTGCC
Organism: Caenorhabditis sp. 36 PRJEB53466; assembly: GCA_946814055.1. Lineage (NCBI taxonomy): Eukaryota > Metazoa > Nematoda > Chromadorea > Rhabditida > Rhabditidae > Caenorhabditis > Caenorhabditis sp. 36 PRJEB53466. The sequence goes on from CAMPFS010000003.1 coordinate 2,405,994, forward strand.
AAGTAACGGCTAGCGCGTAGTTTACTCACTCAATTGATTCTCGACTGTTCTTCGTTTTTGAAAGCTCTCACAGTCTCAAACAATCGATTTTACAGGTAATTATGACACCATCATACTCCCTTCTCTTCCTGCTTGCCGCTACCATCGCGGCCGTAACTGCCGAGAGCGAAAACGTTCTCGTTCTCACAGAGGTATTCTAATTCGAAACTCGTTCCCAGTGGTTGATTTCTTGGTTTTTAGAGCAACTTCGACGAGGCTATTAATGGAAACGAATACATTCTGGTAAAATTCTACGCTCCATGGTGCGGACACTGCAAGTCGCTCGCCCCGAAATACGACGAAGCCGCCGATTTGTTGAAGGAGGAGGGATCTGACATCAAACTCGCCAAGGTCGATGCCACTGAAAATCAGGCTCTCGGATCGAAGTACGAGGTCCGCGGATACCCGACTCTTCTTTACTTCAAGAACGGAAACCCGACCAAGTACACTGGAGGACGCTCCACCGCTCAAATCGTCGATTGGGTCAAGAAGAAGGCCGGACCAACTGTCGCCACTGTCGAGTCTGTTGAGCAGCTGGAGGAGCTCAAGAGCAAGCACAGAGTTGTTGTTCTCGGAAACTTCAAGGTATATTTTGTGCACGTATTCATTCTAAAAATTATTTATTTCAGGACGCCAAGTCTGAGGCTGCCGTCGTCTACAGCAGCGTCGCTGATTCTGTCGAAGATGCCTTGTTTGGTCTTACTTCCTCTGCTGACGTCCTTGCTGCCGCTACTCTCACTTCCGAGGGAGTTGCTTTGATCCGTACTGATGGAGATGACTCCGAGACTAGCACCATCGCAGCCGAGGATATCTCTGATGTCGCCGGACTCAAGCAATGGATCCACGGATACAAGCTTTCTCCAGTCACCGAGTTCACTCAGAATTCCGCCCAGGAGATTGTTGGAGGAGACATTAAGCAGTTCCACTTCCTGATCATCAGAAAGTCTGACTCTACCTTCGATGCCACCATCAAGACTTTCACCGAGATTGCCAAGGAGTACCGCACCAAGATCGTCTTCGTTCTTCTTGATGTCGACCTTGAGGAGAACCTCAGAATCCTCGAATTCCTCGGAGTCGATGCCAAGATCACCCCAACCAACAGAATCGTCAGCCTGGGAGATCAGGTCGCCAAGTATAAGCCAGCTGAGGGAGATGACTACAAGACTTTCACTGATAGCTACCTCGACGGAAAGGCCACTGAAGACCTCAAGAGCCAGGATCTTCCAGAGGACTGGGATGCCCATCCGGTCAAGACCCTTGTTGCCTCCAACTTCCACGAGTTCGCCCATGACAAAACCAAGACCGTCTTCATCAAGTTCTACGCTCCATGGTGCGGCCACTGCAAGCAGCTCGTGCCAACCTGGGACAAGCTGGCCGAGAAGTTCGAATCGAACCCGAATGTCGTCATTGCCAAGATGGACGCAACCCTCAACGAGGTAATTCGTTCACGCATCCGTACAAGTTCTCATTCATAATTTTTAGCTCGCTGATGTCAAGGTCAACTCTTTCCCAACTCTCAAGTTGTGGCCAGCTGGATCCACCGAGCCAGTCGACTACGATGGAGACCGTGATCTCGAGAAGTTCGCCGAGTTTGTCAGCAAATACGCCACCGAATCCGAAGCCACGGAAACCGCATCTCAGGACCACGAAGAGCTTTAAATCAAATCGCTATGTATCAGTTATTTATTGTTCACAATCACGGTGTTTCATTGTGATTTACTTGTTTTTTTTTCAACGATGTGCTTAATTAAGATGTTTGAAAATACGTATTTCGCGTTTTCTCGAATCCCGTTTTGTTTGCATGCTGTAGTTTTGATATTTTGTTTTGCCTATTAGCAATTCGGCTACTTGGATTGCAGATCTCGAAAATGGCTGGTGGTAGCGAAAAACGGGTATTCCTCGACATGTCGGTGGATGAGAAGCCAGTCGGCCGCATCGAAATAAAACTGTTCACGACTGAAGGTTTGAGAAGAAGAGAAAACTGTAAGAGCCGACTGGGTGTTTCAGCTCCGAAAACGTGCGAAAACTTCCGTGCGCTGTGCACTGGAGAGGCCGGAATGGCTTCGAACAACAAGGCGCGTCTGCACTACAAGGGCAACGAAATGCACCGAATCGTGCGGAAATTTATGATTCAGGTGCTGAAAATTTATAGGATTCTGGAGGGAAACGGTAGAAAATTCAGGGCGGAGACATCACCGAAGGAGATGGAAGAGGCGGCTATTCGATCTACGGTCGGTACTTTGACGACGAGAAATTCCGACTGAAACACTCGAAACCGTATCTTCTGTCGATGGCTAACAAGGGACCGAACTCGAACTCTTCGCAGTTCTTCATAACGACTGCGCCGGCGCCCCACTGCAATGATAAGCACGTCGTCTTCGGAGAGGTCATCAAGGGCCAGGACGTCGTCGATCTCATCGAGAATCTCGAATGCGACGACGGCGCGAAGCCGAAGGTGAAGGTGGTAATCGCCAATTGTGGAGAGCTCGTCAAGAAGAAGAAGATTCTGACGGACGAAGAAGACAAAGCGGCTCTGGAGGCAAAGAGATTGGAGGAACGAAACAAGATTCCGGACTGCCCGAAATCATGGCTTTATCGAAATGATGGCAATGATGAGCGGGAAAATGAGAACAGAACAATTCGAAGAAGAGACAGGAGCAGAGAATCAAGACGGAGAACATCGAGAAGCAGAGAAAGAAGACGTGATCGCTATAATGTGAGCGAGAACGCAAAACTGATCAGAAAAATCCACTTTCAGAGCGGCGACGGCCGGGACAGCTCATCAAATAACGGGGGAACCCGTGTTCGTGGACGCGGAACCACCCGATTTCGTCGCGAGAGATCGCTGACTCCGGAGCATTGGAAAAGAAATGCTCCGAAGGTATTCAAATTCACATCTCCCTTAACTTGATTTATTTTCAGAAGTGGGCTAACGTTACCGAACAACCGGATCTCATCGGATCCCATTCGCCCGCAAAACAAAAAATAATATAGTTCAAGAGGTTACCGTCCAACTTTTATTCAATGTTTCAGGAGGAGACGGATAATAAATGTTATGTTCTTCTCCTATTTCAGTCCTTCCTCCACACCGGAAACGTCTCCAAAGCGCCAGTGGCCATATCATGGAACGAGAACGTTTCGTAGTGTTTTATCATTGTTTGCAACGAAAGGAACTCGGGATTCAGAAGATGCGGCTCGCACGATTTGTCCATCGCATCCTCGTATTCCACTCTGAACAGATGGCGCGTGAGCTTTCGAATCGGATCGTGCTGCTTCCTTTTGGAGATTGTAAAGTGATAGTAGAAATTTTTCGTGGATCTGAAAAAGGATTCTTCTGGAAAAAGCTGATGAGAGACAAGAATAAACCGATAAGCGAGCATGAGTGGAAGCGAGAACTGAACGGTGCCATCACTGGCCATTCGGTAGTAGATCACGAATCCGCGGTATCCGATGAGCTGCTCCGCTTCCTTTTCGGTGGCTCCTCCCACGAACACCTCCGTCTCCGTTTGGCTCGTTTGTTGGGAGATCGGAGAGTCCGTCGACGTGGATTTGTACGAAACGGGCGGCGATTCGTCGTCGAACGCCTCGCAGATCATCTTTTTTGACAGTTTTTCGTGCGTCGGATGGATCGTACCGTATTTTCGGCAAATCTGAAGAAGGAGAGGAAGAGGATCGAGTTCCGAGGGTACTTTACACGCTCACCAGTCTACCGTACTTGTCCTCCTCCAGCAATTCCTCTTCTTCGCTCATATCTCGAATCTTTGAATCAAAATGGCGCGGGTCAGACGTTATTTTTCACGATTATTGTACGGTCAACACGTCATTTTGTTTTCGTAAGCGATGCCACGACCACGAGTGCGGTAGAGCACGATTGCCAAAGTTTCTACAGAGCAGAGAATACGGGCGTGCTCGCGGAGCCAATCCCTCACATTGATTTGATCGAGATCTAGACAAGTTTGTTTGTGCTCTTCATGACAAGATCAGGGACAGTCCTCTCAAGGAAGATGGAAGAATGACTGCGGTGTCAGAAGCTAGGTCATACTCGAAATCAAAGAATCAAAATGTCCTCCCACGCGTCTCTTTCACTCCGATACGGATACCCTCGCGCGCACCTTTGCTTCTGAATAATTTGTGAGAACCTGCCCTTTGGCTCTCGCGCATTCTTTTGTCCGATTCCATTCGCGAGACACCTCCTACTCGCCAGAACAAAGGTCGAGAATTCATTCACATTCTTTTTTTCTTGATTTTGGAGGGAGTCGAGAGCAAACTCGTTGTTTTGGCGTGGTGTGAAATCACGGAAAAGGAAGAGAGGATTCATTTGGACCTCCCGATGTTTGTCTCTTTTTTTATTCCGTCGCCGTCTCGCTTTTCATTGCAACTTTCTTTCTGTTTTGAATATTCAATTAGGCTAGACTGATGATCTTTCAAAGTTAGGCTACGATCCAGCATATTTGCAAAATCTTTCACTTCAAATATCCCCGTTTTTCCGGGTGTCCGTTCCGGTCCGGCCCGTTTCAATGTATGTGATCCAGGAGAAGCGCTAAGCAGCCGAACCTCTCTCAAAATTGTACCGATTGTTTTTGAGCTTTCTGTGTTTGCCAAACTACACATTCGAATCAAGTCAAAGTGTCACTGAATCCGTTCAAATCGCGTGGTGCTCGAGAATTCGAATATCCTCGCAACTGGGAACAGCTGGGATTATGTGTTGTGTCAACAAACAGATTTGAACTGAAAATGGGCCCGAAGCGAGGGAGATTGCTTCAGATTCTGGGAAATAGCTGTTATTGTCCTTCCGGTGTCTATGGAGAATCAAGTCTAGCCAAGAAGTTCAGAACTGCCCGTATCCTATCAATAGGCTCATTTACCGCGTCCACCGGCCCATGGCGCCTGAATACATTTTGTCTTTGTGTGCGCATTATTCGTTGGACTCTCGTGACTTGTTCCAGAAGAAAACATGTGTTTTCCAGCTTCTCGCCTTCTGATTCGTCGACATGATTCCGTGCCGAAGCCCCCAATAATTTGATTGTAACTCTCCGCCCTCCCTCTCTATCTTCTCTCTCTGCTTCTGCTTCTTATTTGCCTTCGTGTTCGTTTTCTGCTTCATTCTTCTCATCTTTCGTCTTCCTATCACATCGTGGGCGGCCAAGAAGCTTCTGAAGAATGTCAAGGTGGGTGCTTGTTTCGGGGCGCCGACCATTCGAATACACCTCCTCCCCGGGGAAATATCAGATGAGAGTGGAGGAGAATGGGCGGAATGAGTACGTCCTTGACGGGTTTGGCAGACAAAAAAAGAAAGAGATAAAGAGACAAATTGAACCGAGATTCGAGCCGAGACAGCTGAAAAAGAGTTGTCCTTTTTATGTGAACTCTCTCAGTTTGAGTGCATTTTGTACGACCCAAAGAAGTGCGGTTGTTCTGTGATTTCGGGTGGGCAATCATCATTACTAGTACTTCACTTTTCCAGTTGACAACTGTTTGATACGATCCCTCGCAAGTCTACAATAGCTCTTGAAACTTCTAAGAGCTACAGTAGTCTTGTCAGTTATTGTATTGAAATGCGTTCAACTACAAAAGTAAAGTTTCTGGACAGCACGGTCTCCAGAGCTGAGAATATGGGCGTGGCCTCGGCCAAATGGCGTTTTCATGAATTGAGCAGGTTTTCTCTGATTTTTGTGGTCAACGGCGATAAAAAATAGTTGTTCCACATGAAAACACACTAATTTTGAGAATTAATGACGTTTTGGCGCATTTTTCGCGGACTTTGCTTTTTCGCCTTCGCCGCCTAAAAACCGCACTTCTCATTTTGCGCTTTCTTGACCGTTTTCAGACATAATTGGTTTTGAGAATGATAAATCACGTAAATACAAGCATTTTGAGCGCTCGAACAGCGAAAATTACCGAAAAGCAACTGAAATTTACGCAGTTTTAGCCAAAAACCTTCAAACGGATAAATGTGATTTGCGACTTGACCAAATTTAACGCTCTTGCGCTTAAAAAATTCGTAATAGCCTATACAATCGGTCTATCGAGAGACAAATCAGAAATTATCGGTTTTTCGTGGCTAATCTGGCAAAAAATACAAATTTTTCTGTTAAAATTTAAATTTCGCGCCAATGTATCGCTCTATTGGGCGGGGCGCACTTGCGCCCATTGTAAGCTCTGGAGACCGTGAACAGGAAGATTTCAAAGAACCAATAGTTACTGTACCCAATTACCTGTTCAAACATCAAGAATCAAAATTTTTATAATCTTGTAAACTCCCAATTTTCCGAATAATTGGCGCATGAGAGCCGGAGCTTTTATGGCTTTTCCGGGAAATTTCTCATCTCGCCGTCTCAACAGACATATTTCGTTGAAAAAGAAGCCCTTCGAAGAGCTCACGGAGGTACTCAGGACTCAGGAGACATGCGATGGGCGTTCCCTTCATGTGTCCTTTTCTGAACACTTCCACATGCTTTGTTTCTATTTCTATCGACCGGAATCTGATGCTGACACTTTTAGGAATCAAACATCTTGAGTTTGCTCCTCAACAAACCTGCCATTAAGTTCTACCAGAATCCGTCCCTGATAGCCGGTGTTCTTCACCCCTCCCCGGAATAGTGTCTGGCACTTTTGACATGCTCAATGGCTCCCGTGCACATTGCAAATCGCTCGCTTCGCTTTCACTTTTTCGCCGTTTCCTGCTCCATGTCCATCGTCTTTTTTGTTTGCAAATTACTCCTAATCTCTTGTTTCTATGCTTCTTCCTCATTCCCCCGTTAGCCGGATTCTTCGAAATTCATGAATAAAGAAAGTGTAGGTTCTTTTGACGCAAGACTTGTCAAGTATGAAACTCTGGAGAGGAGATGTTTTTCTTGAATTCAAGATTGGAGAAGGCCATGCATGAGCAAAAAGGACATTTGATGTGTGATTTGTGGAGCAGAGAGGCAGCCGATGACTCTATTAGGAATGTTTACAAGATTCCCATGGATGGGCAGAAGGACGATCCAGGCATCTTGGGGCCTGGACTATTGGCCCAGTTGCAATAATCCGATCGGTTCCAAACTTGTCAGATTTCCTGGAAAAAAAGAGTGAACTGGATGTGCTTCAATCCAAGTTTAAAAGTGTGATCGGAATGTTTCAACTGTGTCAAGAGTTCGGGCCTTACAAAGTCTGAAATCCTTGCGGACCGGGAATTCCCAATTCCTTCTATAACTTTCCGTCGTGATGTTTGCAGACAAGCGACGGTACCCACATTTTGATAGAGCTTTTCACACAGTTTCTGCGACAAGAATGGTTTTCAGGACGTCACTTTGTTCCATTATTTCCAAACAAATTCATTTAACCTTCCGGCTCTTTTCCAATTGGATTACGGTCATTTGAATGCAATTATTGAATATATGCGCGCGTGCGCTCCTATTGAATACAACTTTTAATGGAGCACTAAAACGGCTTAGTTTTATTCGGGACCTAGAGCCATTTGGGGCCATTCTAACGGTCCCATTTCACAGAGAAAGATTTAGAATTCAATTAGACCGACTGGAATACATCTCGCTCCGAGCATATTAGTCAGGAGCATTTCCGGACAGCTTTTTCTTAGATTCTCGCAATCAGCACGTCCAAGAGTGACCGGAAGATCAATTGGTCCATCGTCATTTCCGAAAAAGGTTCACTCAAGGCCACTGTGCCATTCATTCTGTTTTTTTTTTCTTCTGTGTTCAGTAGTCATTCGGCCATAATAAGCAGTGTGACTAACCTAATTTGCTCCCTTCTTATTTTTTCTGTCCCCTTCTTTTTTCGACGTCATTATAATCTGAAAACATGTTGGCAGAACGGATCCGGAATCTTCTGAGCCTTGCAACTTCATCTTCTTCTCCTTCTCTCACTTCTTCTTCTTCTTCTTCTTCTTCTTCTCGATTTCCATATCCGTTTGAGCTCAGATGAGATAAGTACTTTTGAGGCATCTGAATTCCTGCTTCCTCCCTTCCTTTTCTTCTTTTTCAAATTCCCTCGAGATTCGTTCTCACGTTAATTCTTTTTGCACATTTTGCATAGCTAGATGACGTTTGAATTCACAATTCCAGAATTCCAGAATTTCTAATCAACATTTCCCTTCCTTCGAATGACTCAACTCGTCTACAGTATCTCTGCTGAAACTCAAGAGCCCTTATGGTGCTCCAGAAACTCACAAACTCACGTCCACATAGTTTATGCTCTCTTTCTGAAACCGCCGCGGCTCTTTTTCTTTTCATGCTGTGATGCTAATAGGCTCCGCGGCGTGGTTTCAAAACAAGTGTCATCGTCAGAAAGAGATCTTCTCTTCCAAACTCCACACACTGCTTTTCGATCACCTCCTGCCGTCTACCGTACTTCTGCCAGCCATTTCGTGTGTGCCTATATTTGCTCAGCCAGTTCTAATTCTCTCGTTACATAAATCGTTTCGACACTGTTTCAACAATGCTCTCACTTCGCGCTCCTCGCCCTGACTCCTTTTTCCAATCTCTGAGTCCAAGCGACGTTCGTTCGTTCTGATCGGATGCCAAGAAGTTGACACTTGCTCGTCGAGCATCGGACGAGCCCCCGGGCTTCCTGTCGTTGCGTCGTCCGAAGGCTGCCTTTCCTTTTCTCACCAAACTGCTTGCGGCTTGCAGCATGCGATTATTCACAGAAACAACAAGTCGGCGAGCACTTTTATTCGCTAAAAACTTCTTGGAAATGCATCTTCTGCTTACGCATACGGAACTACAGAGCGACGCGTCCTTTTTGTGATCTGTGAGGGGGATCTAGTCGTCCATTACTTCGAATCAAATTGACCACGAGGTTCCCACACTTCTTGGTACGCCCGTAGTTTCCCAAAGTTCCGAAACTCGTTCTGCGTATTTGGATGTTTACCGGATCTCAAAAGATTTCATATTCAGTTCTCCGCTTTTCGTATTCTGAAAAATATATTTTCAGATTTCGAAACTCGGGAAAATCGCGATCTCTCTCTCTTTTGATACCCACATCTCTCAATTTTCGAAAAAGTTACAATTTCGCAGAGCTTTTCAGTTTCATTCATCTTTGCTCACTTACAAACAGAAATGTATTGAACTCATTTGCATTTGCGGGACCGACGGTGTTCGTCTCCGAACTTCCTCTTCTTTTTCTTCCTCTTCTTTTTCTCTTTCTTCTTCTTCTTCTTCTCCGGCTCACCTCCCCCCGGGAGCTCCGCCTTCTTTTGCTTAGTTTCCGTTGATTGGCTGCGGATCAAGTTCATCTTCTGCCATCAGAGCTCACGGAGCCGTCAGGAGTGTCCTCCCACGCCCCCCAATTACATGTTTCTCCGGAGCACTTTGCTCTTTGAGACTGCCATCCGATCTAATCCTGTTATGCGAGTCGCAGGGTGAAATTATTACATTCCCCCGTTTATTTTTCTCCTTCTTAATACGCCGAAGAAAGGAAATCCGCCGAAGAAAGGTCTCATTTCCGTCTGAATCTGAAGAATGTGTTCTATTTCCGGATTGCTGCTAGAAATGCTCTGAAAGTGCTCATTCCGCTTGATCGAGCACCTCTCCATCGAATATGTCCGTTCCCCGCAGCCGACGCCTTCTTTCAGCAGTTTCAACATGACGATGTCGGTGGTGGTGAGCATTCCGTTCGCCGGCCTCTTCATCGTCCTCTCCGTCGTCGGAATCATCGGCAACGTGATTGTGATCTACGCGATTGCGGGCGACAAGAATATGCGAAAGTCGGTGATGAACATTCTTCTGCTCAACTTGGTCAGTCCTCAGTTTCCCATGAACTTTCATAATCTTAAGTCTTCTTTCCAGGCAGTCGCAGATCTGGCCAATCTCATTTTCACCATTCCCGAGTGGATATCGCCCGTCTTCTTCGAAAGTTCCGATTGGTATGTTCCTCGTCATGTTTTCCCATTCTTCGAGCCATTCTTTCACAGGTTATTGCCGTCGTGGATGTGCCCCGTCTGCAGATATCTCGAATGCGTCTTCTTGTTCGCCTCCATTTCGACTCAAATGATTGTTTGCATTGAAAGGTGTGGTGGAACGAGATTTTTAAACTAACAAAACACTCGGAAGTTGAACGTCACGCCAAGTTCAAAGTACGTAAAGAGAGTGGAAGTTCTGCAGGTACATCGCCATCGTCCTTCCGATGCAAGCACGTCACCTCTGCTCGCGTCGCAACGCCCTTATCACCATACTCGCTGCGTGGGCGTTCGTCTTCTGTTTCGCCTCTCCGTACGCCGTCTGGCATTCCGTCAAGTCCAGTGAGTCATCAGATTGCCACCTTTCCCTCACCACAGTCAGCTCTAGCCTTTCCCCTTTTGGTTGTTTTCTGTTCATCCCCGACAACTTTTCAGCATTTCCAGCCACTTGCTCCAATACCGCAGGCAAATCCACGTGGTGGGGCAGGTACAAGCTGTCCGAATTCCTCGCGTTCTACGCCATTCCGTGCCTCATCATTATCGGAGTGTACACTAAAGTGGCCAGAGTGCTCTGGTCGAAGGATCCGACACTTCAGAACGAGAGTGAGTTGGAATGCAGGGGGTCCGGAGTCCATCAGAGGTTTTCAGCTCGATCCTGTCTGGAAAAGACGTCGTCTCGCAGCTCGGACGCGCTCAGAACGCGTCGGAACGTGGTGAAGATGCTGATCGCGTGCGTGGCCGTCTACTTTGTCTGCTACTCGCCAATCCAGTTCATTTTCCTCTCAAAGTCAGTTCAGTTCATCACCATCCCAACCGTTTCTTTTCCCTTTTCCAGAGCCGTTCTCAACGTGACCATCCATCCTCCGTACGAGTTCATCCTCCTCATGAACGCCCTCGCAATGACTTGCTCCGCGAGCAATCCCCTTCTCTACACACTCTTCTCCACGAAGTTCCGCAGAAGGTGCCGCCCGTTCGCGCTCTGATCCCTGCTTGACGCCCTTTGTATTCTAGGTTGCGTGATGTCCTGTACTGCTCGTCTGACGTTGAGAACGATGCGAAAAAGACGTACATCTCGATCAATAACACCTCGATTACCGCCGCTCCACGGGCTAGTTTCAATTGAACCATGGTTTTTTTATGCATGCTCTCTTTTTCTCTCTCTCTCTCTCCTCTTTGTCTGATCTCTTCTCCGATAGATCCGTGATCGAACAAATCTGTAAAATGAAACGAAATAAAGTAAATATTGTGCATGATCTTAGTTGCTATTCACCCCGCACCCATAGAAGTCAACTGAAAAGTAAAAGAACGGAGTGTTATTTCAGAAATCTCTAAAACTTCGCAAACACGTCTATTTTGAGAGAGAGTTCGACAAGGAATCGCCGACGAATTCGCTTTGATCCGAAGTGTATTTGAATTGTGATATTGTATGAAAATGATTATTGACATAAAATGTTGTTTGTTTTGTTTATCTGAAAGCTAAAAAGTTTCAGGTTCTTCAGAAGAAATCGGCAATGCCAAAGTTTTTATATATCTATTGAAAAGAGAAGAAAAATACCCCATCACGATCAGGTTTCCAATGGATTATTCCGAATATTGTACCTGGAAGATGGCTGTGTCGTGCTTCAAAGTTTTTTGTAAAACTTGGGTTGATATCAGAGATGTTGGGAATTCCGTGTTCCGTGTTCCGTGTTCCGTGTTCCGCGTTTTTTTGCAATATTTTTTCCGTGTTCCGTGTTCCGTAAAAAAAAAAAATTTCCGTGTTCCGTGTTCCGTGTTCCGTAAAAAAAAAAATTTTCCGTTTTCCGTGTTCCGTGTTCCGTAGAGTAAAATTTTTATTCCCAACATCTCTGGTTGATATCATTTATTTCTCTGCGATTCATAAAAGTTATGTTTTTTCACGTGTCTGGAAAGCCTGAATGCACTTTCAACGAAACGTGACATTTTCATTTTCAAATAACACCTTCTCCTTTTCCTCGTGCCCACCATAATAATCATTCGGCTCGGCTTTGAGCCGAGCTCTTCAATCCATCAATATTTCAAACGGGAATATCACGGCGACTGTCTGACTCCTCCTGTGCGCCCAAAAAAACCTTAAACGAGGCGGAAGAAGTGAGTTTCTCGTTTCACGTCACCGGCAGTATGTAATGGAATCGAATTAGGCGGAAAGAGGAAAACGACGGCGAAGAAGCATGTTTCCGGGCGCTTCCATCCTTTCTAACTGCATCATATGTCACTCTCTCTCTCTCTCTCTTTTTCTCCTCCCAGCAACCTTGATTAATTTTGCTTCTTTTCCGTTGGCAGGCAGCCTAACCGCCCGTTTCTCTCACACTAGATTTGCATCGGCTGGCCGACGGAGACCGAGGGCTGCCTGCCTGGTTGCCTGGTTATAATAATAATAATAATAACTATAATAACAACATGGGGGGCAGTCTGCGTGTCTGCGCGTCCGGCTTCTGCCCCTCTTTCGCCCATTCGTCCCACATTTCCGAACGACCGATTATGTGGACGGGCGAGGAGATGGAGTGGAGAGACTTTTATGTTTTCTGCTCGGCTTTTGCTACTTTTTCGTTTTCCTCTCTGAAATTTGGTTAGGTGAATAATTTAACGGAGAGAGAGAGAGAGAGCTTTTCCGCCAGTCTCCCTCTTTTCCTCTTTTGAATAGAAAAACGAAGGATCGCACGGAGAACAATGCACGTTTTGTTCGTAGTTTTCCCCAAGAATGGCCACGGCGACGTCCTACAAAGCATTTTTGGTGAGGACAGAGAATTCTATGAGTTGTGTATGCTTTTGATGTTGAACTTTACAAATGCATTTTCCTTTCTGACAAATAATCGAATTCTTGATTGCTCTCTCATTTCTCAGCTGGCGCCCCAAATGAGTCAGTTTCTGCGCCAATTTCCACTCGTTAATCCCTGGCCTTTCTCCAAACTTTCTCGTCAAAAGAGCCTTTCCGTTTGCGAAATGTTTAAATTGGAAACAAATCATGTGAGTGTCTGAGCCCGCAGTTCGTTCGGATGGCAGCAAAGTGAGAGCAGCGAAGGAGGGAGAGAAGGGAGCAGCAGCTGTTGTGCTCTTTCGTGTGAGCGTCGCAATTAGTGGCATCGTTTCGATCTCGTGTCAACTACGCCAACAAACGGAACGAAGACGCGTCCCTGCTGCGGGCTCCGTGCCCTTCCGTAATCTGCTCGGCGCGGATGAGCCCCTTCGTCCGTGGGTTGAGCTTAGCCTCCTTGGCACACGATTTCCGCGTCATCAACATATTTGAGAAAACAGAAAACAACTCACTTGAATTGGCAAACAGGAAATTCGCGACACAGAGACCGAGATAAGATTTCTCTTCGCGCTTTCTCGATTTTCCCTATTTACTGTCGCGTTTCTATAAAATTTTTGCTCAAATGTGCAAAGCAAAAGAGCACGGAACACAGTAAATATCGGTGCTTTCTGGTGGGCCGGCGGGCGAGCACAAAAGAAAGTGGTTTTTCGACGGAAACAGACAGTAACCCAATGCACCGCCGCCGCACGCGCGCACTTTGTCAAAAGGAAGGAGAAGAGGATAAGCGAGGCAAGGCGCGCTCTCTTCTTCTCTGGCCCTCTTGCCTCTGGCAGCTTTCGGAAAGAGTGCGCGGTGCGACGAGACTGGTTATCGATCGGCTCTCGCGTGAGCCTCCTTTGCGTGTGCTTCTTCTTCTTCTCCGCCCGCTCCCCCGGCTACAAATGGTTGACTGCTGGCTGCTGGCTGGCTGGAAAAGAACGAATGGCGGCGCCTGTGTCGTCTGTTTTTGTGTCGTTCACCTCCGCCGATCAGCTGATGTCTCTTCGCTTGTTTTTGCTTTCTTTCGAGAATGGCGGCGAAGAGGAGAAGAGAAGAGACTTTTTATTCCGTGAAGAACGCCTTCTCCCTTCCCCTCTTTTCGCTATTAACTCTATCCTTTCACAGTGACTCATTTCTTCTTCTTCTTCGCCATCATCAAAATCTTCTTGAAGCTTTTCAGCTTTTCTCCGTATTATTATTATTATCCCTCTTCATCTAAACTCTTTTCCATTTGATTGATGATTCTTCCTCCGATCCATGGTTCCCTACCGGATCAAACATCTGGTTGTCGACGGTGTCACTTCCGCAGAGCACAAATCCACAAATCACGCTCTACTGCTGCAGACGATCGACTTGCACCATAATCCGGTTAACCAAACGAACTTGCCCTCGACGGAAAACAGAAAACAGAAAACAGCCGGGCCTCCCGGGCCTCCGTCCATCTTCCGTTTTGACGCACTTTTTTCCCATGTGACTGACATTGAACACTTTTTCCCCCGCCGCTTTCCGTTGTCGGCGCCCAAAAAGTTCTATTGTCATGTCGAAAGCTTTCAAAAACTTTGCGACTTTGATTCGAGAAGAGTGACGAATGTCAAAATTCTCTGAAATTCTCACAGCATCGAATGAATCTTTCACATCATCTGACTTTTACTCGAAAAACTAGAGCTTCGACTTCTTGCGCCACTCGTTAATATTCATATTCATCCGAAGGCCGTCGTCGCGATTCGCATTCATCGAAATTCGGTGTTCTCCTCCTCACCCGCGCATTGTTCCGATTCAATTTACGACCCGCGCCGCCCGCCATCCGTCTGTTATTGTTGTTATTTCTGTTTCTCTTTGCACGCGTATCTGTCTCTATCTCCTTCTTCCTCTTCTTCTTCTTTCTGCTGATTGACCTGCATTCGGGCATCTCTGCCAAATCAAGTGCGAACGAACGTTTATGCTTCAGTGCACAGTTTGTGACAGATGGAACCACTGTTTCGTTCATAATCATGCCTGAACCTGAATCGGTCACACCTCTCTCTCTACTCGATTCTTCTTCGAACTCGTATTCGGTTTCCAATTTAAATCTGAAAATCTTGCGTCATCATTCCTGTTGAAATCCCTCCATTTGTAGACATAAGTATGGGTGATAATCATCTTGTATTTGGTCACTTCTAGCCGGAAATACACTCTGCTCGGTTATCGTGTTCGACCTCTCGGTACCCGGTACTTACTGATAAAGTGCGCGTTGGCATCTCGTGTTGTCCTCAAAACAATGATTGCAGTAGAGCGCGATTACCCGAAACCAAAAACTCAACATTCCTGTGCTCTTTCGAAAACGTCCCCTTTTTCTGCGCACCTGCTCATTTTCTTTTTCTTTCCGCTCTTGATCATTGACTCGCCCGCAAATACCACATTCTGCTCGTCTCTAGACACCAATCGTAGTTGGAAGCCATTAGAAGTTGGAATTCACAATGGTCTCCAGGGAGTGCTAGCAGCTCTGCTTTATTTGTCCGGATCCATTCGATTCCATTCGATTCCATCCTTCCTCCTTCCTTCCTTTTCGCCCCTATTCACCTGTGCCACCGCCGTTGCGCCCACTTCTGTGCCTCAAGTGTTTGGCGCGCGGCCGGATTTCGACAAAGAACGCGGGCGCGTCTCCTCCGTCTCCATCTTTTCCGACGTCGTCGTCGTCTTCGTCGTCGTCGTTGTCAAAACCAAATTATTCGCCCCGCATCTCGCCGCTCTCCCAACCCGTTTTTTTCGCTTCGCCCCCTAAACCGCGAGACATCCAACATCCTCCATTCACTTTTCCCCCGCGTTTCGAGGTCAACTTTCCAAGTTTCAGACTTGTCAGCCGGTCACATCTATTTTTTTTCCCGCTACGAATGTGCTCGTCAACATGTTATTTCTGAGTGTTCTGCTTCCTCCTTCTGCCCCTCCGCCACGTCATCATCATTATTTCCATTAGAATTTCGTGGCGGGGAACAATGTAACCTGAGTCATCCTTCCATTTTGTCAATTTCAGTCGTTGGTCTGTGCACTTGGCCGCCCTTTTCGGCACTTCCTTCCTCAGGGCCCCATTATCTCATTCGTTCCCGGAAATTCCGTGTTTTTGTGACGAGACGAGAAGAAAGAGAGCTCTTCTTTTCTTTTCTCACAAGTCTAAATCTTTTGTTGAACGAGGATCAGTTCTTGAATGATGTCGAATCGCAAGAATGTTAGTTTCTTTTCTAAAAATAACGCTACATCAGTTGCAACAAGTAAATAATGTGCTGTTTTAAAGTTCCACCCGATGCACTCGCATTTCAAGTACTCACTGACCTGAATCACCAGCCGAGAGACCAAATCGTGTTCCTGCTGACTCCCGTGTTCTTTGTAACCGCCTCTTTTCTCGGCTCTGCATCACTCCGCCTACTGCTCCCCGTCGCTAGGCGATATTTACTCTGTCTCAGAAGTGCGCGTGTGTGTGTGTGTTTCTCCCCGTTCTTTGGTAACTTGTACTTCTCACGTGATCTCGCCGCCACGTCGTCATCATCATCCTCATCTGTATTCGTCGCATTTCCACCGTCTCTCTCTCTCTCTCTCATAAATTTGCGCCTCGCCTCGCCCCATCTCCTCCACTTCTCGTATTTTTTTGCAAACCTCATAAGGTCAGCATCATGATCACCGAACAAGGTGACCAGCAGCAGCAACAGCAGTACTTTTTCACTTTCCCATCGCACATCATTCTTCATAATTAGACCCCCATCGGGTCTCTCTCGTTCGCATTTCATTCCATTTCCAATTCCAATTCCAATCGATTCATTCACGTTTACAGGGTGGCCGTGCGCGGGGAAATAACAAGTGGAAGACGTCGTCGTCGTCGTCTATTCAAAAATACATTGTATAGCGGATAAAGGAGATTCAGAAGAGGTAGACGGAGACGCGACGATGAGCGCGAAACAGTCGATTGATTCGCAGGCAGAGCCGGTAAGCATTTTTGTTTCTCATTCTCAGTAGTCAGCAACAAAAACGCGTAAAGCGGAATGTTTTTCTCTTCTTTTGTTGACAATCTATTCGGCTGTACGATGAAAAAACATTCACACCGGCGCCGTTTTCTCAAAAATCTGCAATATTCGTTCTCATTCTCAAAAATGACGTGTCGTTTGCAGGTGGTCCTGCGGCTGATTCTGGTGAGCGGCAAGACGCACGAGTTCGAATTCCATCCGTACACATCGGCTCACGACGTCACTCAGCTGGTATTCGACCAATGGCCCGAGGGTAAGTGACCCGCTTCTCCTTGTCCTTTTCTTCTTCTTCTTCTTCTCCTTCTTTTCAATTCTCAACCCGTTCCGCGGGCGCGCTAATCCATGTTCGTTTTGGCTCATTATTTCTCGGGAGAGAAAGAGAAATGTTTGCGTAAAGACTACAAATGGGCTTATGGTCGCCGGAGACGAGACGAGGCTGGCTGGGAAGGGCCCTGAGGGGGTCAATGTGTATGCAAACATGTGTTTGAAATGAAACGAACCTGTGTGTGTGTGTTTGGTGGAATATGAAAAGTAGGAGAAGCCGAAAAGTAGGAGAAGGACGAGGAACCAGTTCAAACAACGTCTATGAACTTTGCTAGAGGGCGACTGGGAAACTTCTTGGAACCTTTGAGGTCACTTCCAATAAGATTGCAGCTCATGGAAGTCACTTTGGGGTGATAGCAGCTTTTGCACCACAGTTCAGCAACTTTTGAGCAAACTTTTGGCAATAGTAGCTTCTGCGCAGACGTGTGGTGAAAGTTGCTGAATTTCTGCTGAAAAGTTGCAGTGGTTTACCAAGCATAGTTGGAGCACACTTGAATGATAAGCTTTATTAGATACATTAACCTCTCCGCTTTCCAGAATGGTACGAGGACAAAGTGCAAAGCGCGCAGATGCTCAAACTCATCTACCACGGTCGTTTCCTGCACGGATCCGTCACTCTTCATGCGCTTCAGTTGACGCCCGGAAAAGTGACAGTGATGCATTTGGTGACCAGGGAAAACCTGCCGGAACCCAACTCCAGTGGTAGGCTTTTGAGTTAAAACGAGACGACATTTATGTGATGGATAGGGAACACTCAATATATTAATATTTTCAGAAACGTTGACAAAGCGGAAATCAGCGGGTTGCTGTCGTTGCGTGCTCTCATAGCCGTTCGCCTTCCAGCTATTTTCTCTTTCTCTACCTCTCCATCTCTTTATTTTCCATTCTCTCTCTCTCTCTCTCTCTCTCTCTCTCTCTCTCTGTTCTCAACGGGATATCATCTGACATGTTTCTTGTGTTCCTCTCCTTCCATTTTCCATTCCGTTTCGTTTTTCTTGTCAGCCCTCTTTCTGTCCGCGCCGGAAGCCGCTTCGATTCCCATCTTTCCGCCCATTCTGTGATCTTCTCTCCTCTCTCCCCTTTCTCGCCCATTTTCACCCCCCAATTTTCTCGTTTTCATTCTGGTCATAGACGCTCTGCTAGACTTTTTCTCCAAATCCAATCGATAATCGAGCTTTTTGCCCCCCCATTCTGTACCAACTCCCGAATCGCCCACACTTCTGTATAGTCTGTGTATAGTCTGATGTCCATCCCCCAACGGTGTATATTCCAAATTTTGCCCATGTTGTCCCCAATTACATTATTGTTTGTTCGCAAATAAAAACTTTAAAATCCGAGATTTTCATTCATCAAATAAGCTCGATTCGTTGTATGGATTCAGATTCAGATTCCGGGGGGCATAATCGTTGTATTATTTAGAAATGAGCAAAAAAAGAACAGAACTAACAGGAAAACACTGGGGAGGGAATACAAAGAATGAGAAAGAAAAGGGCAGACAACCTGATTGGGGAGGGGAAAAACAGGAAAACGATTATTGTTTTGGAATGTGAGTGGGGGAGAGTTTAGCCGTAAATCGAAAGGGAAGAGTTTGTGTTTTTTTGTGTGTTCGCCACGTGGGGCAAATGCTACCGACGCGCCGCCTCTTTTTCGTTCTCGAACTTCCCGCCTCGTGGCGTGAACGAAGGCGTTCTCTGGACGTTTCTGAAAGTTGAAACATGTCCGGCCGTGACTACAGTAATCCACAGTACCTGTGCAACTGAAGGCTCATTCCATCGTCCTCGATTCGCTGGCCCAGTGGGCAATTCCCGGAGCTCAGGGCCGCCAAGTGAGAGGAATAGCTTTCTGGAACAAACTCGACTCAAACATTACCATTTTCCATTTGCTTCTTACCAATCTGAACGCAATTCCTCCTCCTGGAGCCAGCCACCGAGATCACGTGCTCCGGATCCACCCCCGCCGACGTGTACACCGAGACGTCTTTGCCGCTGCCGTACGCCACGTGAATTTGCACACCCATATCGACGATGTGCCTCAAATGCAGCGACTTTTGTTTCAACGGCTCCGTCGAGAACGAGTTGTTGAAGAAGAGCAGCGCGTGGGGGAAGTTGTGCTGGGCGAGCCACGCGGAGACGACTCTCTGTTGCATATCGGGACGGGCGGTCAGGTAGATGATAAGGTATCCCTGCTCTTGCCAGTATCGGACGACGTCGACCGCTCCGGGACGCACGCGCGGATCCTTTCCGGTCACGGAGACCGAAGCGGTTAGAGAGCCGTCGACAGAGAAGACGACGCATTTCGTGGAGTGCGGCACGATGGCCACGAAGGCGTCGAGGTAGGAACGGTCTCCGTGGACAACGATCTTGATGGAGTGGATGCCACATGGCAAGGTCTTTGCCAGCTGGACAGTCAGCCGGCCGTGGGAGTCAGTGTCGAAAACGCCGTGCAAGTACCAATCTCCTCTTTGCGGGCACACGAAAACAGAGACCGGCTCACGCGAAAGAGCCACCAGGTCCATGGGTCCGTAGC
This sequence comes from Caenorhabditis sp. 36 PRJEB53466, assembly GCA_946814055.1. Taxonomy (NCBI): domain Eukaryota; kingdom Metazoa; phylum Nematoda; class Chromadorea; order Rhabditida; family Rhabditidae; genus Caenorhabditis; species Caenorhabditis sp. 36 PRJEB53466. The sequence goes on from CAMPFS010000003.1 coordinate 2,425,585, forward strand.
AGAATTTGGCGACGACGGTGAGATCCATTCCGGCGGTGACGAGGATGTCATTGGCACGATGGTTGGCCGAAAGGTTCGCAATCTTGAACCTCGTCCGTTTCCTTTTCCAGTGCATTGGCGGCAGATCTATGTTGAGTGGGATGTTGTTCATACTCGAAGAGAGCGTCGTGAGCACACTCTCTTCTCCGCGCACAAACTGACGAAGAAGAAATGATGCCACGTCACAAGACTCCCAATAAGAAGCGTGAAGGATGTTGGGAAGAGCCGAGGACGGAAGGGCGACCATCGAATTCGGGCAGTAGAGAAGGTTGTCTACTCGTTTGCTGCCCCACATTTGTGACGTGTCGATGGTTGAGTCGAATTTCTGAGACTTTCCGTCGCCCAGAGGGTACCGTTGATATCTGAAGTGAGCAGGAAAAATAAACTAGAAATCATAGAGAGTAGGCTTACTTTGGCACGTTGTACGGGGCCAGACATGCCAACTGAGCATCGAGAACTGGCTCGATACGCGCTCCACAAGGATCCAGAGGGTAGTAGAGATTGAATAGCTGGCAGGAATCCAGACTGTCCGGCTCTGAAAGTCTCTAAAGATTTGAAGAGAACGATCGTATTCCAATCTCACCTGATCCTTCCAACTTTCTCTGCATCAGCGTCAACCCCAACGGACATCCGAGCAGGAAGATGGTGCTTGGCTGGAAGTTGAGTCTCGATGCTCCGAACTGAAAACACTACGGAGGGTACAGAGAGCATTCCGAGAATCAAGGCAATCAATCACTGAGGAAATCGATGGAAATGAGCTAAAGGAACTGAAGAATCATCACTCACACTGACAGAATCAACCGACACCAACGAGATCTTCTTACGCACGTACGACGCCGACGGCGGGGCCGAATAGTTGCGTGTGGACCTGCGGGACGAATGACCATTTTGGAGGGAGCTGTGGTCCCTGGCGGATGCATTGTGCAGATTCTGTTGGGGGTAGGAGGCGGTGGAGGTGTTGTCGGTGACGGTGATATCGGTCATCGATTGGTGAGGGGTCTGAAACGAAACGATGGAGGGTCACTTCCTTTTCAGTCATTCTGGACACTCACATCCTCCTTGATAATTCTCGATGAGACATTCGAAGACAACCTCTTCAAAAACGTCAGCGAGTCGCACTTCTTCGTCATCGCTTCATACAAGAATATGCCGCCGACACAGTCGCCGACCAGAAACACTTCTCCGTTGAACAATGGCTGCGAGGCGATGAACTCGTTGTAAGTCTCGTTCGCTCTTCTGATCGCTCCCTCGACGGCCTCATTGTACAAATGATTCGCCGACGGGAGCATCAGAGAAAGCGAAGGATGGAGGAGTCCGAAGCTCGGGGAGACGTTCGCCAGTTTGCTGACAACTTGAGTCATTTCACAACCGCACGACACGTTCACAATGTGCAATCTCTTTCGAAGTTGCGGATAGTGTCTCTGGACACACGTCTCTATTGTTGACCTGGAAAAAATTGCGTTCGAAGATTTTTTCAATTCAAAAGACTTCTCTCACCCGAATGTATTTGTGTCGGTTGTTTTTGAGTCTGCCGGGTTATCGGGAGAGAAGTCTCCGTGGAAAACCATTATGAGAAGGGCGGTGTCCGTGGATCCATTGTGAGGGGTCAACGGGGGAGAATCTGAAGAAAAGGAAATAATGGAAGCATCTGGTGTCGACATACTTTCATCCTGAATCTCCAGCTCCAACTCGCTGCTCCATCTGATAATGGACGGCTTCTGAGTTGGCGCCGGCGACTGATCGCACGCATCAAAGTACAGATCATCGGAGACGGCGTCTCCGTCGTCGTCCGAGTCATTCTCTTCCGCATTCTCCTCGTCTTCTTCTCGAATTGCCATCACCTTGCTCAGATGGAGAGCCGCTTCCGCTTCCAACTTCCGGATGTCTTTCATCGTGAGGCCAGTCTGGAAAAGAAAACATCAATTATGCATTGGTGTTGCGCGCACGTGCACTCGGGTTGCGTCTCGTGACAAAGTAGGAAGTTTTACATGGGTTAAGGGCCAGCCAATCTAACTCACCCACTCATCCTGCCACGCCCACGCTTGCCGATGGGCCCTGAGCATTGTGTTCCTCAGTGCGAGGTCATGGATCCAGCGTTCCGCCCTCGTCTGCATACCCCAGTAGCGGAATTCGACTTTGCAGAGTTTATACGCGCACATGATCGGCAGGCCCTTCTTCCGATGCTCAGCCACCCAGTCGTCTGTCAGCGGTCCCCTTCCGGTCTTTTCGGACTTGTAGAGCTTCGGATCCTCTTCCACACAGTAGTCGTGCGAGGAGATCGGGTCTTTCACAAAGTCCATGTAGTCAATGACCCGGTTCGACAGCTCCTTTTCGCTCAGATTGAACACGTTCTCCTGCTGTCCGTGATCGTCGTGATAGAGGGTCTCCACTTCCAGACTGAACCTATCCATCATGGGCGTCGAGTATCGCGTCTTCGTCACCGGATACGCATTCCACGCCTCCTCGTGTGCTTCCAGAGCGTTCGTCGGGAGTACCGTCCGTATCCACGCTGAAATCTTTCATTCTCCTTTCCCTTTCCACTTCAGCGCCTAATTCGTAATTCGATATTTGGCTCGCCGCCGCGAAAAAGCGAAAAAAACATTATTTATTTTCGCCGAGATTGCAATGCACGGCAGAGTAAACGCTGAATTATTCACGCTACTCAAAGCATCGCCCCTCCTATTTTCCTTCTTCCCTTTCTTCGTTATAAATAATGACAACAAGTGTGTTTTGCATTGCAAATCCGCCCAACCTGGAATGCGGCTTCCGATGTGATAGATCTTGAAGGTGTACTGTCCGCATCCGCCCGGACCGTCCGAGTAGGGCTTGTTGCTGATGATCTCGACGCCAGAATCCTTTCCGTGAGAGTCCAGACGGCTCTTTTTCTGGAATTTGATCACTAGACATGCCCTTTTTTATAATCCCTTCTCGACAGAGCGCACTTTCCGTCTCACAAAGTGCTCATTTTGGCTTCTAATGCGACGTTTCACACTCGGCTGCTCGCCCCTTGTCTCCGGCCTAAAAGCTTTCCGCCACACCACTTGTCGTCAACAATTTGTTGCCATTTCAGAAGGCGCACATCAATTAACCCGCCTTTTCTCCCCGCCAACTTCTCATGGATTTTGTGCTCGGCGACGGAGCCGAGGGCTTCCCGTGCAAACATCCACGTGTGTTTGGTTTCAATGACAAAAGCAACACCAAAGCACTATTTGAGCACACGCACACAGAGTTCAGATACATACCTGAATCATGTACAACTGGGCGATCCGGTACTCCTGGACCGTCATCGGCAGAAGGATACGGTACTCCTTGATGAGCATCTCGGAGCACTCTCAGCGCGAAGCGAAAACACGTCAGCACACTATTCGACGTCGGCACATTTTCAGCTGGAAATCGAGTAAAATGGAGAAGGGGCGGGGAATGACGAGTTGATAAAAGAAAAGTGTGTGAGTGAAAGAGCGAGAAGGAGCGCGTGCTCGCTCTTTTGCAGGCGACACACTTATGCTAATCACAGGTTAAAAAGTGTCGATAATGCATTGCCGCGTTTTTTTCGGCGACGAGAAACGGAACGTGATAAGGTCTGTCTCGTTGGGGTAACCTGATAAGAATACAAGTTTTTAAAGGTTGATAGGAGGTCATAGGACGCGTTGGTTTCTGGTAGGATGTGACGTGGCAAAAAAAGAAAAGGAAAAGTGAAATGAGATGAAAATTATAGAGCTGGTCGTTACTTGACAAGGCGAAAACATGGATAGCCGCTGGGGGAAACCTGACACGTTTTCCCTTCGAAACCTACTCTCTAAGAGCCCTATGACGCCAGCTTCCATCCCCAACGGGATTATGTTTTACGTGGAGCACACTATAATCTGTTGGACTAACACAAAACGAGGCCCGGCTATGCGTCTCTGACTAGAATCGTCTGTTTTCAGCTAAAAAGTCTGAAAGGCCACCCTCCTTCGAAGTCTCTGAAGGTTAGAGGTATCCACGTGACTTGGGATGGGTGCGTGTACGACTACATTTGTTACAACAAGTGAGTGTGTGTGTGTAAAGCACGATACAAACGGATCGAGTTTCCACTTTTTCGAGTTAAAGCAGGAAAAGGCAATGTGGCTAATTTGTCTGAAATTGTCTGGAACTCGCCCTCCGACGAGGTCTTCTCCGTCGTGGCGATGTGGCCCAACGAGAGGAGGTGGAGGGGCTGGCCTCCGTCTCGCTCGCTGCGTCTCGCCCGCTCGCGCATCTCTCCTTTCGTCGATATGGCAGTGCTGCTGCTGCTGGGGGCTGTCGGAGAGCGAGCGAAGGGATATTCGAGTGTCCGTCTGCGTCTCCGACGTCTCCACGTCTCGGCCGCCCGTCAGCCATGTCAAGACCTCATTAGCTATTAGGGATTTGGTGGCGCGGCTCTGAGGCGACGAGCCCCTTTCGAATGGCGCCCCCCTTCCCTCGGGATATCTCGGCAGCGCCGCGAAAAACGGAGACGAAGAAGTGAAAAGGGGAGGGAGAGAGAGAGAGAGAATATTCTATAATTTTAGAATCGTTTTGGTTTTAGGCCTCTCTTGAAAGAAGTAGAAAAAGAAGAGGGTAATGGTTGTGGGAAAGGAAAAGAATGAGCAAAAAAGGCTTTTGGGGACGAAGAGCTTTGAGCTCTGAGCATCCAAGTTCAGGGGTTCTGGGAGCTCTTCAGACTACGGTAGTAAACTCTTCGTCTCGAGACCCAGGCATACGGTAGCTTCACATGCGTGCTCGAGTTCTCGTCTGGCTGAATTGAGAACAAATTGAAACTGAGCGAAGAGACCAATGTACAAAAAGCACAAAGTTCTTCTAAAAGGGCCTGAGCCCGGGGCTCACATGACATGGCAGAAAACGAGAAGACGAAAAGAATTGAATTCAAGGGTGTCACTCCGTAAGTCGACCCGATGACGTGGCTCTGACATCCATAAGACAAAAGAAACCTTTTCCAGATGCCTCCTCGCTTCGAGGTGTTGGAATATTTTATGGCGGTTTTCTTTTTCTCAATCGGAAAAAGAGATAAAAGAAAGGAAAAAGAAACGAGCGGGGAGAAAGGCATAAATGCCGCGCGCGCGCACGTTATCAGACATCAAAAACCGAATGAAATGCTCCGTAATCCAGACGAGCGGAAGGAAATGCGCTCCATTGCGAACTACGGTAGGTCCGTGATCTTGGCGCTACAACGAAGCAGAACTCGTACGGAATAGCTATTAATAGAACTGTTACGATTTGGAACTCGCAACGTTAAAATACAACTGCGATGTCGCAGATCGCGATATCGACGACGGAGGAGATGATCAATGACCACATGGGAGAGCATTCCCATCGATTCTCACGATAATAATAACCATCCCCATTCCTCGCCGTTCCCAGGCACATTCACGGTGATTCGATTAGCGGAACTCCGTTAAATACCCCGGAATTTCCATTCGACCCAGCGGAAGATCGAGGAAACTTGTTCCATTTCGTGTGGAACAGTTAAGCAGGAATTCTCCTTGCAAGGAGAACTAGCGGAAGAAGCAACGTTCGATGCGTCTGCACTTCGGGATCGGTTTGCGGAATTCACTCAGAAGATCGGGGAAGGAGGAATTTTCGAAGTCATCACGGGAAAGATAGCTGCCGTTTGGAGCACCATCACTTCATGGATCGGCTCGGGAATCGTCATCATGGTTGTGCTGGTTATCGGAGGAGTATGTTGTGTCCAGTGTGTCGGAGGAACGTCGGTTGGCTGGCGTTACATTCCCTTTGCCCGGGAGTGTCGCAGATCGCGATATCGACGACGGAGGAGATGATCAATGACCACATGGGAGAGCATTCCCATCGATTCTCACGATAATAATAACCATCCCCATTCCTCGCCGTTCCCCGGCACATTCACGGTGATTCGATTAGCGGAACTCCGTTAAATACCCCGGAATCGCTCTTCTCAGTATATTCTATTCTCTTCTATTCTTTCTTCTACTTTCTACATTCTTCGACTTCTACGATTCCTTCCGAATAAATCGTTACACCATAGCCCGCACCTGTTTGTACATGCGAGTTCCAAATCGTAACAGTTCCATTCCGTGCGAGTTCTACTTCGTTGTAGCGCCGTGATCTTTCGTAAAGATCAGAGAGGGAGAGGACTGTCATTTTTAATCTCCGACAATTACGAGGGATTGTTTTTCGCCCGGAACTGGTTATTGTAGAACGAAAAAATGGTGAACGGCAGAAAACAATTTCAATTTTCTTCAGAGTATATGTCACAAACAAGAGATGAGTAAATGTAAAAAGTACAAGGAGGAGATCAATGGAAATCATTCGGAAGTCATCGCGAACGCCGGAGATTGCGTGGAGATCTGTCCGCGGATCGGAAGGTAGAGCTTGAACTCGGCGGGCAGCTCGTCTTCCGTGTAGAGCCGGTCGGCGAAGTACACGCGACGGATGCGGCAGTTCGCGTGGATTTGGTTACACCATAGCCCGCACCTGTTTGTACATGGTGACCCAGGCAAGCTATGAGTGGAAGAATTCGGATTCGAATTGGAACGGCGAAGAAGCTTATTGCTAAGCGTCTCGCTCACACGCTACCAACCAAAAATGAGATCAAGTCATTCAACATCGATGAGATCGTCACACTTCTGGAGGATCTGGCCGGAGACGTCGAAAGTCTCACCAAGCAAGTGGTGACGTTGGAGCGGTGTGAGCAGGAATGGAGGCACCTCGAACAAGTCAACCCAGACGAGGTCGCGGAACGGGAACGGTACGTAGCGAAATACCAGGATTTCGTGCCGTTCATAGCCGAAGGACGGCAAAGAGTGGTCCTCATCAAGGAACTCTACACGGTCGGTCACGAACGACTAACGGAAATGGACAAGCGGGAAGCGGAACAGCACCTCACAGTTGAGGAACTAGCTGTACAGTTGGAAGACGACATGCAGAGCGGCATCCACAAGGAAGTCCGACAGGAGCAAGGAGACAAGCAGGACGGTAAAAGACTTGTCACCCCAGCCCGACAGGATTCAATGGATACGAATTCAACGGAACGGAACACCGGAGGAGCAGTGACTGACCCCAGAAGCAACAGGGCAGCACCAACGAGTCTCCCGGTGAACGAAGGAAGCGGATTGACGGATCTTCCGAGGACTGGAAGCGTCGTTCCACCTGTGCAGACAATCGTCGCTCCACCAGTGCCTGTACATTCTATCGGTTATGCGGTACCAATGACCGTCGGACACATTCAACTGCCTCAGATGGCACTACCAGAGTTCAGTGGAGACATTCTGGCGTATCCAGCATTTCGAGAAGCTTTCGAATCGATCATGGGAAGCTTGGTAGTCGACGACCTCACGAAGTTGCACTACCTCAAGTCAGTGGTCAAAGGAGAACCTTCGAAGCTCATTGCCCACATTCGGACAACTCAGGCCAACTACCAACTGGCCATCAACGCCTTGGATCGACAGTACGGAGGACGTTTGAGAGTGAAGCAAGTCTTGATGCAACAACTGCGAGACCTCCCGGACATCTGCCACAGCAGCGAGGCAGAAGTACTTCAAAGCTTCGTCATTCAAGCAACGTCCGTGTTTGAATTGATGATTTCGGCACAGTGCGATGTTGACAATTCGGTCACAGCCAGTCTCATCGAATGCAAACTACCGAAGAGAATCATCGCGAAGATCTACGGAACTGCGAACAGCGACAACCCGTTTTCGGCTGGCCCACTACTGGAGCGATTACGGGACATCGCCACCGGAGAGATGTTGGTGGACTCCATCTACAACAACAGGCGAGGAGACAGACATCGCAACACTACGACAACCATGGCCGCGGTACATCATCAACACAACAACAAGCGGCATGGACAACCACAAGGACATCGCAACAGTGGAGAGACACATCAGCAGCGGAATCGGGTGGACAAGCCATGTGCGTTTTGTGTGGAGGATCGGATGATGCATCAACCAAAAGATTGTCGGAAGTACCCAACAGCTGATGTGCGCAAGGAACGAGCAAAAGAGCTGCGTTTGTGCTTCAACTGTTTGAGTTCTAGTCATTCGGCGAAGCACTGTCAAGGAAGATGCCAAGCGTGCCAGGGAAGACATCACGAAGCAATGTGCTTCCATCGGGAGAATGGCCAGCGACAGGGAGGATTTGGTTCGAGTCCAGGAGGATTCGCGGACGAAGGCAGAGGAGGAAGCGAACGAGTTCTTTCAAGAGACTATGTATCGTCGGGAGGATGGAAGATTCGTGGTTCGACTACCTTACTGCGACAAGGATGGCATCAACGACAACCGGAAACTGGCGTGGCATCGACTCATCGGAACCATCAAGCGATTGGAGAAGGATCCGGAACTGTTGAAGAAGTATGGAGCAATCATTGCCGAGCAGATCGGATTGGACTTCTTGGAGCGGGTCGAAGACGAAGGACACACGGACGGCGTTATCGTACACTATCTGGCACACCACCCCGTTATCAAGATGAGTTCCAAATCAACGAAAATCAGGATGGTATTCGATGGCTCAGCTGTGTTCTTCAAAACCGAACGCTCACTCAACGATCATCTGCACACTGGAGAAAGCCTTCTACCGCAGATTCAAGGTGTCATGCTCAGAATTCGTGTCAGGAAGATCTTGCTCTCCGCGGACATCCAGAAGGCATTTTTGCAAATGGAACTTCACGTGGAAGATCGGGATGCAACTCGCTTTCTGTGGAAAGATCTGGAGTCTGGCAAGATCGTGTGCTACCGATTCAAACGGGTACCGTTTGGATTGAAGTCGTCACCGTACCTTCTAAACCAGTGCCTCAAGACGCTGTTGTCAAGTCAAGATCAGCCTATCGCAAGGGACATGGCCAGGAATCTGTACGTCGATAATGTCTATATTGGAGTGGACAGCATCGAAGAAGCCAAGGAGGCCTACCATCAGTCGAAGGAGATCTTGAAGCAAGCTCAGATGAATCTGTGCCAGTACGTGAGCAATTGCACGGAATCCAACCAGTTCTTTGCCGAGCAAGAACACGCGGAACCGGAATCTGTGATGCAGAAACTTCTGGGAGTGTCATGGGACACAAGCACGGATGAGTTCATCTTCTCGTTTCCTTCCGTGGCTGCAGAACTGATGACCAAGAGGAAGACACTGAAGATCGTGGCGGGGATCTACGATCCTCAAGGATTTCTCACCCCAACGACTTTGGCGGGAAAGCTGTTTTTCCAACAACTTCATGGATCGAATTGGGATGAACCGTTGTCAGGAGAGCAACATCGACAGTGGCAGACGATCATGAAAAACTGGAAGGGGGATCCTTGGAGAATTCCTCGACGACTGTTCAACGATGAGATCTGGAATTCCGCGATTGCAATTCAACTGCACGTCTTCACGGATGCAAGTCAATTGGCATTTGGAGCGGTGGCTTACTTGAGAATTCTGACCAGCGCTGGAGCGTTCAGTCAATTTCTCATGGCCAAGTCCCGCGTCGCCCCAAGGAAGGAACATTCGATTCCTGCATTGGAGATGGTTGGAATTCTGTGTGGAGTCAGAGCTGCGAACTACGTCATCAAGGAGATGGACATGAAGTTTGACGGAGTTTTTTTGTTTGGACAGACTCCTGTGCTCGCTCGACACTTTAGTCAACAACGGAAACAGTGGAACCAAGTTTATCAGGAATCGAGTCAAGTCAATTCTGGAGCAATCGGAGGGCTTCGAGTTCACACACGTCCCCGGAAAGCAGAATCCAGCAGATTACCTGACTCGTGGACTGAAGTTCGCGGACCTGAAAGAATCAACAAGTTGGATCAACGGACCAGGATTCCTGCAGGAGACCAAGGACCTACCGCTTCGTCGATTCACGTTGGATCAAGTGGCTACTACACTCATGACATCGGCGGAGGTTATCCACGAGGTCCCAATTGACCCACACAAGTTTGGATCGTTCCACCGAATGCTACGGACGATTATGGTCATGCTTCAATTCATGATTATGATCACCAAGAGACGTTTACCAAAGGAGCAACGGGAGCAGTACAACCTGACCAACCACGAATGTGCTACGCGGGCAAGAAGGATAGCGTATCGTTGGGCGCAATGGATTGACCCTCCGTCTGAACAAACAATACGCAATCTACGACTACGCCAGAATCCGGAGGGCATCTGGATGTACCAGGGCAGAGTGGAACAACGGCCGTTGATTTTCCTTCCTCAAGGACAAATCAGTCGTCTTATTGTTCTCGATCTACACGAACGGTTCAGCCACGGCAGTCCACTTTTCACGTTGGCACAACTGAGAGCTGAATTCTGGATTCCAAGAGGTCGCGCCTTTTTGAAGAAGTCGATTGGGAAATGCTACGGTTGCCGCTACTTATCCACACTGCCGTATCGACAACCTGATTTTGCGGCTTTTCCGGACCTCAGAATCGCCCCGGCTCGACCATTTGAGAACTGCGGAGTGGATTTTGCTGGACCATTGAAAGTCAAGATGGATGGAGCAGTTCGGAACATCTACTTCGTGCTCTTCACATGCCTCTACACTCGCTTCATCCATACGGCCGCAATCAAAGACATGGAGACTGTGACGTTTCTTCACACTCTACGAAGGATGTGCGCAATGTTTGGAATACCCAAGATCATCGTTGCGGACAATGCAACTCAGTTTGAGATGCTCAACAACGTGTTGACGGAACTTCAACAACAACAACGGAACCGGATTGTCAACTCGACTACTCTCCCGGAATTCAAGTTCATCAAAGCTCATTCACCATGGGCTGGAGGTGTCTACGAACGGATGATCGGCCTGATAAAGAGATCACTGACCCGAGCTGGAACGACACGCGTTCTAATGAGCATCGAGGACTTCACGACAGTTTTGGCTGAGTGCACATCCATTGTCAACAGCAGACCGTTGACGTACGTTGCCTCGGATGATGACATCACCCCCCTACGACCGATTGACTTTGTGTATCCTGCCAACCGCTTTGACGGGGTTATGGATTTGTCCTCACCGCCGGATACCGATGGACAATCATGGGAACGTCGATACTTGATGGAACATTGGAGTCAGTCGTCGTCAATCACGGAAAACTTCCAACGACGATGGGACAAGGAGTACATTCAAGTACTTCAGGAACGACATCAACAGTCGCATCGACAGACGTCTACGGCGAAGGCCACCCCGAAGGTTGGAGATGTTGTTCTGATTGAAACGCCGATGGTTGGAAGAACGAAGTGGCCGATTGGACGGATCGTCGAAGTGAAGACGCGGTCAGCGAAACTAAAAAAGGGAGCGACGAGAAGGATCGTGGAATATCCTTGGAAACTTTTGTACCCACTGGAGACTGAGATGAACGAGGCGACGGAGACTACTACTACTGACGAGACAGCAACATCACCGAACGACGAAACGACACAGTCTCGAACCCCTAGAAGATCAGTCCGAATTGGTAACAGAATCAACCAAGTGACATTGGCTCTCACTCTGTTTGCTCTTTTCACAACAACGACAGCGGAAACGTTCGGAGACAATGGGACGACTGAGGCGACAGGACAGGAAGTGGGATCGTGGTCAACGAAGACGTCATACGAGGCGATTGGATCGCTCAAGGACAGGCTCGGATCAATAATGACTTCGTGGCTGTACACACTGGCAATCTTCGGAGTTCTTCTGGCAATCAATGTCGCAATCACAGTCATGCGCGTTATTGGAGGTGCTTACGAGACCACAGCATGGATTGTTCGACTGGTTGGAATGGGATCGCAATGGATCGGAAGACTGTGTTGTAAATGCTTCGGAAGACGATCGAGACAGCGACTCCCGACTATCATCGTTGCACTGATGTTGATTGGCATGGCGGACGGATGTAACGAAATCGCTTCGATTCAAGCTAACGAGAACGTTTGTGTCATGGCTGGAAAGAAGAACACGTGCTACCTGAATACGCTCTCAATCTTGAATGTACGACCGGACGGATCAGTCGGATGTTTTCGCGTCAAGAACGTGGATCACACATTGGAAACATTCGTGGAAGTTCAAGCGGAAGCAATCGTGTCAACATGTATACAGAAGTCACATCACTTCACTCGGGATTTCGACATCACTCATGAGTATTCTCATCGATGCTCGGGAGCTGGAAGCTGCTCCGGAGAGATTTGTGAAAATCTCACGGCAAACGACACTAGTCTACCGGAATTTTCAACGATGTCGAAGAGCGCTCCTGGATTCAGTCGATGCTACAAAACATGCGGTTGTGTGTCGTGTGGAGGATGCTTTTGGTGCTCCCCATCATGTCTCTACTCGAGATTGTTTGCGGTACCCAAATCGACATACGTCTACGAGATTGTGACATGCCCAACGTGGAAAACAGTTTTGGACGTCAGAGTTAACGGAGATCGTGGAAAGCACCGGATCGAACATGGAGTACCATTCTTGATACCTCGGACGAACATCACACTGGTCGTCACTGGATTCTCGACACCACCGACTCCAGTGCACGCGGCAACGTTCATCAAACGATGGAAGACAACTGATCAGAGTGCTCAATTCGGCTTCACCTACACGTCTGTTGCGCAGGCGGGAACGCCCACCAAAGGGATGGTGGGTGAATTCCAATGTGCAACCTATCAAGACGCTCTCAACTTCCGATGTCGATTCGATGAGAATTTGTGCAGTTGCATCGCGCAAGGAACCGTGCTCAGAGGTCCGTGTCGACACATTCACCTCGATGCGGTGCTCAAGAAGACGCTACTACCGAGAAGTGAAGCAGGGATCGCCATACTAACGGAAGGAGAACTGATCAAAACGAAGCTGACAACGAGTTCTTTGGTTTCGATTCAACTACAGTTCAGGAATCAATCGATTCATCGGATCGTGAAAGACGACAACTGCAGCATTGCAACGACGACGATCACGGGTTGCTTCTCCTGTGGAAAAGGAGCGTTGTTGACTGCGACGTGTACCTCCATGGTTCACAAAAGGATCGAAGCGACGGTCAAGTGCCCGACGATTGGGGTGGATTTTCTAGAATGCGGTATCGGCGGAGTGCGAGGGAAAATCAATTTCCATTCGACCCAGCGGAAGATCGAGGAAACTTGTTCCATTTCGTGTGGAACAGTTAAGCAGGAATTCTCCTTGCAAGGAGAACTAGCGGAAGAAGCAACGTTCGATGCGTCTGCACTTCGGGATCGGTTTGCGGATTTCACTCAGAAGATCGGGGAAGGAGGAATTTTCGAAGTCATCACGGGAAAGATAGCTGCCGTTTGGAGCACCATCACTTCATGGATCGGCTCGGGAATCGTCATCATGGTTGTGCTGGTTATCGGAGGAGTATGTTGTGTCCAGTGTGTCGGAGGAACGTCGGTTGGCTGGCGTTACATTCCCTTTGCCCGGGAGTGTCGCAGATCGCGATATCGACGACGGAGGAGATGATCAATGACCACATGGGAGAGCATTCCCATCGATTCTCACGATAATAATAACCATCCCCATTCCTCGCCGTTCCCCGGCACATTCACGGTGATTCGATTAGCGGAACTCCGTTAAATACCCCGGAATCGCTCTTCTCAGTATATTCTATTCTCTTCTATTCTTTCTTCTACTTTCTACATTCTTCGACTTCTACGATTCCTTCCGAATAAATCGTTACACCATAGCCCGCACCTGTTTGTACATGCGAGTTCCAAATCGTAACAGTTCCATTCCGTGCGAGTTCTACTTCGTTGTAGCGCCGTGATCTTTCGTAAAGATCAGAGAGGGAGAGGACTGTCATTTTTAATCTCCGACAATTACGAGGGATTGTTTTTCGCCCGGAACTGGTTATTGTAGAACGAAAAAATGGTGAACGGCAGAAAACAATTTCAATTTTCTTCAGAGTATATGTCACAAACAAGAGATGAGTAAATGTAAAAAGTACAAGGAGGAGATCAATGGAAATCATTCGGAAGTCATCGCGAACGCCGGAGATTGCGTGGAGATCTGTCCGCGGATCGGAAGGTAGAGCTTGAACTCGGCGGGCAGCTCGTCTTCCGTGTAGAGCCGGTCGGCGAAGTACACGCGACGGATGCGGCAGTTCGCGTGGATTTGGATTCTGAGCGTCTCAACGTAATTGGTTCCGTATGCTCGCTTCACGAAATCGCTCAAATTGAACTGGATTTGATTCCAACCCTCGTCCATTCTCATTGGCATTGTGCAGATGAACGGCTGAAAACGTTCTATAGGGCGCAGTTTCATTTCAATCAGAATTACTTTAACTCTCGTCGAAGATTGATAATTCGACGCGCGAAATCGCCGCTTAATCTTCTTGTCATCGATTATTTGCACTTCGAACGAGAAGTACTTGTTCATGTTCTTGACGACCATCACGAAGAAGGGCAGTTTGATGCCTAGGGTCTTATCCGGATCCACCGGACAACTGATGAACGCCGTGCTAATGTTGTTGCCCATAATCTCCAAAACGAGTGACTGGATTTCCTCGTCCGTTATCCGTTTCACATGGCCGTTTTTGACCTGAATTAACAATTAAATGGTCAACTTTTGTATTCAGAGTACTTTTTGCGCTCAGTATTCTATACAAAGTTTTTATTTATTTCTTTACCCAAAATGCTGTGGTTTTCATAAATTTACACAAATTACCTGCGTATCCCAAATCTGCAGCGGTTTGCTGCCGATGCTGTAGAGAACGGAGAGCAATCCGCTTTGGAACGTGTTGTGGAACATTCTGGAGCAGCTGAAAATAGGAGACGTGAGCGGTGAGCAGGAGAGCGAGTCAGTCGGAGACGCGGCCGAGCGTGAAGAGTTTTGAGGTTGTCATGTCGACGGGCGGGAGCAAAAGTAATAGCAGTGAAGCCAATGACTCTCTTTTTCTCTTATTACTCTCTACAAATTCAATACTCTTTTTATTACGGCTTATTGGGAAAGGAATGCGAAGAAGCTCACAGGAATTGATGCATAAAAAGAGTAGATAGAACTCTGACGAAACAAACTTAAAAAGAAAGAAACGAGATTCGAAAAGAGGTTGGGGCGTCGGGGAGGCAAAAAAAAGCATGAGGAAAAGTGGAAAAGTGGTAAAGGACCAAAGACTGCGGGGGGAAATGTTAATCGAGGCGGAATTATTCGGCGTCTCCGTCGAGCTCTCCCTCCTCCTCGGCAGTTGCCTCCTGGTACTGCTGATACTCGGACACCAGGTCGTTCATGTTGCTCTCCGCCTCCGTGAACTCCATCTCGTCCATTCCCTCGCCAGTGTACCAGTGAAGGAAGGCCTTGCGACGGAACATCGCCGTGAACTGCTCCGAGATTCGCTTGAACAGCTCCTGGATAGCAGTCGAGTTTCCGATGAATGTGGCTGACATTTTAAGTCCACGTGGCGGAATGTCGCATACGGCCGTTTTCACGTTGTTCGGAATCCATTCAACGAAATACGAAGAGTTCTTGTTTTGCACGTTCATCATCTGATCGTCGACTTCGCGCATGGACATGCGTCCTCGGAACATGGCGGCCACAGTCAGGTACCGTCCGTGTCTTGGATCGCACGCAGCCATCATGTTCTTGGCGTCAAACATCTGCTGAGTGAGCTCGGCGACTGTCAGAGCACGGTAGGCTTGTGCTCCCTTGGCGGAGAGTGGAGCGAATCCAGGCATGAAGAAATGGAGACGTGGGAATGGAACCATGTTGACGGCAAGCTTGCGAAGATCCGCATTCAGCTGACCGGGGAAGCGGAGGCAAGTGGTCACTCCGGACATGGTCACGGACACTGAAACGAGCAGAAATTGACAATCTTCGATGAAAATTAAGCTGTTTTACCGAGATGATTGAGATCTCCATAAGTGGGGCTGGTCAGCTTGAGTGTTCTGTAGCAGATATCGTGGAGGGCTTCGTTGTCAATGCAGAAGGTCTCATCAGTGTTCTCCACGAGCTGGTGAACGGAGAGAGTGGCATTGTACGGCTCGACGACGGCATTTGACACCTGAAAGGAAGTATTGCAACCTGATCTTTGTTTTCTGAAACCGCTCACCTTTGGCGATGGAACAACTGAGAACGAGCTCATGATTCTATCCGGGAACTCCTCGCGTATCTTCGAGATGAGGAGAGTGCCCATTCCGGATCCAGTTCCTCCTCCGAGCGAGTGAGTCAGCTGGAATCCCTGCAGACAGTCGCATCCTTCGGCCTCCTTGCGGACGACATCTAGCACATTGTCAACGAGTTCAGCTCCCTCAGTGTAGTGTCCTTTGGCCCAGTTGTTACCGGCCCCCGATTGTCCGAAGACAAAGTTATCCGGGCGGAAGAGCTGACCGAACGGGCCCGAGCGGACCGAGTCCATGGTTCCTGGCTCGAGATCGACGAGGACGGCGCGTGGAACATACTTGCCACCTGAAAAATGATCGAATGAGCATCTGAGAAGCCGGAAAAGAAGGTAAAACTTTGAAAAAGAAGCAGAACTGACTACCAGAGTTGAGCGGAAATGGAATTTTGAAATCCGGAAGACGGCAGACGGCAGACGGAAGAAAATTTTTCTTACGGAATACGGAAAACGGAAGACGGAATAAAATTTTTCTCACGGAAGACGGCAGACGGAAGACGGAAGAACACTTTTTTCCCGGAAGACGGCAGACGGAATACGGAACAAAAATCGTCAATTCAGAGCCTTTTTTTCCGGTTTTTTTGAAAAATAACTAAAGCAACAAAACTTTTTGGATCTGGGTACTGCCCGTGGAAATTCGCGTTCTTCGGGACTAGTAAATGGCTTTTGAAAAGCTATCACTCTTTTACGGTAAGAAGAAAAAATCCCGCAAGACGGCAGACGGAAGACGGAAGAAAATTTTTCTCACGGAAGACGGCAGACGGAAGACGGAAGAACACATTTTTCCCGGAAGACGGCAGACGGAATACGGAACAAAAATCGTCAATTCAGAGCCTTTTTTTCCGGTTTTTTTTTTGAAAAAAATAACTAAAGCAACAAAACTTTTGGATCTGGGTACTGCCCGTGGAAATTCGCGTTCTTCGGGACTAGTAAATGGCTTTTGAAAAGCTATCACTCTTTTACAGTAAGAAGAAAAAATCCCGGAAGACGGCAGACGGCAGACGGAAGAAAATTTTTTTACGGAAGACGGCAGACGGAAGACGGAAGAAAACTTTTCTCACGGAAGACGGCAGACGGAAGTCGGAACAAAAAAAAACCACGGAAGACGGAAGACGGAAGACGGCAGACGGAATTCCGCTCAACACTGCTGACTACATTTTGGGCGCTACAACGAAGTAGAACTCGCACGGAATGGAACTGTTACGATTTGGAACTCGCAGTTATATTTTAACGTTGCGAGTTCCAAATCGTAACAGTTCCATTAATAGCTATTCCGTACGAGTTCTGCTTCGCTGTAGCGCCAAATTTTGTCGAAAGACTATTCAAATCTGCGTATGGCCGAGAAAAACAAAGAAAAACATCGGCCACCGCGTCGGGAACTCCTCTTGGAAAACGCCAGAAATGTAGTTTTTCAGTGCAAAAACTAAGAACTGCTTTGAGTTCATATAAAAATTTGATTTTTTTTTAATTTTCACAATTTTTTACTTTTACTTGCTCACCATTCGCCTCATTATAGTAGACATTAATGCGCTCGAGCTGCAGATCGCTGTCTCCGTTGTAGGTTCCGTCAGGCTGGATGCCGTGTTCATCGGAGATCACCTCCCAGAACTTGGCTCCGATTTGGTTACCGCACTGTCCGGCTTGCACGTGCACGATCTCTCTCATGTTGTTTGAAAGCGACGGGCGGAGGAACCTGGAAAGAAAATTGAAACTGGAGATGAAAGTGTTGGCGGGCAAGGTGACAGGTGACGAGAATAGGCAAACGATATTCGTTGAATTTCAAATTCGAATGCGAGAAAAAAGTAAACGGTTGGCTCCTCGTTTTAGATGGAAGCGGGAAGGGCAACGAGCGGGCACAAAATTCAGATTGGCAGATGGCGTGGAGGAGAGAGAGTGTGCAAAGCGAAGAGACGTAGAGAGGGCGCTGGCTAAATTACTTTCGGTTTGGTTTTGCTCTGCACCGTCCAACAAACAACACCAAAAGTGTGACGAAATCTCAGTTCTCCTCAGAATTGTTCAAGAATCGTGGTGTATACTACAACCAGACAGTTGAACGCGACGGGCGGAAAAAGGAAGGAAAGAAGAGGGGGAGGAGTCGCTCTTCCAATTCTCGTCAATTATACTCTGCGTCGTCGTCGTTGTCGGCAGTCCGGAATGCACTCGGACGAGACCCCAATTGCTCGGGGAGTAGCACAACAAAAAGAGAAAATAGAAGGGGGAGCCGCCGGTTAGGCACCGAATCGATTGTGTGTCGAGGATGCGCACACATTCCCTCTGTCGAAGAAGAAGAAGAAGAAGAAGAAGAAGAAGGGATCGTTGTGCGAAAAGGGCACCTACAAACCAGGGCTGGCCAATGAAAAGCCCTGGCGGGGCTAGTTGAATGCGCGCTCCACTGCAAAAAAGCCTTGGCCGGACAAGGCCGGCCAATGGTATGGTAAGCAATTCGGTTTACTGAGCGGTGTTTGCACACAAAGCATTTTAAATAAATAAAAAAAAAACGTTTTTTCGAAAGGGTTTTCTTTTTTTCTAAGTTTTCATGATCAAATATTTTCACAGAAAAATGCTCAATCCGAAGCGGAAATGTATGGAACCGACAGTTTTTCTGCCTGATTGGATTTTCGATTCATAACGTTGTTCCCATACATTTTTTTCTTTCGTTTCGTTCTCATGCATCTCGTTCTCATTAATTCTGTCGTTTTCTTTTATTTTTCTCTTCACTTATGCTAATTTTCGAAATTTGTCAGCTTTCATTTCATCGAAATTTAACTCACTTACTTTCTTTTCACCTTTTTTCTACTTTCAAGCATGTCTTCTTCTCCTTTTAAAATAATTTCTTCAATTTTGTCGTCATTTAATTTCATTTGTGTGCAAACACCGCTTAGTGAACCGAATTGATCTAGATAGGAAAGGATTGTGGTGGGCTGGCAGGGAGTGAATAACGGCCGAGATTTGTGGGATTAGGCGTGAGAAATGTGCCGGAACCGTATTCCCTCGGAATGCAAATGGAAAGAAAGGTCTCTTTCAAATGGAAATGGAGCAGTGTGGCGGATGCGCGGCAATTGGATTACCATCGAACAGAAAAGAACACATGGCGAGTGACACGATGATATCCTTTTTCGGAGGGGCTCTCGAGAAGAAGGGCATCTGGAGATGCGAGGAGGAGAAGAGGCAAATACGTCTTTTTTGGGGCGGATGAAGAAGATGAAGTGCGGCGAGCTCAAGACCGAGAAACGGCTGTGTTTGAAAGAACTTTTTGAGCACAAATATAGCTGGATTCGCT
This sequence comes from Caenorhabditis sp. 36 PRJEB53466, assembly GCA_946814055.1. Classification (NCBI taxonomy): domain Eukaryota; kingdom Metazoa; phylum Nematoda; class Chromadorea; order Rhabditida; family Rhabditidae; genus Caenorhabditis; species Caenorhabditis sp. 36 PRJEB53466. The sequence continues at coordinate 2,444,947 of CAMPFS010000003.1, forward strand.
GAGAACCAATCAGAGAGGAAAGGAAACGAAGAAAACCGGTACAGCAACGAGATGAGTGACGGGTGAATCAACAGAAGGTCTCGCAACGATCAAGAAACGGTTCTGGCTCACAGAGATTCAACAATGAATACAACGGAACAGAAAAAAATAAGTGAAAAGAAGAGCTGAAAGGTTGGTGAGTCGACTCTTCTCCGTAGAATGGCCCACTTCCCGACCATCTGCCGTCTCGTCTCGTCCCGCCTACTTCGGTTTCCAATTATTCGAAGCAGCACACACCCCTCATTCTCTCCATTTCTTTCATTCCGGAATGGCCATTGTTTAATTTGAGTGCCTTCATAAAACCGAATTGGATGCTAGTGATGCGAGAGAGAGACGGCACTATTTTATGATCTCGGACCTCTTCTTTCTGGAATTGATTGGAAAAAAATGACGAGTGGAATGTTTTCTTTTATAACTACACAACATTTACAAGTAAATATCTACAGAATGTGTATGGAATGTTACAGGCAAAGGCACAACTTATTGAACCGGAAGGATAAATGAGTGTCACGAGGTATCATTATGAAATAAGGTTATGCGGGAATATGATGCAAGAGTAGGATCCCATGATGGAAATTAATCGGAAGAAACGTAGCCAGAGTCGGTGCTTTCCATCGAGCAGATTTCCATCTGAGAATAGGAAAAATTAGTTTGACGACACGAGCATTTCCTAAATAAAAATTGATGAATCATCAGTGACTCCTAATGCGTCACAAATTGTTTCGAAAACATCTTGCAAGCAACACAAATTATCATTTGCACCCCACACCAAAACAAATAAACTCGAGTAGACACGGTGTCACCTGAAATGACGTCACACTGGCGCACTCCCTTGGCACCGAGCCAAAGTTTGCATTTTCAGAAAATATTGTGTAAAGTCTAACACTTTAACAGTATCGCAAATGCTTCTAAACACTAAGTAAAAGCATCGGTACGCTTGTTCGCACTGACACACCGTGACGTACCGGACGATGAAATCCTCTGCGAAGCTCCTCGTACTCTTTCAATTCTTCGTCGGACGGCAGCGATCCTTGCGAATCGACGGAAAGGCTCACAGAACGGGAAATTGAGTCGGACGTAGTTGGCCTGTACAGCTCTCGGATGATCGGCTGATAGGCGGGATCCTCGGAAGTGAATGGTTGAGTAAGCGAAGGACGGACACAACGACGCACGGCGTTCCAGATTCGGGAGATGATGTTAGGCATGTCTGAATATGAAGTATGAATATTTCAAAAAGGGAAACTATGGAAAAAAGAGGCAAAAATGGGCGAACAGTTTCATAATGATTAACACATGCGAATGGACGGAATGGAGAGGAGGAGGAGGGGTGAGGCCGAGCAGTCGGAGAAGAAAAGGCGGAGCATCATATACATACAGTCGCCAGAGAATGACGTGGGCACACTGAAATTCATCTTTAGTCACCCGAGCACTGAGCAAAAGACTCATGTGACGAAAAAGGTAAACTAGTACAACAGAGATGCGTTTGTGAATTTTTCAGTTAAAAAATTCGTTTAAAAGTAGACAGAGTGATAGATGACAAACCTGACACCCACTTTTATCAACTTTGTCACCTTTTTATTGACCGTTTTCTCGAAAAAATAGTTCAAAGTGTAACTTCCGGGCTGGTCTCAGAAGGGACAGTCAATCTTGACGTGTTCAGGAAACGTATGCATAAAAACAGCAAGTAAACCACACAAACTCAATGAGAAAAGTGTGAACTGTTGAAGAAAATTGTGAAAAGAGACTCGCTTATCAGCTGATGCGTAGAACGGCCTGACACGGCACCGGAGGGAATTCGCGGGTGAGCGAGAGCATCTGATAACGAGTGGGAAGCTCTATTTCTAGGTGACAACGGAACGGAAAGTGCTCCAATTGGGACAGTCTCTGGGGCACGTAGGGGGTCATAATAAGGAGTTAAATGAGGAGTGCACTTTCAAGCGATGAGCACGACTCGTTCGGTTTCCATCGCTCCAAGCCACGTCGATAGAAGTTCGCGGCACGTATCATAAACACGATGTTTCCAGGAAAGGAGCGACAGTCTGATAACAGTCTCTGCCCGCTTTTCCCCTCTTTTCTCTCCTCTCGCTCTCTTTTCGCTCCCTCGCCGATCGAGTTGCGACACAACACAACACAAGAACGAAAAGCATAAAAATGGAATCGAGTGCATACAAAAGAGAGCTCAAAGACACAAAAAAAGTGAGAATCTCCTCACTTTTGTAGTTCACGGACTGAAAGCATGCTACGCGGCCATTCCCTCCTCATTTTCATTTTCACTTCTCCACGGATTGGTCTAGAACAACTAGAAGAACGAATAAACTCGTGGAAAAAGAAATGGATTCTCTGCCAACTTACTCTTCAACTGCTACGCCAAACAACGAGGTAAATAAGCAGAACAGCTGTTTCTCGACGCACTTCTTCGCTCATCCATCAGCGTGTTCTTTCTTCTCTTTTTTCAGCAGACATTTGGCGTTTCGTCAGAGTTGGCTCGTCTTTTGGGATGCGATCGGACGGAAGCGGCGCTCGTTTGGGAGGGAATCAAGGCGTTGCGGACGGAGCAGGAAGTGCAGAAGCGTTTGGAGGAGGTGATGGATACTGTAGTTGCTCCGACCGCAGAGATTTCAGACTGGAATCTGGAAGCCGGAGTCTGGTCATCGGCCACTTCTCGACGTGCTCCAGCTCGTTCAGAGGAACTCCACCTGCATGACAAACTCTTGAACACTTCTATCGACTAACTTTGCCCTGACTGTTATGAATCTGAATAAATATTAACTTTTGAAACGTTTATTCATCAAAACAGTTTTTATCTCCTCTCATGTTCATCATCAGACGACGCGATAGTTGTTGAGACAAACGCACTTGTTGTACCGATCACAGACGCCCTGGAATCAAATCTCATTGCTCATGCACATTTCATTAATAGTATTATGTGCCTACCAAAACCGGCGAGCACAACTCGGAGCACATCATTTTGCACTGAGCACGGAAAGCGACCGAAGATGGCTTGAACAACGAATTCTTCGCCCCCGATGACGTGGCGATTGCGGATGACGTGGCGAGCAGAATCAGAAGGAAATAGGCGAGAAGCATGGTTCGAATGGGAAACTGAAAGGAAGAAGATGAATGGAAAAATCGAAAACTGAAAAATGGGAAAGTTGAGGAGCGAGATGAGCATGTTGGGAAGTGAGTAAAAGTATAAGCAAGTGTATTTATAATTGAGACCGGAAGACGTGCACGACGTCTTCTGAAAGAAAGAGAGAGAGCGAAAGCGCGTGAAAAGTGAGTGGGCGCACACTCGGGGGAACTGTCCCGTTCAGATGGAATTCTCAGAAAGTGTGTGTGCAAATGAACTCAGATATACACATAATTATGGATTCTGACTTGAATACATCGAATAACAGGATTGTCGTGTTGGGAATCCAGAGTATATTTATAGATTTGAGTACATCACATGTTCTAAGTTTCTGGACAACTTCAAGTGCCACGAAAACGTTGAAATCGCTACGAAATCAAATTTCTCGTAATACTCAAGAACGGATTATAAATTAGAGATACGAGGCTTCTCAGAAAAGGGATAAAATCTTGTTTTTCGAGAAGAATAGTCAAAATTTCAGTTGAACCTGGACGAATTCTTTTGACTCATTTTCTCAAATTCGATCGCATTCACATTTCTTCTCCTTAAAGCATCCGAGAGATTACCAGAGCAACCAGAAATGAGAGGAAAAGCCAGATTAGTTATAAATGTACACATTTTCCAGGTTTCGCAGCTTCTTACTTTGAAATTCCTGCTTACTTTCTCTTCTTATTGTGTTTTTAGCCATCCTCCGTGCCTGACATCTTTTTAATTTCCTTAGGTCTTTTTCTTCTCCGCGAGTAGTCATCATCCGATTCCATTTGTTTCTCACTCTTTGTTCTCTTCTCATTTCCATTCAGAAATCACAATTTTTTCAGCAGCAGACTGAATCCCGCAAGTCGTCGCGAAATATCACATGGAAAACTGACGAGAAGACGTCTGAAAGAAATCAGTAACGTCGCGGAAGAAGCATTTTGTGAGCTACCTCTAGGCACACGAGGCGTTTGCTCGGCAGAACACTCATTTACGGCATGAATTGACTTTTCGATCTGACGCATATCATCTGATGATCGACTATTCTCATCAGCATGTTTATCGAACTGTTCGGCGACATCTTTTTCGAACTTTTGAAAATTCCATAGGAAAGGTGCATTAGACATAGCTGAAAAGTGTGAAAATGGGTGAATCATCGTTGAATGCCAAACAGACATCTTCAAAGGATGGACGTCGTCTTCACTGATGTCCGAGGGAGTGTTACGGTATCTCCTTGTTTATGACGCTTGTCCCAATTCGATTCGCATTCATTTTATGTGTTCATTCGACGGAATCGCGATGAGCACGAACGGAAGTTAAAATCAGATAATAATGAGATAATGTAATTGTTCTGTACGATTGTTTTCAGGTTCAAAGTTTGGCCATTCACTTTTCCTCTGGATCTTCCCGATCGGCACAGGAATCGCATAGAGAATGTTAAACTGGCAGCTGTGTACGTTGCCGAGTACGAACCGACGGCAGCAGTTCATGATTCAATTTTCTAGCACGTCTGTACCGCATTGCAGAAAGACGTCGTTTGGAAAGATTATACTGTGACCTGCGAGATCATCCAATCACGACGACTTTGCGAGTCCGTTACCCATTCTTTTCTACTCATTTTTGGCACTTTTCCAGGCACGTCGCAAGGTCTACGCACTTCGTGGGCACTCATCGAGAGGCTCCAGTAGCTACTGCCGGAACCAGGGGACACTGATCAAGATAAACGACTCGACAACTTTGCGGAAGTCTCTATACATGAACTTTTAACAAGACGAATTTCATTTTAGTGCGCGGAGTCCTTCCTCTCCCTCCAGAAATCGATCTAGATCTCATTCTCTTCCGATCTCGTCAATGCTCCGTGCGGTATGTTTCCAAACTGACTACTTTTAATTTTAAGCGCACATTTCAGACGTGCTCATCGCAGCGATTGTGCTTGAGGCGGCCGAGGAACTGAGTCCGGCTTCCATCTCGAACACCATCCCCGTGCTCTTCCGTGATTATGTAAACGGCCAATTGTAAGTTTATTCTAAAAAAAGTTTCACACGTCTTTGTATTGCAGCAGCCAGGCCAGAACTGGCCTAGAAGACAACAACGCACACACGATGATGTCCAGTCTGCTAATAAGGCTCGCATGAACAAACAGGTGCGGGCTATGGTGTAACGATTTATTCGGAAGGAATCGTAGAAGTCGAAGAATGTAGAAAGTAGAAGAAAGAATAGAAGAGAATATCCTGAGAAGAGCGATTCCGGGGTATTTAACGGAGTTCCGCTAATCGAATCACCGTGAATGTGCCTGGGAACGGTGAGGAATGGGGATGGTTATTATTATCGTGAGAGTCGATGGGAATGCTCTGTTCTGTGGTCATTGATCATCTCCTCCGTCGTCGATATCGAGACCTGCGACACTCCCGGGCCAAGGGAATGTAACGCCAGCCAACCGACGTTCCTCCGACACACTGGACACAACATACTCCTCCGATAACCAGCACAACCATGATGACGATTCCCGAGCCGATCCATGAAGTGATGGTGCTCCAAACGGCAGCTATCTTTCCCGTGATGAAGTCGAAAATTCCTCCTTCCCCGATCTTCTGAGTGAATTCCGCAAACCGATCTCGAAGTCCAGACGCATCGAACGTTGCTTCTTCCGCCAGTTCTCCTTGCAAGGATAATTCCTGCTTAACTGTTCCACACGAAATGGAACACGTTTCCTCGATCTTCCGTTGGGTCGAATGGAAATTGATTTTCCCTCGCACTCCGTTGATACCGCATTCTAGAAAATCCACTCCAATCGTCGGGCACTTGACTGTCGCTTCGATCCTTTTGTGAACCTGGAGGTACACGTCGCAGTCAACAACGCTCCTTTTCCACAGGAGAAGCAACCCGTGATCGTCGTCGTTGCAATGCTGCAGTTGTCGTCTTTCACGATCCGATGAATCGATTGATTCCTGAACTGTAGTTGAATCGAAACCAAAGAACTCGTTGTCAGCTTCGTTTTGATCAGTCCTCCTTCCGTTAGTATGGCGATCCCTGCTTCACTTCTCGGTAGTAGCGTCTTCTTGAGCACCGCATCGAGGTGAATGTGTCGACACGGACATCTGAGCACGGTTCCTTGCGCGATGCAACTGCACAAATGCTCATCGAATCCACATCGGAAGTTTAGAGCGTCTTGATAGGTTGCACATTGAAATTCACCCACCATCCCTTTGGTGGGCGTTCCCGCCTGCGCAACAGACGTCGACAGTCAAGTGCCCGACGATTGGAGTGGATTTTCTAGAATGCGGTATCAACGGAGTGCGAGGGAAAATCAATTTCCATTCGACCCAGCGGAAGATCGAGGAAACGTGTTCCATTTCGTGTGGAACAGTTAAGCAGGAATTCTCCTTGCAAGGAGAACTGGCGGAAGAAGCAACGTTCGATGCGTCTGGACTTCGGGATCGGTTTGCGGAATTCACTCAGAAGATCGGGGAAGGAGGAATTTTCGACTTCATCACGGGAAAGATAGCTGCCGTTTGGAGCACCATCACTTCATGGATCGGCTCGGGAATCGTCATCATGGTTGTGCTGGTTATCGGAGGAGTATGTTGTGTCCAGTGTGTCGGAGGAACGTCGGTTGGCTGGCGTTACATTCCCTTGGCCCGGGAGTGTCGCAGGTCTCGATATCGACGACGGAGGAGATGATCAATGACCACAGAACAGAGCATTCCCATCGACTCTCACGATAATAATAACCATCCCCATTCCTCACCGTTCCCAGGCACATTCACGGTGATTCGATTAGCGGAACTCCGTTAAATACCCCGGAATCGCTCTTCTCAGGATATTCTCTTCTATTCTTTCTTCTACTTTCTACATTCTTCGACTTCTACGATTCCTTCCGAATAAATCGTTACACCATAGCCCGCACCTGTTTGTACATGGTGACCCAGGCAAGCTATGAGTGGAAGAATTCGGATTCGAATTGGAACGGCGAAGAAGCTTATTGCTAAGCGTCTCGCTCACACGCTACCAACCAAAAATGAGATCAAGTCATTCAACATCGATGAGATCGTCACACTTCTGGAGGATCTGGCCGGAGACGTCGAAAGTCTCACCAAGCAAGTGGTGACGTTGGAGCGGTGTGAGCAGGAATGGAGGCACCTCGAACAAGTCAACCCGGACGAGGTCGCGGAACGGGAACGGTACGTTGCGAAATACCAGGATTTCGTGCCGTTCATAGCCGAAGGACGGCAAAGAGTGGTTCTCATCAAGGAACTCTACACGGTCGGTCACGAACGACTAACGGAAATGTACAAACAGGTGCGGGCTATGGTGTAACGATTTATTCGGAAGGAATCGTAGAAGTCGAAGAATGTAGAAAGTAGAAGAAAGAATAGAAGAGAATATCCTGAGAAGAGCGATTCCGGGGTATTTAACGGAGTTCCGATAATCGAATCACCGTGAATGTGCCTGGGAACGGTGAGGAATGGGGATGGTTATTATTATCGTGAGAGTCGATGGGAATGCTCTGTTCTGTGGTCATTGATCATCTCCTTCGTCGTCGATATCGCGATCTGCGACACTCCCGGGCCAAGGGAATGTAGGGGCTCTTCGTTGGCTCTTTCAACGTGGCTTCGGCGTCCACTTCTGATGCGTTCGGTTCTGCTTCCAATGAGGACCACGATGCGACTGGGATCCAATAATTACTTCGTCGTTCTAGATCACCCCACACACAACTTTTTCTTTTCTTTTTCTTATAGTTCTTGTTGTTTTGTTTTACTTCCCAATACTATTTTGTTCTCTTCCCAGTTGACCTGTTTGTTGCCTCGATCTCAACAAAATTGAGTTCCAGATCTTTTTTATCGCGTTTTATTGGTTTATAACCAATTTCGAGTACTGAACCCCAAAAAATCGCTTGAAGCCTTCTAATCTTATGCGAACATTCACAATTGTTACCAGAAGGTTTGCAAATGTTTTCCGAAAATTCACAAAAATTATATGGCAACTGCGGTTCCTGGCGAATCTGCTCCGACTTCGGGTAACTTTGAAACATTTGGCGCCTGAGCTTGTAAATCCCCAGTTATCATCCGAACTCATTTCATTCTCTGTTCTATTCTATTCTCATTTGTTTCCAAAATGACGAGCAATTTCTATTTCGAACTGACTTTGGCCTCACTTTGGCGCAGCTCCTTTCTTACGTATTTTGCCAGAAACGTATCCGATTCCGGAGGCGTGTAGATTGACGTGAAGTTTGTTTGTATTCTGATGACGTTATGACGTGGCAACCATCACTTCCTTTTTCAGAGATGAACGTTGAAGCTGAAGACGAGAAAGAGTACAAGCGAGAGCCTGAGCCGCATGCTGATATGTATGCACGCACGAAGAACCCCAACTGGTGGCGAGCGCTCGCCGGTTCATTCAATTATGTCGCCGTGTGCCGCCCCTATTCATTTCAATTGAGCTGGTCCGACCCACAAATGCACATCAGCTCAAATGACGTGAGTTTCCAGATCAAGTGGGCGGAAAGGCGAGCAAAGCGCATGCACAAATTGGGTCGAACTGAATGGAAAAATGAATGCGGAAAGAGGGGCGGGGAGGGTCCATGTGGGTCCAGGAGGCAAAGACTGCACAGCCACTTTTTGGGGGCCCTTTCCACCTACACTCGTCTTCCTGCTTCGGTGCATTTCCCGGATTTTGCGTTAAATCGAGTTTGTTGCAAAGTGACGAGAATTACGGTCGGTCATTCAGAAGGTTAGAGGGTCCAGCGCCTGAAGATTGCGCTCTAAATGATTGATTCGATGATCTCACAGCCAGCTTCTCCTCCCCGTTCCGAAAATGTTACAATTCTCCGTCCATCATCGCAGCGTTTTTGACAAAAAGCTTCCCGCCGACCACATGTTGGCGAACGAATTCGACTCGAGTCGTTCGCACCCGCCATAATTAATCGGTCCGATGATATGCGGCGGCTCATCTCAGGAGGCTCTCTTCTTCCGCATCCGCCGAGAGTTTGCTTCTAGTTTATTCGTTTATGCTCACTCTCTGATCTTTGAAATCAATGTTTTTGTCGTTTTCGACTGATGAGTGACCGGATGCTTAGGATGACCTTATGCATATATATATAGTGGCATTAAGATGGGATCCTTAAGCAGAAAGAAAGCGGGAGATCCGACAGGATTGACGCCACGTCATGACGGTTAGTCACGTCCAAGCATGGAGATCCTCCTCTAAAATGCCAGTCTGGATTGAGAGTGAGAGAGAGAGAGAGTCTGGTACCACCCGACCAAATTGACCAGTGTTCTGATACCCTTCTGTAGTTCCCAGATCGATGACCCCAATCTTCTTACGCGCAAATCCCAAATCCTTCAGCTCAAATCCAGCTCTTCGTTGGAAAGTTTCAGCTCAATTACTTTCCCCCGCATTTCCAAAAACTGGCAGAGACTTTGAAGATCCGATTCCATTCCGATTTCGATTCTTTGAAACATCGCGTCATTACTGGCCCGCGGTGCCCCTCGGCTATTTCCGTATTTCATTGTTCTAAATTCGGATAATCATCGTCAGCATAATTGATAAGTCGGCGCACAATCCGGGATTCGACGGCCGTGCTCGACGGGTCAGTTTGCATCGGAGTGCGCTTCGTTGCACACACTCGGGCGCTCCGGAGAGCAACAATTTGCCGCTGTCAGAGACGGGCCGGAACTCCCACGCAGCAGCAGAAGAAGTGCTGCGAAGGATCTGAGACAATTAATGACGGCGGATTCCTGGAATCGAGGAGGGCGGGTTAGGTGATCGTGGGAGTGGGTGGGGTACAGTGGCTGGAAAGTGTTGAGAAGCTCAGCCACCGTAACCCATGTCACATCCCTGGCTCCCTTCCAAACATCCGATTGCCCTATCAACTATCATGTATCATTTATCTCTGCCTGATCAAAACACTCGGCTAACCTTTCCCTCCTCCGCCCCACCGGTTTCCTGTTTGTATACACGTGCTCGACGCCCTTCTAGAATGAAACGTGATTTTGATCGTCTTTGATTGAGTTATGAGAGTCTAGTAGATTCTGGGAAGTCGATAGTAAAAAACGCGTATACGGAAGCGTTTCAAAGTCTCGAAATTTCCTTGCGAGTGATGTGATGATGGGATTGAGTGAGGGTGGCGAAAGTAAAGTACGAATCGAATTTCCGGAGCCGTCGTGAAATCCACGTGGCTTTCTGGTGCTCCCCGTATTAATTGCGACTTCTTCTTCTTCTTTATTGTTCTTTCGTTATCTATCTCTCTCTCTCTGCGCGTCTCAATTGCCTAATTGAATAGATGAGCGGGTGGCGAATAAAACATAAGGAATGCGTGTCGTCGTGGAGAGTGTCCTCTCTTCAGATGACGTGCCTTCTCGCCCGACGTCACGGCGCCGGAGACGCAGCCAAGAAAGGGATACGCCGTGCTCCGCGCGCTTACAACGGACCATTAATTCGGGTGGGAGAGAAACAAAAAAAGGCGGTGGCGGCGAGTGGACATCATGATGTCAAGCAGGAAGTGGGTCAAACTGCGGCCCATCAGAGACCGAGCAGGTCAACCCATACCGGGAGTAATTACGCGGGTGCAAGAATGGCACAGAAAAAGCAAAAGAGCCAAAAGAAGAAAAAGAAGAAGTCGTCAGGAAGTGGCAGTTCTGACCCCACGCACCTGGAGTGTGCTTTGCTCCTCCTCGTATTGTTCCGACACTTGATGTGTTTTCATTCTCACTCCCAATTGCCCACTAGGTACTACTTTGACCACCCAACTTTAGGATCAGAGCTCAGAAGCTCTTCTTGTCTGCTCCAAGAGGTCGCTTCCTCGTGGTGACGTTTCGTGCTCCATTAGATCATCATAATGAGCGACTTCCTCTTTGGGTGGCGTGCTGATCTGCTCCGGGCTCCTCCAAAAAGTATGTGACGTGGATTCTCGAGCAGCTCTGGGTCACGAACAGCTGAGCCAGTCTGTAAATGACGCACTCTAGGCTTCTTCTTTTTCTCCTTCTTCTCCCGCCACTTCCTCATTATCCCACCCATACAAATTGTACTTGTTTGTTTATTATTTGTGTTTTCGGCTTCGAAGAGATATTGGCCCCCGCATCCATCCTTCCTCATAATTATTCACACTGACACAGTTGTGCAGACATGCTTCTGATGAACTGTGTGACGTTGGCCGTCTGTCTGATCAGCCTATTTCGAGCGGCGTGATTGTCATTTGACACAATCCATTCTCATTCTCTGTCTGCAATTTGTGAGGTATCAGATGGTCCGCGGGGAGCTCCGTCTCGCCCTACTTTTAGACATTATCATGAAGTTAGTCAATCATCGCACTTTGCGGAAAAGAGCATCTTCTCGCTGAGAGAATCCACGTCAGAACCTTCGAATGAACTCTAAGACCGTTCCTAGGTTCCACCCTCACCCGATCATCCGGATTGTCCTTGACGCCTCGAAAAATGTTCGATGACCATCACCTTTGCCGTCTTTTTCTTCGCTTTCTACTTCTTCGCTTTCCAGAATGATGTCAGATATTAATGCAGCGTTCCGGGTCGACCCGAGGGGAAGTGGGGGAGGAGAGAAGGAGTGAGTGACACAAACATTCGTGGAGAGCCCCCTACACCCCAACTCTTTTTTCCCTCATTGCGGGTCGCTTGACCTGCTTCTTTTGGTAACTCGAGAGTTCAAGTGACGCGACTTTTCACGTTTCATTTCGTTGATCCGAACCTGAAGATCAGGCCCTAAAGATCACAGTCCCTAGCCATTTCTCCGAATCCGAGATTATTCGGGATCAGTTCTACGTCTTAAACTCCGTGCGCACAGCCTAGTAAAACGCACTAGCATTCCGGGAACTCTTTTCACAGTTTTCGAACTCTCAACCCACTCACTTCACCGATTCGAAGGACTCTTCCAGCAATTTCCAGCGCTGTCGATAGTCCATAGTCCCAATTTCCTGTGCCCATCCATCTCTCCTTTTCTCTCTCTCTCCTTCTCCCTTTTTCCCAAATCGTGGCGTACTTCCGTTCGGGTTTCGGTTTGTGGTGGTCGTTTCCGGTTGAGGTGGGGGTGGAATCAGAAGAGATACACCGCCCGGATGAACAAGAAAACGCGAGCACTTTTGTTGCTCACTGCCTCCCTCTCTCGCTCCTGGGCTCCTGAATCCGCGGGTCCACGTGGCTCACGCTCATCCTCATCACAATTCTATCCGTTTCTCTCCACCCTCGCAGCTTCTCGATCGCCTTCTAACAACATGATAAGCTAATTTGGCGAAGGGGTCAGGGGAAGAAGACGACAAAAAACATGACGCCGATGCGCGATCTGAATCGTTTAAATAAGCTCAATTCACGGGCCTCGCCGAGCACGTCACTTTTCCAGAGAATTAGCTAATAAGGAACCAGATTTGAGAGAGAGAGAGGAGGGTCCCGCCCGCTCATCACCTTCCGCATTTCTCTCACAGAGTCAAATGGACTCCGCCTCTCACACAATCGAACAACTTTTTGACCTAGAAACTTCGTAACCCGAGAGTTTTGGAATTGAAGTGAGTGAGTTTGACGCCTAAACTAGAAGCCACATAAATCCTCCAAACTTTCATCCCAATTGACCTTATCAACCACCGAATAAATCTTGTCTCTCGAAAACACAACAATGGATGTGTGGTCCTCATATTTTATTCCGCTGCAATGTCGTCAGACTTGTGTTCCTTCCTCCTTCCCTCACACTTTCATTTCAGAGTCGCGTCACTTCTTCTGCTTCTCCTTCTGAGCAGCGACGACGTCTTCAGAACTTCAAAATTCTACTGGCGAACTGTGCAATGTGATGTTCCGTCTAAAACAACAGGTCAGTGATCGAAACGACTAGACAGGCGGGAAATGGAGTCAAGAAGTGTAGGGAGAGCGGAAAGACGTAATGTTGAGCCGGATTAGAGCACGTAGAACTCATCCTTTTCCACCTCGACTCTCTTTTAGATTTTGACAGTTTAAAGTCGAAATTTACGCGCATTCGGGATGAGACGAGAGCGCGCGAACGTTCATCTTTTTCTGGAATCGTGGGATAAGCAGGTGCGGGTGGAGGATGATCGGCCCGTGGATTCCGAGAAGAATTAGGCCTGACCTGGTTTGCTGGTTTCGTGATTGTACGTGTCTAGGTTGCTCGAGCGACCTTCAAAAGAAAAGGGGTACTGGTGAGGGGTGAGCATTGAAGCTCAGAAACTACCGTAGTCCTGGTGGCTTTCAATAATCAAACATCTAGGTTTCAACCAGCAGAAAGTTCTGAGAATCGGAGTTGCCCTTCTAAAAGTCCTCACTGATATCTTGATCTCCTTGCTTCCCAACTGACCTCATTCATCCCTATTTTCTCCTTTTCCACATGACACCCCGATTCTTAATATCATTCTGACAAACCTTTTCGTCGCCGGATCTTCCCGAAATGTCCTATGGATTAGGAGAAGAGAACGCGTCGTTGCTCTTTTTTCTCTCTCTCTCTCCATCTCAAAATTAGCCATCCAGGAGGGAAAAGGCGACCAAAAAATAAACGGCGTCTGCGTCTCTTCGTCTCCCGCACTCTTTTCTGTCCGTGTGTGTGTGCACTCTGCTGCCTGCTTCGAGTCGACAAGTGGGCGGAGCCTGTCATCTGAAAAGGGGCGGCGCCTGACAAGTCTGTCATCTCATCCCTCACTTTTCCGCCGTATAAAACTAGCCGGATCGGAAGTTGACACTCCGACCTTATCACTTCTTGCCGCACGGTTTTCTATTATTTTCTGAATTTCTCTCTCTCTTTTCTTACCCACTCCTTATCAGGCCAATCGTTCGATAGTGTAGGATTTCTTTCTACGTGAATCTTTGCAAACGTCTTGCATCGTTGATCTGTCCATCGTTGAACTACTAAAAGTGGACTAACTTTCTCCGTTGGATGTTCTAGTCCGCGACCGGAAGCCCAGAGCATTTGCAGCAGCTAACTGGCTAGACCAAAGCTTCGCCGACATTTTCCTTCTCGATCGCAGACTCACTCACTTTCTGACCAGTTCGTTCCCTCCTATATTCGGTTCTCCGCGTCCTTTAGACGATCCGACGAACGCGCGTTCTTCCGTCATCCAAGAGCAAAAATTTGAGGAAAAGCCATCTGGAGATTAAACTTAAACCCTTCGGAATCCCTACGCAACACGGTCGTTCCGTTGTACATCGTTCTCATCTGAATCCTTTTCCTTACAGAGCCGTCACCGCTTCAACCCACATCGCTGAGCTGTTCTTTGTGTGTGTCCCCGTCAAATCCGGAGGCGTCTAAGCCGGAGAGCTAAAACAGTGAGTCCGTTCTGTTCTTATGAGCTTGTTTCTCTTTCTACCACCCGCCTTCTTAGTGAATGACGTGGCAAAAGGCACGGCGACGGCTCGAATTTCATTCTCAAAGATGGTTCCGTTTTAGAATGAATGAATGAATAAATGACCACCCAGAAGTGAGTGGGAGTGTCTTGTGATACGGTAACCTAGAGCTTGATGTGTTCTGTTTCCCCAATAGTAGATCAAAGTTGATCCGAAACCTGAACCACCCCGGAACTTTTCATTCCATTTCCTCGGCCCTCCCACCTTTCGAGTTCAAACCAGAAACGAATCAAAAACAAACAAAGGTGGCAACTTTGTGCGAGCCGTCAAAAAAAAAAGCGAGTAATAGTGGTTGGGACCAAAAAAGACTGCACTTGCTGCTGCGGCGGCGAGCGCCTCCTCCTCCGGTTTCCCCAGGCTCGCCCCCCTTTTCGTGTAGGCGGACCTGGCTGCCATCCGAGTGACCCTTCCATCTCGTCATTTCTTTTCCAATGTCGGTGACATGCTCCTGACCCCAACGGATTCTTGTCAGAGCCCGCGAGTCGGCGAGCTTCTCCCATGATCCTCCCCCATCCACCCTCGCCAAATTGACGGGTTGCCGGCTCGCCGAAGGTGGCGATTATCAAAAAGTTTTTCGTGCCGTTCTCTCGCAACAAATACACAATTTTCAACACATTTTTCTTCGAGTTTTCATTCATGATGTGAGACTGGAAATTAGGCGAGGGAGGGTGTCATTTGAGCCGTGCCTTCTGGTCACTTTTCCGCGTGTGAAAGCCCAAACAATGCCCCGCCCACTTTATGGGGGTGGATTCGAGGTTGACTAGAAAGTAGTGAATGTCTCGGTATAAAAGGTTCCGGCTAGTTTCTGTCTGAGCATCTATTCCCTGAGCTACTGTAAGTACGCGTCCCTGGAACTACTACTTCGGGTTCGAAGAATTTGATTCATTGACTCAAACTATGACAACATCCACCTCCAACTAGATCATACAGAGAAGGGGTTTAGGATTTGAGGTTTAGGAGCTGAAACTGACTGAGCTGGCAGGAGCTTCTCAGGAAAGCTTGAGCTCCTTAACTACAAGTTATTGTCAGAATATATAGCTGCTTCGAGACAACCCAGACTTTCCTTTTCCTTGACCATACTTCCTAGACTCCACTCCTCAATTATCGAGTGCTCTGTGCTCGAAATGTGCTTGATCTTATTGCTCGAAACTTCTCCTTTTCTGCCGTTTCATCTCAATTCGTTCTCGCGCACTCATCACTGATCTCCTCCGCTTTCGCTCTTTCTCTCTTTGCTCCCCAAATGAGCACATCCTGGCCCCGGAAGTTGTAAACTACGTAGTTTCTTTCCGCACCTTTTCTTGGCTTCGTCGAAATGCATGTAATCCTCGTCCGATTGACGGCGGCGCCACGCCTAATTTGGCGGATTAGCGCGGAAAGCGGAAAGGCGCAAAACGAGGCTCCTCCGCTTTGGATCGTCGTCATTGCCGATGCACTCTGCTTCAATTTTGAAGAATGATTTCGACAACAACGTCGATCCGTGCGGATTTCGAGGGATTCGGAACGAGAGGGTGGCGGATAAGCAGATTGGACTGTGATAAAAATGGACGAAAACGGGCAGTTTGGGCGTTTGGCGGACGTCCTTCTGACGCCATTCGGCCCGTGAGCCTGAAGATATAAAAGTGATGTGATGTGCCATTCCGAACAGAACAGTTCAGTTCACTTTCCACCTTCGGTTTAGTGCAGAATGTCTAGCTCTAGAAATAATAACGTTTTTGGGTTTTGCGAAAGCCCTCCCAGCTACCGTAATCCATTACTCATGTGCCAACAACATCAGAGAGCAAAAAGCACTTCCTAAAAGCTCAGGCGTCAAAAGGCGAGGCTTTATTTGGGCCAAGAAGTGCGTAATGTTTCATATCCAAATCTCATTAATCTTTTTCTCTTCCGCAAAGCCGTCCTCTTCTACATTTCATTATTTGGACAGCTTGAGAAGTAGAAAGATAATTTGAAGAGGATCGCACAAAATAAGAAGGATTATCCAAATTGTTGCCGGCGACGCGACGAACATACGCGCAAAAAAGACTTTCCTGATTAGCTCATTAATCTTAAAGACGTCAAAAAGGTGGACCTGTGACCTGGAGCACAGCCGAAGGACACACATATATAAGGATGGGAGAAGCCGCCCGGCTCGGCGAGCTCTATCCCCTCTAAGAGAGCATTGAACCACTGCACCAATTACCCGACCAGGCGTTCCCGTAGCTGTTTATAGTGTGCTCCTCCGTACACATTCAATTAAAAGTCCTCCTGGGTGACGACTCAATGAACTGGTCACCTCGTTCCCCTTCCTGTCAAAATGACCACGCGCCAGTCACTGTGCGCTCATGATTCATAGCTCAGTTCCAGCATCGATTATCAGTTCAACTTCTTATCAATTACTATTGCAGAGAGAAACCCAACCCCCTTCCGACCGCCTATTTAGTTGCGGTTTTGGTGAACTGATTGTTCAGTTGTGTCCGCCCCTTCCGCTTGCTCTCTTATCTCTTGAGGGAAGGAAGTTCTATTGTCGGAACGTTCTGTTTTTGTATGATGTTGCAATTTGGAGTACTTCCTATTCAGATAAAACCGGGGGAGGAGCATGGGGCTTTAAAAGGAAGAAGGATGA
The DNA here is from genome assembly GCA_946814055.1 of Caenorhabditis sp. 36 PRJEB53466. Lineage (NCBI taxonomy): Eukaryota > Metazoa > Nematoda > Chromadorea > Rhabditida > Rhabditidae > Caenorhabditis > Caenorhabditis sp. 36 PRJEB53466. The sequence goes on from CAMPFS010000003.1 coordinate 2,462,036, forward strand.
AGCGGGAAGGTCAGAAGTGTCGAGTTAGATCTTCTCTGTCCGTCTTCCTAGACTCTCTTGACCCTCCTACTTCTAAGATACCGTAGTCCTACAGATTCCATCGTAAGTCCTACCGTACTCCTTATCAATTTGATCAACTCATCCTCAGATCATCACTAAGTCAAACTCCATCTAGGTCAAGAACTCTTTACTCAGAACGAGTCATCAGAACAGTCTTGTTTCGACTGATAACAGTCGTCAGAGCGTAGGCGAAACTGAAACTGATACGAACCATTTACGTCAGAGAACTGTCTCAATCACAATTACTCATCGATGACTCGTTTTACTGCTCGTAATGCGGTTTAGACTGAAGTCTGTCTCGGCTTCTTCTTTGCATCATCCAAGAACTTCTTCTGTACACCCACACCCAGTTTGGCGGCGATGCAAACTACAGTCGGCGGTCGCGGTGATCGTCAACTTATCAGTTGTCACCTTTTCGCCAGTTTCCGTCACGTCACTTTTTCGCGTGGCCCTTTTCTCCCCGACGGAAAGTGCTTTAAAAGGCAACAAAATGCACGGGGGACTTGTCGGGGGATTCTGAAGAAGTACTTCTGGGTATTGCTCTGCTGCTGCGTGAATCCTTTTCGTGTGCTTCTGTTCAATTGACCTAGATAGACAGTATTGTGGATACAGTTTCGAAATTTTGCGTAACCGCTGAGTCCATGAAACCTATAATACACAGAGCCATTCCTTGAACCAAAATATAACGAAAGTTGCACTTTGTGAACAATTAAACACAATTTATCAACTAAATTTGCACTATCTAAATTTGTCGATGACGTTCCGACTGTCATTGTTCCTATCACTCCATTTCGGCGTTGCAAACAATTCGTAACCACTTCCCGATTCATTTTGCCGACATTTTCTCCAGCTACCGTACTCCTCCTTCTCCGTTTTCTCACCAATGACCGCGTTTTCACTCGTTCTTCAATCTTGCGCTCGTGAATTTCGGCGTCATCTTCAGACGTGCTCATCCTGTCTCAATCATTCAATCAAGTCTTCTGCGGGACTAAGAAGCTTTGCCTTTTCCACTTTTTGTGCTCGTGTTAGGTTCCGTACGTACATGATACTCATAGGCTCACTTTTCGCAACTTCCGACGTCTTCCGTTTATTTCTGTCTTCTCCCAATTACCGCCGAACCTCTGGGGACCGTGGTTGACGTGCGCTCTGATCCTCAGAGTCTGACCAGATCACTGATTTAATTGGCTCGTTGAAATGAGCTATGATATCACTGTCTAAGGATCCACCCCGAAGAGCTCAGTAGCATCGTCTTCATTCTTATTTCCACCTGTGCCAATATCCGTATTTAGGAGCCAGAATTCCAAAAATAAAGGTGTGTCGTAGCACGAATTCCATGTGGCCCCCCGCAGAATTACGTAGATACTTGCCCCCATTAAGCGCTGGGGGCAGATGAAAAAGTTGGCGAGAAGAACACAAGCTGTTGAGTTTCTTGTTGCCTGATCGGCCATTGTCACTGGCGGCTGCACCTGCTCAGACACTTGTGTTAAGATTGACTGATGACGCCAAAATGAGGTAGTCAAACGGCCATTACCGATTCTGACACCGTCTTCTTTTTCGGCACCGATCCGGGGCGTGGCTTCTGTTTGTGTGTGCGTGTGACCTATTTCGAATCTCTTCCGATCGTTGATAAAAGGTTCCCGATTTGCAGATTTGCCTGCCTGACGACCCATTGACGTCATCTGTAATTTCTCCTACTTTCTCAACACTTGTTCTACCGCTCATTGTTCGGATGCGCGGTCTGTTCGACTGAATGGAACAGCTTACTATCCAAACGGACGAATTGCGAAGTCAGGTGAGCAGGTGCACACACTTTCCCCCGACGGTGTTCGCTCCGAACTTTTTCTTTTTGGGCTGGAAGTCTAGAGAAATAGGGCAGGTGGTATGGAGGGTAGACTGGGGAAGTTCGCTGAAAAAACGAAAAGAAAAGAAGAAACAACTGAGGTGCGGTTCAGTTTCAGAACTATTCGCCAGCTTCATCTGTCGACAGTAGCTACTCTTCCTGCTCCAGCGTGGAGGACGAAATCGAAATCTACACGCGCCTTGTGCGGAACGAGGCGCCGCTCCGCAAGGACTATTTCCGCGAGATGTCCAAGAACTCCTCGTGCTCATCGTCCTTTGATTACGGTACGTCCGCGCTCGCTTCTCGTCCCAAGTTTCTCGTTTTTCAGGAGAGCTCGGACCATCTTCTTCGTCTCGGAAAGGCTCGAAAACAACCGATGCTGACCTGGACAGTCTGTTCCGCTCGCTCGTGGTGAGTTCTAGCAATTCGGTGATGTCATTTGACGACGCACTTCTATCGTACCTCTCCCCCCAGGTGTCTAGACTATTTTCAGATCAGGGACTTAAGTCTGAGACTTGAAGGATTGGGTTCTGGGGGACTTGTGAATCTGGAATAATAAAAACATCGAGTCATCGGGAGAATTGCGACCCAATTGTTTACGAATGAGCTGGAAAGGATGGGGGCCCATGGGTAGTCCCCACCTCAATTCCGTTTCATCAGTTTCCCACTCAACCTTTCTCAGCTCCTTTTTATCTCTTGACTTTAACATTTTCGGTGAGAGAAAACTGGTATAGTTCCCTCGGTGCAAAAAAGGTGAGAGTGAGAGAGGCGACGTAATCGTCAGGCGGTACTCTTTTCAAAAAAATTATATCGTTTTCCCACGTAGTTCCCGCCCGTTTCACCCATTTCGCTTCGATAATTGGTAAGTCGGCTCCCTCTCTCTCTCTCTCTTTTGCTCTCCCTTTCGTTTTCGAATTCAAACGTATTGCACCACCACAGGTTGCTCGCCCACTTGACTTTCTCTTTCTCGCCATTCCTTTTTTGTGCGCCAATGTTTGTCGCCGATTAGTCATAGACAGTAGCCAGGGGCGTATGGGGTGGGGGACCCAAATGTCACTTCTCTATTAGTATAACTGCCTCTCCTCACACTTCTTTTGATGTTTTTCTTGCTTCTGCTCACGACAATGTTTGACTTGTTGCTCGCTTCTCCTTCTTCTACAGTACCCTTTCGATGTTTTTATGCTGGTTCTCCTCGAAATGTGTAGTCTGCTCATTTCGATCGGCAAAAAGCATTTCGATGGCATTTAAGATCAATTATTAAAACCTCTAGAACTGATAAGTGGTCTAGGGATAACAATGATTATCTATTGGTAATATAACCCATGTTCACCTTTTACAACTTTACAATACACAAGTTCCGGGGTCTTTATGATGTTCTAGAAGGCAATTCATCCTTCTTTAACTACAAATGATCAACTTTTTGTCCGTAAAGTTTGTTATGAGGTAACTGCTCATTTTCGCTCACATTTCCTCAAAAGTCCAATATCGGCTCTGCCTACAGTAAGACATCTACTTGACTATGATTCTGCTCTTGATAACTTGATAGTTTTGGAATTCGTTACGACCGCGACTGATCGGTGTAGAGCGAGACCTTTCGAGTTGCTTGCACCCACACCTAATTGAGGGATACATGTGCCATTTGGAGCGCTCCGCCGCTTCTTCACAAGCTCCGAAACAACCCACAATTTGGTCGGAATCCCTTCGCGCTCCCTTTCATTCTCTCTGATTTGTTGGTGCCTTCTCCATCTGTCACCGCGCACCTTTCCGACCAATTTGCTCCGTTTTGCTCGTGTTGCTCTCCGTTTGTCAGTTTGTCACTCACATGGCTTCTTCTTCTTCTTCTCCTCCTCTTTTTTCCTCATCGCATCGTCATCATCATCATCACGCCTCCCCGGTGGTCTTCTGCTCGCGCTTTGACAAATCCTCGGCAGAAGCAGGCTCCGCCCCTTTTTCAGCGAGAGCAGCCTGCGCCCCGGATTTTGTTGATATTGAGAGACATTGAGTGAGAGCCCTTTTTACGCCATCCTCCTGCCCAGACTTGTTCCCCCTAATTCCCCCTAAATCTGACAAGAAACGATGAGCAAGCGAACGGCAAGCAAACTCGAAAAACCCGTGGCTCGGCTGCCGACAACTGAAGAACTGGCGGCCGTTGGCCTCAGCTTGGCTGGACTGATCAAGACTGAAATTGAGAGTTTGCAGGAGACTAGCGATCAAGCCAACACCGTTCCGACTACGGTAGCCAAGACTGAAGTGGACAGCATTCCGGAAGAGTTAGAGCAGGTACCCGCAGCACTCAACCTCACCTCACATTCACCGATTTCCCTACAGAAACCATCCTCATCGACTTGCCCGCCCGTTCATCCAGTTACCGAAATGAACTCGATCCACATCAAAAGCGAGCTCGACGCCACGATGGCCGCCTTCCCGATGCCACAACACCACGATCTGTTCCTCGGAACCAACCCGCACTACAACCCGTTCTCGTAAGTTTCCGTGCAAATCCGGAATGACTGCACGTCACATCCGCACGTGTCTTATTGTGGATTACTTAGAGATACGTAGTAGAAAGAAACAAAAAAGCAAAAGGGATTTGGGGATTAATTGGGATCGGATTAGGCCGAATCTTAAGGATTTGCAGGCTCACCAACGAGTTCATGACCGCGCCGAACAGTCTGATGCCGTCGTTCGCGTCCCCGTTCTACCAGCACAACTTCTCGATGACCTCCGATTCGCGACGTGGATCGCAGGGCACCACGAGCTCCTCCACGAACACCGGAGGCACGCCGTCGCCGCATTCCAGCTCACTTCCGACGTCGCCCCCGCAGTTGCAGGGCTTCTTGAAGTGAGTTCATTTTCGGGAACGTCTCCGAATCTAGTTCCTTTCAGATCTTTCTTGAACCCGGAATCCCTCAGCCAGACTCCGTTCGGCATTCCATCCGAGCCAGTGCTCGACGCTGATAAGCTGTGCGCAGTGTGCAACGATCGCGCAATCTGTCTGCACTACGGAGCACGCACTTGCGAGGGCTGCAAAGGATTCTTCAAGCGAACTGTCCAGAAGAACTCCAAGTACACGTGCGCCGGCAACAAGAACTGTCCGATCGACAAGAGATACCGTAGTCGCTGCCAGTATTGTCGCTTCCAAAAGTGTTTAGAGGTCGGCATGGTCAAAGAAAGTGAGTAAATGATGAGCAGAAAGTTCACGAGCGTTTGTTGTTTCAGTCGTCCGCCATGGCTCGTTGTCGGGCAGAAGAGGCCGTCTCTCTTCGAAGACGAAGCTGGCCCGGTCCGAAGATCAGCCGTCGCCGCCGCTTCCACTTTTGGCGCTCATGGGAAAGGCGGTGGATGACCACACGAATCTTCAAGTCACGCATCAGTTTGTAAGTTGCCACGTGTGCAGAAGGGGAAACTTGAATAGGTCTCTCCGATTCAGATGACTCCGTTCGATCTGAACACGGCTCTCCACATTCTGCGAATGGAGTACGTGGCCACCAAGAAGCTTCTATTGGCGATGCCGCAGATCTGCGAGATCCAGGAGCACGACTTCTGTATCCTGCTCGCGCGCTCCTTCTTTGCCATCCTGGCCATCCGCTGCGCCAACCGCTTCGTCTCGAACCCCGAGGCCATTCAGTTCGAGTCCGGAGAGCTCATCCTCGTCAGCGCCTTCCCGGCCTGCTTCCAGCAGATGCTCCGATTCGCCATGACCAAGGCGCAGACTTTCTCGGCGCTCGTCGATTGGGAAGCTCAGGCTTTCGCTGCTCTCATTGCTCTTCAGTTCTTGTCGGGCAACACAGGTATTTCGGGAGGTCGCGAGCCAGTTCCATCCTGCTCATTTACAGATCTAAACGTGCTGAACCTCAACAACAAGCCGCTGGTGGACCAAGTGCAGAGCACCATCATCAACGCCCTCAAGGACCATTGCAGTGGCTCGCAGAACAAGTTGGCAAAGATTGTGAGACTGGTCAGTTGGGAGGAGACCTTCCAGTCGGGAAAAGGGGACGTCATCAACTGTCTGGTTGAAAATGAAAATTATTTGTGCTCATTATAATCCCGAGCAAAGAAGCTCGATCATGATGACGTCGCATTGGAAGCCTTGACGAGGAAGACACATTTTGCACTAGACTCTCGCACCCAACTTTATACGTTTCAGATCGACGAATTCGAAATCTTCCATAGCCTCGGCCTCCAGGCCTTCGACGCGATCCACCCGGCACACCACCTTCCGGACGAGTTCGTCTTCCTCATGAGCATCACTCGGGCTCCCCTCCGAACCGCCGAGTCGACCGTTCCCGCGTGCGGAAGTCCCGCCGCCACCCCGGCGAGCACTCTCTTCACCTTCCCCACGGCCTTCTAAACTCTAGAATCGTTCCTTCTACCGTATCTACCGTAGTCCATAGCCTATTTTGTCTCTTTTCTATTTGTGCTCATCCTAAATACAATATTTTATCAAAATTGTTCGCTAGCCGCATGCCCGCATATCACTTGTACTTCTCCTCCTTTTTCGCACACATCGTTAACTTATTTGTTCAATTCGATTCCTGACCCCCTTTCCGAAAATCAAAATAACTGCATACCGGTATATTTGTCGCCCCACCTCTCGAAAAGAAGTTCTCAATCCCCTCACCGATTCACAAATTTCCTATTTGTCGTAACACAAAATTTGATTTTCACAAACTTTCACAGATTTCTAATATATTTTTTAATTCGAATACAAATGTTTGTATAAGTTTATGTGTTATATAAAGTTTATATATTTGTAATTAGAATCGAATTGAGCACCGGAGAGAGACAAGAAATACTGAAGGATAGAAGAGGAAAGTGCGTAGGCGCGCTCCATCGGACCGGAGGAGGAGGCTCAGCAGAAGTTGTTGCGCAGTTGTCGTTTGTTGCGTCGCATGTACAGCACGGCGGCCTTCAGATCGGACTTCAGCTCGCATCGGCTGAAGCCACGATCGTCGACGATGGGCTCCGGGTGCGCAAAGTCCGGACACTTCTTCCCTGAAAAGTTCGAGCGATGACGTTTCCCTGTTGATTTGATTTCAAACATCGCAAAGTTAGCCGAAATGTCAATGAGTGCCGGAGTGCAGGTGAGAAATGAAAGAAAAACGGAAAGGCCATGACATTTCACACGAAAGACCGTTACCCGGGGGGGGGGGAGCCGATGCACCATGTGCTTAGCAGATCTCTGATTCCTACCGAAATGTTCTGTACTCTTTGCAAATCCGTCTCAGTCGGCATTCCCCCTAACTCCCTTAATCCTCTTCCGTTTGCAGGTACATCCCCCCCTCCCCTAGCATTCTGACCTCCTGTGACGTTGCATTTCTCTTGACGGATTAGTCTCACTTTTCCTTTTCTTCCTTCTTGTTTTGTCACCGCTACAGAGATCAAGAATTATTGGCGGTTTTGAAGCACTCAATAAAGTCGCGCGCACTTTTCAGAACATTTTACTTTTCGCTACGCCCACTCACAGCATTTGTTGAACAGAAAATGGCGTCCCTTCTCGCAGAGACATCGGGACGGAAACTGGGAACGATCGCAGATTGTGCTCTCACACGCCTGCTTGCACTGGTCCTCGATCATACAGCCCGTTTCGTTTGGCTTCAGCGCTGAAAATTGAGTGTTTGTGTGTGCCCCGACACTTCCACGAGCTGCATTACCAGAAAGTTGTCAACGGGAAACATGAAGTTACAATATTCATTCTAAATTTGTCATTTTAAACCGAATTCCTAACGGGTTCGGCTTCTTTTCCTGGGTATATTATTATGTTTTTACCTGTCACACAACAAGTGTTACGATTACATCACTTTCGAGAAACTTAGTGAAGAATCCCCCGAAGGCACGCTTGTTTTCGAATGATGGTTTAGAGACCAATCCGAGCAAGCAGTATTGGAACAATTTTGATGCTGGGGGACTGTCAAGACCTTAAAAAAAGTAACTGACCCATCAGACAGCAGCCTTTCGAGTAGGCGGTCGCGTGGAAACAACTCAATCCGGTGTCACAGTCCAGAGTCGTTGTGCATTCTGAACGTCTTCGTTCCTACAGTACTTGTAATTCAATCCTCACCTTGTGTGCACGTGAAATCCACCAGTTTTGCTTGTAAAATCTCAATAATCGGATAGTACCAGGGAGTTTCGGTGGCTCCAATTGAGCTGGAGCACAAGAGGAGCACAAAGACGATTCGTCGGAGGGAAGTCATGAAGGAAACTGATATGCGAACGGAGCAAGTGGGCCGGCCGAGGAAGTACTTCTGAGCAGGATTGAGCAGGGCCGAAGGGAAGTCGTCAGAAAGAGCAAACAAGTGTGGGACAAGAGTAGCCGCCGGGAGCCGCCGAGCCAAAAAAACGTGTTGTTTGAACTGAGAGTACTTAGGCTCACGAGAAGTGAACGGATTAGGAGGTAAATCGGAAAAAGGAAAGGGAAAAGGGAATGTTTGGGGGGGGGGGCGCTGTGGGAACGACACGTACGACCAGGGGAACACGAGGTGGAACAGAGGGTCAGCGGGGTCAGGAACTGCACGAATTCGAAGTTCACAGACAACTGAACTTTTCGAATTCCTCAGAGCTGAACATCGAGAAGGCCGTACCTCCGAAATCCATATTATTAGAAACTAGAACAGATAGCTGTTCTTACAGGTGTACCGTAGTTTTTCACGTCGGTTTTCACAGAGTGTTCCAGCGTCTTGGAGGGATTCTGAAACCTATAAATTCTCCGATATCTTTGTCGTGTTATCGCCAACACCTTCTCCAACTTGCGACCGCCTCGCCCGTCTCTATCCGTTCCCGCCTCGCGCGTTCGTTTCCGCATTGTTTATGTGTCTCATTAATGTATCGATAACGCAGGCCTCTTGGGTCCGCCTAAGTTTAACAATTCGATCCGAACTGCCAATAATGTGTCCCCTCGCTTACCTCGCCTCGCCCTTACACAGTGTCGCCCGTCTCCACAGCTGACTGCCCTCTCTAATCACCTCCGCAACTTGTTCCAACTCCCCAGCTCCTGTCTACCTCCGATTCGGACAGCGCCCCTTTCTGCAAAAACATTGAATAATGCATACGATTCGGTATAATAATGCTGGACCGTGTCTGCGTCTCTTCATCTCGCACACTATTTCGCCCGGCTTCTCCTTGCCCCTTCTTCTTCTTCCATATGTTCGGTTTCTGTGTGTGTGTGTGTTGCCGGTCTCCCGTCCGTCCGGCTGTTCACCGACCTGCCGAGTCTCTGCGTTTCTTCGTCCTGCACACTCTCTCGTCGATCCGTCAAATGTTGCGAGAGGGGGAAAAGAGAAACGATGATCGGGGCCTTTTGATTTGCATTCGATATTCTTCGCACATCCTGAAATTCCTTTATTATGACACCACCGCCCGCTTTTCTTTGTTTTGTATTGTTGCTCTCCGTTGAGCTACTGTATCATTTTAACGAACGTGATCTTGACCATCAAAGTAAAGTTTACCCTGTAAATTGTTAAATTGTTCTAGAAGCTTTACCTTACAGTAACCCTAAATTGTTTCTGAACAGTAAGACACCTACTTTTGAAGTATTCCTCAAACGAATTCTGCGAACCTGCAGCCTTTGTGCAATATTTCGCTCTTTAAACCATAAAATGAGTGGCCGTCCGTGCACTCGGGAGGCCCGTAAACCATTCCGATTACTTTTACAACAGGCGTGCCCATCAAACTCACTCTCTCTCTCTCTCTCTTTCTCCCGTGTTCTCAGTTCTCAGTTCCCAAGTTGCAATTTCCACTCTTCTTTTTCGTTTGCCATTCCATTCCATTCCAATCCGTTCTTGTCCTCATTCTCATTCCCATGAATAGCAAAGTGGGTAAAAGAGCGCATATCAATAGTCTAGCCAATCGCATAAATCAAACAAAAAATGGTGGAATCGGGGGGAGAAGGAGGTCGTGTCGAACATGCAGCAGGACATGTGTTACGCGTGTATACTCGCGGAGGAATCGGCGAGAAGGGCGTGTTTGCCAGATAGTTTAGCCCGTATTCTGATTGCGCAATAACGTTCTTTTGGCCACCTAGTTCAGTAGACAGATTACTTGATCGTCTGAGGTTTCTAGCTCTTCAGGACCAGTTTTGTGAAGCTGAAACTTCCCACAGAAACCTTACATTTACCTCTAACCTGGTTCATTTTGAAGAACACAATACAATTGAACTTTTATAAAAAAGAAGAGCTATACCGCACTTGGTAGTAACAATGTTTCCCATTCGATCATGACTACGTGCCAAGACGCTTTGCTTTGATGAGTCAGTTTACCTAATAGCCTAGCCTCCAATTTGGTGACTCATCCTGGCAGGAGTACGGTAATGACTCAGTTCGCTTTCAAGTTTCGCCTCGCCACTGCTCACTATTACAACTTATTTCATGACCCTCATCGTTCTTAATTTCGACATCTCTCACCCCCAGCAGAAGCTCAACCTATCATCCCTTCCGGTCTCCTCACTCTCTCTCTCTTTCTTCTTTCTTTCCACTCCTACCGCTCATCAATAAATCGCCCTCAAATCGTCTCATAAAAATGTTCTTGTGCTCTCCAGCATGCGCTCATTTTTCCCCTCCTCTGGCCCAGGGCGCAACTCTTCGCCGTCGTTGATCAATTCGAAAGGCGCCCCGCGTTTTTATTACTCGACGTCTCGTTTTACACATTCCCGGCTCGGCCCGGTCCCTCCGAGTTTTTCGTTTTGCCGCCCGGAGTGAAGAGTCTTCTCGAACGAATGGACACTTTCGAATGATGTACTTACTGCTGATGTATCCACGAAAAGTTCGTTTGGTTGGCAGTCAGCTACCAGTTTCGTCGCTCGCGTCAGCAGTCTTTTGTTAGCCAAGTTTAGTGGGTTTGGATGATGATGATGATGATGGTGATGCGGTTTGATTGGATTTTCTCTCCTGTCTCTGTATAAAGTATTCATTCCACTCGACTTCCTTTCCTTTCTCCCTGAAACTGTAGTTGAGTAGTACTGTAAGCCTGACAATCAGAACAACTATTGTCTTCTTCTTCTGAATATGTCCCCAACAACCGTTTCATCTTCGTCTTCAAAAGCCCCCCTCCCCCCCTTTGCATTACCAGAAAAACTTTGCTCGAAACAGCAGCAGCACCGCCAAAAATTCCATTCTAACGACTTCTATCATAGTGTTTTGCTCGGCGTCTCTCCGACCTGCTCACTGTCTCTTTCGCCTCCGAAAACCGACCGATACATCATTGGCTGCTGACTCGGTTGATCCCTCTCGGGGATTCCTCCCGCCGACGAAGATGTTTCTGTGCTTTTTGGTGGACATGAGCACGAAAAAAGGGGAGAAACACGACGACTCGGGTTCATTTCATATGCACAATTTGACCGCGTTTGGTGGCGAGAAGAGTGCGAAAAGAAGGCGGATATGTTTTCTGCGGATCCGCCGCTGCTTTGGAGCAGTTGTGAAAAGAAAGAGTGAGAAGACTCGTTTGACCTCCCAACTCGCAGCTTTTGCAGAAAAAGAGAGAATGAGAGAGTGTTGGGTTTGAAAGGAATGGAATGGACACTTTGTTCCACTTTGTTCCGCTAAACTTCTATAGTTCCAGTGGCCAATGTGTCATTCCAGAGTTCCTAACAAATGTCTGAATCACGCTCTACCGCACTTCAAGTGAACTCAATGCTGTTTTCATAATATTTCTGGTTTCTAAAAGTACTGTGAGCCAAAAGGGTTCCGCGTTTCACCTGACAGAGCATAGCTAAAGCTGATTGAGCCAATTTTGGAAAGAGTCAAACTCATTTACTTCTCTCCGATTTCCTTTCCCTTTCCTTCTTTCCACAACAACTAAACCCTAAATGTCATCATCCTGGAATTCTGGCAATTCTGGATTACTGTAGAAGTCCTCAGTTTGCCAGCTCATTGAACTTCAACCGTTTCGTCTCTCCTTCTCGGCCCTCATCAGGACCCTAATTTGCACGCCTCTTATGTCATTCAATTATATCATAAGCGACTAGCCGCCCTCTTCTTCTTCTTCTTCTTCTTCTTCTTCTTCTTCTGCTCCTCCCTCTTCTGCTCTTCCTTAATTTCTAATCCGCTTTTTGGTGCGCTCTCAAGAGTGCGTTGCTTGCTCGCAAAGGGAAAAGAGAGAGGGAGGCCAAGTATATATTCATTATTAGCTTCCAGATTAGAAAGAAGGTCTCTTTCTGTCTGCCACGTCGTCAATCACAGCCAACTTCTCGTGTGTCACATGTCCTTTCCGGTGTGCGTTTCCGTCCTTTTCGCCCTAATAATTGCCTCCAATCCGTTTTTCCATTTTTGGCCCCAAAGAGTCCTTCTTCCTCCTCCCTCTCCATCTATTTTTCCCCCGAAAACCTATTCGTTTTCCCTTCCACTTCATAATGTGTTGCGGCTCCGGAAAAGACGTCTTCCTCTTCATTTTTCTCATTTATCCGTGCTCCGGCCTGCCTTGTCGCATCTGTCTCTCGGACAATCCTCCACCGAAATGAAGATTTCGTTTGTCTCGTTTTTTTCTCTTTTTTCCTGCCCTCCAAAGTGTCGATTCTTCCGCTTTCCGCCCCATTTATTCAATTTCCTCCTTTCCGTCTTCCAAAAGCCTCTTTTCTTGGCGTGCTCCGAGCACTCTCACCTCATTACGTCGGGGAAGAGTCACTCCGGGAGACCGCCACGTCATCGATCATTCGGACGGACGCGTCGCCATTGGAGTTCGGCCTGGATTTGTTTCGTCTATTTTTCATTTTGTCAGGAATCTCGTCTCACTGGGTACAAATGACCCTGTCAGAAAGCGCTTCATTCTGAAGTTTCCAGTTCCCAAAAGAAGATAGTTGAACTATTGTCCCCGTCGAATTCTGGCAAATGCGCTCTACCGCAATCCCGAGCTTTGAATTTAAGATTTTGCGAGCGGTCGGAATAGCGCGATTGCCAAACTTGCCAAACTTTTGTAGCATGAAGTTGAGACCGATTTCTAGAAACTTACTCTCCTAATAGAAGGAATACATTAACTTTTGAATACAACGGTATATAATTCACATTCGTAATTGCAACAGTTTCCGCCTAGAAGCTCTATGCTCCATGCTCTTTGCTTCATCCTGAATTGCACTTCACCAGCTCCCCATCAGCATCATGTTGCACTTCCTTTCTCTCCGTCCCCTTCTTCTCTTCGTTCCGTTTTCTCTCCCGAATGTCCACTCATCCTCTTCTTCCGTTCATCTGTTTTCCATCTCCCACCGACTACTTTCCTGCGTTCTTCTTCTACTTCTTCCGCTTCTTCTTCGTTGTCTCAGTTGAAAAAAAAACTATAAATTGAGGAGCAAATTGAGTTCGCTGACCTGCCCCTTCGTTTTGTTTTCCCGGCCCTCTCTCGTTCCCTTTCAGCCAGTTTGTTTTGCAGAAATGACATAAACGTCGTCGGCGGTTTCGAAATGCGTCTCGGCTCCAACAGTTACGATGTGCAACGGACGGAGGCCATCGGTCAGGTGTCCGTGAAGTCTCCGCCTCCGAATCACATCACCTGCACCGTCTCATTCTTGGATAGCACTTCGTACCACTTTGAAATTGAGGTGAGTCACGGGCGAAGTTGTTATTGTCAACATCCTGCTTTTTCCAGAAAAACTCTCTCGGAATAGTCCTTTTGGAGAAGGTTTTCACCTATTTAGAGATCATTGAAAAAGACTTCTTCGGATTGGTTTTCATCGCCGTCGACAGTTCCAGTCAACAACAGAAAGTGAGTCCAACAAATACAGTACGTTCCAAAGGCTTTTTCACTTCAGAAATGGCTGGACCCGTCGAAATGTCTGCGGAAACAGATGGTCTGTCCCCCTTATCACCTGTTTTTTCGCGTCAAATTCTACGTCCGCGATCCGAATCGTCTGAGGGACGAGTTCACGAGATTCCAGTTCTATCAACAGGTTCGGTTGAATCTCGAGGAAGGACGGCTGCCGTGCAATGAGGGATCTCTGGCTCTTCTCGCCAGTTATGTCGTCCAATGTAATCATTCAACTTTTTATATAGACTTCCACGAGCCACATTTGCAGCCGAGGTCGGTGATTTCGAAGAGAAAACACATGGATTAACGAGGACTTGTCTCTGCTATAAAATCCAGTTTGCCACGTTGCCAGATGACTTTTCGGATCGGGTCGCAGAACTTCATCAACTTCACGTGTAAGTTTTTATTTTCTTAAAAGAAACATTTTGAATCCAAACCGAGCCACACTTTCAGTGGCCAAACGCCGGATATTGCCGAGCAAAACTTCCTCGATCACGCTCGACGGTTAGAAATGTACGGAATGGACGTGTACGACGGACGAGACGCCAATCATCTTCCGATTGAGATCGGCGTCGGCGCGGTCGGCATAAAAGTGTTTCACGACGGAATGAAGATGAATGAATACGTCTGGGCGAGGATTCGGAAGCTCAGTTTCAAGAAAAAACAGTTTCAAGTGCTCGTTGCGAATGAGGACGGACCGGTGAGCAATTGGAAGTGGCTTTTATTGCCACATTCTCGAATCCCAACTTTCAAGAATGTATATATGTAACAGCGCGCAGCACGGTGATTTTTTTTCTGGGGGGCGCAGTGGAGAGAGGAAGAAAGTTCGACTGCTCGTGCGTTCTTTTTGCGTCTCTTTGTTAGTTTACATCATAATGAACACATTCCCAAAAAATCAAGTGAAATGAATCAGTATTCATCCGACGGCACGCATCTGAAGTCCCAGAACAGCCAAAGAGCGCGCGGGCGGCTCTCCAAGCCTTCTTCTGTGCGCCAAAACTTCAGATGCGTGCCGTCGGACGAATACTTATTCATTTCACTTGATTTTTTGGGAATAAGTTCATTGTGATGTAAACTAACAAAGAGACACAAAAAGCACGCACGAGCAGCCATTTTTTCCAAAAAAGCTATTTTCCAGTGACCTATAGACATTTTTGCGAGTTTCTTGTTGCTCTTTCTTAGTTTTGCTCATAATGAACGCATTAACTATGACAATTGATAAGATTAATCAGTATTTCTGCGGCGCCGCGCATCTAAAGTCCCTGGAACGGCGCTAAATTGCTAACAGCGAAAGCTTTCCATAACTGAATTTCCTAGGCCACGACCATGACGTTGACTGACACAACGAAGAGCTCCCTCGTCCCTTATCGTTCTCACAGTCAAATTTTGCAGAACGAAACAATAATGATCTTCAACATTCTCTCGTCGAAAACGTGTAAACTTCTCTGGAAATGTTGCATTGAACAACACACGTTCTTCCGTTTGAAAACACCGCCGAAGACTCCGAACCGGAAAGTGTTCAACTTCGGATCAAAGTTTCGGTACAGCGGCCGCACGGAATATCAGACATTGGAAGAGAATGAGCACAGAAAAACAGCGGGACACAGAAATTTCCATCGGTGAGTCACAATTTGCTATGACGAGGCGAGAGAGTGCATGTTGTTCGTATACGAGTTATAACTCAATTATCATGAGGATATTTGTGGCGGACCACCCAGTTCGTTATTTCGTTAGTGCTATTTAAAGGGCGACGGAAAAGAATGCAGCTCTAACAATATCCCTGTAAAAATTACTTCCGCAAGCATGGAATTCTTGCGCCGAATTTCTTGGGTTTTTTGGAAATCTCGAAGCAGTTGATGCTCTTCTCGAACATTCCATTACTTGCAGCTCTCTGTCGAAGAACTCGTTCCTCCGCTCGACGTTCTCCGGCAACACGCAGTCCATAGACTCCTCCCGCTACACGAACACCACCACAACCGACTCCCCGGAACTTCCGTCCAGGTACGTTCCTTTCCTATCCCTCGCCATTCACTGCATGCCTCGTTCACTCAGTGGTCAGCTGTTGGCACATCGTCTGTTGAGTGCCGCCCGTCACGACACCGACTCTTCGGAAGCACTCGGCTACGCTTCGGACGGCGCCGTCGCCTGTGCCCCCCTCACCACCCCACTCTCACCACGTCGCACTCGAGACTACGCCACCGATAGGTACGCTTGATCCCAATTAGAAGAAGCAGAAGAAGAAGACGACGAAGATGCAGAAGATGCTGTTAGTAGTACGAGGCTTCCTCTTTGTATCAAATTGCTTGCTCTTCGGCTCTTATTTGCCCTGAGCATTTTCTCTGCTTCTCTACAAATCTTCGTGCTCTCTGATCAAGTATCACCCGAAAAGAAGCACTTCCGTCCGCTTTGCCTCCTCATTTGGCACTCTTATCAACTGTGTCGTTCTGTTTTGACAAGTCTGTCGCTTCCATCAATCAATCCTCCTCTCCTCCTTCATCCGCCGACGTCTTCTTCTGATAACATTTATCTTTCCTTTTCTTCGACTTCTTTCACATCGACTTATGCAACCGCAACCACAGCCACAACCAATCAATCGAGCGAAACTGCAGAAGTTGGTGGCAGAAAGCGGAAGGCGTCGGCGGGGAAGGAGAAGGACGAGGTGAGACTAACCACCAGCTTCACCACGGATCCGATCTACTATTATAATGGTCGAAGAGAACAACTTGACTGGTTTCAAACGCTTTTATTGTTCTGCCATGGAGCGTCGTTGCTTTCTCCAAAAGTTATTGTATAATCCCTCACCTCGCCATTCTGAAAGAGTAAAGAGCAAGTGCCGCCTTCTTCCTTCTCGGTCTCCAAATACATAAATACACAGACCCCCCACCCTCGGATACACATAAATGGGCGCTGTTTGTCGGTGTTTCTGTCACCTTCCAACGCAGCACAAACACGGCAACCAACCCTCTTCCGCCGCTTTTTGCATTCTCGAATCGAACTGACCCACCCCACCTCCTCAATTTCTTCCGCAATGAAATGAAATGCTCTCGGATCGAATCAGTGCTCTCCGGCCGCCCCGGCACTCCCGGCTCGTTTATTTATCCGCCGAGCTGTCATTATCAACATTTTTGCTGCCTGTCATATCGCCCCCTTTCGTTTTTCCTCCATCACCGCTCGTGAACCGGAAATCATCCGGCTCACCGTTTCATTTCCATCGAAATGCCGTCTTTTTGACTGAAATCGCTCTGCTGTTCGTCTCCTCATTTTCCCTTTTTGTCGATCTTCAAACCAGTTCTCGTTCCTCACATTGTCTACCTCATGTCACAAGACGAACCGACCGATGATGAGGTCGCTAATCATCCAGTTCGGAACCCTTTTTGCAAAAATTACAGTTTTGACTCATTGACGGCTTTCGGAATCTTCTCCAAACCAATATTTTGGTCATCAGTTGCCAGCCCCACCCTCCCATTCATAACTCCATTTTCGTTCATTCCACGAACAACCATTCTCATTCTGAGTCATGCCGTTTAGTCCTCAACTCAACGACAAATATATAAGTAATAAGAAGGTAGTTTGTCTCGATTATTATTTATTTTCCGTCTCTCTTCACTCAGAAGAATGCGAATTTTATGTCGTCAGGTTGGGTCTCTGTTTCGTGTCACTCTTTTACTATACCTACCATTTTCGGCTTTTCGTTCCCTCCCTCCGACCACACCCCACAATTAGGGGGATTCACCTTTTTCTTCATCTTCTTCTTCTTCGTCTTAGCAAATGCCTTCCACTTGACAAACTCTTGCGCACTTTTCGTTTCTGACACCCATCCAACTGGGTCACTCTCTGTTTCAAAACCCGGCCTGCCAATTGACCTCATAAGCGCATTTTGATGCTTTTCACCTCTCTTATGACCGTTGCCTTGACGCACGGCGCCTGTGTCCACTTTACGTCATCCGCCCCCATCATCAGTCGCCTTTTTTTTTGCAAGGCCAACGACCCTGAACGGCACGCGGACAAATGGTATGCGCGAAAACAATTATTTCTTTCTCTTCCTCCATTCTGTTCTCTCTTTAATGAATGGTAAAAGACGTATGGATTTAGGTTTGCCAACTTTGGCCGTGAAAACTTTTGTGATCAACTTGGGCTTCTAGAGGACACCTTCCGTTCTGTTATCCTTTTCTGCGTCATTTCTCAAAGCATACACTCTGTGCGTCTTCTTGTAAATTTATAATTCTAACAGTTCTCACTGGATATGAAAAGCTCTAGAATCCACTGATTCATGCAATCGATTGAACTTTCAAACATGGATCAGACGCTTCGCTTCAAGATCCCTCTAAACTCCTTAATTTATTTTAGTCATTAAAGATGTCAGAACTTTTTCAAATGTACTATGCAAGCCTTTTAAGTCACAATTCCCTTCATCCGATCCAAACCAATCAATGTATATCAAAATATTCCACTGAATTTTGAAGATTTGCTTTCAAAGCACAAATATCTCACTTTATTTCATACATCCGATCCAAGCCAATATCCAGGATCCGAACTAGTAAACCTAGTGTTCCACTTCCAACCTAAACAGGTCACTTCCTGTCATTCCCTCTCGTCTTTCACTCGTTTCCTCCCGAAACCAACTGTGATTTACAGTGCTTTCGCTTCCTTCGGATCCTTATCTCCTCTTTCTCATTATCCGCATCTCTTACGCTCCGTTCCGCGTCCCGACTTAGTTTTCCGCACCTTCAGCCTCAGCCGACCTAATGTCCAAAAACGAAGAAACAAGAAAAAAGAGAAGAAAGTAGCAGCAGCGACGAACGAAACAGAAAACCATGGAAATGCCGGCGTTCGTCGGCAAAGCGTGTCTCAAACTCAAAGGACTCTGTGTGAATGTGTGGGCCGCCACTCTTGCCACGTGTCAAGAGCGCGAGCATTTCGACGAAAAAGTGCCGCCGAGGGCGTTTCGGTAAGCCGTTTTTGCTTGCGAATTGCTTCGGATTTGGATTTTCTTTTTGGGTGTTGATTACAGAAGCTCTCAAAATAGGGAAGTATGATTCATCCTAACATCAACCGAATTATTAGTTTACTGTAGTTGCAACCCAGAGCTCAGTGTGTAAAAATGAGATGTCGACCTCCGGATCTTTGGAATGTTGTCAACCCAACCACAACTTTCCCTTCCTAAAAAGTAGCATCCTTCCCCTCCTCCTCCTCATTCCACTTCTTGCTGGTCATCCCTCGCATGCACTTATCCTCCCACTCCTTCTCCATTTTCCGCTTTCTTCACGCCGTCCTTTCAAACATGTGTAAATGTGTCCCCCGGGGCGCCAGGCGACTCCCTCACACCGCGACGATCGGTTGCCATTTTTTGATAAACGCCGCCCGCGACACGATAGTAAAGTGCGGAAGAAGAGGAGCCCGTCGACTTCTGTGTCGCCCGGAAATCGAATGAGCCCGGCTCGCACCCCGGGAGCTCTTCTCATGCGCCCGGCTGGCGATAGCTGAACTCACGAACACCGAAAGGTGTGTAATGTGGGAGCTCCCCTCGTGATCCCACGGAGAGAAACAATTGGCTCACCTCAATTTATGACCTCAGGATCCAATCAATCCCCGCAATCCCGCTGCTCTTGGCTTCCCGTTTCCCAGCGTGGAGTATTCAATTTCGTCGTATCGCTCAGCCCCAAAAAGGCAACATAATCCGTGGGCTGGGGGTCCCTGGCTGGCCAAAACAGGTAAACAACGGTCTCCCTCTCTCCTGTTCGGATCATTAGCGTTAAGGGGACCATTCATTTGAAGGCGATGCGAGCGGGAATTGGGGGACACATAATTGTTTTATGCGGGGCGGCACTGGTTCGGAGGAGAAGCCGCTCAAGAGGCAAAAATAGCTTGTTTTGAGGGGGAACCACAAATTGGCTTTCAATTGAAATTCAAGCAAAAAGTGTTCGACGATTAGGTTGTAATTCCGTCGAAATGACCGACAAAGGAAAAGAGCAAAAAGTGAGGATGAATTGAGCTCACGGAAGGGCCCTTGCAAGAGCTCAGTGATCTTCTCAATCTCAACTTCCTTGAGCAGTGTCACTTTTCGTTTTGACCCTGTCTCAAATTTCAGTGCTTCTTAAATCGAATTCTTCCCTTCCACTCAGGTCGCACTCGAACTTCCACTTCCAAAACATGTTTTCTCCTTCATGCTACCTGCAAGAATGGCCCTTCGAACGCCCGTCGCCATCAGTAACTGCCTAACACTATACAAAATTGAAAAGCAACAGCTGACGCCTTCTTCTCCTTTTCGTTTTCTCTTCCAGTGTCAAACAACAATCAGTTTTTGTCTCCCCCTCTTCCTGCCTCTCCTCCTCCGTTTTCCTCCCTCCCGTCCAGCTTTCCCATCTGATTGACTGCCCTCCCTTCCACTACCACAAGCCACGCCCTCGCTTTCTCCGTCTCTTCCTCCTACGCGCTCTCTCGTCGCCCCGTCTGATGCTTGCAACAACATGATGCAGCTGTAAATTCGGAGGAGCCCAGAGAGCCGCCCCTCGGAGGGCTCAGTCTTCTCGCACACTGATATTCGGCGCCCATTCTCTTGAAAATGCTGAAATTCGCTGTCGGTCCGTGGGTGGCCGATAAGTACGGCACGACGAGTGTGGTACGGACCGCCAGGAACATGCCACCTCAAGTTCGGAGGATACGGTAGGTGTTTGTTTTGTTCTTTGGTAAGTTTTCTAACTTCTTCCTCATATCGTTCCATCCTTCCTTCCATAGAACATTCTAGACAAGTTGACATTTCGAAATGCCATTTCAGTCTTCACCATGACTCGTTTCCCTCCTAACTGCACCGATAAGATAAGACTGTTGGCTGACAAACCGAGACTCTCCACTGCACAATCAAACACTGTTCAACGTTAGGGGTTAGCTGAAAGGATCAGAGAGTGTGCATGTACTCGCTAAACACGGAAAAGCCCAATTTCGATCTTTCAGTCTTTTCCCCTCGTTTTCCGCTCACTCCCAGTATGTACACATGCATAAAACATTCCGTCTCACCCCGCACCGCAAAAATGTATTCGTCGCCCTTCCGTCCGGAGTGACAAACCAAAAAAGGGGGAGAAATTGAGTCAAAGCGAACGTTACTGTAGTCGTAGTCGGAACAATTATACAAACGGATTCAGGATTGTGTTCGCAAGCGTCCGATGGTCAATTATGGCAAGTATTGACATATTCATGGTTCACGACTTTTGTATTGTATTGTATTCAGCATGAACTTTACTCTGATTGCTTACTAGCAGAGCGTTAACTTTCAAGTAAACGCAACCCGATCCATTCGCCAGATCAGATCACTTGTCATGTGTCATGTCAAGACGAAGTTTGACGAAGTTTCGTTCCAACTCCCGATCAGAAACGACAACTGTACGAATGTTTAGTTTTGTGTTTTGTGATGACTAACTAACTGTTCGCAACACTTGGCAACGACTCGATTTCGTCCTCATTTCTCACATCTCACCGAGAGCACTGCTTTCCGCGCCGCTTTCCGCGTTGCCGCCTCGGCGTAACCGTAATTCGATACTCTTGAAAACCGCCTGCCGGCTCGACGACAGACCGGTTAGTTCTCGAGCCAAAAGAGCACGGGATTGACGGAGAGCGGCGAGGCGACAAAGACAGTTTTGATACGAGAAAATGAGAAGAGTTGGCAGTGAGCCGCCCGAGAGCACACGTGCCGATGCCCATTTGGCTCCCCCCAGTTCTCTTTGTGGGTCTTGCCACGAAGATTACTGTAGTTTTGGTTCGGATCGGTGCGAGACCAATGCAAGTGTGAAGCGGCATGTCCGAAACATTCGGACGTATTCATTCCTGTCTCCTATTTGTCCAAATACTTCTTCTTCTTCTTCTTCTTCTTCTTCTTCTTCTCGCCACCATCATCATCCAACGTCTTCTTCTTCCCTCTTTTGTCGTCGCCGCTTCGATTGAATTCGAAGCGGAGTGGAGAGGCTGTTGCCCACCACTTTTGCCTTTCAAAAGAATACAGATTATACCGCCCGAGGTCTCCATTCCACTCACCTATACTGTACAGAATCTATGACCCAAATCCCCCTTTGGAATGAAAAAGTAAAAGTCAAAAATGTTTTCCCATTTTGCAGCGAGTCATCGGCGCCGTCACTCCGTCAGCAGCGGCTCAGCAAAGAGGCGATCTACTACGGAACGCAAGAGAGCTGCGACGAGAAGAGCTGGACGCCGAGCATGGTGAGTTTTTGGGCGCAGCTGTGCTCGTTTTGAGGTGATAATGGAATGGGTTCGGTTAGAGGTGTAAGAATGGGAAAAAGAGGAAGAGGAAATAACGAGCGACTATTTCTGAACCACCAGTGTTGACATTGTACTGATGGGTGAGTGGTTTTCGGAAATCAAGAGGAACAGAACACGGTTCTGACGCGCTTCGCTGGCTGACCACACCACAGAGCTCTGATCAACTACCGGTGCGAACTTTCGGAGAGCACCGTCTTGTAGTTCATTTATTGTGTGTGCTAAATGAAGTTACTGCGGAGTCCAGCATCAAGAAATGTGAGCACTTTTTGATAGTATACTAAAAAATATTATCGGATAGCGTATTCAAGTTGTTCAAGCAAGTTTTGTTCGATACAGCAACAATCACCGTGAAAACTGTAATAGTCCCAAAATAGCATTTACTCAAGACAATATACCTCAACTGCCCGTAGAGATATAAATAAGTTGTCAACTGACAAAATGTGCACAAAGTGTTTCTGAGCAATATTTTAGTTCACAACTTTTTGATATGTTCGCTGGCAGTGGAGGTACATAGTACTTCATGAACGATATTGGGGCGCCCTTATATTACAATATTCACCCTAATCGCGCCGTGCGATTCACAACTTTCAAGTGATCTCGAGTTCCAAAGACGTTCAGTCAAAATGGGGCCCCACCACTGTAAATCGTAATCCCTTTTTGATAGAAAGTATGAGCCGCGGATTGAAATCGAGTAACGGATACGAGTATTGTTGCCCTCGGCGCGCGAACACAAATATCAGTAGGGCGATCGCAAAACAAGGTGGCAGTCGGCCACTTACTGCGTCGCCAAGTGTGCCGGCCGTCCTGGGGGGCTCTTCCATGGGCTCCGTCCGGTTTATTCCCGCCGCTGGGGGCGCCCCCTTTCCCGATGCTCTGCGTCTCCGACTCGAGCCGAACCGACCGTCGAATGGATGGATTAGAAGAGAGAGAGAGAGAAAGAGATGGAGAGAAAGTCGTTGCGGTACGGTTGAGCATACATCTCGCTAGTGCGGTGAGAGTGGCGAGGCTCCCCCGCCAACCAAAAACTCTCTCTCTATCTCTCTCTCAGAGTTTTCGGCTCCCCACCACATTCGGCTCCTGAACCTTATTCCCCTCCCGTCCGTCCGGAAAGTGCCAGGGCGAATGCCCATCGGTAACTCGGTGTCGTTTCGCGTCAATGCGGCGCCCGGCAAAATTGATATCGCCGAGACGATCAAGCGGTTCAACAAACAGGTAACGCTCTAGGCGCAGTAGTTACTGTACTCTGTCAAGGCTGACGCTTTTGTACTGGGATTTTGCTCGTTTTCTTTCTGCCCTAAGAACTTTTGCAATTGAACGTAATTTCCTTTTCCACTTTCAATAACGTGGCACAGGTAATCGATAAAAAATGTCCCGCTCAGCGCCAAAAATGTGTCAATTAGTTGTCTTTTGTGTGTCTCGCTCTCCACAAAAAAACGTCTTGCTCGCGCGAGAGACTCGGTATGACGACTCTGTGCTCACATTCACAAACACAAGATTCTTCGAGAGCATGTGCTCTTCTCGCTGTGCTCCTCCATAACTCGCCCCCTCACAGTGATAATGAATGAAACGCGTCGAGCAAGAAGGGAACCGTCTCTCTATTTTTTCAGGCATGCACCTCCACTTCGCCGGGAATCCATGTGAGCGCTTCGGTCCGTCCGGCCAACTCGGGCACTCCGAACGGAGCATCTCGGAAGGCGGCAAACGGATATTCGGCGTACGGTTACGCCAATACGACACAGACGCAACAGCCGACCAGCACGAACAATGCCAACTACTCCCCCTATCTTAGTGAGTCTTTTTATGGTCCCCTGAAGCTCGGGAACGCATTGATTTAGATGGAACGATATCTCGATCTTCGGGAGCAGCAGTGGCGAAAGCAGTTGCGAATCGAGGGCTTCCGCCGACTAGCCAACAGCCGTACAGTACCTCAAGCCCCAGGAACTCAGTTGCCAGTTACTCCTCGTTTGCATCCGCAGGAATCGGTGGAAGTCCGCCGAGATCCAGAAGGTCTCCGCAGAGTAACAAAGTGAGTTTTTACCTTTCGAAAACTTGCAGAACAATTCGCTTTCTTTCAGTCAAGCAGTCCTGTCGGCGAAGATCAGTTGGTGACGATCAGAATGCGACCGGATCGTCATGGAAGGTTCGGGTTCAATGTGAAAGGAGGCGCCGATCAGAATTACCCGGTTATCGTGTCGCGAGTGGCTCCGGGAAGCTCAGCAGACAGATGCCAACCTCGGCTCAACGAAGGAGATCAAGTGTTGATGATCGATGGAAAGGACGTCTCGACGATGTCTCACGACCACGTTGTGCAGTTCATCAGATCAGCCAGGAACGGGGCGAACGGAGGGGAACTTCAGCTGCTGATCAAACCGAATGGTGAGTGATTATGGCTCGGAAAGGTTGGTGGGAACGGGAGAGAGAGAGAAAAGAGCAAGAGAAGGTCAAGTTTGGTTAATCGGAAAGCGAGTCGGGTGACTCACTCGCAGCCCAATCAATCATCAACCTCAAAAAGTTTCGCACAACATTTTCATAATAGGAACAGACATGTTTCTGCCGCCCATACAAGCGGATGATTCATTCATTCTCTTTTCATTATTCACCACCTCGTGCCTCCGCTTTCGGCGAGTAGTACGGCCTGGTCTGCCTGTTTGCCAGTTGTTTTTATTTATTAGCATTGACATGGTTCCTCATCATTTTACTTATTTCAGTGTACCGTCTCGGAGAAGAAGTCGACGAGCCCGACAGCACGATGGTTCCGGAGCCCGCGCGAGTCGCCGACTCCGTTCCCCGATCCGACAAGCTCTCACAATCGCTCCGACTGCTCGCAGACGCTCTGAACTCTGGAAAGATCGTGGATCAGTTTGAGATGTTATACAGAAAAAAGCCAGGAATGTCGATGAACATTTGTAGGCTCAATGTGAACTTGAGCAAGAATCGGTGAGCTCTTTCTCTTTCTGAAATTTGAAGTCAACTAGATCTTTGCAGTTACCGAGACGTGTGTCCCTATGATGAAACTCGAGTGGCTCTGCAAACGTCTGGAACTGGTGATTATATCAATGCCAACTATGTCAACGTGAGTTTTGCGATCGAGCTCACTTTTATTCTCCTGTATTTCAGATGGAAATTCCGTCGCCTGGAATCATAAACCGATACATTGCTTGCCAAGGTCCCCTGGCTCACACTTCCGCAGACTTCTGGCTGATGGTATGGGAGCAGTTGTGTGCCACAATCGTGATGCTCACGACGATCACGGAAAGGGGGAGAGTCAAGTGTCATCAGTACTGGCCACGACTATACGAGAGCCAAGAGTACGGTAGACTAATAGTCAGATGTATCAAAGATCGGCAGACGACGAACTGTTGTTATAGAGAGTTCAGTGTTAAGGATAGAACTGTAAGTTCCACAAAAGATTCTGGAAGATGTAAAAGATTCCCATTTTCTTTTCAGACAAACGAGGAGAGGCGGGTGACTCAAATGCAGTACATCGCATGGCCAGATCACGGAGTGCCGGACGATCCGAAGCACTTCATTCAGTTTGTGGACGAAGTTCGGAAGGCGCGGATGGGGTCGGTGGATCCGATTGTCGTGCACTGTTCGGCGGGCATCGGAAGAACCGGAGTGCTCATTCTGATGGAGACGGCCGCGTGTCTTGTCGAGTCGAACGAGCCCGTCTACCCACTGGACATTGTGAGGACGATGAGGGATCAGAGGGCGATGCTCATCCAGACACCCGTGAGTTTTCGAGCGATTCTGATTATCTTCAACCTCTTTTTTTCCGTTTCCAGGGTCAGTACACATTCGTGTGCGAGTCGATCCTCCGAGCGTACGACGACGGAACGATCAAACCGTTGGCCGAGTACCAGAAGCGCTGATTCTGCCCGACGTCTTCTCCGATTTCTCCCAGTTCTCTTCCCATGTTTCCCATCGAACTCTCTCATAAAACGGATCCCCCGAGGTGCTAGCTCATTTGCCTTTCTCCCATTTTCTAGTACAATAGCCTCTTCTCCCGGAACAACTAGTCAATTTTTGATACATCTCCTCAATAATTATACCGAATTCATATAAAATTCATAATATTTACATCTATCTCAATGGGTCACCGATGTGATTTTCGTACGTTTTCCATGTTTTTTCCATCTTCTACTGTTTTCTCACGTCATCTGTACGAAAAATCGCGCCAAAAAATTGTGCACTAAACGCAAACTTGTATGTATAGGACGAAAACACTCTTTTCTTCTTCTTCCAACACTTTCCTTTCATTTATAAAAAATGTTACAGAGTCGGTGTTCTTATACATTTCACAATAACCATCGAACAATGAGAGAGAGAGAGAGAGATGGGATATCAGCAAAGGCAGGGGGAACGATTTCGTAAATCACCAGGTTTCTAATACTTTTAAGATGAACATTGACAGAGGGGCGGAAATGAGGGAGTGTGGCGAATAGAACAAAACGAACGGAAACTAATAAAAATAAAATGAAATGAGGTGTTTAGGTGGAAGAGCACAAAACGAACAAGTGATTTAGAGTTCCGTCGATCCAGCGAACCGAAACTGACAACTCCGCCTATTAGTAGAATAACGGTGGGGGGATAGCGCCGAGCTCCACGAGCCGGGAGCCGAGAGCGACTTTTTACATCGGTTTAATGTCATCTAAACATAAATAAAACAGTACATAGGAAAGGGAAAAGTGGCCGGCCACAAAAGGGAAAAACCGACTGTTTGGGAGACTCCGCTAAAATCGGAAACAGAGCCCTTCACAACCGATTGAGGGGGAGGAACTAGACACTTGGGGGGACGTAGAGAAGGACTAGACAAGTGACTCCAGCTCGGCTAAAAAGGCAAGAGGGAAGATCAGAGAGGCGGTTTCCGGGGGAAAAGGGTAATGGTGAAAACGAGTTAGATCACACAAGTTTAAATTGCACAGGTTTCTATCGGATGTGGGGGGGGGTCCTTCACCAAATCAGTTTATATTGGCGAACGGAGTGTGCTGCGGCATGTGATGAGCTGGATGAGCAGCGTAGGCCGAAGGATGGTGCATGTTCATTTGCGGAGCATAGCCCGGCATTCCGTACGCCATCATCTGCTGCTGCTGCTGGTGATGCTGTTGTTGCTGTTGTTGGTAGCTGAAAAGGTATCGATTGGAAATGAGAGCGACATGAAACTTGAAAGTACCGTAGCTGTTGCATCCTCAATTGCTGCTGCTGTTGCATGTACGCCGCCTGCTGTTGACTCGCCGCGAATCCAGCGCCGTTCATCGGATGCTGCATTTGCCGTTGTTGCTGTTGCTGCATGAGCATCTGCTGCTGCTGCATCATCTGATGGTGTCGCTGTTGCTCCATCTGCTGCTGCTGAAGCAAACGCATCTTCTGCTCCTGCTGCTGCTGGAGTTGTTGAGCTTGCTGAATGGATTGTGGAGTCTGCGGAGGCTGGTGGACAGGTGGAGGTGCCGATGGAAGACGATCCGGTATTGTAGTGTCGGGAAGACTCAGTTCACGGAATACAGATTCATACGTGTCCGGATCGATTGGTTCCGGTTTGTAGTTTTCCTGCAAATACTTATGATTGTTAGCCTCTGGGCTTGCCTCGAAAACTTACAGCGACTTCAATCGTGAGCTTATCGAACCATTCTCCTTCGGGCACCAAAAGCGGAGTGTCGTCCAGCAACGTGACTCCGTTCGCACTCGAAGGCGGACTGACAAGCATTGCCATTCCGCTTCCATTTCGTTGTATCTCTGCTGGACTAGGTTGGTGCATGGAAGCGGGCGTCGGCACAGAACGGACAGACTCGGCAGAAGAGGTCGACGGCATCTGCTGATGGTGTGGCTGCTGCATCTGCATGTGTTGTTGCTGTTGTTGAGCGGCCATGTGGTGTTGCTGCTGCATCATCATGTACTGTTGCTGCTGCTGCTGGAACTGATGCTGTTGCATGTGCTGATATCCGTGCTGTTGTCCCATCCAGTGCTGTTGTTGCTGTTGTTGCTGCTGAGTTCTGTTCCATCCCTCCTCAGCATTCGCCGTCGTTGGATCTATCCGTCGCTTCCGCGAATCGTGCGACTGCCCATTTCGTGAAACAGGCGTTGCCGATACGGTCATCGCTTCCTTGTTCTTCTGCTGTTCGATCCGCTTGCGTTCCTCGTCGTCCGTGTAACGCTGGAAGAGTTGGGCGGTGACTGCCCGCTGACTTTGGATCATCTCAGGACGCGTCTTCATGAACTTGGCGTGAGCGATCTGCGACTTCTGGCGTGCGATCTCGTCACCCGAGAGAACACCACGCATGTCGCTCAAGAAACTGGAAAAGGGCTTCGTTTTCGTGAAACTTATTCTTGAACACTCACGGCTCATCGTCGGGATTCGGCAGATTGTCGTTGACATACGGAAGAGTCGGCTCGTCGGGCGGCGGTGTCGCGGCGGATGAAGACGCCGTCTTGCTCGTCGACGGCTTCATTCCGGCGTTCAACTCCGGTGTTCTGCAAAGAAAGAAGATGAGAAGGAGAAGAAGAAGAAGAAGTGGAAAAACACGAAGATTCAGTGAAAAGAGACAAAGAGCAGAGTAGTAAGAGAGGCCGGGAGAGACTAGTCAATTTCAAACATCTGATGTGCTTGTTATTAGGGGTTGACGGCGGACCGAGGCGCGAGAGCACAAAATCTCGGAGAAAGGAGGCACCCGGGGAGGATTGAGTGAGCACAACGAAATGAATGAGCAGAATGGGGCCGAGAAGCGGAGGGGTGGCGAATGTGTGTGCGAGATGCAGGAGAAGTATCCCCCTGAATTTCTGAGCACATAAAGAGCAAGGAGAGCAGACGGAGCAGTCATTGAGTACTTTTAAAAGTCGAAAGTGTAGACGCATTGCCACCAATTGTCGATGGAGAAGGAGAAAGGACTAGTCATCTGTGAAGAGGTGTCTAGGCGGAAGTAAGCGCTCCACAGAGCTCTCCAGATTCTCGGAACGCTACGTAGACTCCCTCAGAAATTGTACGGTAAAGTTTTCTCTGTCGACGAGAGTCAAACAAAAGCGAAAAGCGACGCCGAAATCAAGAAAGGAGAAAAGAACGGGAAGAGGGAGTAGAGGGAGAATGATACGTTGATCGTCGATGACGAAACGTTCAAACGTGCGAGCGGGCGGTGGGCGGAAGAAGGAAACGACCATATCAACGACGTGACTTTAAGAGAAGGCAGAGAAAATAAAACAAAAAAAATTTCGACAAAGGAGTCTTCGGCAGTTATTGAGGGCGCCCGTGGTCCGAGGATGGCTGAGCACAAGGGCACACAACGAGACAAGGGCAGCGGCAGGAGGGGCCGTTTACATATACATACGCAGAGAGATACGCACACCATATACATACATGCATACACATGCAGCTTCGACGGCCGCGGCGCCAACACACAGTGATAGAAAAAACGCCGGGCGCCTAAAAAGAACAGGGGAGAATGACGGCGACTCGGGCGCGAACGACACGCGAAAAAAGCGCGTGAGATGAAGAGACGCAGTGAATGGTAACTAGAAAAGCGAGAGAGAAAGGGGAAGTGCACGGTGCAAACGGAAAAAAGGCATGAATTTCAGGAGCACGCGGAAGAGTACTAAAAAGAAGAAATGGACTGACTGAGAAGAGCGGAGGATGATCTCTCGTGAGCCGATGGGGACCAGAAACCCGGCAGCCGTTTCATGAGCGAGTGTGTATTTTTGGAATAAAAAAGAAAAAAGGGTGTCTCGATATGTTTAGTGAGGAGTGTGTATGGGTTTGTGTGTGCATGTGCATGTGTGTAGCCTGATGACACGGGACAACGTAGCTCGTAGAAGACTGCCTAAAATGGTGTGTCGAAAAGAAGAAAAGGAAGAAGAAGAAACGTCAGAAAGTGCACGTGGCAACCAGGTGAGCAGGGTTGGTGAGCTCAAGTGGGCAGAGCAATTATCGCTGAGATATGATGACGTGAGTGGGGGGCGTAGGGGCAGCGAAAGAGAAACAAAAAATGGAGGTGGTGTTGATGTATTTGAATTTCGGGCATAGAGAATAATAGAGAATAAAACAAACTACACACAAGCTTTCAGTGCAGTGCACAGAGTTTCTTAGAAACTTGCTAAGCACCTGACCGAATATAGAGTATAGAGATACGGTACTATTCCTAGAACTGGCTCTTAATCATAGCAAACTAGCTGACGTCTACATTATTCCGCACACCGTCATAGTCACCACTGATCTCGTAGCATTCCTCAACGCATCGGCATGACCGCCTCCGTGGAGTACAACGAGAGGACATGTGCGGTCGGAAGAGCGGCACAGATGAGAAGCGACTGCCGCGAGATCACTCCGGGTCCACTAATCCGATGGCGGAGCGAGTCGTCGTCGTCGTCGGTTGTAGACGCAAACAGGCATGTGTTGTTGCCGAAGAAAACCACAAGGACTCATCGAGAAAGGAGACCACACACATAGATAGACACACTTGCACACAAGGTGATGATGGGGCGAGTGCCGACGCGCAGATCTGTCCATCTTGGAGAGGGGAGCCGCAAAGATAAGTGAGGCGCAAAGACGTTTGGCTCTCCGTGTATGTATGTCAGTACGTGTGTATGTGTGGTCCCAACCTCTTGCCAAACTGATCGACTTCTTCTTTCGCCTCTTCTCCTTTTTCTGTTTCGAAGGCAAAGCGGGAAAGAGCACACTCTGGGCACGCCCGTCGCTTTCTCTCCAAGAGCCATATCCTTTTGGTAGGAGAAGGAGGGCAAGACTCGGGATGAGATATGGACACACTGCGCACTTCGAGACATAGAAAAGAGAGGGACATACGCCCGTTAACCACCACCACCATCATTCGGCCAGTGTTTCTCTCTCCTTGTCTCTCTAAGCCTCTCGCGTACTTGCACACCCTAACCCCCTTTCGACGGCGACGTAGTCGACCCGACCGGCGAAGGCAAAAGAAGGGGAGGAACAGCGAAAAGTATGCAAAGCCGTCGAGAAAAGAGTGAATAGTGACCCGCTTGCCCTTTCGACTCTTTCGCGAAACAATTAAAACCGCATAATTCGCTGGCGAGGGAGAAGGGGCACACAAACGGACACAGAGGTTTCGATTCGAAATTCGAATCCAATCCGACTTATTACCGGCCGTTTCGTCGGCGAAGTCAACGACGACGTAGGCTATGAAAACGATGAAGACGCGACATCGTAAGAAAACGAGGAGGAGCGATAATGTGGTAGAAGCGGAAGAAACTAGGTGTCAAATAGGTGGAAGGGCGAAATAGTTTTGTTTTTGACTTTGTGTGTCGCTTCTGATTCGATCCTATTCTGAGCGACCACGCGGGTCTAGACTATATGCAATGAGATCAGGAACGAATACAGAGATCAGAACAGAAAGAAGTAGGAAGTATCACTGCAAAAACATGAAGTCAGAAAGGGAGTCAGAGTCGTACTAATTGTGCAAGTCGACAATTACAATTTATTCTCGATGGGAGACGAACTGATAAGTAACTCAGCTACGCAAATGGGCGCCGCCTTACAAGACGAGGAAACGGCACAAGAGGAAGAAGGCGGAGGAAGAACGCGCCAAAACATCATTGCGTTTTCGGGGAAAAACGGGCTGATAGTGAGGTGACGAAGAGACTATCGCGGAGGTCGGGTCGTCTCGCGGCACACACAAAATACTATCGATTGTGAATTGGAGTGATGAGAAAAAAACTACTTCGCCTAAAGGCGATGAATGTGATCAGTCGAGAAGCAAGCGGGTACCGAATGAATGGCCACCGATCGTCAGTCACCGACACAGCAGACACGACGAGATGGCGGTCAGCAGAGCGAGCGGTGTCCGTCACCGGTGCCGCGGAGTACGCGAACGAAACGGAGGAAGGAAGGAGTAGAAGAAGACGGAGGAGGAGGAGGCCAGGGCGCGCGCCTCCGTCATCCAAAATAATTCATCGGCGGAGGCGATGGTGGCGGTGACTGCGGACGGATCGGTTGTGTTCGTCCGCGTCTTTCAAGTCGCCGCGTCGTGCCGCTTCTGACTGTCTCCGTCTTCGAAATCATCACACTCTATGCAAGACGAAATCAAACCGAATCCTCGTCCGCGTTCTTCGTTCTTCGCACTGTAGACGCCGCGTTCCACGTGAGGAGGAAAAGCGACTAGCTGGGCGTAGGCCAGGACGGGCGGGTCGTTTGATGATACAAATCATAAAATAAAAGTCGTCATGTCTTCTCCTTCTCTCGTGTGCTACTGCTGTTGCCGCTGCTGTTGGTTTCGTTCTTCTGCCGCAAAGCACATACACACCAACAAGCTAATAACTTTTTCTCGGAGCATCAGCCCTCCGTCTGTCCGAAGAGTTGAAGAGGGGGAGGAGGAGAACGCGGTGGAAGAAAAGGAAGTGTGTTAGTGAAGGCGAGAAGAAGAAGAAGCATTGCATATCGCATCAAAATGTGTGTTGTTTGTCTGTTTGTATGTGTGTGTGTGTGTCTTTCTCGTCTTTCTCCATCATCAGTTCCTCGAATAGACTAGACTGTCACACGTTGTTTTTCTCATGAAACATCGTTATCGAGAAACTTCCGGAAAGCTCCGAAAGTTTGACACCTTTTTGAGAATCGACAATAAAGAATCAGTACGTGTTCATCTACATTGGAACTCGGTTCCGGTTCTGTGGAGACCCGCTAGAACAAAAAGGGACGAGCGATGGTGAAAGCAATCAGATTTCAATCTACTCTCGCTCTCGACTACCGTTTTCGTGTGAAAGCCTAGTTCCTGGTTCGGTGGTAGCCGGTTCTGGATCGCACAACAACAGACACGTGGCAGATACGACCGAGCTTTTCGTTGTTTCGACTAGAGCGAACGTGAATCATTTGAACAGAAACATTCATATCCATACTAAAAATGTCGGTCTAGAAAGAGATCAGAAAATTCTTGAAGTGTATAGTATGACCGTCGACTAAAAATGTGTTTAAACCCGTTGTGGGAAGTAGGAGGAATAAAAAGAGAAAGAGGAGATGGAGAAGGCACACCGCCTCGCCGAAAAAAAACGGAAAGAGGAGAAAGTGGCGAAGAAGGAGAAGAGGAAAAGGAAGAAACAGAAGAAGCAGCAGCAGTAGAAGAAGGAGAAGCATATTTCTACTTGATGTGTGTGTGTGTATAAACGCACACGCAATCTCCCGTTGTTTCTGGCCGTCCCGCCTACCAGCCGGTCACCCACATTCTGCCGATCAGACCCTGCTGCTGCTGCTTCTGCTGTCGTTTTTTATCCGAGTTCCCGGTGCCGATGGTGGTGCGGTCTTTTACGAGCAATGATTAATTCGTTTCGAGCAGAGTAAAGAGCTCGGAACTGCTCAGAGACCCCTGACGGGCCCGATAAAAGTGTATAAAAAATGGAGGGAGAGGAAATCGAACGGAGGAATAATTCACGTGGTCAGTTGTGGCGTCAAATGAGAAGAAGAGGATTTTCATAGTTAAAATACGGTATTAGTATAATAAAGTGAGATTCTGAAGTATCTAACTTAGAATAACAAAAGTACGAACATCAGAGAAGCAACAATAAATGAATAGTGCGCACTTGAACAAAAACTATTGTTAGAAATTGAAATGGATCAAAATACAGTATGTATCAAAAATCCAAAGGCATGACGAGAAAGAAGGAACATGACACTTGCATACTAAAATCGGTATGACATCCTCGAAATCAATGAAACCACTCAAGGCAACTGGTTGATCAATGAAACATCAAAACGATTTTCGATTCGGCTACTGAACATTGTTGACGGAGATCATTCTAGGACTACCCTACCAAGGCTACGAACACGACGTTGGCGGTTGACATTTCGTTTGTAGGTTACGCTCGGAGAAGTGTCTTGGATGTCAGGAGGAAGCGGGACCGATTCCGGAGGCGAGACCACATGCCTCCGTGTGTGCACATGTTTCATTCTAGGGTGCCGCACAAAAAAGCACGTCGACACGTGTTTTTTTCCAACGGATAGCACAGAATCTGCCTCGCTTCCTCTCTCACGTCGACCGAAATGGTCACCGAGGGCGTCAACGACCAGGTCACACAAACATAAACAAACTCTCGATTGGCGAGAGAAAGAGCGAAAATGGAGCAGTGAGCGGAGCGGGTGATGCAGAAGGCGAACGAAAAGGCGGACGAGGAAGAGGAGGAGGTCATAATCGTGCCATGCCACCACTGTATGCCCAATAGGCAACAATAACAAACGACAGTGAGCGAGCGGACCGAGGCCGGATGGATAGCAAGCGGAGAGGAAGAGACGAAGAATCGAGGGCGACCGTATTGGGGAGGAGGACAGACTGCCGAACAGGCGGAGAGAAAGGGATGGACGGTACGAGCCGGTGCATAGAGAGTGAGAAGATTGTGGAGAAGGCAGAGGGACAGCGATGACACCTGCACGTGTGTGTGTGTGGTGCACTCGGTCAATTGGCGAGACGGGGCGAGGAGAGGCCGAAAAGGTGTAATCGGCAGATTAGGCGTAGGATCAGCACAGGAACTGAGGGAATTTCATTACTGTCGGCAGATTATTATTATTATAAAATTTTTTAAGGATCTTTGCAGGAAGCGAATGCAGAGAACGTCTGAAATCTGATATGCAATTGGATTCTGGGCTTTCACGATCAATCACTGTTCGCAGAATGGACACAAAAACCAGAATAAATAAACAATTTGAGGGTATCCACTGGGTCACTCTAGACTCGGCAACAATCCCACACACACGTATAGTAGTGTCGAGGAGAGACAAGCGGCAGTACGGAAGTGAGTCATTCTTGTTTGAATGAATGAATGTGCCACACAGGTGTCAGAGTGCTGGGCACAGGCGCCTAGAACTGCAGATCAAAACTTTTTGTTCAAATGCAGGTGCGAGCAACCTGCACTGTTCCTATTGCGCCAAAAAAAACAGTTTTGCACCTGTCACCGTGGACAAGACACCACTCCAATTAGGGACGGATAAAGAGACGGACGGGACGACGAGATAGCATCGATTCTGCATCGAGCGAGCGGAAAGTTATGCTAAGCGACCAATGAGCTAATGGATTCCCCTCAAAAGGTGGTTTTCGCTCTTATGCGTAGGAAGACAATCGACTGGGCTTTTTCAGAAAACATAAAACTTTCTACACAAAAATTCTGAGAACCAATAAATATATTGATGTTTTTGAAATGTAGAAATGTAGAAGCTGGGAAAAACGAGGGAATTCGAAAATGCGAAGCTATAGAGACAACTTTTGAGAACCAGAGACCGGGTCTTCCAACCTGTTTACTGTTTGTCTCTTTTCGTATGCTTCTTCTTTTTAATTTCACTCCACTAGAAGAGGGATTAGGTGAAACTTGACAAAAATCGGCGTAGTCGGCGGCTAGGCGAAATGCATACGGGCAAAATGATCATCACACGCAATTTTCGAGGCAATTCTCCCACCAAAAAGTGCGGACAGCATCAGAAGAAGACATCCCATCAAAAAGGACACGAAGAGGTGCGTGATGAGGGAAAGAAACGGCGGCGACGGGCGGCGCATAACTTGCAAAATGCCCGCTTTTTAATTGGTTCCGTTGCGAGACAAAAAAGGATCGGAAGGACGAGTGAGGCGATCGAATTCTGTAGTTGCGACCTATTCTTACCTTCTTTCGAGCACATACGTCTTCTTGGAATTGGCGGCCACTTCTTCGCGCACCACGAAATGGGTTAAGTCCATGTGTCTCTGAAAAGCTCTCCCGATTTACTAAAATTTTTCCGCTTCATATATTTTTACTCGGGGATCAGTCCAGCGAGTTTCATACCAACTTAAAAAATGACGAGGGAGGAGGAAGAGATTTTATGGGGGTTTGGGTCGAAAACAAGATATGATAAACAACAAATGGATAGGAATTCCTATGAAAACGCAAAGAAAAACAAGACATCTACAATCTAAGCGAGAAGCATTCGAAGAGTTAGAGGGCGTTCTGAGCGGCAGTTTGCTCTTGTTCGTGTAGTTTGTGCACTAGCTTTTGCTTCTCTTCATTGAAATAATCGGCAAACCATTGCAGATGCTCCCTCTTTTTCTTCGCTGTCATATATGGATTCTTAGACAATCCCACACAGACCAAATGCATAAAATGAGCAATCGGGCCTGTCTTCGGAATGCCTAACGAAGGAAGATGTCGGTCCAAGAAGATGTGGTCAATGAAGGAAACATTCGCTTCGTCGCCGATCTTGAATTCATTATCAATCGGATACTCCCACTGCTTGCCTTTCGCCGTCCATTGAATCTGCTCTTCGAATGAATTCGTCGGTCCGAATGAGTTGTTCGTGATGGACGCCGCCCGTTGATCCCATTGGCTCCAGAATCCGAGTGACTGCTGTTCGTACTGTTCCGTCTTTTTCCAGATGCCCAGAGGTCGCTGATCGAACAGTTTGATGGCATTTGCGTCGACATTAACAGGCTTCCGGGCGTCGCTGTTGATCACGTCGTCCCTGTAGATCTTCTCCATGAATTCCATCGCCAATGCGAACAATTTCTGCTCTTTCTCGCTCCTCTCAATTTGTTCCGTCTCCTCTTGCTCCAATTTCTCCTCCACGTCATTCAGAAGGCCTTTTCGTTGTTCAGCGAGCTTCACTTGTGCCTCATTGACGATCGTTTCCGATTTGATGCGCGCCTCTTCCGTTGTAAATCCACTCTGAACTGCCTGATAGAAGATCTCCTTTCGGAGAAGCACGAGGCCTCGTTTTTCTTGTCGGAGTTGAGCGGATCTTAAAAAAAACACATTCAAAATTTGCGGTTGAATGCGAATAACTCACTTGGGAGGCAGTTTTTTTTCAACTTTCGCTTCTCCTGCGACGTCAGCGAGCAGACCAAGAAGAGCCTGATCGTCGAGCATTTCACCGCTTGCCGACGCCGCTGCCGCATCGAAAGTCGCTTTTTCGGTAGCTACTAATCGATTTATTAACGTGTTTTTCAGTCTGAAACATTATCTGGTCGTAATTTCTTAAACAGAAAACTCACGTTTTCTTCTCCACGCCATTCTGGGGATGAATTTCTTTGGCAACTCCATCAATCGCCTTCAGCAATTCGTCATCAATAACGTCCTTCGCTTTTGGTCCTTTCTGAAATGAAGAAGCCATATTTCTCTCAAAAAGATTTAATCGTTAAATCTAACCCCGTCCTCTCCATCGCCCGATGCCGCATTTGACAAAAAGCGCGGTTGTCTGCCGAGTCGGAGAGCTGTCGAGCATAAATTTCTGAGCATCTGAAACTTGATTTTTGTGAAATGCTTGGTGAAAACGAACAAAGAATGCCACGGTCTTGCCGGAAAAGTTTGAAAATTACTCCGCTAAACACCGCGCCTCCACGTCATTTCGAAGTGTCGTTGCACTTCTTGGCGATCGAAGTTTCCGTTGCCGACAGCCTTCTCTCCCTTTCCGCCGCCGATTTTTCTCACTGTTCTCGCCTTATCTCTAGTTTTTTATGTGAACTGGAAGCTCTGATTAGAACGGAATGCGTGTAAACCGGCGCTACAGCGAAGTAGAACTCGCACGGAATGTAACTGTTACGATTTGGAACTCGCAGTTATATTTTAATGTTGCGAATTCCATTCTGTGCGAGTTCTACTTCGTTGTAGCGTCTGTAAAACAAGGAATTGAGTTTTGAGAATTAGGAAAACAACGGAGAAAGCTAGGAGCCGAAGTCTGAGTGCCCAGACAACGAGAACGAGTCAGATTTGGAAGTGAACTCTGTTTTTTCGATTTAAGCAGGTGCAGTCAGCTCCCAGGAGAAATCACACAGGCTATTCAATTCTAAATGGATTCCAGTTCTTTTCAATGTTACTATAAGAACCAACGTTTCCTGCGATATTCTTTCAGTTCTATTCAAAACTCCGTTGTCTTCCATAATTCCTTAACGAAACCAGAAATTCTGAGGCCATGCCAAAACAGCGGAATTCACGAAAACCGCGGATGCCAAAACCGCGGAAGCCAAAACCGCGGAAAAAAATGCCAAAACCGCGGAACCGTGCAGGCGCAATACTTGACGCGCATTTAAAGACTTTGGCGTTTATTGAATAGAAGGGATTGAAATTTAATAGCATCAAACAAAGTAATGAAGTTCGGAAGTTCTGAAAAAAAATTGGAACTAAGAGTTATATTTAAAATTATTTTGACAGATATAATCAGCATCTTTCTATTGTCTGCAATTCCACGGCGAAAAGCTCGTGGTGCCTGCCGGGTTTTCACATTTAGTTGGGACTTGCAGAATATTTTTTTAAATCTTTTTTTTTCACGGTCTCCAGAGGAGGCTACCCCGAGCCAGAACTGTCTCGAATCAACACAACTTTTCGTAACAAAAACCACATGCAGATAGCTTCTGATTTAGGACGGTTCCGATTCAAACAGTTCTGGCTAGGGGTAGCCACCTCCAGAGTTGACAATATAGGCGTGGCTTCCGCCAAGTATTTCGTTTTTTCGTCTTCCCCGCCTGAAAACCACACTCCTTATATTGCTCATTCCTGACCGTTTTCACACAAAACTGGTTTTGAGAATGATAAATCGCATAAATACAAAGCAAACATCTTGAGCGATCGAACAGCAAAAATTACAGAAAAAAAACTGCAAGTAACGCATTTTTGGGGGGAAACTTCAAACGGATTAATCTCAATCGACCAAACGAAAAGGTGATGACTTTTTTTTACCCAAAACTGCTTTTTTTCTTTACTGCTGCCTTTTTTTTATACGTCAAAATAAATGTTTAAAGTTATTTTCTGCAAATTGTCATGTTTGATGCTATTAAATTTCAATCCCTTCTATTCAATAAACGCCAAAGTCTTTAAATGCGCGTCAAGTATTGCGCCTGCACGGTTCCGCGGTTTTGGCATTTTTTTCCGCGGTTTTGGCTTCCGCGGTTTTGGCATCCGCGGTTTTCGTGAATTCCGCTGTTTTGGCATGGCCTCGAAATTCTAGTCGTATACCCTCGCCCAGACTGCCATAAACAAGCGGTCAGCACCGCCCGTCTAGAGCCTCTACACCGAATGAATTCGGACCATCGTTCACTTGTTTATCCCCGATGAGATGCGCCTTTTGTTATTGTATACGTGGCATCAAAATAGCACGAAATGTTCGGCCGCTTGCTGCTCGGCGAGCCCTCGAAGCCAATAGGCCTCATCATGCCCCGTCGGGCGGTGCCTTCTTCCTGCTCCTCCGGCCCCCCTCTGTTTCTCTAGGCAAAAAGTGTACGAATGAGAAGGAGACGGACCCATTTTCCCACTCACAAGTGCACTTGATTTTTTCTGGCCACTTTGCATGAAGACGTCTGCCTATTTCGGAAATTCTACTTAAAATTTGCTATCACTTTTCTCTATTTTGGCTCACAGTTTTCACTACAAGTCTCCCTTTCACATATTGTTGCTGCTTGACGGATTAAAGATTCAAAAATGACGGAAAGAAGTGTGGATTTCTCACATCTCATCTTTTTTGCTCAAAATTGAAATAGAATAGGAAGGCGTGGCTAAAGGGAAAAGGTCGAAAAGAGAAAAAGAGAGAACAAAGCGGGAAGATACATAATTAGGTTTTCTGTTCGCATTCTGCACATTCGGCTCTGAGCCGGCCCTCCGTGTCCTCTCGGTGAATATTTCGTGTAATCTCTGAAAAACAATACTCTTCTTAATAACTTTTTGCACTGGAAATCCAAACTTCCTTCTGATCTATTCTGGGCGATCCTCTCTAATCCCATTCTCCTCGGAACATCACCAGAATCCTATAATCTCCTCGTCATGCCCTTCAGAATGTTATCTTCATTTGCATCTCTCTTGTAAGACTCTTCAAAAGCTCCTCAATTATTCGACAAGACAACACAGCTCCTTCTCCCCTTCCTTTTCTGCTTCTTCTGCTTATCGACGGGTACTCCCAATTAGAAGCTTTTTTCATCGTAGTGTGCCCGCGCATTCCACGTTGCCGACGTCGGCACATCCACTTCTCGGACGGGGAATTTCCAGAATTTCAAATTCATGACTCGTTTGCTTCGTCACCAGTCACTCAGCCCCAAACCCTCGTGGGAATGGTCTTCTCTCCGAAAAAGAGCCGGCTCCTCGTGGCTCTTTGGGCGCTCTCGCCTTCATTCCGAACATTGCAAACATTGACCGCGCCCGTGCCGCGCATTTGAGATTTTCCCCCTCTCCAGCATTGTTTCGTGGCATCGATTACGCAACATTCCGGTCGGTCAGCTGTAGTTTGACAGATCGGACATCCAGAGCACCCGATTTCTCGGAGAATTTCTCGGGTTAGTGAACTGTTGAGGTTGTGAGTAGATGGGCAAACAAAAATGACTCAATTGGCAGTTGACTCTTGCTCGGGCAGTTGTTCTAATATTGTTAACTCTGCACCACATAATTGATTCAAAATTGATTCAGATTTTTGAGGTTGTCATTCGTCGCACCCTTTATCTGAAAAAATAGATTCACCGAGACTCATATTCTTCTACAAGTTTTTCTGTACAAAGTCCCTTCAGTATCACTAATCTCAGAACACTTGATATTTGGCTCAATGGCTCATCAACATTTGCCAGATCTCCCTCATTGAATGCTCAATTTGCGTATCGTATTCCGCCCGGCATTAAGTGGACACTCAAGTGCGAAACGGCGAAATTGATCCGTTGAGGTGCTTGCACTGATAAGAACGTACTTGAACACACATTCATAATCAGTCTCTGATAACTAAGCCTATTCCGCCTAATTGAACACGCAAATGTCCTTGGAACTCTCTGTGGGCTCTCTGAACCCTGCTGCAAAGGGCATTCCTTCATCCATTTCTGATCACTTCGCGGGTAAGCATTCCAATTTATTCATCCCCTTCTCTACGAATTTGCACTACCTTCACACTGTGACTAACCATTCGCGTCCTCCTAATAACTCATTCCTTTTCTTTCTCCCAAACCACTCCTTCCTAGTACTTTTCCTGAAGTAATCATCTCGTCACTTTTGTCGTCAACAAACCAAAAGTCCGAGAAATATTGGGTCTTTTCTGGGAAACTTGATACCCCATCCGGCTCTTTTTCTTCATCGAATCCATAAGTTATCCTCCGGATTCTCCCATTTTCTTCCTCATCTGGCATGTTTTGTCTAATCAAATTAAGTTAATCGCGCGCCCGACACAACGAGATTCGGAGGCCGCCATTACCCATTCCGCGCCTTCCTCATGGCTCGAAATAGTACCTAATTTATGGGAAATCGATCCGGTCCTGTTCCTTTCCGTTCTTTTCTGTTATTGCCGACGACGGAAAGAGAAACGAATTGTATGTTCGGGCGTGTTGTTCTGTTCATCTGGATTTTTCGTCGGATTCTCAGAATGTTAACGACGGAAGAATGAATCTAGTGGTAGACTTCAAATAATCTTTAAAACTACATTTACCCTGTCCCTATATTACTGGTTCTTCACAAGCCGTGAAAACATCAAAAAAACATTGCGAAATTAGCAAGAGACACCGAAAAGGGAAAGGACACAGCACGCCCGAAATTAGTCACCATTTCCATTTGAAATATTGTCTTTTGGGGCCTCTTTGAAATTGTTTCTGATATATGACGTCATCTGAAATTACCCTCATTTTCTCATTCGGTTATGACACTGAACACTGTTTTCGTGCTCCACTGGCACTTCAGTCGTTGAGTATCATGTTTCCCTCTCTTTCCCTGTCTATACATGACGTGGTGCTGACCTCTGATAAGATTACAAAAAAAGAGCCCGACGGAGACCACCATGAGCACCAAAATGCTGCTTGTTGGTGTCACAATCAGATTTGGCATGCGCTCGTCCATCCGGTGCTCCCCCAGTTTTTTCTGTCTCTTTTGCCGTCAAACTCGCTCCGCCCCCTCGCCCGTTTTTGCCTCCACTTTGTTCGATCGCCGCCATTTCACGTCCCGCGTCCACCACGACACTAAAAGGCGCAACCACGTCAAACTGTCATTTGTTGCGGAGCTGGAGCAGCCTCCACGGCGAACAGTCCATCCATCTGAGAGCATGCAAAGGTGTCTATGAGCAAACATTCTCCTCCCCCTCCCTTCCTACTATTATTGTTGTTGTTTGATCGTCTTCCGACGGAAAGGAACACACGTAATCCGCATGCGGAATGGCGTCTTCCGACCTGCTCGTTAACCGTCACTTCGACGAATTCGTTCTAGAATGCTGTAGTTCAGACCGTCCGTCCGGCGGCGTTCTTCCACGTCCGCGCAAGAAGCTCTCGGCGTTCGTCAACGCGATGGCTGCTGCAAGAGCCACGTCACCGCAGAGTCCCAGCAAGCACATCACGGTGAGTTTTATTGGAGTTTCGGGCAAATATGGAACTGAGTCAGCTCTCTAAACACTGAACTTTCGAAGCGCTAGGGCCTTGTAAAAGTAGAGTATGAGGTCGCGGTTTACAGTCTCTTTTAAGTTGTTCCGTCGTCTGGAATCAGATAAAAATACAACGCATCACTTCAACCAGAAAGACGTTACTCTAATTTTTGAAATCGGCCAATAGTATCACCCTTAGAACAAGATTTACGGTCAAATGAGTCGGTAACGTCAGAATGGCATCAGCTAGGATAATGCGAGGATAATGCGATGAATGGAATACTTTCGGACGGACATCGCCCGAAAAGTGACGAAAGTGATTCCATTAGCCGCAAGGAAATAATAAATTGGCGCTAATTGTGGTTATTGGCGATCGATTGGATCATAACGGAATGCTAGAGAGACCGGGCGTTTCCAGTAGGCGGCAGACATCGAAACGACTTCCTCTCTCGCATGGTTTTGGGGCGTGATTCGGGCCGAGAGAAGCAAACAGAGAACAGGCCGACGGACTGACAAAACACACCTGTGTCTTGTCTTTTCCCTCATCCCGTCCGAGCCCTGCCGCCGCCGTCGCTTGTCCTCCGAGAGAACCGTTTCAGTCTGGCCGCCCCTCTCGCCAAATTCTCTTATCTTCGCTATGATTCTTCGTCCTCGGTTATCATTATCACCGCTGACTCTCTGACTTTCCGCGACTCTTTTGCGTGAAGAATGGCTATCAAAAATTGCAAGGTGATTTCCAATTTGTTGGCCTAAAATCTCAAGTATTTTCACTTATCCAAAGATCCGGAAATGGGCAGACCGCTCAAAATTCCTCTCGCTTCTCTTTTCCTTTACATTTCCTGGCTTTTGAAACACTAGTCTTCATCCAGAAGTTATGAACTTTGTAACTCGAGAAACTAAATATTTTGGCGCTCGACTGCTCAGCCGCGGCCAGCCAAGTCGCTGTCGCTTTCTGAAAAATGAGAAATGAGCGACGTTGTTTCGAGAATTTATGAGCCGTAGTATTAGAGAGCTCGAAACGAGAAAGGAGTGAAAAGAAAGAGAAAAGAGAATAAATGTCCCACTCAGCGAAATGCAAACAGCGATTTTTGCAGGTTGTCGATGTGTACGACCTAGCCGCCTCGATTGGAAACGACTTCGAGAAACTCATCGACAACTATGGGAATGAGTGCGTACGTGGCATTATGCCAAAGGTACAGCACACTTTGAAACATCTGTACAATCAAATGTTTTGTAGGTGATATCCGCTCTCGAAACGCTCGAAGCGCTGGCATCCGGAAATGATCGAGAGAACGAAGAAATCTTGAGATTATCGAAGGCGGTGGAGCGGCTCGAACAAGAAAAACACCAAAGGAATCAACAACATCTAAAGTTCGAAGAAGAACTTGAGCAAGTCGAGAAAACGTACCGGAAGGACATTGACGATCTGCAACAGATGGTCAAAAGTCTAATGAACGAAAATCGGAATCTGTCGACGACGGTCTCATCGCTCCCAGTGCACAATGACAGCCCTGTGAGCAGCTCAAGTGAGTTTTTATCTCTCGGAAAAGATGAATTTTAACGATTTCAGTGCGAGAAGCGGATTTGAA
Source organism: Caenorhabditis sp. 36 PRJEB53466 (assembly GCA_946814055.1). Taxonomy (NCBI): domain Eukaryota; kingdom Metazoa; phylum Nematoda; class Chromadorea; order Rhabditida; family Rhabditidae; genus Caenorhabditis; species Caenorhabditis sp. 36 PRJEB53466. Next base: position 2,505,777 of record CAMPFS010000003.1, read on the forward strand.
GATGTTGTTGGAACTGAAAGAGATGTCATCCCAACAGAAAGACGAAATAAAAGCTCTTCAGAAAGATGTAGACACTTATCAATGTCAGGTTGAAAATGTAAGTTCCCAAACAACATTCAGAGCGCATCCAACTCATATTCAGCTGCAAAACTCAATAGAAAAGCTGATCCGTCAGAACGAAGAACTTCTGAGGAAAAATGCGTCGCTTCAAAAACAAGGAAGAATAATAGTCGAAGAGAAGATGGAGGTGTTGAAGCGATTGGAGAAAACGGAAGAATCGAACATCGAACTGAAGAAATTGGTGAAAGAAACGGATCGGGCGTGCAAGGACATGCAAGTCGCCAATCAGGATAACAATGAACCTCGCTTCACGCTGAGTGAACTTCGAGAAGTGATCAAGGAGAAAAACATTCTCAAGGGGCGAGTGATGGAGTTGGAGGAAGAGTTGGAGCAGTTCAAGCCGGGCGCGAAGAAAGAAATTATGAGGTTGGACGACGATGACGACTCCGATCGACTTGCTCCGTGAGCTCCCTCTGTTTATTTCAAGCTTGAAATGTTGTCTTTCAGCTGCCTGGACACTTCGACTGCTACGTGCTCCGGAGCCGAAGAAGACGATCTTCCGGTATACGGTCCAATGCCCAAAGAACCCGACGAGAAGCTGCATCCGTGGAAGTACGAGAGGAAAGATTCGGGAGTCCGTAAATTGTGAGTTCAGCCCGATCTGAATCCCATTTAATCCAATACAAAAGTGTTCAGTTTCCGCTTCTTCAAAGACTTTGGCGCGACGGCGTCCCCCCGCCGCGGCTCATCTGCAAACGCGTCTCCGCGACTACCGGCTCGAGCGATCCCACCATCGCTGAACTGATTGTGCTGGCTCCGATGGTGCCGATTCACATCATGTTCTCCGGTCTTGTCTATATGTTCCAATGTCTATGACTTAATTCTAACCCTTTCAACTCACCCTTTGCCACCCGCCCAATGATCTCACCTTCTCGAACCCCTAGCCCAACCCATTTCAGCTTCAAGTATTATTTTGTCTCTGTCATCTCTTCTTTATGCCTCCTATTCCGATTCTGATCGAATATCGATTGATTATATAGGCTCGTCTCATGCTTTGCTCCCCCCAATTCTCTTGCTCCTCCCTGGGTGCTATCCCTTCTGAATCTATTCATTGTCTCCCCGTGTGTGTGTGTGTACTTCCTGTTTCAATTTTCTCTGTCTTTTTCACTCACTTTCCTGTGGCATATATTTATGCGCCGTTCTGTGTGCATGTTGCGCTTCTTTTCTTCGGAAAAAAAAACAAAGAATTTCTCGGACTTGAAATTTTTACAGATGAACGGGGCTCACATTTGTTTTCAATTCAAACTTGCGTGGTCAGCTCCACGGAGCATTGTGTAACAGAAGTGCAGAGCCCGAGATTCAGACAGCTGTTGAGCTGAACAACCCATCGAAACTCGCGTTTTTCTCTGTTTCTCCGCCAGAAAATACTCGCTTTCCACGATTTTTTTGGAACTTTTACTCTTACGTGAATAAATCCTTTTTAATGGCAAACGCGATCTACCGCTCTCCACGTGAACTAAGTTGGAAAAGCTAGGCCGTGGCCGTGATTTCACAAAGGAGTGCGGTAGATCGCGATTGCCACAAATGCCTACAGTTTCGGCCTAGAAGCATGGGCGATTCGAACACGTGGGACCTGGTTGGCTCGCCAGATCAGCGAAAAAAGAGCAGATCTCCGTCGAGAGGCAGTCGTGTGGATCCGGAAGTGAGGCGGGGGAAAATTAGACCACGAGTCACACTAGTTTTCAGATAATTGTAGGCCTGGAAAGTGCCGCCGAGCTGGAAGCGCTCGGATTGGGAAAAGAGCAGCTGGAAGAGGAGGCGCGCGAGCAGAGAAGGCAGAAGAAGCAGCGAAGCAAGTCGCCGGCGCTCGAGAATATCCGAAAGACTTCCATTCACATTCTTCAGGTGAAACGAGCCCTGTAAGGTTGGTTGTATCTTTAGAAGGTTTCAGAAGTTTGGAGCGCTCCCGAAGAAAAAAGATGACAGTGTTTTATTATTCCGACGAGCAGACATTCTCGATATTCCTTTGGATTCTCTCTGTCTGCGGTGAGTGTTCCAATTGCTTATGAGCTTTACTTTGGCTTCTTCCAGACCTAAAGAGTTCTTCCAAGAGCCCAAAGTATTCTCATTCCGAGATATGGGAAGGGAACAGCAGAAGGCAGAAGTCAATGAGAAATGGTGAGTGGTGGTACGGTTCAGATTATTGTACCTTCGTTCAGTTCGTACCTTTTCCGCGGCACTTCCTTCGAGCAAGACGAGTGCTCTGAACTGCCGACGGAAATGACTCGCATCCCGGAATACGATCATTTCTGTCCGATTCACGGATCACGACGGCGGATTGTGAGGAATCAGTTGGTGACGATGCAGCACTTGATGCATTCCGTCGATCGGGACGACGACGGAGAAGACCTTTCCTATCTGTACAGGTGGGTTAGGATTGAAGAATGAGAAGAGGATGAAAACTGTTTCAGCCATGATTTGATTGCCAAGCTGATTAGAAAGAAGAAGCGAGAAATGTTGAGTGGAGCTGAGAAAGAGAGAACAACGAAGATAAAACGGAAGATTATGGTACTTTCTGGAATGACTGAAGACAGTCTCAACGGATTCTGTTTCAGTCGAATCTCTGGATCCTCTCCGTCGCTTTTCTCTTCCTCTTCACAGCTTTCAATGGTCTTCAGAACCTTCAAACATCTGTAAATGGAGATCTCGGATCCGACAGTCTCGTGTAGGTACTTCACCTTTTTCCCAGTATTTCCACTCCCACTTCAGAGCCCTCTACCTATCGCTGGCCATCTCCTCCCTCTTCGTTCCTTCTTTCATGATCAATCGTGTCGGGTGCAAACTCACTTTCATCGTCGCCATTTTTGTATATTTCCTCTACATTGTGATCAATTTGCGACCAACGTACGAATAGAAAAACGTGCGAGTTGTTTCAAATGATTCTCAGATATTCCTCGATGATCCCTGCTTCCATCTTCTGTGGAATCGCCGCTTCCTGTATCTGGGGAGCCAAATGCGCGTACATCACAGAAATGGGAATTCGCTACGCCACTCTCAATTTCGAGAGCCAGAGCACTGTGATTGTCAGGTTGCGTTGTTTTCCTCAAGAAATTATATTAGAAAGAGTTGCAGGTTCTTCGGCTATTTCTTCATGATTGTCCATTGCGGTCAGGTCATCGGAAACGTCGTCTCTTCTTATATTTTTACTCTTTCCATGTCTGGCTCCATTCGCAGTCCCGAAGACACCATTTATGACAGGTTCGCATTCGATTCTCGTAATCGTTTACATAAACATTTGACCCGTTTCTTAGTTGTGGATATCAATTTCCGAGGAATCTCTCGTTGCTTTCCGACCTCGCTGAGAGCAATCTGGCGAGGCCACCACAGAAAGTCTACGTGGCAGGTAAGCCAGAAGCTTCGATAGGATTCGGAGGAGCTAATTTTGAATTCCAGTGTGCCTCGCGTATCTCACTTGCGTCATCATCAGCGGAATGATCATCAGCATGTTCCTCAACGCGCTCATGAAAGATTCTCGTGCCAGGTTCGTTCATTATTCTCTCCTTCCATAGTTCATTTTCCAGAAAAAATGCGCAACGCTTCAACTCGGAAATCATCAATCTCATGCTGAAACATTTAATAAACATGAAGTTCATGCTGCTCGTTCCTCTGACCATCTTCAATGGATTGGAGCAGGCGTTCCTCGTGGGTGTCTACACGAAAGCATTCGTGGCGTGCGGTCTCGGAATCTGGCAGATCGGCTTCGTGATGGCCTGCTTCGGAATCTCCGACGCCATCTGCTCTCTCGTCTTTGGGCCGCTCATCAAATTGTTCGGAAGAATGCCTCTCTTCGTATTCGGAGCAGTTGTCAATCTTTTAATGATTATCACACTCATGGTAAGCTCCCATTCCGTCCAAATCGACAAATTCCGTTGCAAGGTATGGCCGCTGAACGCCGCCGACAAACAGATTTTCTACGTGGTCGCGGCGATGTGGGGAATGGCCGACGGCGTCTGGAACACACAGATCAACGGGTTCTGGGTTGCGCTCGTGGGCAGACAGTCTTTGCAGTTCGCATTCACAAAGTATCGGTTCTGGGAATCGCTTGGAATTGCAGTTGGTTTCGCGTTGATCAGGTGAGATCTTCAGAAGATGCATCCTTCAAATAACCAGCCGCTTCCCAGACATGTGACTGTAGAAGTGTACCTTCTGATCACATTCTTCGTGCTTCTCGTCGGAATGTGCGGATTCGTAGCTATTGAGAACTTTGATCATATCATCGTAAGTATCCAGATTTCCATACAATCATCTTCAATGTTTTCCTTTTTTAGTCAGTTTGGGAAACAATCAAACACGCATATTGCTCAAGTCGATCATCGAAACAAAATAGTATTATGTGAATCTTTACATAAAAGTGCATCATTGTCAACATTTCATGAATGGAGAAAACCAGAGTTCACGTGTTCAATTTTGACAGTAAAGACGAAACGAGCGAAGGATTCGATTCAAGTTCGCTCAGAGCATTCGAGATTTGAGATGAAGAATCCGTTGAGTTGATAATGTTTTGGAGAGCACTGGGAAGAGTGGACGAGTCGAGGAGCTTCTGAAGTAGACCAGAATCTGCAAGACTATCAGAAGACGAACGAGTTTTATCGGAAACAGTAGCAGTGGCCAGATCACTTGCGTTTACCTGAAAAGTGTATGATTATCTCACTCTCGCCAACAACTTCTGGGATGTATGCATACCGTGTTTGAGCTGAGCAGATTCGAAGATTCGAACGAAGATCCACTTAACAATTGCCCCAGAAGACTTTCCAAATCAATTCCAGTTCCGACAATCTGCTCGAGGAACAGTGAAACTTTCGAGAATCCACCATAACTTCCGTCTCCAACGAGACTCTCCAGGGCATTGAGAAGTTGTAAAAACTCGGACGAATCAGTGATATTCAGATTTTCGACGAGCTGCGAAACAGTGAATTGACTGCTCATTCCGGCGAGAGTCGTCGTCACTTTCGACTTTAGCGAGGTGTTATTCAGAAGGGAAATTCCGTACTCGACGATGCTCGCGTTCAAATTCGTCCCGAGCAGCGCTTTCAGTTGGTCCGTCAAAGAAATACTTCCCGGGGGAGTCACGTAGTCCGAGCCGGACGAACCGTCGTCCCGGGAAACCGGCGTGATGTCAGAGTCGTTCGACTGAAGATCATGAATGCGGAGAGGGAGATCCGAAGAGTCTGCGAACCCACTGCCTTCATCTTCTGGCAAGAAACCCGGAGAATCATTATGATTTCTGTGATCCTCCGAACGTTCCAACGCCGTCAGAAGTTCGGAGGTATCTGTGGAGTTGCCAAAGTCTTCCTCCATTCCACTTCCTTCCGCGTACCCATTTCTCTCATCCAATAGACTGAATCCGGATCCTTGAGTATGATTGAGATTATCGAACAGATCCTCATCTTCATCGATTTGCATTTCCATTTCCATCGAAGTATCATTCCAAAGCGGCGTCACGTCTTCATACTCTTCTGGACTCGGCGTTCTCTTCGGTCTCTTCCCGAAGAATCGACTCATGAAGCCTCGCGACTTCTTTGCATTATCATCTCTATTCCCAGCGAGAAGCTCTCCGACGGTCTTGTCCACAATCGAATTGTACTGCTGTTCAGTGATATTGAATTCGGAAAGACACGCATTAGAAGAGACATCAGAGAAAGAACAAATGGAGAAGGAGGAACAGATGAGAGTGCCGACGGTTTGGTTGGAGATGGAAGAAAGACTGGGGAGAAGGGAGGAGACGTCGAAGCAGGAGAGCAACTGGGACGCATCGAATTGGAATGGCTCAGTGAGCATCGCCTTCGTGTTCAGGTTTGTGAGGGACGAGAGAAGAGCCTGTAAGTCTGAATAATTTGGTAGACTCGGTAGATCAGCTACCTCGGTCTTATTCTTAGTGGCTCCCTCTGGCAAGTAGTCAATCAGATTCTGCAGTCTGTTGCTCAAAGAGTTCATGACTGACTTTAGAGATACATCCAAACTAGATCCTCCGCGCCCATTCTTCCCAACTTCTTCCAGAAGATCTTCCACTTCTCCGATGGTCGACTTTGAGATATTCACGTAAGTATCACAGCTCGGATAAGGAGGCATCATATCGTCTTGAAGGTTTAAAGACGTTAGGTTCACATTCAGACTGGGACCTGAAATTAAAGTTATTCGACTTTCTGAATAGAAGCCGTTACAACCTGGAAAGCAGGGCATCGCTTTTCTGTACTCTGAAATAGCTGAAGAAGATGTGATTTGCGACGCTGTCTTTGTTTCCCACACGTGGAAAAGCTCGACGACTTCGGAGGCGCTCAAGTTTTGTCCGCTCGTGTTAACCGTGCACAACGGCTCGAGTACGTCTCCGAAAAGATAAGTGCGATTCGAATTGATCGTCACATTGAATGCGTACACTCGACGGACTGAACATAATTCTCTGATTCCGATTATTTGATTCGTTTACCCGAAACAAAGAATACGAGGAGAACGGTGAGGGGAGACCGCATCCGAGAGAAAATTCGGTGAAATGCAAATGCGAGTCCTTTTTTGTGTGTTGCTTCGCATTTCTATCGGTTGCCCTTGGAGCATTTCCACGGAGATGCCGGTCTTCGGCCTTTGTTGGAGGAAAGGGGGAAGGAAAAACATTTCTGAGACACTTTTGAGCAATTTGTGCATGAATGAGGGATGAAAAGAAATTGGAAAGTCACGTGGCACTCGCGATTCCCTTATCTCTGTCCCAGATCGAAGTCTACAAAAAGCATCGTTTCGAACAGATCGTCAGTTTTGTCGGAACACTCTTGCGACGAACAACAATGGGAGACAAGTCGGCTTACATGAGCGCCGGCGGCTACTCGTCAGGATACATGGGCTCGAACGCCTCCTCGTCCGGATACGCCCGTGAGGAATACGCGAGCGGCGGAAGCGGCGGCAGCAACAACCAATCGGCGGGAGGATCCGGAGGAGGCGGCGGCGGCAACACGGGCGGACAGGTCTTCAAGGCCCGCACCGATCAATCGTGCTACTTGGGACCATCATGAGCGGAACGTTGTCAAGAAGTCGTCGTCAATGTTATCATCTCTTGTGCGCTATAAATGTGTTCTCCTCATTTTGTTTAAACCTTATATTACAGGCAATAACCGTTCACAGAAACAAATGTTAGGCGAGAAAGGAGAATGAATATGAAAACAAGTAACCCGAAAATACATGGGACGGCATTTGTGGTACAAGAATTATCGGCAATTTAGTTCTACTGCTCAGTTTTGCTCAACTCGAGCACTTTGCGCAGTTCTTCTTCGAACAGCTCCTCCTCGCGCCGACGACGTTCCTCCTCGACCTGCGAGTCACGGATCGCACGGAAGTATTCGGTATCGGCGGGAGCCTCTTCTTGAAGGGCTGCCACATTTTGCAGCTCAAGTCTCTGAATCTCCTCGAGCAACTGTTGCTCGTTGCGAATTGGCTCGTTTTCGTTTCGGTTGCTCTCCTGAAGGCTCTGCTCAATTGCATATTGAAGAAGCATTTCATCCGAGTAATTGTCTGAAAATCTTTTTAGACTACATTTCTCATAGCTTCAAACGTACTCCCTACGCCTCTCTGATTACTGGTGCCGTTGCTGCGTGCCCGATTGTTGCGATCATCGTCGTCTTCCCACGTGATACCGTATCTTCCGTCGTCGTCGATCACGTATCCGCTGGGAATTTCGAAAGCTTCATCTTCAATGAGCACATGCTGATTGTCCAGGGGAATAACGTGCTTTCCGGCACTGTTGATATTTTGGAATCCTATTCGAGCACTGAGAATGTGGAATAGAGGAATCTCGATTTTGACGGGGAAACCGGCGGGGAGTTGGAGACGGATGAACTTGTGAAGACGAGCGAAATGGGGACTGTTGACCGCCATCAGCTCGACAATTGGAATTATTTGATCCTGAACGAAACTTTTCAATATTAAAAGCCCTATTGGGAAACTAGGAAACATACATGAAGACTCATCGGATACTCATCGGCCATCCAAAGCGTTGCCTTGAGCCCATTCGATTTCTTTACCACCTCCCTCAACTTTCCGATGTCCGTTCCTGGCTCGAACTCGTAATTAGGATCCAGATACTGATCGGCAGTGAGTCCCTCCTTGAACAAATCCCTCTTCGTGTTCTCGTCGCTCTTATTCATCGACAGCATTTTCTTGAAACTGGCGACCGCCTTCGATTCGGAAGCCTCTTCCTGAAACGGAATACTATGTAAACAAGGAGCTCTCGGAGGGGGAAAGGATACCTGGGCGAGTCTTTCGCGAGCCTCTCTGCTCAAATGATCGAGGCGCCGTTTGGTTACCAAATGCACGTTGGACGCGTTGAGCACCTGTATTGGATATTCTCTCATTTTTAGTGTGCTCCACTCACCTTGCAATCGTACCCATCCACGGTTTCGTTCGATTCCGAGTTGCTGAACCAGGAAAGGAAACCGCGGGAAGTCCGTTCGAATCCAATGTTATCCACGTCGATGTAGGTGGTGGAGATCGGGCTACTCAGCCTGTCCTGCATTGCGCCGGGAAGCGGTCTGTGGTCAATGAAGTCGTCGTCGTCCCGCAGTTCCTGCACGGCCGCCACTCTCTCGGCGTGATCGAGCACTATGAACTCGGCGAATCCGTCTTTGCTCAATCGGAACATGTACGACTGATTGCCTCGGATCCAGCTGGCTCCTTCGAACGAAACCAAAGTCGTGTCGATGCGAACACTCGATCCTTTTTTGTAAACTTTGTGACAGTCGGAAGGGCATGCCTGCGCGAGGAACGGCACCCAACTCGAGAAATCCCAATTCATTTCGCAGAAGAAATCCGGCACTTCCTTCAGCTTCTCGAGGGATCTCTTCATCGCTTGTGCTCCGCGAGTTGCTCTCTGATAGTCTCGGTGATGGATGACGTCACTGACAAACGCTTCATTTCCCTGCGCAACAGCTTCATTAGACACCGACCACATTTCTGGAGTTAAATTGATAAAATATGAGATTTCGCATTGGCAATTTACCTTTATTCGGAATACTAGCATCCGCTCCGGCGTCCATGAGTAATCGAGCACAATCGAAGTGACCGAGAGTCACTGCCAGCATGAGCGATGTTCTAAAATATTTCCTGAATTCTTTGAAAAATTGCTTCAGAACTCACCTTCCTCTCGGATCCACCTTGTCAATTTCCAGCGTGCTCTTGTTCGCCAGCAGCTCTTTCAGCTCATTCTGCTCATTATTGAAGACCGCCCAGTGCAGAGGGTACTCGAGTTTGGCCGGAGAGTCCAACGGCATCTCCGTCTGCACGCGTCTGAAATGTTCAAATACAGTATTGTAATATATTGCACTTGATAAACAATCAAGTTCAAAATTGTGAGCGCACCAAGGAAACAGCAAAATTGCGAATTCAGAATAGGAAAGCAGAAAAGAGAGAACAACAAAAGAGTGTGAACCGTTCAATGATGCTTTTCTTCCACTTTTGAATCGATGATGTTTCGGTTTTCCTCTCCCTTTTCCGCCGCTTCGTCATCGCTTATTTCGGGCACATCTCACCGTCTGCGTCTCTCGTTTCGCCGTGCTCTTCCGTCGCCGTGGCGCACCGCTCCGTCGTCGTCTGCGTCTCTCGCCGTCCCAACGCTCTTCTCGCGCCTATCTCTCCCCCATTTCTACACACTTTTCTCCATTTTTCCCCTTATTTTTGATCGTATTCCAGCCATTTTCATCGTTTTTCCGAACATTTTCCATTTTCGTCGCGCAAAACATGTTTGAACGTGAAAAAGCACGAGGAATCAGTTGCACACTACCGTATCCTTCGAAAAACAAACCAAAATGATCCTTCTCTCGCAAAAAATTATTTTCCGCTTCCTAAATGTAAACATTTACATAAATAATCGCTTGAATAATTAATTACTAGCTTCCCCTGGCAATCCTCTTTCGCAAAAGCCATTCTGAGCGGACGAGTGGGCTTGCGGGGAATGCGCGTGTGTATGTGACACATGATGGATTGTCCAGGGAATACTTTTCGCAAATTGAAACCCCTAATTAGTTAGTCGGTTTAGGTTCTGACCCCCTCATCATCTCTCTCACAAACCACGCCTTCCCATCAAATCGGTTGTTGCCAGGTGCGGATTTCTGAACCTGGTGGTCACGTGAACGCCGCGAACAAAAAGAGTGAGAGGAGGTCGGAAATGAGAAAACGCAGAGAAAAATGAGAAAGCGACGAGGAGCGCGGCGCGGAAAGAGAGCGGCGAGTCAAGAAGCTTCGAAGCATTCAATTAGAAATGGTTGTCCGGTAGCTCCGCCCTCGCGTTTAACTTTTAGACTGAAATCAGCAATTAGATTTCTCAACTTCCTCGGATTTTAAGTTAGAAGTTTTTCGAGTTCTCGTGGTCTTCGTGCTGTCTCAACCGTTTGCTTCCTTAAGATCAAGAACCTTGATAAGGCGTGGCCAGAGGACATGTTCCGAAAAGAGGGTTACGAAATGGGGACTTACCACACTAGGAAACCAGTTGAGAGTGAGAGTGGTGGCTCATACGAGGATTTTATTATGCGAGCCCACAAAATGAACAGTCCACAGTTCGCAACCAGAAGCACCGGACGAATCAGAACGAACACAGTCAATGTTTTTCTCGTTCTGATTCCAAGTCCCATGAGGCTTTTCGTTCCCGAAGAGAAGACGTCATCCAGATGGAACTGTGCCCTTTCATGACCGTTTTGTTTTTGTTTCGCATCTGTTTTTGAGAGAATCGTCGCGCCCGTCAGAAGTGTTGTTCGCGTCGCCATCTGGCGTCTCTTCAGCCCTCCCCTTGTGTCGTTTCCTCTATCCGAAAGAGATGGAATTGTCCCCGACGGCGAGGACGACGAAAGACACACAACGCGAGAAGAGAGTGACATACGTACTGCGCGGCTGTGCAAAAGCAGTGAGAGACACCGGAAAAGCAAGAGACGCAGGCTCGGCGCGTCTGTCTAGTGTATGCTCTCTCGTCACGTCCCGCGATTATCTGTGTCTCTTCAGAAGCGCGTTGTGTCTCTCTAGGGAGAAGGCCCCTCAACGCCACACATACACACTCGCACAAACACACGCTGCTGCTGCGACGCACACATCGCATCGACTGCAACCTCCCGTCTTTCTCTCCTGTTTCGCTCGCTATTCGAATTGTATTCCACTCTCCACTATTCGCGTGCTCTTGTGCAACTGATTCCTTGGAGCGAGACGAGGAAAATTCAAATAACCGTCGCCGTCGGCAACAGACCTCTGAACGTTGACTCGAAGAAAAGAAGAGCAGCATCCGAATTGAAAACATGATGAATCCTGGTTTCAGCGCAAACATTTTTCCCAGCAGCTCTTCGCCGACTCTCTACCAGAGCCATCAGCTCGTAAGTTTGTATTCTATAGAGAGATCTCTAGGATGAATGTATTGATCGGTTAATTAGGGTCAAGGTCGGCCAGAAACGTGGGTGAGCAAGAAGTGGCCCATGTGGGGCACAGAATTTTCGATGAAAGAATTAAAGTCAAAATGTAAACACGCTCCAGCAGACTTTAACGCCGAGCAAACTTTTTCGAAATACCAAGTGGAAGTAAATTTAGGAGATAGAAAAATTTGCGAAAAAATTTATGTCATACAAAGGGAATGTTGTGAATTAACTACTTGTTTGAAAGTAGTCATCATAAATTGGAGACCGCAGTTTTGCGCTTTACGAATTTCTTTCGGAAGAAAGAGCACTCTGATATCTATTACCGGAATTCATAAAAGTTTGCAAACCAATTTGGCCATTTTGAGCTTGATCAACAACAGGAAAGTTTTGAAAATTATGTGCTCTAACGTACTTGCACCCTTGTTGATATTTTCTAAAAACTAACTTGTCCAATAACTCAAATTGCTATTCTTGTTCCAGCAGCCGAATCCATCGACAGCGATGTACGCGGCAACGACTCGAGACATGGGCAAACCGCCGGTGCGCGGAAAGACCTCTCCGTACGGATTCTTTGTGAAAATGTGCTACGAAGAGCACAAAAAGAAGTATCCGAACGAGAACGTCCAAGTGACAGAGATATCGAAAAAGTGTTCGGAAAAATGGAAAACGATGGTGGACGACGAGAAGCGACGATTCTACGAGCTGGCGCAAAAGGACGCGGAGCGGTACCAGGCAGAGGTTAGTGTACGTTTTTCGCATATTGTTTCACAATAGTTTCGTAGGAGAGCGTCGGTGGTGACGTGGTGGTTCCAAATGAGTCCACGAGCTCATCCGCCGACGAACACGCAACCGGAACTGTACATTCGGAGGTACTCTGAACTCGCTAACCGTTACTTTCATTCCAGGTGGCTGCCTACGGCGGTGAAGACGCGATGAGAAAGCGAAAACGCGCCAAGAAAGACCCGCACGCACCCAAAAGAGCCCTGTAGGCGTCCGATTTTCGGCAGACTCCCTCCAATTTATCCGTTTTCAGATCTGCCTTCTTCTTCTATTCTCAGGATAAACGTCCTGACATTCAGTCGGCACATCCTGATTGGAAAGTCGGACAGGTTGCTCAGGAGCTCGGGAAATTGTGGAAGACGGTGCCGCAAGAGACGAAGGATATGTACGAGAACAAGGCACAATTGGACAAGGACCGCTATGCAGAGGTACACAAAAACAGGCTCAGTGTTCTAAGAAGGAATACTTGTTTCAGGAAATGCGAGTATACAAGTCTGAAATGTCGAAGATGCCGGGCATGGATCATTTTGAAGAGGATCACCATGGTTCGCACGTTGTACACGTGGAAGACATCAACAGCCAGATCCTCTCCTAGATTGATCAATGATCAATTTGATCATTCCCCGTTCATAATTCGTTCCCTTTTATTATTATTATTTCTTTGTCTCTCCCCTTCACACCTTTTGAAGCGCAAACCGTTCACTTTACCAATCTGCAGGAAGCATTCGATACCTTCTAAACATCCCCCTTTTTACCCTCGTAACACTCTAGATCTGCATCGTTAGGCCGTCCCTTGCAAGAAGAAGAGACCTGTAAATACTAATCCCCCATTTTTTTCTCTCTCCGCCAACCTATTTTTGTGTTTACCCGATTATTTTTTCGTCTGTCCTCCTCCTATATAATATGGTCATCATTTTAATTGTGAAACTGAACTTTTTGCCAGCGCACAATGAAGGTCGCATCTTCTTTGCTGCTCTCCCACCACATCCAAAACAAACTTCATTTCGGTTAGCAAAACAGACAAATTGGAGAACCCGATCAGACCTGATGACGTGACGGAAGCATCATTCGGTTCGACGAGGAAGTGCCCGATTCGGTACGATACGGCTTCCGGATGTTGCGGGGGAACGGGATGTACTGCAGAGTGTTCGACGGGTAATCGATGAGCTGCAAGTGCGTGCTGACATTGACAACTGCCTGGCCTAACTTTCGCCGAAATCCTCGGCCTTACCTCTCGCCGACGTCGTTGTCTGATAAAATAGCAAATACAGAGGTTGCAAATGAGAAGGAGGAGGATGAAAATGACGGAGAGGAGGATCAGAATGATGTACGCGTGGTCATGCTTGCTCGAAATCTCGCTGAAACTGAAAAGTTGTGGTGACCGAGGGAAAAGTTAGGCCATACCTTGGAAGATGTACATATTGGTCGAAAAACGTCTGGATATTGTCCATTATATCACCATTGTCAAGCGAAATTTCAGCAAGTTCTGAAGGAAGGCGGATTCCACGTCATAAAAAGTTTATGAACATTATTATATCGGAGAGGTCATAAGGGGGGAAAACCGGATAAACCGAAGGAGACGAATAAAAGTTCAGAGTGAGTAATTGCGGCGAATCCGAGAGAAAGAAGAGCGGCAGCCGATCGATCAATGTGTCACCATCGCAAAAATACGTTCGGTCATATGTTATGTTATCAAATGGATGAAAAATGGACGAAAAAGAGGTGGAAGTGTTAATTTGATAAACACTTGCCGGGAAGAAGATGAAGAAGAAGAAGAAGCTTTGCGAATGTTGAAGAACATCGTAAAACAAGGCGTCAGGGCAGGTGTTGATTTCATTTCTTTTGTCAGTCATCATTCTCACTCTCACTCTCTCTCTCTCTTCCATTTCTTCATTTGTATAGTTATCCCACTCGACCCGAACTCCTTTTCATCTCGAGCCGATTGTCGAAATGCGACCGCCGGACACATGTTTCTTTTCTTTCGCTGCAGAAGCAGTTGTTGCGAAAATAAAGAGAGATGGGTCACACCTTACTACATTTTTTGCCGCTCATCTCTCTGTTCAGTTGTTGATAAAAGAGGATGTTGTTGTTGGGGTGAGGAACGGTAAAAGCGAGAGGTTGAGAGGATTACTGTAGTTTTCTAGTTGACTACTTATAGGAGTACTGTAGCACTCAAAAGGGAAGTGAGCGATGTGACCAATATGAATAATTCTGAAACAATTCATTCACTTTGCTCTCAGTTGACCACTTTTTGATATCTCTACCGGCAACTGAGATACATCGTTATTAAATGAAGGGCATTCTTTTACAGTTATTACGGTACATGATCTCATGTACCCCCAAGGGCTGGACAAAAGACCGGTCCAGTCTTTTTGAAGCCCTGAGCCAGACATTTCAGGCTTCTTAGATTGAAGTATCTCGGGTCAACGTTTCAGACCGATCGGGTCATTTTCTAAAGACTTTTTCGGGCTCAAATCAAATTTATATCCATATCAGATTGGACCCAAGTCTAAGAAGCTTGTAAAGGTTTGGTCCGATGGTACTAATTGTAGCATAGAAACTTGTTGCACGTACAGTTGTGATGGGAAAAACGCACAAACCTACTTTCACAAAAGAAACCGTTTCTGGAATAGGAACGACATAACACACGGCTTGCTGCGAGTACAATAGAGGAAACGAAATTCTAAGTTTGAAGTAATTAGCAAAATCTTTTGGTGGCAACTTTGAAAGGACACTGATTACTGTTTCGCGGGGGGGCCGTCGGTTTGTAATGAATGAATGGTGGCCTTGTTCGGAAATGAATTGATGTCGCTCAAATGACCGGAAGAATGACGTGGCAAAACGCAGCAGGAAGAAGGAAGACCAAACTTTTGCCGTTTTCGCACCCGGCGGGCACGTGTTCGAGATTCATTGAAGCGGACGAATTCTCACACACACAAAAATGGGTGGGGAAGGTTGGCAACAATTGCGGGCGGCGAGTAATATTATAAAAAGATAGAGAGAGAGAGAGAGAGAGAATCGGGTAGTGAGGAGAGCGGAAAACACTCGAAACGGTAGTTGTTTGAGACACACTTACAAGCGACAAACAAGGGCCACACCTGGCGCCAATTCAAACAGATTATTGGGAAGGGGAGAGGATTTCAAGAGAGTTAATATAAAATAAATGTCCAGGAAGCCTAGAAATTGTGAAAGGTGGAGTGGGAAACAGAGACATTGATTCGAAGTGACATCGATGAGAAAGTTGAAGTCAGCGTCCGGAAGTCTACAAATTCAGAAGCCTTATCTTCTGATGAATCCACGACTCTCTCGTAAATGTCAGATTCGAATGATAGATTGGGGTGGTCAGAAAGAAGAAGAAAAAGAAGAAAAAGAAGGGTTTGGACGGCTTCTCATCAATCACTCGAAACTGTGATGGAACGGCAGCGAAACGAGATGATAAAGAGAAATAAAAAACGAATAAAAAGGGAAGGAAGCTTCGAGAGAAGAAGAGAGAGAGAGAGAGAGAGAGGTCGTAAATGAATGAGAGAAGGATGAGTCATTCGAAGATTGATAAGAAGAGGAAAACTCAATTGACATCACATTATGAAATCGAAACATCTTGGGAGGAGCCGGGAAGCCGAAGAAAGTGTGAAAATGAAAATGAAACTGGTTCTCGAATTTCTGCTCACTTTCAAACTTTATCTGTGTTTCTTCTTTTTTCGCGACGAGACGAGCACAAAAAGTTTAAAGAAATGCTCTTCGGCGGCCCTCTTCCCGAGCTCATTTCGACTTGCAAATGCGTTCTCGTGCGTGTGCGCCGCCGGCTAATGAACTGAAAAAGCGAGACGAAAAAAGAGGATTGGCTTGAGTGTCCAGTGAGAAATTGAGCAGGAAAAAGACGAGAAATGGGGGCGACAATGGAAAAGTGCAAATTGGAGCAGGAGCCGGAGCCGGAGCCCGTCCCAGAGCGAAGGGGTAATGCATTTGTGAGATGAGCACCAAAAGGGCACACGGCGCTCCCGTGCACTTTATCAATGGATCCGCATGGGAAAAAGCGCCATGTACGTGTTTGAGGGACTTGAGAGAGCTGGATTTTACTATAATTTTCTGGAAAGAAAAGATAGAAATTCGAAGACATGTCTTGGGTTGTTAACCGTTTAGTGCCTTGTTTTTCAGTGTTTCATATCGCTGGAACACAGACTTTGCGTGAATTGCGGTAGAGCATAGTTACTAGAACGAAAACTGAAAAAAAAAACGACGAATTGGATGCTCAACAAGTTTATTCACACATTTTTCAGTGTCTCAAGAACTTCATCCTGCGAGGTGGCTTGTTGGTGTGGCGCCGTCCATTTTGTCCGTTCTAAAAAAACAAAGGGAAATAAGGTCTATTGCGAAATGAACTTACAGTAACGGCTACGAGGATCACCGCGAGAACCAGAAAGAAGAGGTGAATGGAAAATCTCATTTTGAGAGTTTTTCGTTCATTTCAACACTTTTTAAAGCGGTTTTGACGTGC
Organism: Caenorhabditis sp. 36 PRJEB53466; assembly: GCA_946814055.1. Classification (NCBI taxonomy): domain Eukaryota; kingdom Metazoa; phylum Nematoda; class Chromadorea; order Rhabditida; family Rhabditidae; genus Caenorhabditis; species Caenorhabditis sp. 36 PRJEB53466. The sequence continues at coordinate 2,522,541 of CAMPFS010000003.1, forward strand.
AAAATTTTAACGAGCCATTAAAATTTTACTAGATGAGACCCCTCCGCACTGTTTTTTATGATTTAATGATTGTGTTTTGTTCTCAAACTGTTTCAACCCTCATTCGCAGATTCACGTGTTTCTGCAACAGACTTCGCAATCTTTCCCTCTTTCGGAAATTGGGAAACGAGAGCGAAAACGTTTGTTTCTCCAGGTTCTCCAGGGAAACTTTCTTCCCGCTCCTTTCTATTTTGAGATGGATGAGCAGACATTGCTCCTCGAGAGAAACGTCATCTACGGTAGCCGAGACTTTGCAATCGGGACGATCGTTCGAGTAGTTTGTCTTCTTCAAGTTGAGAAGCGAAAAAATGAACGAGCGACTCTCTCCTTTTATCAGAAGCCATAAATTGCTTCTTTCGCTCGTCCCGTCGCAGTCATTTTCGTACTTGTAATCTGCTTGGATCTGTGCCGCCTGCTCTCCGTTCCCCGAGGGAATCAAGTGTCGAATCACGAGGCGCCGCCCCCTTTTCGCCGTCCTTCGGCCCCGCAGAAGAATCCGTAGAGGCCAACACAAAATTATGTTTCTCATTTTCATTTTCCCTTTTGTGAATACATATGCTGCTCTAATTATAAAAGAGAATAAGAGAATGATGAAGGGGAGGGGGTGCCCATCTCGTGCGTGCACAAAACACCGAAAAAGTGAGTGTGGGGCGGCGCCGGTCTTGAGCCCACTGAGTCCTTCAACAATTGGAAGAAGAAGCAGAAGAAGCAGAAGAAGGAGAAAAGAGACATGTTCTCAAACAAATACATTCGTTTGGCTAGTGTTTGTGTATGTGTGGAACACACTCGCCTTCGGTCGCTCGCCCCTTTTTTGAGCTTGAATTTTAGATTTTTCTGGTTACTGTAGCCTTCGAAACGTTTTTCACTTTGAGCCGAAAAGCTTCAATTTCCTTCAAGCAATATTTCATGAATAGACGCTATTATTATTATGCCTCGCTCGCCTCGTTCGTGCCCTAAAACTTGACATCGAACTTGTTTTCGTTCGCTTTTCGAACACTTTTCGCTTGACACAACTCTTCCTCTCGTTCTCACTTCCCTCTTTTTGGCTCTTCAATTTGCATTGCTAATTCCGGTGGTGCTGAAAAGTGACGTCTTCATCTTCATCTTCGTCTTCCGCGCCGTCCTCCTCTCGTTGACGTATTCTTCTCGTCCCGTGGGACCGATTGCTCTTCTCATGATTCTTTGCAGCCGCGAAATGGTCAACGAGCTGTCGTTCAACTGCGAAAACGCGTGGCTCAATCTGTTCGTCGGCGGCGAGCTGTATCCGGTGCAGGTGAAGACGTTGATGAATCCGGCGACGTGCGGCAGCTTCTTCCGTGACGTCGTCAAGGTTTCCGACGCGGCGATCAAAGTGCGAGGGGCGCTGTGGGAGGCGTCGCCGAACCACATCAAGAATCGCGTTGATATCGATCGCGACGGACAGCTTTTCAGACATGTAAGCGCTGATTGTCATTCGAGCGAGCATTACCTCTTTTCAGGTGCTGCAATACCTCCGTAACGGAAAACTAACAAGCCTTCCAGATGACAAGTTTACTCTGGAAGGGCTGGTTGCCGAGGCGGACTTTTTCGGACTCGAGAAGTACCGAGAGATGCTGAAGAGGAAGCTGTGGAAGCTGACCGGCAAGCGCCAGTACTACGCGTGTTACTCGGATTCCGATTGATTACAAATTCTACAGATAATATTTATGTAATACTGAGTGAATTAATAAATTGACTTCCAACTAACTTCCAAAACTTCTAACGAAACGGGATAGAAACTAGAGGGCGTGGAATGGAAAAAATTGAGAGAGACTAGAAGCGGTAGGGGAAACTTCTGCACTACGAACGAGACAATGATAAATGGCAGATGATAGTGGGTGAAGGACCAATCCGTGCAAAAACTAGAGTCGAGACCGGGGGAGGCATTATTGAATCACCTTTCCAATTTTTTTGAGTTCATTTTTTGTTGGGTTTTGACCGGCAACGAGAAAAACGGGGACAGGAGAAAAGCACTGGAGAAAGTGACTACTATACAATAATACAGGTGAAAATAATTACGAGTTGATGGGAAATGTTACAATAAGTATGTGCATGAGTGTGCATGAGCGCTCTAGCGCGGATAGTTGTTTCAAGGTGTGCTTCAAAGTTCGAGAGTGTGCACTCGCATACTGTCGCCGACGGCCATGATCAGAGCGGCGTTGCCAGGGCGTCCGCCCCAGCAGTCCGAGTAGACTGCCCGTGGGAAGATCGGGTTGGATGGGTCCGGGGATCTTATGGAGCACAGCATATCACCAGAAACGAGCGACCATCCACGAACGTATCCGTCCGATCCAGCTGAAATAATTTCGTTATAACGCACATCCAAAGACAGGCAATTTTTACCGGCAAATACAAAGCGTTCATCTCTGTCGAAGAAAACGTTGAGACGATTGCAGTTGTTGCGGTGTCCGTGCATCTCCATCGTCGGTTTCTTCGGCCAACGGAAATCCCACATTCTGATGAGCGAATCGAATCCCTCGGTGACGACGCATTCCGGGCGGCTCTTCTCGAGAACTCGCACGAAAGTCGACGAGCGTGCTCCATTCAGCTGTCCGGTGATATGATCTCGATCCATTCGGAGGTCTGACTTGATGACGTCGTCTCCACGGAGCCCCATATAAACAAGATTGCCGTCGACCGAGAAACAATGAGTGAGCACGTTTTTCTTTCGACTCGACATTAGAAAACTGCGATCGGTGAGCAGATTTTCAAAGCGGAAGCAGGACTCCAGGCCGAATCCAATCGACATTTGGGGCGCATTCCAGCCAACACTCCAGATGTTTCCCTTCTCGCGCCATCGTTTGTTGTAGATCGGAGAGTTCAAAGTGGGAGTCGCCTCTGGGTTACTGAGCTCAGCGAGTGGCTCGAGATGGACGGTACAGTGAGAGCAGACGGCTCCGTGACGGTTTACACTGGAAAGATATCAGCGTTTGGCAGTTGATCAACTGAGAACTTACGAATCGCTGGCGGTTACAGTCAGCATGCAGGTGACATCCGCGTCCACTCTCGCCAGTGTCTGATCGACAATGAACGATTCGAAACGCGTGACCGCGTAGTCCAAATACGACGGTTCATCGAATATTCCGTCGTCATTGAGCATCGGCTGAACAGTCATTCCGAGAATGTTGAATCCGCGATTGGCTGGACGGCAACGGAACGGAGTCATCTCCCACGCCTCACGACGCTCGCATTCAGACCTGGAACGAGGATGAGATTGAATAACAAAGTAAATGAATAAACAGCTCACTGAATGGTGTCCCCAATGGAATCAGTTTCGAAGACATAAACAGCAGAGTGTTGGGGAGTCGGACCGTCAGCTTTGACAGTGAATGTGCCGACGATACGGTCTCCACCATCAGCAACGTCGAGGAACTCGCAGCCCGCAATGTCGTAGTGATCGATTGGAGTCCGGATGGTGAAGGACGGAATTGGACTGCAGTTCAAAAGACGGCTCTCATGGATGTGCCGTTCCGCTCTGGAAATGGTGCAACGGCCCAGGGTCAGATCTGGAAAAAGAGAATTTATTCCCTGATATTCCATGAAAATCTCACCATTCATCAGCAGACTGATCGGCTTGTAAACAGGACGCTTCACAAATGATCCCGACGTGAATCTTGGTCGATTCGCCTGAATTTTAGCCTCTCTCGCCTTCTCCATCCTGTCTAAATCGGCTCTCGAGAATCCTTGCGGTAGCGACGGATCATTCGTCATTTTGTAGTACTTTTTGGTCCGCGGATGATACATAAATCCCCTCATATTCAAAGGACCGCCTTCATACGGAACGTCTTCCGGGACGGACGCTTGAATTGGAGCAGTCTCCACTATTTCGGCGGAAGGGAGCAGTTCTGAAAATTATATTCTTAGTTCATAATGAGGTTGAAAAGTTCACCGTTGTGGTGGATTGGAGGAGGTTCCCACCGTCCGTTATCATTGCCCATCGGCCAGTTGCTTCTAGCCTTCCGCAGCCTGTACCTTGACATTCCGGCCGGTCTGAAAATAATCGATAAACGGTGTGTCGAGACGAAATAGACGAAGTAAAAGGAGAGAAATCAGATAAAGCAGAAGGAGTGTTCGGATGAATAGCACGGGCCGTCAATGGCAGTCATGAGACACGTTTGGCGCACACACGACGCTTTTCTTCTCTGCGCTCTCCAGAAGCCCGCACGCTTTCTCGCGTCTCGCATACGCAATGTGGCGTCGGTTCGAGTGTAATATTGAACAGAAATCGTGCCGACGACGAGATTCTGTTTGAAATCAGGTCAACTTTTGAAAACATTGCAGTCGATAGAAACATGTGATTCTTACGAGAGAGAGGAAGGAGGAGGCTGCACCTTGTTATCAGCAGTGTGTGATTTCGAAAGCAGTTTGAGAGATCTTTTTGGAAAACTCTTGAAAGAATTTTGAAATCAGCCTTATTTCGAATTTCATTCTTCCGAAATCACACACAGGTTATCAGTCGGCCGAAGATAATAAACAGCCGAGGAGATAAATGTAACTGTTTACTCGAAAAAATACGCAAAGTCAGGTGATTTGCCTACAAAACACCGTCCGACCGACAAGATTTCTGATGCAGTTGCATAGTTAAATGTCTTCGAAAAAGATGTATGACCTGGAGAGCAGAACGCTTTTTTCCCGCCATCTTTCCAAACACAAAGTGAATGCATGCTGAACAAACAAATGGTGAATGGCAATGTTTAATGTTAAACTACAAAGAACACCGTGGCATCTGATGGCATTGTCAATCGAGTGTCAACGAAATCCTTCACAAAAAGAAGTGAACGTCAAGAGAGTGTCGTTTTCGCGGGCTGATCACAAAACTTTGAGGCCGTGCCAAAACGGGGGAATTTACGAAAACCGCGGATGCCAGAATCGCGCGGAAACCAAAATCGCGGAAAAATGCCAAAAACGCGGATTCTTGCATGCGCCATACTTGACGCGCACGTATCACTAACCTAACGGGGTTTCAATCAAGACTAAAGTATGGGTCCTTGAATACAACTATTTTTGGCCAAATATATTCTTCAAAGTTACTTTTGACGAGTTTCGATTTATTTCTCTTATTGTTCACTGTTTTTGACGTGTTCGTCAGTTCAAAAAACGCAAGCTTACTGTAATTGCGCGTCAAGTATGGCGCATGCAAGAATCCGCGATTTTGGTTTCCTCATTTTGACATAACTTCGCGGTTTTCGTGAATTCCCCCGTTTTGGCGCGGCCTCAAAACGTTGATTATGATTATTACCAAAGTTCATTCATACGAAACAAATTCGGTTTGAGCCAAGCCTAATGAGTTCAAAGATTGGGAGAACAATTTTTTATGTTATTCACGTCCAAATATAGTAACTTTCGAGGAAAACTTGCTTTATTCTCAACAAAGTCTCTCTTATGTCGCTCCGGTAGAAGTAGAATCGTCCCGAATGTGTTAGCAGTGATTCAGATGAACGACAAATAGTTAACCACTAGTTTGAATTTAGACACTCAGTTTAGAAGTATTGTGAATTAACTTTAGCATCTACCGTAACGCAAAAGCCTACTCTTCAACGGCAAGTTCCTGGAGTCTCATTTATTCAGCTTGTGTTCCAACATTTTCATCACCTCGGCAACTGAATGTCGTTTGGAGCCTTCGAATTTTTTTCATTATGTGTATCCGATAGGGGAACCTGCACCCGGCTCGGACATCAAAAAACGAGGTATACAAAGAAATTAAGCTTTCAAGAACTTTTCTTCGTAATTTTCATGAATGTTAACAATTTTTAGAAGTGGAGATATTTCCCTCAATACATCTGTGGTGAGCATTAATTTTTTCTTTTTTTCCAGCCTCATGCACACTACACCTGCCATGCTCGTGTTCCGAACAGAGGTAATTCGGAATGGGATCCCATAAAACGAGATGTGCTCTTCCCAATCTCGTCGCGGAAATCGTTGGGCGGTGAACGACGCCTCCCGGAAAACCCATCTCATAACCGATTCGATTAGATTTCGAATGCTCTTTCACGGATCGCTGACGTCAAACCGAAGGGGAGGCGAGGCGTCGAACCACATCCACTTCATTCGTTCGCGTATGAATAACTGGGCGTCTGCATCGAGTGCATCAGACATCGGACCAAGTGTTCTTTACGATACGATGCTCTCCTAACTCTTGATCAGCAGCGCTGCAATTCTTAGTAAATCTTTGAAAGTGACGAGTATTTGGAAGAAGAATAAAAAGTCAATTCCCCGGGGAGGGGGCAGCTGGAAATGAGAATAATGAGTATGGTAGCTTATCGAGAAAAAAGCCAGGCAGGTGATTGGCAGGCAGAAAATGAGCTCTGAACTTGGAATAAAATGATTTCATTAAATCTATCAGGAACACGTCGACTCGATCTTTCCAGACCCTACAATTTTACTTCCAGTCTCATTTTGCTTCCCAGTTTCTCATCAGATCTTTCCCCATTCACACCCTCGTTTCCGGGCGGCACGTACTTCCCGTTCCGTCCGTTCTTCTGCCCAAACGTGCGCTCAAATGTACTCTGTGCTCGAAAAAAGAAAAGACGCCGTCGCTTTCCAAATTGGTTTCCTGTGCCGAAAAGACGAACTTCTTCTCCGTCGTCGTAGCTCCTCTCATCCACGGAGCACATGTTTGCTCATAATAATAGGAGAGCATGGCCTTCGTCGGTCTCTCCGAAACTGAAGGGGTTAGCCGAAGAAGAGGGCGCAAAGGGAAGAAGAAGAAGGCACGCAGAAGGAGCAGCAGGAGCAGTCGAAGAAGAAGAAGAAGAAGACGGGCGGTTGGTTGAAAAGGGGCGGGGCTCAAGGGCGGGGCCGCCTGCTCCCTCGAGCTCTCGGCTTTCAGTCCTGTGCGCCGTCCGCTATCTATCAGCCAATCTTGCGTCGCTCCTCGGGCCTTTCAGCACCTTCCTCTCATCTTTGATCGGTTTTTTTTTGATTGAGGCAAATTTGAGGCGCATCGCTTCGACGACGCCTCGTTTTTGCTGTAAATTTTATATGATACAAAAGCGATGAGCCGTGAAATCGGTCCGGGGGAAGCAGGCGAAAAAGGTGATGTGCACATGCGCGAATAGTTTCGGAAAGTCTCCGCGCACACACTTCCATTAATGACTTTGTAATTCGAGCCGCCCCTTCACACTTTAATCGCTCAACTTTTTGCATCCGCACATTCTGATCCCTTATTGTTTTCGTCCTTTCGCCCTTTTCCGACCTTCCGGAAGCTTCTTCCATTTTCAGAGGCATGTCGTCTCCCGCCGACTGCTGAGATGGATCAGAATGGCTGTGGCAAGTGTGCTCCTGGCACTCTTCATGCTCTTTCTTTCCATCGTCACTGTCGTCGGCAACCTCGCCGTCCTTCTCTCCTATTATCTCGACAAGAACATCCGGCAGCCGACCAACTACTTCATCTTCTCGCTCGCCATCTCCGACCTGGTATGTTGTTGTTGTTTTGTTTTTCCCTCTCTCTCTCTCTCTCCTTCCCTTCCCTGTCGTCCTCTCTGCTCCTTTCCATTCATCCACACCGGGCCTGATGTGATTCGGAAATGTGAATTAGTCCGTCCACAAGCATCCGAGAGATCGCTGACCTGGACAGGAGGAGGAGGCGACGTTTTCGGCGCTACTTACAACGAAGAAGAACTCGCACGGAATAGAACTGTTACTGTTTGGAACTCGCAACGTTAAAATATAACTGCGAGTTCCAAATCGTAACAGTTCCATTCCGTGCGAATTCTAATTCGTTGTAGCGCCACGTTTTCACAGAGGGGACCGAAACGTTTTTGTTCTCTTCGGTATGCGAATGGGCCGAAGATGTGTTGGGTGATGTCTCGAGAGACCTCGAAAGTGGTGAAATGACATGCGGTGCAGAAGCAGCAGGAGCCGCCGGAGCAACTAGCGCTCGAGTGGGCACACTGCCTCTCACTCCTCACTCATCCACAGAAGGAGAAGGAGAAGAAGAAGACGCTCCCTTTCCAGAAGGCGACCATAATCTTATGTCAGTAGGGGAAAGACGGCGTGAGTCGTCAACTTTCGGCCCGTTGCGCCACGCTCCCCGCCTAACCTAATTTTTCGAACATTTTTCCGAGGCGACATAGAAGACGAAGTCGGGAGAAGCAGACGAGATGAGGAGGAGTAAACGGACGAGTTGACTGAAGGGCACGAAATGACTGAGCAGCAGAGGATAAGGTTGCAAAAAAGATCGGAAGTTCAGGAATAGCCCCCCAACTTCTACAGTAGAACTCCTCAGCGAACCGAAACCCAAGACTATAATAGCTCTCCGAAAATAGAAAGAAAAAAAGGTGGGGAAAGCCCTCCGAGTCGGGCATGTTTACAATCGGACAGCGGAAGAGAAACGGCGATTGGCCTGTTCTGTGGTCGTCTGCCACGTCATGTCAAACATCTCCTGATCCGTTCTTTCTTTCTTTCAAGTGTGCTTCGTTATCTCTATTTTTCGCAGTTTTGAAGCTATTGCTCCAGCTCTCTCGGCCACCTAATTTGACGTATCCGGCGCTTGAGCGCCGTCTTCACATGACCTCCGTGTGGGTGCCACGTCATCTTTGTTCCCCGCCGACCTACTCCTCCGGCTTCGGCTCTTCTTCCGTCTCGGCCATCTTTTCGGCGCCGGAAATCAGTGGCAATCGGAAGCGCGCGGGCCCGCCTCGCATAACCCATAAATCATCATAGCAGGGCTCAACGGGCGCCACGAAGCTTCCTCCGAGAGCACAGAAGAAGAAGAAGAAGAAGGGTTCCTTCTTCCTTCGGCGTCGAGAAGAGCCTTCGTATTTACTATGTGTCGCACACGCATGCCAAGATAGCATCAATTATGGTGCCCGTTTTCGAGTGCTTCAGATCTTTTTCCGTCGTTCGCCGTTTCCAAGACGTCGTGCCGCGTCTTCGTCCGTATCGCTGCGTGCTCATCAGCGCGGCAAAGAGGAGACTCACCCGGGGTGATTGTGTGCTCCGTAGAACAACACGTTAGTGCCGCCCGACCGCACGACCGAAACTTATCGTTATGCGGAATCTGATGACGTGGCAAAACGCAGCGAAGAAGGCGGAAAACGAAAAAGGGAAGAGCAATGTGCATGCGTCTACTCGCTAATGAGATCAGAAGGGGGATATAGCCTAAAGGCGCATCGAGAGATGAAGGACATTTCGGACCGTATGTAGTCGGTGTCGGGGGAAGTGCTGAGCTTATTTGGCCGACAGTCTGAAGGTCTCAATCTCAAAGATCTCCAGTCCGAAAACTTCCTGTTCTAAGCTCCGAGACGGCGTGTTTTCGTCTCTTTCTCAAGAGGTTGCCGAGCTTACATCTTCTTTCGATAATACGGAAAATATTGGCCGTCGGAGTTTACAAGCTTCTCTCGGCTCTCTCTCTCTCTCTCTCTCGATCTTCTTCCTTGAGCTGGCATGTCATCTTAACGTGTTTGTGTTCCGAATTGAGTTGTTCAAGTACTTAGGGCTGCTCCTGCTCCTACTCCTGTCTTCTATATGGACACAAATGAAATATGCGCAAGTCACACAGACACGATTGCCCAAACGAAGCCTATTTTGGCAAGGAAGGAGAGGAGAAGCCGCCGCTTTCACAAAGAATCTGCTCCGCAATGTTTGTCAGGGGCAAAACGCAAAATACACCTTCTGAGCTCGTCTCGGAAAAGTTCTGTGGAAGTACACGTCATGAGTCAGAATCCGAATGCGATTCTTTCTGACCAAAAAGTTCTAAAGTTGTCGACTTTTTCTCTTGATCGCCCTTGAAGAGGTCAATTGTAGGAAGCGTTGAATAGGCGGTGCGCGGCGAGCTCAAACATCATGCTCGACACCTATTATAAGTCTTTTGTGGTCCTCTCGCGACGAAGGAGGCAAAAAGAGAGAGAGAGAGAGAGAGAGAGAGAGAGAGAGAGAGAGAGAGAGAGGGAGCAAGAAGAAAGTAAGAAGGAGCAGTTTTTGAGTCCGGTTAATCCTTTTTCTTTTTGAACGGAATGGAATGGGTTAGCGGGTTGGAATGTTGCCATACAATCCGAGGGGTTTCAGCTGATCGGCCTGGAAGGAATTCCGGTGTACACCGCATTCTACCTCAACAACAATGAATGGATCTGGGGCGATGTGCTGTGCGATTTGTGGCTCTCCATCGACTACATCGTCTGCCTCGCCTCCATTTACACTGTGCTCGGCATTACTGTTGATAGGTTTCAAGGCGGAAGTGCTCTCTGTCGCACACTTAATTTTCAGGTACTATTCTGTGAAGAAGCCAGCGACGTACCGGAACTGGAGGACTCCCGGCCGCGTTGTTCTCATTATCATATTTATATGGCTTGTAAGTTTTGAATTTTCATGAACGTCAACATCAACGAAACCCCCTTTCTTCCAGGTTCCTAGCATTTTATTCTCTGTTTCAATCTTTGGATACGGCACATTTACGGGTACAGGTCGGATACTGAAGGAGACCGAATGCTATGTGCAGTTCATGACGAATCCCTATCTGAACATGGGCATGTACATCTCATATTATTGGACGACACTGTTTGTGATGCTCTATCTCTACTGGGGCATCTACAGAGCCGCCAAGAAGCTCGCGTTGAAGAGTGATCAGGTACCGGGACTAAAAGATTCTTGTGCACTTGCTCTGTACTCAGAAGACAAAGCGTCTGGCGTTGCTCACCGAAATGCGGCGTCCTGAAGTGAGTGTTCGCACGAGCGACGCCGGGAACAGCAGTTCGGACTCTCCGAACGACACTTCGAACAGTAGCAAGTGAGTTTTCCCTGCGGACAGACTTGGTAACAAATTGATGTTTGTTCCTCACACCCGCCCGAACAATACATTTCAATCAGTTCGTTTCGCCCCACCCTCTCTCCTCCTTATGTCCCCGATGACCGGCAAAAAAGACAAGTGGCGAAATGTGAAGAAATGCGCATAAATCTCGACGCGCACATATGCATTTCGGAAGCGAGAGCGGCGTCCCGTGGGGATTGACGTCGGAGGTCGCGGCTCCCGGAGCAGCCATATGTTGAACAGAAAAAGCCAGACTACTTTGCTTGATTATCAGGGAAAATCGGATTGTAAGTGCCCTGGGAGCAAGCGAAAATTGACAATTTATTGTGGAGCCTGTGACGAAAAAACACCAAGGGAACTATAAAATCGGAGGGGAGCGGCGGCGGGCTCAAAAAGATTGGTCCCATTGATTAAAAATGAGGGGTCAACTTTTTTCCTGATCTCCAACTCATTTCGTACTCTCGCTTCCTTTCAATTCCACCCAAAATAGTGTGAATATTTCTGTGCGGAATTGTATGCAAATCGGCCTTTTTTGCTCGAAAAGGGCTTCCTCTCCTTTTTCTCAGTTTGTTGTGCGTTGCTCAATCCAATTGAATGCTCCGTCCGTCCTTATCCTCCAAACGAGGTCCGTTGACAAGCTAGAAAACGCGGATGAAATGTGAGATTTTGAAAGTTCTGAAGTGGTTCCCCCAACAATCTGCAGATTAGAAGGACCTCTTCCGGAAGGGAGTTTAAATGGGCTATGGTGGAGCGAGCGGGCGAGGGAAGGGACCGATAATGAGCGACTGAAAAGGAGGCGAAATTGATGAAGAGAGGGAAAAGAGCCCACAAAACGATGCACTTTTTCGCCCTCTCCTCCTGATGGCCAATTTCGTGTCAGAAGGGAGGATGAGCGAATAAATGAGGATGGGGTGAGGGACTAACCGGAAGGTTCAACTGAATCAAGCAAGTTTAGTCAGAACTACCAGATAATTTCGCAGCAGCCATTTTTCCGACTGCTCCCGGACACTTTTTCTCTCTCTCTTCCCCAACTCATTGATCCAAATTGAGTGCGACATTCATGAGATGGATAAAAGCCGGCAGAAAGTGAGTGTCACTTGAAAACGAATCTTCCTTTTCGTCGTCGGCAACGTCTCCTCCTGATGTCCTCTCCTCTCGCCCATTTCCCGTACACGTTAGTCGCCTAAATCACGTTACTCACTCCCTTTTCTTCCTCTCAGTCTGTCATTCTGATGACGTGTGTGCCCTTCGGGGCGAGCGTACGTACATAACAAATCACATCAGCAAAGTACTGAAACGAGAGGGACCATTGCAGATGTTTCCGGACGGCGCCACCGACGACGACAATGCCGACCACTCAGACAACTGTGAGTACGCCGCCGCCCGTCTTCCGCAATCACATGACGCTTCACAACAACAATATAGACCATGTTAAGGAGATTGAGCCACCACATCCGCCGACTCCGCCAGAAGAACATACTTACAGGTCAGGTCTTCACTAAACTCATCAGCTAACCTAACGATTTTAAGTAACCCGAACTTTTCCATCTCCGAACAGTTCAACAACGGTTTTTCGCGGCAGGAGCCGTCCTCTGTGATCGAACGAGAGAGCACGGCTCCGTGCGTTTCTCCGGAACCGTCGCAGGCCTCGCAGGAGAACGACTTCAACGAAAACGAAAATCATCACGCGCATTTCAAGTGAGCTCATCATCTCCCGTTCCGAATTAGAATTCACCTCGCAGACCTGAACTCTCGTTGCCCTTCATCGACGCGGACAGTGTATCATCGATGGTGGGAACCGATGATCTTCGCAGGGCAATGTCGATCCGAATCTCGAGAAGTGCTTCCCAGCACGGTACTGGGGGATGTGCGACGCCCGTGGAGCATGTTCTCGTGGATATGACAGAAGAGCACGAGGAGAAAGAGGTGGGGGAGTTGGCGGAAGACGTCGCAGAGAAGAAGCCGATGCTGGAGAATGGAGGACTTCATCATGTCACCATTGCGGACGATGATCAGCAGGTAAAAGGTGGAAAAGGGACGGGAAAGGGATAAAGAAGTTGTAGCCGTCCACGTCGAAAGAGTCAGATCAAAGGGACGAAGTGACACCAGATCATCACGATGCGAACGAAGTGAAGGTTTGGTATTGCTCAGATTCTTCTGATTCAGCTTCCTTTCAGGTCCCCTTGATCGCAGTCTCGCGCGTGGAAAGTGTGAAGAGCACGACGGGAGGGAAAGTGCGTCGGCTAATTACCCAAATGCGGAGCCACAGTATCCGGAGCAAACGGAAACGTAACAAAAAAGTGAGCACTCCTCCAATCAACCCGTCCTCCTCCTCCCTGACAGTCGGCGGTCGGTCGAGTCGTGAACGTGAACGTGTCCGCAATCCGGTCACGATTACCCTCCAGTTTCAGACTGTTCTAGCAGCGCTTAACTTTTTCCAACGAAAAAAGGTAACATAAGAGACCGAGACTCGCTTGCTTCTCTTTTTCTCTTCCAGCCCACTTCTCTTCACAGTTTTAACCCTTCGGCTCGTTCGTTCTGCTCATGTTTCATCAGCGGAACATTTTTACGCTTTGCATGTGTTTTTTTTTACTTTTCAATCTAGAAGGAACCAACAAAAATACAATAAAAAGTGGGGAAGAGTAGGATTTCAGTGAAGAGAATAGTGAAAGTGAAAGTGACGGAAAAGTGCAGTGTTTCGTAGAGATTGTGGGGTTCCGAAAGTTTTCCGTGCCGCCTAACTGCAGTAACCCGTTCTGTGTGAAGTGTGAGTACCGGTGCTGCCCCGATACAGAACTTCCCGAATCAGAACTATTTTCAGTGCTAATTGGTTCTGATTCGGGGCAACGAGTATTTTGATTCCCAGTACCTGTAATAAAATGCGAGTGACACCGAAAAGTTCTGTTGCCAAATCGTAGTGGTTTTCTCTTTTTCAGCTTCTCCCACTATCATCTTTTTCCCAAACCGATCCGTTCCCATTTGCAGGAGTACAAGTCCCGATCCGAGAACCGAGCCCGGAAGGCGCTCCGAACAATCACCTTCATCCTCGGCTCGTTCATCATCCTCTGGACTCCGTTCTACGTCCTGGCGACCATCTACGGATTCTGCGAGACGTGCAAGGCTTCTCCGTCGTTCAACACGCTCTACACGATCTCCTATTACCTGTGCTACATGAACTCGCCGCTCAATCCGTTCTGCTACGCAATGGCGAATCAACAGTTCAAAAAGACGCTCACTCGCATTTTCAAAGGCGACTTTCGAAGAGTTTGACATGCTCCACCTATTTCCGCTCAAAAATGTGTTAAAACGTTTTATGCCTCTTTTTTCTCATTGAATCAATCTTTCCGAACAACTCGACAACTGCGAAGGCTATCCCTGAACAATCTCGACTTTGTTTTCTGATTGCCTTCGTATGGATATTGACACTGTGATACTTTGTGTTTTTCCGAAATTGCCATACTTTCAAATAAATCTTCTAGGTTGTTTATTGCGTGAAAAAACTCTAACAAAGGAAAGAATTCAAGAAAACGACTGCTCTTCATGCCCAACTGATCATTTTTCCTCCGCTCCGATGCCTCCATTTGCCCTCCTCGTCATTCACACCCGTCAAAGAATTTATCAGAGAAAAGAGAGAGGGAGAAGGAAAATAAATGCGACGTCGCCACATGAAAGGGACGAGGTGTCAATGAGCGGAGATTTATGGAAGGCCGGCTGCCGTTCGGTCCAATCCAAGCACTTGTGGTGCAATATGATCCACGGCGGCTGCCCCTCTTCTTTTTCTTGTCCCCCATTCTTCATTCTTCATAAACTGTGATGAACCTGTGTGAGTAGGAGAAGTATCCGAAATGAAATATTCATGAGTCGTCGGTTTTCCGCCTCTTTTCTCTTTTCCAACTTCATCATCGTCCATTCTCGGTGCGTTTGAGGGCGGTGAGCACTCTGCCGCAACACCTTTGTCGGCCACGTAATTAGCGGTGCGAAATGTGCAATGAGGTGCTATAATTGTTGCGTTTTCCGCTTCTTATTGGCAGCTCTTATGAGCCGAAACGGCCTAAAGCTGAGAGAGAGTCAATTCCACTATTCCAATAGTTATGTCAACCCCCAAGGACTATTGTAGAATCAGTATTCGGATTCCCCAATTTCCCATGCCTCCTGTTGCTTCCATTCATCACCGGGACCATATGGACTACTTGCTGACTCCGCCGCTTCGCTCCCGTTTTTGTACCTTTTCTCATCAATCTAACCCTTTGTATACATGAAACAAATCCTCTCATTCGAATGCCTATACGATTCATACTTCTTGCCAACACACCAATTTCCTGTTTTTGTTCCATTCCGTCGCTTCTCTCACTCTCACTTTTGCCTCATTATTAATGATGCTCTCCCGTCGGAAGAGTTGGGTTGGGCTCCACGAGCCGCCCAAGACGCCGTTTTTGCAAATGAAGTAACCAATTATTCAAATTTTAGTTGTTGTTGTTTGCTTTCCCTCCGTCTAGTGGCCGCCCAGTTGTTTGGAAAGAAGCGCTTCAGTTGAAGATCTTCAAGTTCTGGGGGTACAAACTGCCGGGGGTACTGTAGTCGTTTACCTTTTGCGAAACACAAACAGTAGCGGGTGATGACCTCCAATTATTATTCAAAAGTCCTATTATATCAGTCGGTGGCGGGGACATTACCTCAAAAATATTTGCCTGCGAAGCGCGGAAGCGTGTCGAATCTCGAAGCCGTCGTGCAAACACGCGTTCTGCGCATTCGGCGTTCCGCATGCTTCCTAATGCGATAGCTTCCATAAGTTTGCTCCGTTTTCCCTCGTTTAATAACCTCTCAACTTTTGACGCTTAATGAGCCTTCCCACGAGATTTGCCACCCCGTCCGGGAGGTCGTTCCCCCTCATTATCCGTCTCATGTTTCTTCGCGCATTCGGGAACGAACGAGCGCAAAACTCGATTAATTTCGATTGCACGAACGACTTTTGATAACTGATGAGCACTTCAATGTGCTCGAATTATAATTGAAAGGGGCGTTCCCTCTTCAGCTGCCATTCCATTTCTAAATTACGGGTTTCCAAAGAGCATGAAATTGCACCTTTGCGTTGCCCCGAGCTCAGTTATCACCTGGAGACGTGCTCTACGAACCCTCCACAGTCCATTCAGAAGTTCTGCAAGACTCCAGCCCTCTCTCCAAACCCCAACCAATTCATTCCAACAAAACATTTGTGTTGCTCTTTGCCGCTCTTCCAGGACACCCATTAGCCTCAAGTGGTATGTGACCTCCGAGGGAGAGATTCCGAGAGATTCAAATCAAATTTGTCCATTCCCGTTTCCCTCTTTTACATCAATGAGCCGCCCATCTCATCCATCCATCCATCACTTCCATGAACTTCTTCTTCATCTCCTCCTTCTTCTCATTCAACTCGAGACCATCAAGAGTACTGTGCTCTTTTTGTCCACTCGCATTACCATCATAATCGGAAGTACCATTCGTTCTCGCCAAGTGACATGGTTGTTTTGTACTGCCCAATCCTACACGTGCCAATTATCTGACCTTCTCCCTACTCCAGCAGATTCTCTTCTTCTTCTCAGTCATACTTCTTACTTTTGCCTTCTTCTTCTTCTTCTTCTTCCACCAACCATCATCATCGTATTCACACTGACCAAAACACTTGAAACGTTTCGCGTGTGCGTCTGCGCACGGATTGGTGACATCCTCGTTACGTCCTCTTGACTTCTAATCCATTCGTGGCTTGGCTTCCGTATCGGATCAGGTCCGAACTGAGAACTTTTGCAACTCGCACCATATAACACCGTCTGTTCGCCTCAGTTTCCGTCCCTCCGACCCCATAAATCCCGACCAAGTTGTAACTGCTCCGGCCCGTGCATCCCGCCATTCCTCCGAGTTATTAGCACGAGAACGCATAAAAAGGGGCGTGGCTTGTGCCATTGACAGACCGCCCGGTTATCTGATACACACGTATCATATTTTTGCTGCTCTCTGGGCCCTTGCTCACACCCCGGGTTTATGAGCGCGCGAAAAAGCGACACACACACACGCAGAAGCCAAACAGAATATTATTCCATCTCGCGGGAGGGAGGGACGAAATCTGAGAAGAGCTCATTCGTCGCCGACCTTTCCGCTCACAGATTAGCTCCTTCTGGTCCTTTTCTCCTTTCTTAGTCCTTCTCGTTTTTTGGTTTCCTCAGCGCCTGAAGGTGAACTCGAAAAGTCAGTGTGAACCAGATATCCGCAAAAACTGTTTTCAAAATAATAGTTTTCAAATTCGCAGATTTTTAATTGAACCTATAAAAACTGATAACGAAAAAGTTTCATTTCTGCGAATGTCTTATGTGAACCAAAGACGAAGCTAAAGTTTCAAGCCGTTGAATTTAATTTGCTCCTGCCCTGCCTCCGTTTTTTTTTGCAATCGCACAATGCGTTCAAATATTTGTTTAATTCTTGTTGATGAGCCCCTCGGAGTCGGAGGCCGACATCCGTATCCATATCCCCCCAATGTAGATACTTATCAATCGCTGCCAACTTTTGAATCCAGTCGGATAGTTGTGTATTAACAACAATCAATCAATGTTCTTCGTCTTCGAATAGGCGTGATATTTGATTTGATTGTAATTTAATTGAATCGAGAACGCGCGATAAATGTCACTCGAATCTCATTAAAAGAGCTCATCCATCACTCATGAAACTGGCTCGCCTGTCGCCGGAAACTGACAGACATCGGCGACGAATTCTGGAAGAGTAAGCGGAGGGAAAGTCATCCGACTTCTTTTGTCTCTTCCACGCCATTACCTACTAATCAAACCGGATGTTGTTGCCACGTCATTAAACCTCCCGGCGGCCACGGATCCTGAAGTCATACCAAGATTACTGTACCTTCCAGAAGCGAAAAACCCTCCAACGCCATCTGAAAAGAAGCAATCAAAAGGTTAGAGGGAAGCTTCCACTTGGCAATCTGTCAATTGTTTTGGTGGCACGATGACATGTCCTTTTG
Source organism: Caenorhabditis sp. 36 PRJEB53466 (assembly GCA_946814055.1). Classification (NCBI taxonomy): domain Eukaryota; kingdom Metazoa; phylum Nematoda; class Chromadorea; order Rhabditida; family Rhabditidae; genus Caenorhabditis; species Caenorhabditis sp. 36 PRJEB53466. The sequence goes on from CAMPFS010000003.1 coordinate 2,540,345, forward strand.
TATTACGCAATCCTTGTCTTCCTCCTCTTCCTCCTTCTCCTCGGCTACTCGACAATTCCGATTACACTCGAAAATGTATACATCCTCTTCCGTGCCTTCCGTACATCATCATGCACATTTTTCTCACATTTCTTGACCATTCCTAGCCGTTTTCTGTCCTACTTCCTATTATGCTCATTAGTCGGCGTGGCTCCTTCTCCACAAAAAAACACAATAAGAAGCCCGTCGCTGTTGCTGTTTTTTCAGACCCTCTTGTCCCTTTTTCGTATCTTTCGACTCCTTCTTTCCGAAATCCGATTTTGTGTCCGCTCTCTGTTTCATCTCCTCCCCGCCTAGCCCCGCCCACTTTTCCTTCCGACACGTCGTCGCCTCGCATTCTTTGTTTCAGCAACGTCGTTGTCACGCATTCATGAATTGATGCTTCGGCTTCTACCGATCCTTCTAATCTGCTGCCACGTGGCCGACGTGGCAGGCGTCTGCCGCGACACTGACACGTGCATCGAGAGAATCAAAGAGGTGGTGGCTGCTCCAAGACGGTGAGAACGGGGGTAATTAGGTACTTGGGGTAATAATGACGGGGCGAGGACCACCCACAGAGCCAGCGAACAGCAGGTAGCGGATTAGAACGGAGTCAATTAGTTGAAGTGTGAATATGAATAGAAGCACACCAAACGGGGATCAATGTTCGAACTTTCATTTCAGATTCTGGTTCGGCGAGCAACGATCAGCCCTGTGCTCGCACCGAAATGCCAAGTCTCTCGAGTGCGGCGGACCTCCTCAACTCGCCAGTTTCCATTCCATCGCCAGCCGTCTTTTCAGGCACGTTTCTTCCGTTTCTTCCGTTTCGAAGCCCGCAATTAGGTGCAGTACACCCATTATTAGCACAAAGACAAACACGCAACATAGCAGAAATAGAAATGACGGCGTTTCAGAGTCAAAACCTATCATTCTGCGTACCTTCGCAACTTGAACATCTTTCCCAGAGTCACCTACAGAGCATCTCCCGGTATAAGTTCCTCTGAGCTGCTAGAAGTTCAATCTCCCTTTTGCAGGTCACTATCGTGCTTGCGAACACGATTTCTTTTCCGGAAACACGTCGGCAGTCGAAGCAGATCCCGACATGGACCCGGTGGAGCCATTCCGCATTCGCAAGCGCCCTGAAATCACCTGGAGCGAATTGCAATTTGACGATCAATACACTATTGTGTTCACTGATGTCGGGTACGCCACGCTCAATTACCTGGCAGTCGACTTTCCAAAAGCTACGAAGATCCTCAAGGAGTACGAGCCGACCGAAAACTTCCGTCCTTCTCCGAACCCGATGGTCGTGCTGATCTTCCGGAAGGGACGAATGGAAGTGGAGGCGCCGAAGAGCGAGGAGGACTTTGACCTTCCGCAATTCATGCTGAAGCACGAGCTGGAGGACGATCTGGTCGGGCTGGCGCTAGTTGTTGCCAGCAGTGATCCGTTCGCGATCGAAAAGCAGAGACTGCGCGGAAAAGTAGACTACTGTCACAGTCTCCTGCAGAAGAGACTCGCCTCCAATCCGCCACGTCATCACACAATTCTTCATCGTCTTCCCATCGATGAGATCGACTCGTGGCTCTCTGTTTCGTTTGAGCAGCATGCGGTGAATGCGAACGTCTGCTGCCAGAAAGTGAAGCTTCCGAAGACTTCCGTGTTCTTGGATCCTCTGGGCGATGTGTCCATTTCTGCGCTCAGCACGCTCACTGCTCCGTCCATCAGCTCCATGAGAATCACGGCTGCTCAGTCGAACTACATCAACTATCACCGACAAACACGGAACTTTGTCGGTCAGTTCACTTCCATTTGTGCCATCGATTCATTCCATAATGCCTTTCCAGAGCTCTCAAATGAAAAGTTCGCACTGGCCATCATAGACGCCCACCACGGCCATTTGCACTGGCTCGAAGTGGACATTCCGGCGGCCAACCTGAATGCCGCCAATGGAAATGGCCTCACGGTTAGTGAAACATAAAAAAGTTCTTGTGGCCACGGATGCGTCGAAATTTATTTATTCCGCAAAAGTGTTTGGCGCTTGGCTTGGCGCGAAAACTCATCAAAACTGGTACGAATGCAATAATGCATTCCGATGCGTTTCCACACTTTTCCGCTTCAAAAAATCAACAATCAAATGTTTGGTCCGTGCGAGAGACGGGACTCTGCGGCTCTCGGAGCGAAACTCAATCGGAAAGGGGTTTCGAAATGAAATCGAGGGGACTTTCCGGATGATACGGCCACTTTACGAGGCGAATACAATTGTTGCAGAAGGCCGATTATGTGCCGTTGATTCCGAAGAAGCCGTCCACGTGTCACTCGTATCTTTTCGTGCTTCTCGCCCAGCCGGCAACTCTGCAGCCGTTGGAGCCCTACTGTGAGGGAATGTGCGAGAGCAGAAAGAAGTTCAGGTAGTCATTGATCAATGAAAGTGCTCCCCAACTCGTTTTTCAGACTGGATCTCTTCACACAGCAGCACGGTCTCCGTCTCTCCGCCCTTTCCACAGTCTCGTCCTGCTACGATCTTCCGTACGCCTACCACATTCTGATGAAGGACGCCGCCAGCCAGAACCAGACTTTGGAGCGTCGTGGGCGGCAGCGGACTTCGCTGCATTCGCCCATGTCTTCTGAAGTGTGCGCCGCGTTCCACGTGTCCCCTCATCACAAATGCCCTGTCAGTTCCGTCTACCGTATCTCTTCCCTTCTGACCCTTCTCGTTCTTGCTCACTTCCTGTAGCACCTTCTTCAGAAAATACACTTCTTATAACGGGTCATTCTACTTTTTCTTTATCTAGTTCATCATTTTCCGCTGTTTCCCAGTGTCAAAATAAACGTTTTTGTTTTTTATACTTCGAAATTCATGTTTGCGTTATTGTTCAAATTCACAGTGCTCATTTTCTACAATAAATATGGCTAACTTGGTCTAGGAAACAGATAAATACGATAATTAAATTGTATGCGGGGGAGACAAATTACTGAGCTTTGGCCTCTCTTTCCTTCTTGCGGAGGGCGGCGGCGCGGGTGCCGTTGCTCACGTTGGTGAGGAGGATATCACGCAGGAAAGTCGGGATGAGGTTGAGGAGCTCGAGCTGAATCTGGTGACTGATGTATCCGGTGGTGTCCGAGGCGTTTCCGACAGTGTTGAGGGCGGACTTGGCGAAGGTGGCGCCATCCGGAGTGAAGAAAGAGGTTCTCTTGACCTTGCTCATTTTGGTGGCGACCATCATTGGGGCGATCGTCTGGATGGTGATTCCTTGGCTCTCGTACTCTTTGCGGAGAATGGCCGTCAGCCACGAGACGTACTTCTGGAAAAAATACAGTTGAAGAAGAGCATTTCGTGGAAGAAGGGCTACCTTGGTGGCCGAGTAAACAGCCCACAGAGCCATCTGATTGGCTCCGGCAGACGATCCGACGTTGACGATGACTCCCGACTTGCGGGCGACCATTTGCGGCAGGATTCCGGCGGAGAGCTGCGTAACAAACTTATTCGGTAAACACTTATTCCCTTCTAAAATATCTCACCAGAGTTGGCGGAAGAGTGTTGATGGTGGCGATGTTGGCGAGACGCTCGATTCCTCCTTCGACCTTGTGCAGGACATCCGGGTACTCGTAGCTCAATCCGACGTTGTTGATGAGCACTCCGATGTCGACCTGGTTGAGGGTCTCCAGAAGAGTCTTGTATTCTCCCGGAGCAGCATTGGTGAAGTCGTAGGCGGCAGTGCGGACTTCGACGGTCGAGTACTTCGCCGTGATTTCCTTCTTGGTCTCGTCTAGCTTCGATTGGGTACGCGAGACGAGGAAGACGTTGAAACCACGGCGGGCGAGCTCGAAGGCGTAGGCCTTTCCGATTCCATCAGTGGCTCCGGTCACAACTGAAAATATGTTCGTCTGTTGACATTTTCCGAACGATGTGCTGATTCACGAATGATAAAAAAAACACAGTTCTTTGTAGGCTCTTTGGTTGCAAACTGATAAGGCTCGCTGCCTCTCAACGATCACCCCACAACTGACCAGCCCACGACGCTCCGGCTTTCTTCTTCAAATCGACTGCCGGCAGGAGCACGTAAGGTCCCAGAATGTTCGAGACAATCGTCAGGAAACGATAGGCGACAGCAGCGAGAGCCGCGTAACCGAGTCCGACCAAGAAACACTGGCAAGGCATTGAACCTGCAAATGGGTTTATGAAAAGACAGCAATTCAAACCACGAAAAGTATTTTTACGAATGGGAAACGAATCGGGAGAAAATTATCGATTTTGGGTGAGAAAAACTAGGTCACTTTTTAATACCATTGTCGGAAGACAGCGAAGATTCGAAAAGTTCGGTAATGTTCATTTTCAGACAATGACAGAAAAGTCTTCATTGCCCTCAAGATAGTTCACGTGAGTGCCAGCAAAGTGAACAAGAACATTCGAAGTAAAAATCTGTTCGCTAGCTAACGAATCAAACACTAAATACTGAAAATTAGATGTCACCCATTTATTCTCTTCAAATAAAACTTATTGAAATACATTTGGACAGAACGACAAGAGAAAGAGACGGCGCCGCGAAACCGTGTGAGAAAATAATGAAAAAAGTGGCCGACTGGAGGAAAACCCGACCTTATCACACCATTTCTGGCATGATAGGCAGGTGGAAGATTCTAGAGGAGGGACAGAGAAAAAGAGCGAACACACAAGTAAGAAGAGTTAAGAATGGAGAGAAATGAAGCCATATAAACACATTTATCAGAAGACGAGCTCTGCGATTAATCGCAGTCCATATCATCGAGATCGGGGCGGTTTCGCTTCGGTTCCGGTTCACGTGCAACATCTTCATCGGAGTTTTCTGAAGATGCTGACAAGAAATTATTTGTGGCCTGTTGAGATAACAGCACAGAACAGGCATTATCGGAAACCTAGCAGCCGGCTAAAATTAATTGCAAAGTCGCGCGCAAGAAGGTTAGCTCAGTGACAGAAAGGAAAGTAGAGCACGATACCATAAACAAGTCAGCGATAAAATTGAATGCGCCGTACCTAGCCGGGACACCGTCGCCGCAATTGAGGGGGAAAAGAAGCCGAGATAGGCGGACGGCATCACTGCTTTCCGGCAGAGCGTGTTAACGGACTGCGCTGAACGAACATCAGGTCAGTTATTTGGGTTCTAAGCGGGGTTTCCGTTTTCACTTACGTGTTTTCGACGGCTCTCCAGGTTGCGATCCTCCTTCAGCTTTTGTCAAATTGCGAGCGAATCCGCGAATGTCTCCATTGGCGGCTGCCTGCACAGTCTCTTCGTTCATTCCAAACTGCTCGAGAACTGGTCCCAGTTGTCCGGTCTGGAGAGCGTGTCCGAGGGTGTCAGCAGCCTGTCTGAACTGCGGAGTTTTGACTGTACGAGACAGTTCCTCTTCTCCGGTTTGTGGAAGAAGTGGAGTGAGTTCCTCGGCATGTTCGCGAACAACTTCGGCAACCGCGTCATTCGAAAGCGCTTCTCCAAGGGAGACGCTGACGTCTTTCTTCTGACGGCCGAAGTTGTTGATTATCGATTGAATCTGCGAATTCAGCACAAGTTTCCCCTCGCCACCAGAACTGCTTTGACCGCTACTTCCGCTGGCAGCTGCGGGAGGTTCACAGTCCGCCTCAGCATTCTCAGCAGCAGCCGCCGCCTGTGGTGCGGGCAAGGCATCGCTGCTGTTACCGCCCTGAAGAAATACTGGATAATTTTATGAACGACAGCTTTATGTTACCTGCAAAGATTGAATAAGAGACATAAGTTGGCTTTGATCCAATCCTCCCAATGGAGCATTGAAATCCGACGATGCAGCAAGAGAGCCTCCGGCGGATGGTCGCTCCGCATTGGAGTTGGAAGCAGTGGAACGCGAAGCCGAGGGACGGGAAGTTGGTGGCTTATTGAGGGCGTCATTCACTTTTTTGACAATGTCCTTGTCGACATCGGGAGCGGAATCCTGAAGCCAAAATAGCTTCATTTCTCCAGAAGATTTGAATTTGAGCATGTAGACTTTTCCGTCCGTGCATCCAGTGACGGCCTTGAACTCTGCATCATCCGGGAAGATGATGAGGTCGTCGACCTGAGCCCCAGTTTCGCGGTCCTTCCAGCAGAAGTGCATGAGCTGGTCATTGCTCTGTTTGATGTACACGAGTCCTTTTGTAGGCTCGGCAATCACACGACGCATACTTTCAGAAGATCCCGCCTCGAGACGCGAACGACCAGCCTTGAACTCAACGATATGTCCGGAAGCTGGCCCGGCAGGGCGGACGTTACTAAACATGGCGGCCATGATCTGAAAGGTGTTAGTTTTAATATTGAAATCGGTAGGGCATTAACGTTTGAACGAAAAAAGAATGAGAAAAGGCCAGCAAGAGTCGCGCGAAATGATGACAATCTCGATCTGCATTTGCGCGTAAATTATGCGGACTGTGTCTGCACAATAGATGACGAGCAGGGCGGGAAGTAAAAAAAAAGAAAATTGTTTGTTTTTTATTGCGCTTTCAACAATTCAATAATTCGCTCAAAAATGGCCAGAAAAAAAGTGAGTAAAAGATTCTCATTAATAAGGCTATTCAGCGTATGTTTATATTCCGTTTTTTTTCGTTTTTTTACATCGCTGAATTGCGTATTTGAAGTAAAAAACGGAAAAAAAAACATTTTTTTCACAGCCTGAATAGCCCCATAAAATTTATTAAAATTCAAGGCCAGTCTCAACCTTCCGAAAAGACGCAAATCGCAGCCGCAGAAAGAGATTGTCGACACAGAAGTATATGAAGTTGACGAGATTATAGGACACGTAAGATTTTGTTTTGATCTCAACAAGTTGAAAATTGGTTCATTTTATCAGAAATTGGTAGGAGACACGATATTCTACGAAATAAAATGGAAGGGATACAGCGCCGAGCATGACACGTGGGAGCCGGAGTACCGTTTGACATGCGACAAAATACTGCTGAATTTCGTGCTGCCAAAATTGGACGATAATTACATACAGTCCTTAGCTAATAATCTAAAGAAAATTGACACAATCCAGAGCAAATACACGAATGTCCTTAGTGAGAATTCGAAAAAAAAGAAACTGAATAAATATAAACTTCAGAACTAATTTCTCCGTTGGCTTCCCTTGGGCAGAATATGATTCACAGCAGTTCTGCCAAGTTCGTTGACACGGATACCGTCGGAAGCAAAGTGCTTTTGCTGAAATATTTGCGCGATCACGATCAGACATACGTGCTCCATAGCGCTCGTGGTCCCCCGCCGGACAATGATCACCATTTCAAGCGATATCTTTATGAACTTCGTCGAATGAAAGCCATCTTTCTCGAGTATCCCGCCGTCGAAATCATTATCCCGGCCGATTTAGAGAATGTTTACTATGCGCCACCACCGCTCTGCAACCTTCTTCTTCAACCGGTCACTGAGGGAATGTTCGAGAAACGATCGAACTTGAAAGAAGTATTCGTTCCAAAGTCCAAAGATTTGGGATTCAACAGTGTACGTTATTTTGAAAATGTGATGGCTGTATTCAATTTTTGTAGATTCAACCATTCATAGACCCATCCTACCTGAAAAAAAAGCAATTGGAGGAGGATCCAGCATACTTCAGACTCGCCGAACCGTGCGAGAAGAAACGACGCCTTGCTGGGATGATCAGAGAGTGCAACAAGTGAGAATTCATTTTTCGAGTTGTTCGAACTATATGATCAGAAATCATGTCCGCTTCTACACGAATTTGAAACTGGTGCAAGAGCAGACACGTGGATGGATGCTCCAGGCTGCCTATGACATCGATGAGGACACTCCGCTCGTGATAATGAGCGGTGTGATCCGTCCGTCCGTCGCCGCTCACAATTCGCTCGTGACGGAGGGAGAGCATGCGGCTTTTGGCTCGTTTATCGAGATTCCGGGGACAGGAACCTGTCTGGATCGCCGCCAGTTCTACGACTTCTCCAAATTCATCCCGCACAGTGTATTTGCATTGCAGTCTCCTGACGAATCGTCTGACTATTGCCCTTTCAGTGCAACCCGACGTGCTCCGTCCGGCTCGTCAAAAACGAGGCAAAGTTTCCGGATCTCGTCGTCTACGCCCGTGTGCCAATCAACGCCACCAACTTCTTCTCGATTTCACTCGACTATTACAAGGGATTCGACAGAGACGTCAAGAGATTCTTCTACAGAAATAGCCACGCAGGTAGAAGGGCTAAGGCTTAATGCTCACAGAATACTTTTTGAGATGGGAAGATTTTTTGTCTGTACGAGAAAAACATCGGCTTCGTCCATTGCCAGTGCCTTTCCCTGAAGTGCCGCGACGTGCTCTACATCGACAGGTCTCTGCTAAGAAAGGAGAAGACAGTGAAAAAAACGCAGAAGCTGTCGCAGGTATTTCGGAATTAGCAGCTTCTTTGAAACGCTCGCCCAATTTTCCAGCTCGATCCAGAATTCCAATTCCACGGAATGCAACTGGCTGAATCGGATCGAATTTGGGAAATCAAAAACGGAAAGTTCGTTGAGGAATAATTTTTTTAATCTTTTTTTCTTACTCTGCCAAACCAGCATACTATATATTTTTCGTTTTTCGCAAATAAAGCACACATGTTTTATCGAGGAGATTGGAAGAAGAGCTCACTAATAATATCCAGTTTTCTCTAGGATGATCAAAAAGCAAATTTTTCATTTCTGTAACTACTTTTAAAAGTTGTTTTGACAATGACGAATGATGATGACGTCGACAAAAAAAACAAACGAGAGAACAATAATTTAATCTGATGAATGATATTCAAGACCACCTTGTACTTGGGGGTAAAAGTAGAAGGGAATGAGATGCAGAACTTGGGAGAATTAGGAGAAGATATGTGCGATTTATCGGAATGCCCGGTCGCCTCGCCCACGCTCTCTTTCTCTGCCCGAGCTGTGATTGCTGCCGCCGCCTCGACTGGGTTCTGCGATCCGTGACGCCTTCGGGAGGTCTTCCTTCTTCTCCTTCCGCTCTTCCTTCCGATCCTTCCGCACCGAAGACGAAGCTTTCGTATCATCCAAGTCGAATTCGATGGCCTTTCTGGAGCTCTTCTTCTCGTCTTTTTTCGCTGGTGCTGGATCCGGAAGCTGCAAAGATCGCTGCGTTTCTTTTCCGTCCTGAGGCGTTTCTTCGCTTACCGCTGGTCCGGCCACTTCCCTCCGTTCCTCCTTCCGCTCTCTAGCCTTCTGATCCTTCTGCTCTTTTCTCGCATCTCCATTCTCTCGCTTCTTCTCCTTCTCTGATCGTTTTTCCTTCTCCTTGTCCTTGTTCCTCTCCCGACTCTTCTCCGCTCTCTTCTTTCCCTCGTCCTTTTCAGATCCAATGGGCAGCTCCTTCTTCTCCGCATTCTCATCGTTTCTCTTTAACCTGTCAGCTATTCGGGTCTTTTTCGGCGGTGGCGGTGATGGCGTTTTGACTTCTCCATCCTCGGCGGACGGCTCTTCCTTCTTCGTCTCAGCCGAAGACTGTCTTTTCGGTGCCACGTACAATGTCGTCTTCTGAAAGTGCATTCATGATCACTATCATCTCAATCTGTCTACTCACCACTCTCTTCTTTCTCTCTTTCGGTTCATCTCCTGCCGTAACGGCCGCTTTCTCCGTCCCGTTCTCCGTCGAGTCTTTGGCTCCTCCGTTCTTCGCTTCCACTTTAACTTTCTTGTCCGATGGCTCTCCTTCCGCCTTTTCCTTCTCTTCCTTCAGCTTTTTCGCTTTCTCCACGGACATCTTCTTGACAGCGATAGGCGCAAAGTCCGTCGGATGCGCATAAACCTTCACATTTCGCATTTTGAGCCTTCCGACGTACGACGCGGCCTTCAGCGACAGATCGTCCCGTTTTCCCTTCTCCCGATCTCTCAACTTCGTCGCCATCGACTCCATCGTAGTCACAAGATGGGCCATGAGCGGGAAGGCGGTCGTCAGCTTCGTCATCAGAATCAGACAGTTCCGAATAATGACGTATTCGGCGTCTTCTTTCCCGAGAATTATCGAGAACACCTTGGTGAGACGGACTTGCCAACGATAGCAAAGTTTACGGAACATGGGATAGTCCATCGGCGACTTGGTAACCATTCCCGGGAATCCGATGCATTCCTTCTCGAAAATCTCTTTCTCAGAGTGCCATCTGTGAGCAGTTCGGAAGAGAATTTCGAGGAAGCAGGACAGTGAATTGGCTTCGTTCTCGGTGAGTCCAGCGATCAACGGCACGACGTTTTCAAAGATCTGAAATCAAATGAATAGGTAAGATCTTAGTAAGTGGTAGCTTACTCTGTCAATGATAAGGATCGTTGGGAAGAACGGAGTGCGCATTTCGTGCAGAATGAATAAGAATTGGCCGCAAAAGACGGCGTCGAGCTCCGAGAAAAGGGCACGCGGAAGAACGCATTGCTGTATGAACACTTCGAGAACATCTTTGTGGTTCTTCTCCTCGAGCAGTGTGTCTTTCTTGGCTGTCAGCCACGTACGCACCCTTTCCACGTGCTCTGTCTGCTTTTTCTGCTCTTCTCTTAGCTTGCTCTCCAATTGTTTGTCAGTCTTTCTGGACTTTCCCTGAAATCTCTAGAAGAGCTTGTAAGGGTATTTTGATGGAAAATTTACGTGGTTGTCCTCTTTGCTCTGCTTTTTCACCGCTTCCAATGACCTTTCGTAGGCAGCCGTGGGCACTTCGATGTCGTACATTGTGAGCATCCAGAAGACACTGAAGAATCGGATGGGCACCTTCTCTTCCATTTCCGGCATCGCTTCCTTCAGCTCCCCGATCACTTCTTCCACTTTCGATTCGAATGCAGCCGAAAAGAGTTCCGTTTTCTGTTGCGGATCCAAGCGCGTCTTTGGTACTCCATCTTCCACTGTCGCTCTCGTCGTTTTCTTTGCCGCTTCATAACTTTCCATGATTTTCGTGAAGAATGTGGGTCTCGCCAGACACATTGTGGCCTCAATTCCCAACGAATACTCGGAGAGCAACTCCCGAACGGACGGCACTCTTTTCACAAAGTCGTCGTTTTTCAGGTACACACTGAGAAATGAAACGAGTTGTTGGAGGGTGTCACTGCACTGATCCACCATTTCTCCGACCAGTTTCAACGGGAGACTCTGGCTGTCGTTGTAGGTGATGTTCTCTTTCTGCTGAGCAATCGAAATGCACAATCCGACGGCGAGATCTCCTTTGAGAAGCGCGTCACGGAGACGTTGAGCCGCTTTCCGGTTCTTTGTCGCAGTCGAATATCCTCCCGCTTCTTGCTTCAGAAGATCTCCTCCTCCGAGCGCTTCGATCTGTTCTTTAGTGGCTCCGCTGATGCTCTCAATCCACGACATGTTCTGAATGATTTCGCGGAGCAGCAACATATCGTAACTCTTGCACAGCTTGAGCTGATTAAGCACATAATCCAGCATTCCATTCAATTCGAGAGGATAACGGCGGTAAAGGGAGCCAACGAGCGTTCCGAGTGCCTGAAGCCAAGGCGATATTGTGGCGTCTGTAGACTTGAGGGCTTGTTTGGAAGGATCCGCCAGCTGGGATATGATACAATCTGCAAGCATTAAAATTGTAAGGATTCAGTACCGTTTCGAAACTCACAGGTGAGCACGTCAAACTCTAAACTTGTCAGATATCTCAAACTGTCGACGACGGGTCCGATGAAGTTGTCGAACGTTTGCACTTGACTGAGCAGATAGGAGAGCACAGTGGACGGATGAATATGACAAAGCTTTCCGAGCTGTCGACCCATCATCTTCACAGTTTCCTTCGAAAGTCTCTTCAGCACGTACTTTGTTCGCCCGTGAATCTTTCCCCTCATGACGTTCATTTCTGGATGCCGAGCAGTTTCCTGATTCCATTTGGAGTACATCCAATAACGCCACGAATACGGGAAGAGCTGGAGGAGCTGCCAGAGCTCTTCACTCAGTGCCACGTTCGTATCGGAAAGGGTCAGAGAAGGCAGAAGACATTCGGAGACGACGTCAACGAAGATTTGATTGACTGGAATGAAATTATTGCTAAATGGAAACTGAATGATTTCCTACGTTTCTCGTCCTTTGGCAGCTCTTCCTTCTCAATCTTCCGATAGTAAGCGGTGAGCAGTCGGAGCAACTTGATGTTGGTGGACGCGCGGAAGGCGATGCGCGGCCCCAGATACCAGAGGACACTCGCCAGCTTTCCGAGCTCTTCCCAACTTTTCACAGGAGTCAGACCGTTGCCCATATCATCCAGAATCGGCTTGTTCCTCTTGATCAAGTCTCCGAAAAGATGGATTGAGCAGTTGGCCTTGTAGAAATCGTTGATCGATTGTTCGATTATCTTGCACAATGCACGGCAAAGACGTGGGCTGGCTTGAACTGCGTAATATTCTGGAAGTCGATCAATGAGCATCTGAGCCTGCTTCCAGTTTCCGTTCTCCAGAAGTGCGCAAGCCAGTCCTAGTTTCTGATTGGACGAGAGCACAGATTCCTGAAATCATTCTTATTAATAAAGGTCTTGAGGAGTCTGTCCCTTTGTTTATTTATTTGTTTCTTGGTTTATCCGCACACGTTTTCATTTCTAAAACGAAAAAAGTTGTTACGGAGAAATTAAGAAATTAAGACGTGAACTTCCGAACGGTTGTGAGAAGCAAAAAAGGACCGAAGCCGCTTCCGAGCGTAAGCTCGGACTGCGCAGCGGGCCCACGCTTGAAGTCTTGTAAAGAATAAAAATCTTATTAAAAAGCGAAAAGGATACCTCGTTGAATCCGTCAGCCAGTTTCACATCTTCGTCCTCTTGGATCTGGATGACTGTGGTGAAGGAAATCGGCTGCGAGGCCGCCATCGAAATTCCGTTGTCCTCGAAGCCTCTCGACTCGACGATCGGCATAGACGCCGTCGAAATAGTCTCAGCTTTCGAAGCCCGCTCCTGGGCGTTTGTCATTCTTGCACGATGTCCCTCTTTTATAGATTCCGTCTTGGGTATCATCTGAAAATCAACACCATCACACTAAGTCTCTTTGTGAAACGTACAAATGCCAGGATCTTCATCATGTCGATCATTTCGTGCTGAACGAGAGCTGCCGTCAGCACGTAGAGCGAATAGGGTGTCTTCTTTTTTTCCGTTTGATAAAATGTGAATTTGAAGCCGAGAAGAGCACACAGGTACTCGCGCACCACGTCGATTTCTTTTAGAAGTGCAATAAAGAAGATCTGAAATGGAAATGCAGGTAAATACGTGATGAGAGGAAGGAATGAACAAACTTTCTGTTTTGGACAGTGCTCGAATGCCTCGAGGATCACGTCGGTGACTCGATTCGGGTCCAAATTGAACTGTCCGATCAGTGAGAGCACTCGATTCTTGATCACTTTGGCGTAGTCTTCAGTCGGCGAGTTCTCTGCCGCTTCCATCAATTCTGTTACCAGTTTGGAGTATCCTTCCGATTCTTCACGGAACAAATTGAACTTTGCTTGTTTGAAACTGAAAATCTCTCGTTTTCCATAGATTTCAGGGTGATTTCACTCACTAAACTTTGGTCTTCAGCCGGATTAGTGCTCTGTTCTGTTCCTCTCGTCCCGCTTTGAAACAGTCGAGTTCCAGCCGCAAAATTTCCTCCGGAATTATCTGAAAAGTCAGAACTAGCTGCCTTAGAGTAACTTTAAAACCGAAAACTCACAGTATCGGTTAAAAGATGGACAAACGCCTCGAAGTTGGTCTTCGCAGCCGCCGTGTCTTCTGCGAATTCGGCCTCTGGCTCTGTGAGCACCAGAACGTCGATCAGCTCCGAACTGATCGCTTCCCTCTCCGCCTGAAATTGACAATTTGCAAGCTCTGTTGTTTTCACATTATTTCAAACCTTCTGAATGATAATCCGTTCGTATGCATCCACCGGAGTTATTTTCAGGTTGACAATGTCCAAACATAGTTGTGTGAGACCATCGAATACATTCGGTTCACTCATTTTGTGCTATCTGAAACAATATGCTTAATTTTAATCGATTTATTGACGATTTTACATTAAAAAAGGTGTACGTATTGAGTGGTGAAAATTGGATGCAAATCAAAACTGGCAATATGCCAGAGGGCCGTGTGGCCGCGCGTTTTCACGGCCGTCGGGGGTGTAAAGTGCACTGCGGACTCGAAAGAGCGATGGCCGAGATTCGGATAATCCCCGTATTCTGCAGATGCCCGACTTATCATTCGTGCCGCTTCACGACCGGAAGGACCTTCTCAAAAAGAGTGTCACGTTTTTGAACTCGGTGAGCCTAATCGCGAACGGATAATCTCGAAACAAGGGGATGTTTGCAGGAATGGCCGCGAAGTGACGGATCCCGAGAGCATTCGCAAAAGAAGTCGTGCCGTCCGAGGCCGCCGATGTCGTTTTTGCTGCTCGACGGGGAAACCGACGAGATTCTGGGGCATGCGAGAGTCACAACGCTTCCGAATCGGTTAGTTGTGCACGTGAAACAGGTGTATTTTTAAGAAGCTGCTCATTTTAGAGATCGCGCTCTATGGATTGAATCGGTGATGATCAAAAAGGGCGAAAGAGGCCGTGGACTCGGAAAATATCTGATGAATGCGACAGAGCAGTGGATGCTCGAGAACGATTTCGACGAGGTTTCACTTGTTTTCACTTGTGATCTTCGGCAAGATTATCAGTTTTGTGTTTGAGAATTCACCTGAAACTTTTCCGTTCAATCGGATTAACTAATCGGGATGTGAAGTGATTTGAAACCGAAAAACCCAGGTGATTGCGAAATGCTAAGGTTTCTCTGCTTTAAATCATCATATCTCCAGAACGGATAATCCGATCGGACTGAAAATTTCAAGGTAAGTATTTTAAACTAAAACTGATAATCTCTCATAGGATGATCGCAAATGAGTTAGTTACTTTCGATGAGCGCATTCCTCGATTCTAGGCATTTCTGTCAACCGAAGATCAGTGTCGCTTCTACGAATCGTGCGGCTACCAAAAGTGCGATCCGATTGTGCATTCGACCACCGCCACGAGTGTCTTTCCGGCAATGGAGCACTTTCAGGTAATTGTAATCAAAGCGCGCTTCCAATATTTTCCTGCTCCAGAATGCTGCCGCGGAGCATCACGTCCCAGTCCGTTCCGCGCCCTCTTCCGCTTCCGCAATCACTTCTGCATTGGCGCCACTCCCTCCGCCGCCACCACCACTTCCGAAGATGGTCACCACATCCACTTCTCCCATTCAAATCTCAACAGTCGAACACCAGTACATGAAGAAGCGGCTGAAACCTACGACTCTTGAAACATAATTTGAATTGAACTTTAATAGATGATTCTATGTTTATTTATTTTTTTTCGCTTTAAAGAAATTCGATTGAACTGATTACAAAAATTGAATGGGGGTGGGGTACGTTTGTTCGTAAAACAGAAAAGTGGGTTGTCTAAAAATTACAGAAAAGGGAAGGGGTTTGTGGGTAGAGCGGATATGATAGGGTGTAACCTGGAGACGGGTCTGTGGGTGTGGCTTGAAACCAACAAATTCCTATGAGAAAGAGGATACTAGATGATCTGGGATAGGGAGAAAAGAAACTAACAGAAAGAAAAACGAGTTGGTTGGGTAAACGGGAAAACCGAGATCGCCTACACGCGAAACACGGTCGGGCATTTTTTGGGGAGCGAGAGGAAAGGGGGGAAAACAACAGTAGGTACACAACAGCCATTTGTGCATGTATACAAGGAATCATTCTGTGAATGCTGTTCGAGAAAGAAAGAAGAGACAGAAGACAACGAGAAACGCGCAAAGCGACGGCACTTTCGTGAACTACCCTAGAAAGATATCCATAACGGGGAAGGCGGGGAAGCCAACACTATATGATTACAGGCCCATATTTGGCACCACGGAAACAAAATAACATTACCAAAGAGAGGGGGAAGGGGGAAATGATAGGAAAGAGCCAAAGAGGATCGGAATATTGGTTTCGATAACAGACAAACTACCGTACTCCACCTCATTTAGACGAACAAGAAAAGCAAATTCGCGCGCGGATTACATTCGAATGGCGAAAACCCAAAGCAAGATGTAGGTACGTGGGTGAAATGCACAAAACAATTAAGTGGGGGACAGCGGGGATCGGGGGACGGAGCTAGAAGTTGTGGAATAAAAGACTACTGCTGAAATGATGGTTAGCAAGACAAGGACAACGCTTAGTGTAACTAGCCAGAAATGAAAAAGGTAGCGGGAAAAGCAAATGAGAAGAAATGATGATGGACAAAGAAAGAGAATACTTCGTAGCGATCATGATGGTGTGGAATGTGTGTTTGTCAGTTGGAATGTGCGAATTACCCGTCACTGAATCAATTGGAATACCCTAATTTTGATCTTGCAATCATTTCGTTCTCGATCCCCAAAAAGGCAAAAAGGGCAGTGTCCAAATGAGTCGGTGAAAGGCGCCGAGGCACACACAAAAAGAGAAACACACATTGAGAACCAATTTGGCAAAGCATGGACAAATAAAGTCAACTTTAGCAAACAACAGTCGTTTGAGAAGTCTGCGATGCCAACGACGGGCGTTTTGTGGCACTGGATCCGTTCACCAACGAGTGCGACGATCGGATCATCTTCGACGGATCGGCAGTTCTCGCGAATCCTTCTTCCATAAGAACATGGTCAAAACGGGCTTCCTGAAAATCAAAGATGAATGAAAAGTGGTGAAAAGATAGTCCACTCACGTATTGAATGCCATCGTTGTCCTTCATATCCAAGTACAACTCAACCATCGTTATACGAGTGTCGAGCGAGATGCCAACCGCCTTCACGTTGATCACTTTTCCGGTACACAGCTCAGTGAATCTCTTCATGGCCGCATCGCTCCAGTTGTTGGTTCCATCGACCGGACGCACATTGGCGAGCATCACTTCGGTGGCTTGGAACGGCAGAGACATCAGGTCCGTTCTGATCTGTCTGAGCATCTGTCTGGCGACTTGCGAGTAACCTCCGTAGTCGACGAATTTCACGAGAACCTCATCGATGTCGTCGTGGTATCTGACAGTGACGGCACGGAACCACATGTTTCCGACGGGAGCGGCACACAAAAGTCCATCTGAAAGTTATTTCAGTTTCTGTGACGAATACCTAATGTTTTCATAATCTCTGAGTATTCTCTTCTTGTTATCTCGTCCTAAAACAACCTGCCTTCCCCTATCGCTACCACAGATCTATTTTATTTCTAAAGACGCGTACACGACATCCCTTCCTCTCCGTCCATCCGTCAGACCGGTCGCCAACCAGTTCGAAGGGCAGCCAATGAGAGATAAAGAGGTGAGCTAATCAGTCAAGTGCATTTCAGACTGGTCGTCGTCAAAAGTGCAAACGAGACAACTGACGCAGAAAGAGAGAAGGATGTTTCTGATCATCAATCTTCTCCCTTTCACTCCTCCGTTTTCTACTCTTTTCAAAATCATCCAGATCGAAAAATCGCATCATCAGCAAGTGCCGACTGATCGAAACGCTCGATAGCCGTTTCTGCGTCTCCTCCGTTGTCTAGTTTCTATTTCCAACAACTTCCACCTTCACGCTTCGCACTCTTGATTAATTACCATCTCACACTAATCGTCGTCCCATTTGCAACAAACCAGCGCTAGATAAGAGAGACAAAAAACTATCTGACAATAGCTGCAAAACCCAAAATTGTAAATTATTACCCAGTGACTAGCTCGCACACACACTGCCTCATCGCAAAGACCATCAAAACACCACTCACTTTGACATGGAACTGGCAGTTCTGGCAAGTTCGAGTGTTCTCCGTACAGACTGCCCATGTACAAGTCAAGATGACGCAATGAGGCGAACGATGGATGGGTCGGCTGTTGAATGAAGAAGTGCGACGGCGAAATGATGGAAGAAACGGCGACTTCGCACTTGATGTCATCGGGAAGCGTGAGCTGCAATCATGAATAGTTTACGACTGGATAGGAAGGAACATATGATAGTGATAACAGATTTGTATGATAAGGTTCCTAATTGGAACTATTTGCACTCACCCAAGATGGCTGAGTGGAAAGCATGTCAAAGTTGTTGTTCGGCATGATTGGTGGAACAACCGGCTGCAGGTTCAGATCGGGGAAGCGTTCTCCCGGGAATCGACGGCGGAGCATTTGGAGACAGTGATTGATCTCGTCCCGCTTTCCTCGGACCTGAACAACGAAAGCCGATCAGATACCATCTCTTTTATCCTCTGATTCGTACCTGGCATATCTGGTGCGTCTTCGACTTCTCTGGTCCATGATGTTGGCGAATTAGCATTCGGACATTCGTGCGCGTGCTGAGTTCCTGTATAATGAAGTGTATTGTGCAACAGCGCTTCTAAAGTGGATCTCACCTTGATCGTCTTTCCTTTGACACCAATGATCAGTCCTACGAGGCTGTTTGGAATCTCGAACTCGTACATTGGCAGGAAGTCATCGTCGGTTCCGGTAAGTCCTTCGTCTACTGGAGACAAGGAAGATGCGAGTCCACCAGTGGCACGTCCTGAGTCTTGCGAGGAAGCCTGCAAAGCCTAAATTAAGGATATTTCTCTATAAAAAATGAAGGGTGCTGAAAATGTTAGAAGGGGACATCTCACGGACCAAAGTTTCCCTTTTCTCTCCCTGGGTACCCAAAACTATACCGTGTCGAAGAATATTTCTGAGTTGGGCGATATCGGTAAACTGTAGCTGTAAGCTGAAGAGCTGGTTGAGTTTCGTCGATATCTCCGTGCTTTCACTTCGCCTTGAGCTCTTGCGTACATTCGGAATTCTTCGTCTTCGTCTCCAGTCAACGGCAACAGGTTCAATGTGACGTTGCCTAATGAAAAACTCTCGATGGGTGCTGATGGTCCTGATGCTTCGCTAGATGAGCTCGAAAATATGAGAGATTCGCTCAGATCGGGAGATGTGCTTCCTCCGGTTAGCTCGTGAAGTTCCTCTTCGTCACTGACAGCTGGAAATGGCGGCGGGAGGAATCCTGGCGGGAAGAGAAGTGTTCCTTCGGCAGTTATGAGAATTGGTGGGGGCGGTAGATGAGTGGGTAGTTTTGTCGGATGCACGAGTATTGGAGCCGATGTCAGCATGTAGTGTGTGAAATCGTGGGGTGAGCGGGGAAGTCGAGTAGCTTGTTGTAGAGGATGTACGTGGTCACGTTGATCTCACAGAAGCGAGAAGATTACGTTTGGTGAACCACGAATAAAAGAGGGCGTGCCCTGAATGATAAAGCAGTCCAAATAGTAGAGAAATGAGTATGAATATGACGAGAGGCAAGAGCCACGAACAAGCTAAGGAGGATCACCGGAGGAATAAGACCGAATGGGATTCGGTCGAAGAAGGTTGGAGTATGAGGTGATTAAAAGGGTGATGGGGCAAGAGCGCCGAATAGAATGACGAGTCCACCAATAGGTTCACCCCACAGGCAAAATTATTAGGATGCGCAGGCGGGCATACACTTCGGGCCCGAGTGGGCGGAGTCTGATCGTGGTCGCAGATAGAAGACGCGGAGAGGGTAGGTGCGCGCGGGCGGCGAGAGAATCGGAGGGCAACTGCAGAATCATACGAGGAGTCGGAGGGCGAGTAGGAGAAGGCAGCATTTTTGCGTGTGTGCGGTCAAAGACAGCTGACAAAATTTTGAAAAAAAAGTACGTGAGTGTCTACACTTGCCCTCCGCCGACAAAAAAATTAGCGCGACACAAGGTGGCGAGGGATCGGCGAAACGGTTTGCAACACGGAAAAGATATGATAAAAGTCAGCAAAGGGATAGAAAAAGTGCAAACAATCGAGAGTAGTCGGAAGCAGAGTAGACCGGAATCGATTTTTCTAAAAAGCGGAGGCGGAATGAAAAATTTTTTGGTGGAAGGCGGAAAGCGGAAAACGGAAGGCGGAATTCTGCTTAACTCTGGTCGAAAGTTTCGAGACCCTTGATGATGAGCCGGCGACGATACGGTTTCTTCGAAATTATACGAAAAAATCAGTAGAACGGAGGGCATCGAAATTGCGAAAAATTATTGGAAATTTTTTCGAGGTCGTTAGTCTGCTAAATAGCGTCTCACAGCGAGGGAATGATGAAAAAATTACAAGTTTGGGCTTGCGAAATTCGACCCAAGTTTCGGAAAGACTACTGTCGCCGACAAAGTGTGCAGTGCACATTGCGGACTTTGTCGACCGTAACCCGGTGGAAAATTAATCGACCGGCACCAAATTATCATAGAAACTGCACTTTTGTCCTCAAAATGCAACATTTTAGAGAGTTTCTTATCAATCGTCCCTCCTCCGTGACATTGTAATCAGCTCTATATCAGATGGAGACGGGAAATGAGTGGGAGAGAGAGAGAGGGAGACAAAACACGAATAAAAGACTGTCTTCCCGGGTCGGGGCGGAGCCGCTGCTGCTTCGTCTCTTCGGCCCACACACTCTATCACTCAAAAATGGCAACATTCAGAGTTATCAGTAGACGACGAAGAAAGCACGATGGAGACAATGACTGCACACAGGCCCTTATCAGTTGCATTCTCAATTACCGCCAAATGATTGAGCGGGTTGCATCGCGTGGGGGAAACGGGTGGAAGTCTAGTCGATGGGTAACAAGGGGGCCATGTTTAGAAAGCGGTCCAAAAGATCAGAACATTGTTTTCGTTTTTTTTTTTTGCAGGTCACAGACAACTGCATCGCCAGACTGGGGGCGCCTGCAGAAACATTGTAAAGTAAACATACAACAAAACGAAAAGGGCAAATTTGAATGGGTCAGAAAGATTCCAATGGAGACGGGCATAGACGAAAAAGGAGGAAAAAGTATTTGGCATTGTGAAGAACTTAAAGCGTAGAGTACAAACTTTGACAGTTTCTCTCTCAATCAGCCGGGAAGACCTGAAATCGAAATGAAGGGCAGGTCGTCCCGACAGACGTTGCCATCCTATCCGTCCTTCGAATCGGAAATTGTCGTTTGGCGCCGTGCCAACTCAGCTGATCTTCTGTTCTTTTTCACTCTCTCCCCCTCTGTTCAACGGGTGAAAGGTGAGGCGCTGAGCAATAAAAATCATGGCCGTGCTCCGTTTGCATTTTTGCAATAAACGGCCCTCCGCACCGTCGCACGTTTCATTGCACCCCAACGCCGCAATGCCATTGTCCAACTCGTTTTTATTCAATGGGAATGTACTCTTTCATCGATGAAAATGGTAATGATAGACAGGGTAATCCACGCTCTTAGTTACCCAGGGATGGTAGTTGTCACATGAACAATAATGAAAAACGGTGCTGAAAATCGTGTCATTCTAGTCTTTCTCCTGCCATATTTCACTGGCCTTAGTTATTTTTCTCCGAAGAATACGCAACAAATCGTACGACCATCGGCTCTCTCAGAAATACGCAAAGGGAGAAAAAAGCGACAGAACGCAAGAAATGGAGGGCAAAGTATTTTTGGTAGGCAAACAGTAGCCGAGCGAAAAAATACTGGCAATCGACGGCGGCGGAAGTGAGGGGAGAAACTCGCACAGCCACGACAGCAGTTCAATCGGCCCCCCTATATCATAGTCTTCAGTTCTTGTTTGTCAACCGGATGATTGTCTGGAGCATATAGATAAGGGAGCGCATGGAGGGGGAAGACGAAGGGTTCGCGCGCAGTGACCCTGTCGGCTGGAAGGGAATTTTTCCAGAGACCACAAAAGGCAGTACTTCGCCGGCCTTCTCTCGACCACGCGACGGAAATAAAAACACCTGTATCGGTGAAGGGAAAGTGTCAAACAGGCGATCCTTCACTCTTTTCCAATCTTTGATTCGCCGGCGAATTTCCCCGCTCCAGGCGCTTGTCTCTAGACGCCATGTGACGTGGTGCCTCTTTTATGAGAAAGTTTATAAATTGGTTCAATCGACGCATCGAAACTGATCCTATACAATGTGTTGCGACTCTTTCTTCTTCCCTGCCGTCTGTCCGTTTCCGTCTCTTCAGCACATGGGCCCTTCGCTCCACGATAACATGCTGCCTGATTTTCGAAAAGTTTCGTCTTCTTCTTCTTCTAATGCTTAGCGCCGCAGAACAAAGAGCCATTTGAGAGAAATGAACAGAAAGAACAGACCGCACCGGGAGGTGGTCTCTTCGTCTCTTTGAAAACATGTTACCATGAGAAATACTCTCGTATTGTGTTGGGGTCGTTCTCAATTCAACCCAGACGACAACTTCTTTCGATCTTCGTCTTCTTCGTGGGTGGCCGCCTCATAAAAACCTTCTTTCTCATTTACATACCACCGTGTTGAATTAGAATCGCAACAAAAGGAAAACGGTCTCTGACGGGAAAAGATGGACATCACACGGAAAGATGAGTCTAGACTCGATGACGAGGGAAAAGCCATAAAGATTTCGGAACGAGATGAATGTGTTGATCACAACGATTCCGTGTGTCTCCTGGTCATATGTTACAGCGGAAGGTGTCCTGCTCGGGTCATGCGCACTTTCTATCCCCCCTCCATCCCTCGCTCGCTCTTAGCCTTCGCAACATTCATTCGACCCTCTGACAGTTTTACAATACGATTTGCACTTGCCATTGTCTGGCGGCAGTCTCGCAACACCGTCTGCGAGGGGCGTGCGCTTGTCGGACGAAGCAAGACGGCAAAAGACGACGGTGGCGGCGAGGTGACACGCCAAAGGACAGCGCACTGTGCCGAAGGGGACCGAGTCGTTGCAAGCAAACGATGCCGCCGCGCCCTGATTCATCACTTTCCATTTTTGCAACACAGACAGGGCAGACACCTACTCGACCGTCAAATTTGCAACAGCTAGCCACGCAGTTGGAGAGAGCTCACGATTAATGAAGTTCTGCGGAGGAAGCATTTGTGGGATGTGACAGGAAAGAGAAAAATAGAGAAAAGGGTCTACGGAGGGGAAGAATTCCAAGTTCCAGAAGCAAGATCGGTTGTTCGTTTCGTCTGTTCAATCCTAATTCTCTCAAATCGTCACGAAATCAGCCGTTTCTTCCGTCTGATCTGATGTATGGCAATCATTCGACAAATCGTTTGTCTGTCCTTTGGAAGGGAGCGTAGAAGAGATATCAGTCCGATCAGTTGGCCATTGACGTCGATTCGCTTTTCAACGTATTCCTCTTCTCGATCATCTTGACCGGACAAGGCCATCCGTTTTTCGAAACAGTTTATGGGCGAGATCGCCGTGAAACAGAGGAAGAAACACGCGAGAAGACACGATCATCATTATGTCTTTACGACGTGTCGAGAAAGGGAAATAAAAACAGTGGTCCGTGAGAGATAAAAGAGGCGAATGAAAATGAAAACGTAGCGTACCTCGCTGTTCTGGCTGTCCAATCCGGGCGAGTCGCTCTTGTCATAGTCCTCTTCCGGATGTTCGATGGTTTGATCGTGGTGCACATCTCCAGAGGCATCGAGGGAGAGAACTGAAGATTGATTTTTTGAATATAAAACTCACGGAAGATAAATTCACTTACCAACTCTCTTTTGCTTGTGATTCTCCTGCTGCTTTTGTTGCTGCTGTGGTTCGTCGGAACTCTTCTCCCTCGTCAGTCTTCGTTGTCCTTTTTTCGCTGGACCGTTACTCTGTTTCGGCTGTTGCTGCGCTTGATGATGGCTGTAGTGATCCTTGGCGCCGCTTCCCACTTTTCCTTTCCTGCTCTTCTGCTGGCTCTTCTTGTTGGACTGAATCGGTCTGGTCGGCGAGGCAGGAGATCGGTCAACGTCGCTGAACTCGTTCAATCGGTAGTCCTCTTCATTGTAGCTCTTCTCCATTTCTTCGCTCCACGAGAAAGCGGCCGGGGACATTTGTGCGGTTATATCGAGGCTGAGCGGAGTATCGAGCACTTTCGTCGGAGTTGGTTCCTCTGGTATCTGAAAATGAATATGGTCAGGTGAGTGAAACGAACGACTAATATACTTTTACCTGTTCGTTTTCGAGTACCTTTTTCTTTAATGGCATTTGGATGAGCGGAACTGGAGCAGACTGGAAAAATAAGGTTTATGATGCTGATAATGTGAGGAAATAAATTGGGCAAAGCATAGAAATGTATGAGAACGCCATTTTTAAGATTATGAAATCGGACACAATCCTGTGCAAAACTGGCCCAAAATGTGGACCTATTCTCCAACATCAACTCTACAAAACGCACCTTCAATTTGGCTTCTTCCTTTTTCACAAACTGCTCTTCTACTGGTTCTTCCTTTTTTTGCACCTGAATCACGTCGGCGGCTCGGCTGATCTCCACTTCCTTCGGCTTCTGACGAGGAGACAAAATTTCGACTTCCTGAAAAGTGGAAGAGTTTGAACAGAAAATCATTTTTGTTTGTGGGGAGCGAGCAGACTCGACCAATAAAACTATGGCCATCGGCGGAGGAGGAGAGAACAACGCTCGGAGAGCGGGAAGGGGAACATAAATTTCGCATAGCAACTCTAAGAATGAGAAAAAGAAGAGATTCCGAAGGTTTCTCGGCTCAGAATTGCTTAATACTCACCGTCTCCTCCGTCGGCTCTTGATCGTCGTTCTCGTTCTCGTCAAGGACAATGACTCCACTGTCTCCTCCGGCGGCAACGTCGTTCTCCTCTTCTTCCTCTTCCGATGAGTCAACGCGAGACGTATTTTTCAGAATATCACTGTTCGCTTCGATCGAGCTGTCGTCTTCGTTCTGAAAAGAAAAACAAAACGGTTTTAAATGTCGTGGGAATATTCTAATATTCAGGAACTACGCGAGATACAGTCTCCCACCGTTTGTTTTCTTTCAGAACGTGGCGAAAGAGAAGGCAACACTAAAAATGGAAACAAACACGAGGTCGGAGGTTCCAATTGCTTGATGACAGAGAAAAAGGAGCCAAACACCGCCGAATCATGATAAAGCGAAGCAATGGTGTTTACGGCGATGGTGTTTACGAAAGAAACTCTGCAACTTGAGCTCCGCGCCGCCAAAAAGTGCATCTTCCGTTTTGGGAGTGGATTAGTTTCATTGAGAAGACTTTTTTCGGCGAAAGCGACCGAATCATCGTGTGATACATGCAAATACTACTTTCCGCCCGGGGCGATTGCACAAGGCAAGAGGATCATCAACGGAAAACGTGCGTGCGTCGGACGGCGGCGGCAATCGGTTCGGGAGGTGAGAGGAGAGGAAAAAGAGGACGGCGGGACAACAAAATGCAATGGGACATTACAGAGGAAACATATCGCCATCTACATCTTGTTTTCAATAGGTTAACCCCTATGCTAGGCGGCATTTGAAAGTGCACCATCTTTAATTTAAGGTTTTTTTGAAGTTCTTCACAAAATCCTTCATGTATTCTCTCCCTCTCCCTACTTCTTCTCACGGTTGGCTTTTCATTAGAGTCGTGGCAAACAGCCCGAAAAGAAAAGCAAGATATCCGTCGGAAAACCCCCGATTCCATGAAAATAACTTGGGCACAAGCTATAAAAAAAGCAAGAACCAAAAAACGGGCTGTGGGTGACGGACAGAGAACGGTCTGCCTGTCTGGCTGCCCCAGGTTGCCTCTCTACTCTTTTTTCCGATCGTGCGACAGAAAAAAACTGTTTGCTTCATATTTCTCTCAGTCACTGCGTTCACCAGAACTATCCTCGAAAGTTTCCGTCTATCAACAAGAGAGTACACAAAAAAAGTGCATTCTTATCAGTGTCTTTTCCTGCTTTCTCTCACTGAATGTTGCCATGCGCGTTCGGTCATTTGCTCAGTGGCTGGAAACTTTTCAGAAAAAATCCGAATAAATTAGTTTACACTAGGACTCTACGAGAAAGAAGATCAGGGCTTGGTTCTAGATTAGAGTAGATGAAAAAGCTAATCTGCACGAGATTGGTAATCATTGGATTCTCAAAACGATCTCTTGTTTTTTTCCCAGTTTCGCCCGGCGGTCCCTCTGAATTTTCATACAACCTTGTTGACATGTTTTTCAGTATTCTCTTTGGCAGCCGGTCATTCATCTTTTTCTGCTCCCATCTCCTTCTAATTGGACACAGACACATCCAGAAAGAGATGCCCTTCTTTAGAAAGAGAGAGAAACGAATCCACAACAAAAACACATCATCATGGTAAGGGGGTGGGAGTGCTCTCTTCTCAATTATTCATCAGAAATTCTTTTTGCGGCTCGAAATGTCCCTCGCCATTTTCAATTATTCAGAATCAGACAGATTCTCGTTATGCCCCTCTCCTCGTCAATTCGACCTGATTCCCATTCGAAAGTGCGCTCACCTGAACTGTGTTCTCCTTTTCATTTTCGTCTTCTGTCTGTGCTTGGTTCAAGCTGAAAAACAATAAAGTTTAGAATGACATCATTTGATTGGACGAATGACGTAAACAGAAGCCTTTCTGAATAGGCTCCCAGCACGAACCTCTGCACTCCGGCGTGTCCGTTCTGCACTCGTGTTCCTCCGTTTACAGCCGTTCCCGCTTCGTCTTCCACCTTCTTCTTCTTTTCATTCTTCTGGATCCACCAAACAAAAACTGCTGCGATTGATAATCCGCCGAGAGCGATAATCAGCGCATGTTTCGATGCAATCGATGACATCCTGAAATTTCAGAGATACGGTAATCATGTTCTCAACACGTGGATCCCGCCTCCCTCTACATGCTCATTCTTCTTTTCGAGGAGGAAAAAGGGAACATTTGGCGCCCTCCGAATCCAATTTCGTCCCCACTCACTGAGTCACAGCGTGGACATGAGACCAAAGGAGACTGCTGGCGCATCTTGCACTCACTTGGCGCACTATTGGATTTTTTGGTTTCGCAATTAAAATCTTTTTCTCGTTTTTATCTTTTAAAACATGTCGAAACGCAATTTTTCGTTAAATATTCGTTGCAAAAAACTCAAATTTAAATTTTCAGGACTCGTTGCGACAATTTCTGCAGTTGGAAAGGCGCGAAGCTGGTGGAAATTGCCGAGCGGCACGGAGTAGCGGTTAGAATAAAAAAGAACAGTTATTTTCTTCGCCGATAAATAATTTCAGGTTTTTCCCCATCATTTTATCGGATTGCGGCGGACACGCGAATAGAAAAAAAGCACTATTCAACTGAAAAACCAGGAATCTCCAGCAAAAAAATTTTTTTAACGGAACACTAAATTTGTTTGATTACTGAATGAAGCTCATTGAAAAATATTCTTAGTTTTTCTTTTTTTCGCTATGTTATCTCACTTCTACAATTCTAAAATTCGATCCTTGTGGCCGGAAGTTTGCCTACAAAGCTCACTTTCAGCGACACTTCAGATTTCTGACGGCAAAAAGACGTAACAATCGCGCACATAATCATTTTTACGTTTGATAAAGCTCTCTTTCATCTCTACAACTTCTAATATTGACAAACTTCTGCTTTTCATGTATTTCAGCCAGAAATTCACGCTACTCTTTCATGGTTTTTAAAATCGGTCTATTTGCATTGAGTTGCGATTTTTTTCATCCGTACAGCGTCTCTAGCCATTATATAACAGTATTCAAGCGTCACTGTCGTAATAAATCTGCGAAACAATTCAAAATAACCTCAAACTTTTAAATTTATTTCGCATCGCTACACAGTTTTGCACAAGGAAACACGACGGCTGCACCGATTTGGCTCTGTGTGTGCTCAAAATGACCGTCTAACTCCCAGCTACAATATAGCCTGTGACAAAAACGAAAAAATTACGGCGTTCAATTTTTACACGGGGAATAACGCAATTTTCGCCGAAAATTTATTATTTTTGAACTCCCGCGCGTGCGCTGCAA
Organism: Caenorhabditis sp. 36 PRJEB53466; assembly: GCA_946814055.1. Classification (NCBI taxonomy): domain Eukaryota; kingdom Metazoa; phylum Nematoda; class Chromadorea; order Rhabditida; family Rhabditidae; genus Caenorhabditis; species Caenorhabditis sp. 36 PRJEB53466. Next base: position 2,568,025 of record CAMPFS010000003.1, read on the forward strand.
GTGCGCTTTAATGATAAACGTCCACGCTGTGACTCAGTGCCACTTCCTTCTTCATTTCCGCTTTCCAACCGACCGCCCCTGATTCATGCATTCGTATTTTTTTCGGGGAAAAGAGAGCAGAGCACCAAAATGGTCGTGGGCCCGCACACACACACCAGCTGACATCACCAAATTCTTCATTTCCGTTTTATATTATGAAGGATCGGGTGTTGGGAGGGCGCAGAAAACAAGTGGAAAGATCTTTCATCTTCCATGCATCGGCATCAAATCCAAATCACATGGACGAACAAAAAGAATAGAGAAAATAGAAAGCAAACTGAATAACTAAACAGAATGAAACTGAACTGTAGTCGAGGTTTTACAGATTAGAATGACACGTTGGCCCCAGAAAGACAGGATGAAAAGACAGTAGACATATTAATATCTCTGTGACGTGGCACGGCTTGTTGCGAAATGGGTTGTCTAGGCAACTTCTCAACGAGGGCAAGATTGATGAAGTCCTGGCCACGACACGAGAGAGAAAGAAACGAACCACATAACGATACGAATACTCACTCTTCGTAGATTGTTGAGAAGAGAAGACATTGCTCTTTTCGTTCCGCACTGGAAAGATGAGTGGCAAGACCGCTGCTCCAATCAGAGATGGACATGAGGATTCCGATGAGATGACGGGTGATGGCATCACAAGCGACATAAGAATACGAGTACGGTTCAGACGAGTGCGGATCGACGTAAATATCATAAGAGGAGGAAGATGGCGACGACGAGTCTACGGCTCTCGCAGCATCCGCCGTCGCCGCCGCCGCAAACGCAGAAGCAGTCGGTGACGGAATGGTGAGTTACGGGCAACGGGCACGTGGAGCACACCACGTGGATCGGGGACGATTTGTCGAAGAGCACACAATCTGTGTTAGTGAGCAATGTTCATTGTTCATGAGAAGGCACGAAGAATGGAGAGAATGGATCAGTGTGACAAGAAAAGGATCGGATTAGCAATCGAGAGGGGCGCCAGAAATGGATGGTTAATTTTAGAATAAGTGCAAAGACTACTATCCGTTTGTGGGGAAAACATGAACAAGAAAAAACAAACGAGGACAATTGAATGGGTTGCCAAACGAGCTGAAAGTGCTGCTCTGGGACTCAATATGGACTGCGAGAAAGCGGGTGGAGGGACAGAGCGAAAGTAGAAGGTAATATGTGTAATTGAGTATATTTCCAGTGACATGATGTGTGACAGCTGCTGACCGACATCGACAACACAAAAATGTCAAACGCTGACCGTGAAAGGAGGGAGAAGAAGCCGTAAATAGATTGTGCTGGAAGTCAGGAGCCGTAAATGAGGGGGTAATAATAGGCGGAAGAGAAAAAGGGACGAAGGGGGAGGATGCGCGCGAACTTTGCAAGTATTCCAAGTATAACAAATGACATCATCAGGAACAAGGGTCAACTTGTGGACCAATTTCCTTTTGCATGAACAAAAATTCGAAAGGATGAAATATCAACGCCGGACTTGGGGGGAGTCAGACCAAAACGAGCTCAACGTCTAAAAGATAGTGAAGAAGACGTAAAAGACTTTGAAGGAGATAATGATGAGAAAGACGGAAAAGGAAGCACGCAAAAACGAGTCAAGGTTAACAAGTGGAGGAGGCGGCACACACACGGAAAACGCCTACAACTCCAAAAGAGCGAATCCAGGAGACGCAGACCGCAGTCGTCAGAGCTCTTTCTCTCATTTTTCTCTGCTCACATACAAAATAGAGTGACGGGACGGACGGACGTCGAAACCGGAAGAGAAATCATAACTTGGCCATTATGAGGGGGAGAAAAAGAGAAAGACTACATTTAGGTCTCCATTCCAATGGATGGAATGGAGCACACAATCCGGCATTGGGCAGTCAGGAAGCCTTTCAGCCGCAAACTAAGCCCCGTTTGCACATTGATTCTACCAAAAATATAACAGTGCTACTATGCAGATCATTTCCGGCTAATGAACATAAACTTTCTGTGACGAAACGACAGAGTCGCACAGGAAGAACGAAAAAGCAGCAGAGCAGCAAAAAACATGTCTAATCAGCCAGCTGAGCACGGCCGGCAGCCTGGAGACCGACCACGAAAATATGCGATTTTTAGAGAAAAGACGACAATTCCAGAAGGACGATCAGGGAATGTGGCACACACTAGCGCAAATAAGATGATGAATGGAATGAATGAATGGATGAAAGCGAGCAGATCGGTGCAAATTGAGTTGGCTGCTACAGTAATATCAATGATCATTGTTCGGAAAACGGAAGAGCTCAGAAGCAACGAGAGAAAAATGGCTCGTAGAGAAGCATTTGAAGTCCGTTTTACATATCCAAATTTTGGACCGCTTCAATAATTCCAACCAGTCAGAAGAAAATAAAAACGAATCGAAAACAAAATTCGGCGCGAGCGAAAAAGAGAGCGTCTACCACATTTTTTTTGGCAATGGATGGTCAGGAACAATTAACATTGGAAGAAGCAAATGGATGAAAAACGATAGAAACCCGAGAAATGTGTTGCTGATTTTTGAGACGGAATGAAACTGAGAGTATGTCATGGAAAGTCGTCGGGCAGCCACCAGAGCGGTTCCGACACGAGCATAAAAAATAGACGGAAGGGGAGAGGAAGGAAGGCTCTTCTCTCATTTGTAGAGCACGGCAGAAGCAGCAGAGGCATCACATGAATGTGGGCGTGGCGCCAATTGGATTCATTTTCAATTCATTAGCAGCCCGAAAAAAGATATTGCGGAGAGGACATGCCCGCGCGAGGAGGCCTCTCAGATGTACACGCCTCGAATGACGAGCATCTCTCGTAGCTTTCCAGTCTTTCCAGCTTCGACTAATTGTAATTGACTTGGAACGAAAAAACCAACTGACGAAGAGGGGTGGAGAACAAAACGAAGGACACGAATTAGTAATTCTCGAGAGGCACCGGGGTTCTCGGAAGAAAACAACCGGTCAGAAGCTACTAGGTACTCTTGTTATACTAAATCCCCCGACAATAATGGCGTGGGCCTGAAAAGTAGCGAAAAACTATCGTCAGAGTGCTCAAAGAAGATGATAAATAGATGCTGCTGCCATGCTATTCTGTTAGCTACTCTATCTTTCAATTTCCAATAGTCTTCCGGAGACTAATCCACGCACACCTGCTTTCGAAACTACCTTTGTTCGATGGAATCTTTCATCTGCCAGGTTTTTTCTGCTCAAAGCCAACTGAAAATCCATTCCACATCGGGATTAGTCTGACGTGGGTCGGAACGAGAAGAGGAGAATGGCTTTCGAGAGCTCCTCGACGCCAGTGGCTCGTTTTTCATGCAAAAGAGGCCCGTGAAGTGCCCGCCTCCGTCTGACTGTCCGTATCCTTTCGACTAATTCGTCTCTTTCTCTGATGTATGCTCTGGACCCATCAAATTCGATTCGTACTAAATGGGCACCCTGTCAAAAACAGAAAGAGTAGTGGTGGCCCCATCTCGCCATTCATTCAAAGTCAACCTTCGCCATTCACGTCGTCAAAACGTTCTTTTTACAAAAAAGAAACGAAGGGGAAGATGAAGGGTTCAATCCAAAAAAATAGACAACGGCCACGATGATGACGACGATGACGACGTCAGTTTCAGGAAAAAACGGAGAAATAGTATAAAGGAACACGAGTTGGAGCGGAAACTCGACAGAAAAGGCTATGGGAATAGGATGGCAAAAAAAGAGGAGGAGGAGAAGCGAGGGCGACGAAAACTCGATAATGTTCGGCAGAATGCACTCGAGAAACATATCAGATTCAATTATTCTCTCGATCAAAGAAGCGTCGGCGATTCCGAATCGGATGAGAATCATTCCGCTCCATCCCTTTTTCTTGGAATGACGTGAGCCAAAACACATACAAGCACAACAAAAGGGCCTTCAAAACAGAAAAGACGCCGAGCAATAGAAAGGACACAGCTCATTTGTTCTGGATCGCGCTCCGCCTCGTCCATGTAGTTATCATCTACCCTTTTAATGAGGGGTCCGCTCAAAACAGATGAAAAACGAGGAGACGGAAGGGGGGAGGGAGAGAAGGCTCACGAAATTCGAGAGCTCGATTCGTCATTTAGGAGTCACGGAAGCCTGTCACATTCTGACGGAGAGGACTCGTTTCTATAGCAAAGTGCGGTGTGGCGAGCTCTTCATCTGCAACGCACACCGAATGTTCTTTTGAATAGTTGCAGAAGGCGGAGTTTCTTTTTTTATATATGCACTCTCTCTCTCTCTAAATCTCCAGTTCACGAGTAGATCGCATTTCAGCTCAAATTCGGATCGGTCCGAAGGATTGAGTTGGAAACAGCGGTTCGGCGAGAGATAATCTCGGATGAATTCTACGTCTAATTCTGACAAACACATCACATTCTCCGTAAAGATAACGCGATTTCGGCATGTGGAATACGGCAAAAAAAACGAATACGAAAAAGGCGGAGGAGGAAAAGAACAAGCAGGCTCCGCTTAATTGCAATTTCTGACATGGCTGTATGTGCTTCTATGTATGCGTGAGATTGTGTGTGTGTTGTCGTCGACGTCGACGTTGTCGTTTCCAGAAAAAGAGGAAGGCAAAGAAGAAGAATGCAATTCAAACAAAAGAGGCAAAGGATGAGCACACAACAATCCCCCAAAATCAGCAGAGCTCCAAAAGGATGCTCTCCTCTATTGATATCCTCTTCTCTCGTGATCTGAAAACGAGGGGGGAGCCGTCACGTGTGGCGTCGGCGCCAAAGTGATGAAGACGATGAGAAAGTGGGTGAGAAAACTAATATAAAATACCCAGGGGCATAGTTGAAGAGAGGGAGAGAGTGCTGCAAGAAGAGACCGTCACTCTTCCGCGCTCAAAACTCGTAAAACTCTACCGGAGAAGAAATTAATATTCACCGGCCCAGTCGAGATGAAAAAGGAGAAAGAGGGAAAGCGAAATTTCCGAGAAAAAAGCAGAGCGCTGGATAGTTGGCTGACAGGTGAAAATTTTATGGCGCAGCAACAGCGAAAAATGTGACTTCGCGTGGATTTTTCCAGAAACAGCGCACAACAAAAGCATCAAACCACAGATCTGCAGCGGCGGCCCGGGCATCTGAGCCCTTTGGGCTAGAAGTAGCTGAATACTGCAGTTTCATGCACTCTCTCTCTTTTTTTCATTTATTGGGTCAATAAGCAGAAAATTTCTCGACCAACTACCTTCTAAGCCAATAAACCGCAGTGTGGAGTTGAAAGGGGTCTAATTCGAGCCGACCTCATGACTATCACAAATAGAGCAAGGAAGGAGGGAAAACGGAAAGGGATATTTTCAGAGCTTTCCGGTCGTCGTCGCCCGAAAATAAGCACGCAAACAATTGAGAGAAGTTAGGATGGCGCGGGTGGACAGAGCAGCCAACAGGATACCTCCGACGCCTCGTGCTTCTTCTCATATAAATTATTCATAAATCTGCCGCGATGGTCGGAGGCGCCACGCGAAACAGAGATGGCTCCCCACGATTCGGACCTATTCCCGGCGCAGGGAGGACGAAAGAGAGAGGAGCTTGGGAGACCGGGAGCACGCGTGCATTCCGTTGCTTCCGTCCCTCGACAACATGACCAGATGACGTCAGTCTAATGGCCAGCGCCCATTCAACACTGCTCCAGAAGGGCGGAGAGCAGAGGCAGAGTGAGTGGGCAGTCCGTAAAAGGAAAGGATAGAATCGCATGGATGAATGTTGAAAAACGCCGCCGGAAAAGGCAGTCAGCTGAAGAAGAAGACGTCGCAGAAGCCGGCGACACAGGGAGGAGCTTCCACTCAACGCTTGCGTGTTTTCATCCCTCTAGTGGGTGTCCAGAGATCGCTCGCTTTATTTTTAGGTCATTTCTCATCTATTTTCCGCTCTTGAATTTCTACGTCATTATCAGATCTTTCTTCAATTGACGCGTTTCTTACTTTGAGGGCTAATCCGGCTGAGAAGCCTCTCATCGACTCGTTATGCATTGAAAATGTTCAATTAACAGCTGGTGGAAATGTTCGCATAAAAACATCATTATAAAAAAGAAGAAACACCAAATAAGGCAACGGTGGTCTCGATGGTGGCGGCGACAACAATTTTGCATTGACCCCTCCATTTACTTGAAGAACAAAAACTAATTTCAGATACGAAAACAGCTCTAACAACTGTCTGAAAATCCAGCGCTTCGCTTGGCTACGTTCCAGTTCTTCGCGAAAAAAAAAACAATTTATAAAAGGAGAAGAGCAAAAACAACGGGGAAATTAGCGGTGAGATGAACGGACGGGAAAAAATGGATAGCAATTAATATTAAACAGGTCGTGGCGCCCACCGAAACCGATCGAAACGGTATGTGGGCAGTTGAAAAAAAAGGATAAATAGAGATCAAACAATAGAAAATCTCTAGTACTACTACGGTCTAGTTAGTCGGGAATAAATAAAGGATCCTAAAATAATGCAGGAAGTAAGGAAATTGAAGGCCGGATGAATTGCTCATCAGCTCATTATCATTCCGCCCAATGAGAGAGGCTCAAAGGCGGATGAAATAGTTCAAAAGAAGGCTCGAAAATGAGGAGGGTGTGGGCCCAAAAATTGTCGTATTTCTGCTTCTCGTGCTTGTGTTCACAAAGCCAGAAGTACGCAATAATTGGTGCGCAGAACGACAGAGACAGACACATGAGTAGTAATAGACAGAATCTGCATTCGAATCAACAAAGCCACGTCATTTCATTTTCAGTAAGCCGACGAACAACCTCTCCGGCCTTCTCTCATTCCTTTTCTAACCCTGCGTAGCACTGATAATCATCTCAATCAGCTCCCTCCGCTCCTCCTCTCGCGCCTTTCTTCTCAACGTCATGTTTCTTTTCGTTTCGTCTTCATTCGGGTCGACAAGATGTCGCCTGCTGATGTTATTGTGCAAAGCCGTGCTCCAATCTCCACCGCTTGCATACACCTCACGCAGCACGTTCATCAAGTTCGGGAACGGCAGAAACTGTGGACCCGACTTCCATTTCACATAGCGGTGAATGGGCAATCGATAGACGCGCACGTTGGCTCGACGGGCGGCGCTTAGTGCCTCACGCTTCCGACCCATCGAGACGCAGACGCCGATGACGTCGGCTGTGAGCGGTCCGTCAAGAACGTCACGGGCGTTCGGAGACAAGTATATCTTGTTCGGCTCGTCTCCGTAGAACTCTTTGATCCCTTAAAACATCACATAACACTTTCGTCTTTTATGGTTCCTTTTCTGCGTTGGTTTATCGATCTCGGAATTGATGTTTGAGAGACTTCGTTTTACTTATTTTATGGTGCATAAATTTGGGAGGCTGGGAACCAGAGTTGAGCGGAATCGATTTTTTGAAAAGGCGGAAAGCGGAGGCGTAATAAAAATTTTTTGGCGCAAGGCGGAAAGCGGAGGCGAAATGAAAAAAGCAGCGGAAAGCGGAAGGTGGAATTCCGCTCAACTCTGCTGGGAACACGGAATCGTTGTTACGGTTTCTAAACGGGGACTTCTCTCCTCAAACAGTCAACTCCAAGATCAATAAATTCCGTTTCACGAACCCTTTGTGGAGAAATCCGGCAGAATCGTCTGATTAACGTAGGAACTTGTGTAATATCCAACACTTTTGGCCAACCATTGCTCCGAGAATTCCACTGATGGAGCATTGACAAAGTCGAGCACAAGCGGAGTTTTTGATGCAAAATTCTCACTGATGACGTATTGCATCTGGTTTCCAAGCTCAGCGGATTCGCGACGATGCATCTCTTGGATATACTGAAGATCGAGAGCGACACGAGGCACTCCAGAGTTCATACTTGCCAGAACGCGTGCCGCTTCGCATTGATTCACTCTTTTCTGATTCCTCAATGGATTGGGAATCAGCTGATGCATGTCTGGACCATATCCCATTCCGCCGGCCTCAAAATTCTTCTGCTGCTCCAGCAGCCACTCTTTATACAGCGTCGTTCTCATGCTTTGACTCTTTTCTCTTCGTGATTGTCGTCTTGCTGTTAAGGCCAGATACTCCCAGTAAGAAACTTTATCGTTCATAGATTCACATTCTATCGTCTTCTTCCATTCTTCATCGCTCATTTGTTGTGGAACGTACTTTCCCATGTACACGAAAACTTCGAACTCCGATAGTGCCTTTTCGTACTTCTTCTGCTCTTCTTTGCCAAGTTCTTTCACAAATTGACGCGACGGCTTCAGATTTTCGAACGAAGCATGCTGCTCTTCGGTTGCTGCAGAGCTCTGGCTTCTGCCGTTGGAAGAAGACTGTCGGAGAAGGAGGGAGCGAGCGAAGGTGCGAGTGAAAGAGAGCATCTACCTGAAAGGATCGGCAGATAAGTACATTTTGAGATGCTGCCGCCGACGACATTGTGATGAGTCGACCGGATCGGAGTTACACTCGAAATGCACCTATCTGGAGACCCATCTCAATATCGTCATGGGCAAAGAGAAAGGAGAGTCCAGGTAAAAGTCTAATAAACTAATCAGTCCACGAAAAAACAAAAGAAAACTCACTTTTAGATAATAATTGTTTCCTCGACAGTTTCAACTTCGATTGATTTCTTCAGTTTCCTGAAAATAATTTCTCCATAATTTCAAATGTTTTTCTCTTAGAAACCCACGGTTTTAGCAAAGGCACTTGGTTTGGCGGGTTGCCAGATACGCGAAGAGTCAAAATCGATTGTTTTGTTGGTTTTCCGAATCGAAAATTTACCTGAAATGTATCAATATTAACAAAAATTGACAGGAAGACAAAAAAGAGACGAAAAGAGCGAGAGAGGACTTGTTGTTTACTATCGTAGAGTTACTTATCTGCATCGGATGAGCAGAAAGACGGAAATATTTGTACATTTGAAGGGTGAACGGTCGGAAGAGCAGGGCGCGCCCCGCTCGTCGAACGAGCACTTCGAACCCGGTTTTCCGTTCACCGTTTTTCCGCGTAGTTCAAATGTTCGTGCGCCTCAATCGGACCAAAGTTTCAGCTCTAATTGGCAACAAACGACGAGAAAAGTCGAACAAACAACGTGCGACCTAATTTGGCAAGAAAACGACGCAAAACTTCTTCTTCGTTAGCGCGGAGGTCGAAGTGCGAATGAATGAGAACATGAAGAGACAATATTATTGCAAGACGGATGATGGAGTGGCCGATGGAACCCGAACGATGTCGCCGAAGACGCCGAAGCAGACCGACCGGCCTACGTCGGCGTATTCAAGGTCGATGAAGACGCACCTCTCATTTTTTCGCCTTGTTCACGAAGCGGAAGGTCACAACGACATTTGGAGCGTGGCCTCGAGGCCAGTTGCTCATTAACTTAAATTTTAGCTAAAAAGCGATAAGGTGAATGCAACCAAATAAATCTATATTGCTCAAACTTTAAAGAGTGACAATATGACATTCTGGGAAACAAAAAAATAAGATTGAAGAGAAATGACATGAAAAGAGCCGTTGGGAATTGAATAATTACGCTCTGATTGCAATGTTCAGTTCATTTGAGAATTGTTAGTTCGAATCAGGACGTTTTGAGCTAATGAAACGAGAGCCCGTCATGAGTTGAACTCTGATCGCCCGCCCAATGAGACAAATCCTAAAATTAGTTTTCCGCTGCCTCCCATGCAGCGAGCTTCTCGACAACAAAAGCGAACGTGGTTCAAACCCTTAACTCTAGGAACTTTCTTTCTATTTCCAAGATTAATTTGCGATTTTTTGCTCATTGGAAAACAACAAAAACAGGGAAAAATCTTATGAAAATCAACTGCTGGCAAGGGGCCAGAGGCAGACAAACGACGAGAGAGCGTGCGAAAAGAGGAGGGTGACAAAAGGACACCGTGTGTAAACAGCGCATCCCACGACCGAGTACACAGAAAAACGTACCGTAGTGATCGGGGGTAATCGGCGAAAGGAGAATGGCAGGAAGTGTGAACTTGGCAAACAAATGGGTGAAATTGAAAATATTGTTGACTTCCACAAACAGAGAAATCGCGATTATGAAAAAATATAGAAACAGCAGTCCGTGGAACTCTGGTTTCTTAAACTTTTGAGTTCAAGTTAAAAATCGTTTTAAATATTTAGTTGAAACTTTTATATAAAGTTCTTGAGAATTCTTCGCCACTCGGATAATGAGATTAATTGAGAAGCAACGATCTGCTGAACATTCCAGATAACATTTCAAATGCAAAAGATTAACTTTCGCAGTTTCGCCCTCACTTTCCCACGGTCCCTACCGTAGTTTAGCCCTCACTTTCCCACGGTCCCTACCGTAGCCCTCGCCGTCGAAATACTTGGCTTCTATTCGTTTTCTCTGTTGCCATGGAACCTGCTGCCAATAAAATCCGAATTTGATTATGGTCGTGGAGCCCCGCGGCTCCGTTGCTCCATCGACGGACACTCTCCCACGCCGGCACACAACACGCCTTCTCCTGCTCCTTCTTCAATCACTCACCGAGCTCCGTCCGGCCCACTGATTAGCTTTCGGCTCCGCTTCTAGAAATGTCTTCAGCTTTGATCTGTTTTCCGTCAAAGATCTGTCTACATTTCTTATTTCTTAACTAATAGATTGTAGCCGGGACAATATTCTGGAAAACAGAAGGTCCTCGAAGAAGTCTGTCGGATTGGACCCAGAATGGTTTGTAGATTCAACTGCTGCTCCTTTTCAGTTCCTCCATTGTCATGTTCTCAATCTCACGCGGTGCCCACTCCTCCCACTCGCCGGTTTCCCACCGTCACGAGTCAGAAGCGGACGGGGTACAATTTTTTGGATTCATTGACGGCACACGCACACAATTCCTGCTCGTTCGCATTAAAAGCCGGTCACCTCTTTATTCTTCTTCTTCTTCTTCTTCTTCTTCTGCTTCTTCCTTCCTTCCTTCCTTCCCGCCTACCTTCGTCGTGAGCCGTTTTTGATTGGAAAGTGTGTTTCCAAGCCAACTGCTCTCTTTCTCTGACTCGATTATCTTCTCCGCCTCCCCCCAACACCTCCTTCCGATAATTTGATTCGCTTCTCTCTTTTCAGTCCCTTATCTTCCGATCAACGATGTTTAGTGAGCACAAGAAAAAACAGGAGGAAGCGAAGGTGAGTGGCAGCTGAAGATGCGGCCAAAAGAGCCGGAGCCATACATTTTGCAGAAGAAGGATAAGAACGGTGACCTGATCTTTGACGATTTGAACGCGAAGACGAGCAATATGAAGATGGCGGAGGAAAGGAGCCAAAAGGAGCCAAGTGAGTTGCTCGCCAGAAAGGGCTCTCACCATAAAAAGACGAATCTGACAGAGTACATGTCGGAGATGGAGGCCAAAAATCCGGTGAGTGATTGAGATTAGAAGTAGAGCGTATTTGGACTAGAAACGACATTTTAGAAGAGGAAATCTATCAAGAAAATCGAGCAGAAGGCGTCGACAATGTCGTTGAATCTGAGCAAGAACGGAGAGAAGGAGAAGGAATCGGTCTCCTCGCAAAGGAGCAACAGCCTCGAGGCGCCTGCGCTCACCGGAGCTCCCAGTCAGAATGTGGGACTCAGCATTTTCGAGGCCGCCACTATGATGTGCAATATCGGTAAGCGTTTCGGAAAATGGGTCCAATCAAAAGCCCCCTTTTCAGTGGACATTACCACCGATTCGACGACAAAAAACGGAAAGATCGACAAGACGAAGGTATTAAAATCGAAAGAGAGCAAGACTTCGCTGGGCTCGGCAAGCGGTCCGTTCGCTCAGATGAAGGAAGCACAGGAGCAGAAGAGAAAGAGCAAGCAGAGTTTCGAATTGGAAGACGACGACAGCGATAGTTGAATCAGTCATTCGGAATTCTTTACCCATTCGACACTCGCAAGCTGTAACCAATAAAGCAATACCCGAACAAAATTTCGTTTTTCGTAACAGCGTTATCGATGATCTTCCATGTTCTGCGAATTAGCATATTTTTCCGGTTACCCTGCCCCCAGTACCACCTCCTCGAAATCATTTTAAAGAAAATCACATTTAAAAAACAGCAACGATTTATTGTCAACAAACAATTACGAGACAAGGGAAGCAGCGGTTCCAGACTCGTACTTCCAGGTTGGTGGAAGCTGACGCTTGGTCTTGTAGTATCTGGCCAGACGGTGGATACGCGACTCGACCAAAATGAGTCTGTACTTGCTGTCGATGTCCTTGCGGGATCTCTCGAGATGCTTTCGGATGGCGACGGCCTTCTTGACGAGATGGTAGAGATCCTCTGGGAGCTCTGGGGCCATTCCCTGAAAAAAACAGTTAACTCTGAACAATTGAAATGATACAGCTGCCGCGGTGATTTAAATTTTAAAGAATTGTCATCGTGTTATTGAGATCTAATCTAGGAACAATTACACCTCACCCAAAAACAAGATAATTCATATTGCTCTATATGACGGCTGGCATGGACAAGACAGAGCCCTATAGCCAGTGCTTTTGAAGAGCGACGTTTTGTCCCCGAGCTGACCCTTACTTTGGACTTGAGGATACGGAAGATCTTGTTTCCAGCGAGACGGCGAACCTGTCCGACTCCGTGGGAATCCCTGAGGATTACTCCAATTTGGGACGGGCGAAGACCCTGAAATGACAACGTTCGGTAATGTCAAAGATTCAATAAGGAAATGGACATCGATTGCTCGACCTACACATCTCCTGGGCCCATGTCCAACTTGGAAACTGGTCGCCCGGGGATCATATGGTAGTTATCGGAATCGCACCGAATAACTCCTCAGATCTGTCGCAAACCTTCTTGGCCATTTTGACGATTTGGTCCTGGACCTCCTCGGCAGTCATCTTCTGCCACGATGGCACGGAGCGGCGGTATGGGATGGCCGACTTGGCCATTCCCTTTCCTGGATTGTGCATGCGACCCATGGTTGATGCGGATTACCTGAAAATGTGGAATTTCGAAAATTATTGAAAATAAGTTTGTAAGATCGAGGTAAGCTCCAAGAACGCGAACAGCGAAGAAAGCACTGAAGAAAATCAATACAAATGCTACTGAATTTCACTGAACCGGACGAAATTGAATGCGGCTAACACAAAACTAGACAGTCTGAATGAAAATGACAAGAAATTGCACGTTGAAATTGTCAGTGGCCTAAATTTTTAAAGTACGGTCGCACTCACTTCAGCTGTCGCAATTTCGTGGCGGGAGCCTGCCGCCGACAGCCTATGTCCCTTTAAACTCGTGTTTTTGTGTACCGATTGCACAACATTGCAGCCTCTTTTCTCAATGTTTCGAGCTTTTCTGGTCAAAAACCGTTTGCTATATATATAAAGAAAGTATACTTTATTGATTCCATCTATTTTTTATTTTAGAACTCGGTAATTATGGCCGATACTGACGCACCATCGTCTAGTATTCCAACAACATCAGGTCGTTCGAATGCTCGACCGAATGAACGCAGAGGTGGACGTTCTAATCCTCGTCCACGTCAAGAAAAGGCCAATCCTGATGATAATCAAGTAGCTGGTCCGTCAAACCCACGCGGGGGACCGAACACAAGGAGAGGGAGCAATCGCGGCCGAGCGCAACGGCGGAGTTAGTTTAATTTTGGCATAGCAATAATTACAAATTTTCTGATTCAGATCCGTCGGAAAACAGTCAACAGAGACAACATCCCAATTTTCAATTCAATCCGAACGCGATGCCGTTCAATCCAGAACCAGTGCCCTCGTTCGACTCATTTCCACGAGATGAATTCAACGGTGACAGACAGCGGCAGCAGAATCAGAACGGAAGAACTTCTAACTCGAAGGGACGAGGTGATCGGACGCGGAATCCGCCTGATTCTCAAGTCATGGAGCTATGCAGCCAAAACCAAAATTCACAAAACTCATCGCGACAGTTGAACAGGAGACCACAAACTTTAAACGCTAATCAGAATAGACCGGAGAATCCGCGAAATCAGAATCAAAGAGGCAACCGCAGAGGTCGAGGCGGACGCCATCGTGATCAAAGAGAAGATGCGCTGACGGAGGAAGAGACGAGAATGCTGGCTGACAAGCCTCTGCGAGAACGTTTGATTTACCAACTTCAGAACAATAAGTATGAGTGCCCCATTTGCTACAACAAGATTTTCGCGAGACAAGGTGTATGGTCCTGCAAGACTTGCTATCAAATATTCCACATTTCGACCGGATGTATCACGGATTGGGCAAAGTCCAGCAGAGACAAGGAGGGTGCTAACACGTGGAGATGTCCGACGTGCCAAACAGAGAACGAAACTATGCCGTACAACTACAACTGTTTCTGCGGACGCCAACGGAATCCAACATTTCGAGTGGGAGAGACGCCGCACAGTTGCGGAGACACCTGCGGAAGATCGAGGAAGTTCGGATGTCCTCATCCGTGCACGGAGCTGTGCCATCCGGGACCGTGCGTGGAGTGTCAGTTGTACACAACGCGAACGTGTAGCTGTGGAAAAATAAGAAAGAGTGTCAGATGTGGAACCGGTGATGAAGTAAAAGTGAGTTGAAGCCATTCAATCCCATTGTGATATTGTTTTGTTATTCAGTGCGACCAATCCTGTGGAAAACTGCTTTCTTGTGGCATACACAACTGCGAAAAAGTGTGCCACACAGGAGACTGTGGAGATTGCACGGTTGTTGCTGAACAGGAGTGTTTCTGTGGACGAGAACATCGAGAAGTACCTTGTCATCAAGGAATCTCAGAAAAGTATGTATGTGGAACAGAATGCGACAAAATGTCCTTGTGCGGAGTTCACAAATGCACCAAGAAATGCCATGAAAACGAGTGTGGAGAATGCGAAAAAGGAGTGAACAAGATCCGAACATGTCCATGTGGAAGGCACACTCTCCAGTCTCTCGGAGTGGTCAGAACAAAGTGCACGGATAAAGTGCCGACTTGTGATGCCGTCTGTGACAAGTGGCTCAGCTGTGGACCTCCCGGAGACAATCATAGATGCCAGATGAAGTGCCACGAGGGATCGTGCCCGCCTTGCGCTCTCGACACATTCGTCGTCTGTCGATGCGGTTCTTCGAAGGGAAAAATTCCTTGCGATGAGTACCTGGAAGCAATACAAAACAGTGAGTAGTTCATGGTATTTCGTACTGTATAAACCCCTCTATTCCAGCCGGTGAATACCTTTGCACGAAGCGCTGCGGAAAGAAGAAGTCATGCGGAAAGCACAAATGTCAGGAGACTTGTTGCATTCAAGACGAACACTTCTGCCTTCAGATGTGCAACAAACGACTTTCTTGCGGCATTCACACCTGCGAGAACGTGTGCCACAACGGAGTGTGCCGGCCGTGCCTCAACGCTAGCTTCGACGAGCAGTACTGTCACTGCGGAAGTTCAGTCCGATACCCGCCGATTCCCTGCGGAGCCCGTCTTCCAGTCTGTACGCATCCTTGTGCTCGACCACACAGCTGCAATCATACGGTGACCCACAAGTGTCATGGCGAACAAGGCTGCCCTCCGTGCACGCAACTCACTGATAAAACGTGTTATGGCGGACACACTGTTAGAAAGAACATCCCATGTCACATAGAGTCTGTTTCCTGCGGAGTCGTGTGTCAGAAGAGGCTTCGATGCGGTGTTCACGTCTGTCAGAGGAGTTGCCACGGAGATGAGTGCGAGAAGGAAGGAGAGAAGTGTACCAAGAAGTGCGAAGTCATTCGAGAGCTTTGCGAGCATGCGTGTGCTCTCCCGTGTCACGAAGACTCTCCTTGCGAGCCCAGTCCCTGCAAAGCGGCCGTTCGTGCAACATGCGAATGCGGTCGAATCAGAAAAGAAATTCCATGTTGCGAAAGTGAGAAGATGATTCAGATGAGAATTGAAAAGGAAGAAGAGAAAAGGAAAGAAGAAGGGGAATCATCAACTTTCGTGGAAGGTACTCTGAAGAGATCTCACAGTTTTTCACAACTTAACTGTCTCAAATGTGATGAAGAGTGCAAGAAGGTAGAGAGAAATAGGAAAGTGGCTGAAGCGCTCGAAGTGGAGACTGACGAGTACGGAAATAACAAGTTGACACCGACGATTTCGTTCCCATGCTATTTGAAAGAAATGGTCAAGACGAGCTTCGACTTTGTTAAGGCTATTGAGAAGACATTCTGCGAACTTATTTTGCTAATTTTGAACGTAAGTTTCAAGTCATTTCACATCTTTGAAAACCGCCAACAGTTTAAGGCCGAGGCTTACAACGACGTCTCGCGCGCTCACCTTCCTCCCATGAACATTGAAAAACGACGATTCGTGCACGAGTACGCCAACTATTTCAATATCGTAACGGAAAGCGTGGACAGCCCACCGAAACGAAGCATAGTGCTTACGGCGATCCGTGGAAAGTCTCATCAACCACTGGTTCTGATCAGTGACCTGATCAACTACAAGGGTGCTCTCAAGACGCCAGGTCCAGCAGTCATTCGAAAGGATTTGATGGAGAATGCGTTGAGCAAGAAGGAAGCAGAAGAAGGAACGATGAAACCGTTGAGATGCACCGAGAAAATGGTGGTCAGAAGGGAGGCTCGTCCAGCCAAAGTGATCGCTACTCCTATTCCAATCGAGCAACAGAACAGGTTTGCGTATCTGGGAAGTGTCTTGGAATCTGACGCTGAAGGCCCGAGCTCTTCGCAGAACAACGTTTTGGCAAGTGCTCCAGGAACATCTCCTTCCAAAGACTGGTGGGATGACGAAGAAAGTGGATGGCAGACAGTGCAGCAGAAGGAGTATGTCGTCGAAATTGAACGGGAGTTGACCGAAGAGGAGATTGCTGCAGCCCAACTGAAAGCGGAAGAGGAGCAGAAAGAGAAGGATGGCCCCACTTGGGAAGATCTGGATGGAGAAGAGGTAGAAACGATGGACCCCGTGAAAACGGATTCCTCGGCTGAACCGGTCGAGAAGAAGGATGATTGACGTGATCGAATATTCTAATCAAGTTACAAAAAAAGTTATGTATTGCTAACATTTCATGGTTAAGCACGGTTATTTGAGTTCATGTCCTACTATTCTCGTCAACCGGTATATTTAAAGTAATGAAGTCATTGCTTGATTGTTAGTTCCGCTCGCTTTTTTTTACTTTTCATTTCGGGTTTTTGAGCCTATTCTTATTGTGCCTGAATCTTTTCATTCATTCAACTGCTCGATTTATTGTGAATCTTGAGTATTATTCTAATCTCTTTCAGACTGGGTAAAAATGCAGTGCGACGATGTCACCTGGAACATCCTGCACAAAGGACAATGCTCCTACAAAGCATGGTCGAAGCCCAAAATGTTCTGCCGAAACGAAATGAACTTGACTGGTCTGTGCAACCGAGCTTCGTGTCCGCTCGCGAATTCGCAATACGCCACCGTTCGTGAGGAGAACGGAGTGTGCTATTTGTACGCGAAAGTCGTCGAACGATCCCATTATCCGCGACGTCTCTGGGAGAAGACCAAACTCTCGAAGGACATGAACAAGGCTCTAGAGCAGATCAGCGACCATTTGCTGCATTGGAGTGAATACGTGAGACACAAGTGCAAGGCTCGTCTCATTCGCATCCATCAGTACTTGATTCGAATGCGCAAAATGGCTGTTCGTGGAAAGTGAGTGGAAAAGTGAATGCAATTGGATTAATTTTCGTATTGTTTTAGCCAGAAGAAGCTCATTCCAATTGGAAGAAAAGTAGAGAGACGTGAGAAACGTAGAGAGGAGAAGGCGCTCGTGGCCGCCAAGCTGGATCACGCCATCGAGAAGGAGCTGCTCGCCAGACTCAAGTGAGTGAATTTTCTCTCAATTCGGGCGGAAATTAAAAGTTTTTCAGGCAAGGAACCTACGGAGATGTCTACAACTTCCGTCAGGAAGCATTCGAACAAATGCTTGAGAATACCGAGAAGGAGCTGGAAGTGGAGCAGGAGACCGAACAGGACGATCCGGATACCGGAGAGACACAGTTCGTCGCCGACTTTGACAGTTCGGATGATGAGGGAGATATGGAGGATGGAAACGGAGGACACTGGTCACCACCGGATACAGACAGTGAGCAGGAGGAAGACTGGCAGCCGGAGCAAGAGGAGGAATCGGGCGAAGAGGATGACGACGAGGAGGGAGGAGATGAGCCGATGGATATTGAGGAGCCGCCGAAGAAGAAAAAGAAGGTCGTGAAGAAGAAGGCGGAGAAGAAGGTAACAGATGGAAAGAAGAAGAAGCTGAAGAAGAGAGCGCACGTCGAGATCGAGTACGAAGAGGAGTCGGAGCCACGGCAACGTGTCAAGGCATAAACCATTCCATCCCTATTCTTTCTGCTGTTATCGTTATTTTTGTTCTTTATCACTGTTTTCTGTTATTTCTCTCCAAATTTTCAACGTTTCCAACTTGTTCTTTTATTTTACCCATCTGAATTGAAATTGGAAAAAAACTTTTGTTGTTTTGATGTGGGCTTTTTTTGACGCTCTTGTGAAGATTGGTATTTCGCCAATTGATTACCTATTATTTATTCGTTTTACTGTCCATTCATTAGTTTTATTCATGTTTCCAGAAGAAGCCGGGAAGGAACCATGGATTCGCCGGCGTGGATGTTCACGAAGGCGTTGAGCCATAGACAAAAGGTTTGCTCTGATGATTGAGCGATTTCGCAATATTTCGACAAACTGCTGACAATTCCGATCAGCCGTCAAATGATCAACTGCCCATTTGCAGGTGACCCGTCTCTACAAACGTTGTCTGCGTGAAGTGGACAACTGGTACGGAGGGGACAACCTCGAAGTTCGCTTCCAAAAGTGCATCATCCGTGCTCGTTTCGACGCGAACGCAAACGAGGTCGACACTCGCAAGAGCCAGATCCTTCTGGCCGACGGATGCCGTCAAGTGTGGGAGAAGCGTCACTTCAAGCCTTTCCGTTTCGCTCTCGACCCCGGAGGCTCCAGCTACGATCGTGAGCGCGAGTCGCCTGACGAGATCGTCGACTCGGATCAGTGGACTCTGGCTGAACGCGAGCAGTTCCCGTACTACTTCAACACTCGCGAGCAGCGTAAGAAGGAGTTGCTGGCGCACTGGGCCAAGATTGAGAAGGCTTGGGACGAGGAGATCGCGTCGATTCAGACCCAACTCCCGGCCGCCCAAGCAGTCGCCAAGTGAACGATTTGAATGAGTCGAGAGTGTATTCTCTTGTAGATCGAACTTTCCTTAATTTTACTCTTCTTTTCTTCTGAATAAAAATAGATCTGTATAATTATTCCCGTTGCTCCTTTTCCCTACCTCGACGGTTTCGCAACCCAATTTATATTTATCAATGTCTTGTTTCTTGGTCATTAAATATAATAATAATATAATTAACTCCTTGTTCAGGAATCATAATGGACGGATCCACTGGATTCACTTGTGTAACCTGCCGAGTTGTCTTCGAGACGGCCGAGTTGCAGAGGGAGCACTACAAAACCGAATGGCACAGATACAATCTGAAGAGACAGGCTGCCGAGCTGCCGGCCATCGGATATGAACTCTTCACTGAGAAATCCGCTTCGTTTAATCCTTCCAAGGTATTTCGAAAAATGATCCGTCTGAAAGTAACTGGAACATTTTCAGCCGACCGCTGCCGTCGCAGTGGAGCCATTGTACTGCAAGACCTGCCGCAAATCCATAAAATCGGAGAACGCAATGACGGACCACGTGGCAAGCAAGAAGCACAAGGATAATGAGAAGAAGAGCGAGGAAACCGAGAAGAAAGGACCGAAGCAGCCACGGAAGAAGCAGGAGAATCTGCCGAAGAAGCCGGAATCAGTGGAAGAAGACGAGGAGGACGACGATTCGAGCGGATGGGAGACAGATGAGGACGAGGGAATCGAAGAGTTGAACGACGAAGACGCACTGCCAGCCACTTCGTGTCTTTTCTGTCCACAGACGAAATCGTCGCTCGAGGAGATGAGAGAACACATGCACTTCCATCACGGATTCCAGCTGCCTGATAGAAAGTATCTGGTAGATGAGCTCGGTTGCATCAGCTACTTGGGTTTGAAGGTCGGAGCCGGAAGATGCTGCATCTTCTGTCCGGACGTCAAGGCGAGATATGCGACTGTGGAGAGCTGCCAGAAGCACATGCGCGACAAACAGCACTGCAAACTGCGTAGAGACCCGGAGAGCATGATCGAACTGAACGACTTCTACGACTTCAGTCCGATGTACGAGGGAGAGAATGAGCAAGACACGGCGGAGCTCTTCGACGATGGATGGTCCCTCACTCTTCCTTCTGGTTGGTGCTCTTTCCCTCTTCTGCTTTTATTAACTTTTCCGTTTCCAGGAGCTAAAATCGGTCATCGCAACTTGTTCCGCTACTTCAAACAGTACCTCCGACCGGTCGACGGAACGCAGAGACTTGTATCCAGAGCCGCCATCGACAAAGCAAAGGGATTCTATCCGGCACTGGCCTGGA
Source organism: Caenorhabditis sp. 36 PRJEB53466 (assembly GCA_946814055.1). NCBI lineage: Eukaryota > Metazoa > Nematoda > Chromadorea > Rhabditida > Rhabditidae > Caenorhabditis > Caenorhabditis sp. 36 PRJEB53466. The sequence continues at coordinate 2,588,395 of CAMPFS010000003.1, forward strand.
CTGGAACTACTAGTAAGTCAGCACAAATATCAATGTCTCTCTAACCCCAAACGAATTCAGCTGTCGAGGCAAAGAAGGTTGCGAGGGACATGAAGTTCGTCGAGAGATTCCGTCGTCGCTTCGATCTCCGCGTCGCCGTCAAATCGAACAAACTGTTCAAGACACGCGGATTCGTTGGCGACAATCATTGATCGAACAGCTCTTTTTTCGTTCACTCATTCCATCGCCTGTTTCTGTTATTTTAATCCCTTTTCTCTGCTGTTTTTCTCGTTGTTCCTGTTATTTCAAAGATTGGAAAAAACATTCATGCAAGTTGTTCCTTTTTTTCTGCGAACACATTTCATGTCTAATATTAGCTAATAAGAGTCAACAGCGCTTCCAACTTGCCTGAGAGCGATAATAGGGTGCACGGTTGACTTAAAAAGTGAAACTTTTTAGGATTCTGACTATAAATCGGGAAAACATTTTTTAATCTCGACTAATTTTGGGATGGTGCCAAAATAGCAAAAAGAGCGGAAAAAACGCTCAATTGAAAGTTGAAATTTGGGCGGTCCAACATAATAGAACTGGGCAGAATAGAACCGCGACATAATAGAACCGGCCAGAATATAACTGTTTGGAGCGCCTTTTAAACCTTTCTGTAGAATAATTGTTTCGTAGAAAAAGATAATTTTTGAATCTCGTGATCGATTTATTGCATTCATAAATTTCACTTCCGTCGTGATCCCTCTTCTCTACGGTAACGATAACCCACAGAAAATAATTTTATTGTACTATCAAAAACGAAAGGAAACCAATTTTCTATGTATAGATTGTGGTCTTCTGCTCAATTGTTCGAGAGACGAAAAATTTTGCGAAAGTTAATTGAAAGGAACGGACAAAATGCTTATATAATTATTATATAAATACACAAAAACATGTCTATTCTGCGCAGTTCTATTCTGCGCAGTTCTATTATGTCGCGGTTCTATTATGTCGCGGTTCTATTCTGCCCAGTTCTATTATGTTGGACCTTGAAGGTTCCGCTAAACAGCGAGCAGTACGACACTCCACGTGCACGCCTCATTCGACGAGGCCCATTATTCACTTTTTCTATACTTTTTGCTAAAAAAAAAACTATAAAAATATCATCAAACAACTTCATAACGTTTTAAAAAAGGTTTATAAGTATCAACACATTTTGAAAATTCTTCTCCTCGTAGATTTTCCGCTATCGGACTCCCATTTTCAGCCCTTTTCCTAATGTGAATGTTTTCAGATGGTTAAACTTGATGAGGTTGCAAATGAAAAGTACTTCCCACGTGGTGGAAGTAGTGAAAAACCGAGATCATCGAAAAAGTTGAGCAATGAAGAGCCATCGTCTAAAAAAGGACTGAAGGTGTGTTTCTCTTTCCATTCCAGTGAGAATCTAATATTTACAGAGAAAGTCTGCGGCTCCAGAAGAAAGTGAGGTCAAGAAGATTAAGGAAGAGGCTTGCTGGATCCCCAAGGTGGATGATAACATGTTCATTGAAGGTCTCACAGGTCTTGGAGTCGTGTCAGATGTAAGACTAATAAGTATTCTTCATAGATTTATTATTCGCTTTAGGTATTCGAAGATGCAATCATTCTGCACACTCCGGCTGCTCAAAGTGTTCGAATCGACGTCTCAGAAATCTCGAAAAAGTTCTCAGAGCTGATAAACGCAGAGAAACTCGAGATGAAAGACGCTTTCCAAGTCGGTCAGATGGTTCCCTTCAAAGTGATTACCAAGAAGAACAAAGGAGAACGAGGAAAAGTGAAAGGAACGTGTAATCCTGTCAAGCTGAACAAGCATCTTTCCCCGAATATGCTCGTGGCAGGCCTAGTGCTTCATACGGCGGTCATCAGCATCGAAGAGAAAGGAGCCATTCTCGACGTCGGTCTCGATCAAATCACCGGCTTTATTGAGAAAAGTCAGTTCCCGGCTGCCGGATTGCGTGAGGGAATTCCACTCATTGTAAGAATTCTCTCCACGACTTCTCGTGTTGTCAAAGTGACTTCTTTTGTTGAACAGGTAACACCACTCTTCATAATTTCTTATTTTGATGGCTTTTCAGGACAATCTGAACATGGCAAGTTGCGAGAAACTGCAATTGAACCATCTGATGCCTGGAACGATTCTTGAGTGCGAGCCGACTGGAGATGCCACTACCGCCGGAATCATTGTGAACATTGGAAACGGACTAAAGGGAGTGCTACCCCGCCGCAACTTGCCGCCACGTCTACGCGAGAATCCGGAGAAGCTCGGAAAGGCGATCCGCGCGATCGTCATGTTCTGTCAGCAGAACTCGAAAGTTCTCGTTTTGAGTGCTCATCCGGATATTGTCGCCGTCAGTCGCATCGAAAAACGCATCTCATTCGAAGGAGTTTCAATCGGAGACAAGGTCCAGTGCACCGTGATCGATGTGATCGTCTCGAAAGGTATCGTCTACTTCACTCTTCCGCCCACCGATGGAAAGAAGTCTCTGGTCACTGCCGTCGCGAAACGTGGTCTTCTGGAGAAGCCAGATAACGTCGTCAACGAGTACAAAATAGGACAAGAGATGACGTGCCGCGTGACAGGATATCGATATGCCGAAAGAGCACTGATTGTGTCAAACAGAAAGGATATTATCCAGCAGAAGATCACTACTTTCCAAGTGAGTTCGAACCATTCTGAAGCCTTTTCAATTCTGCACTTCAGGACGCCAAATGCGGAGATATTCTGGATGCTAAAGTTCACCACGTTGCGAAGAGTGGAGTTCACTTCATCGTTTGCACCTTCGTCAAGGCATTCGCTCCATTGAGCCAAATCTCTGACTCCCCGATCCCTCTTCCAAAACTCAAGGCCAAATATAAAATTGGAACAGAGGCCAAGGTCCGAGTGTGGCAAATCTGCGAAAAACGACGCAATCTGATCGTTTCGTGCCGCGAAAAGCTGCTGGCTCTCAAGGCCCCTTCAGCTAACTTTGTAGAGGAGTTGGAAGTCGGAAAGACTATGCCGTGCGTCATCCGAAAAATCTTCCCGACTGGTGTCATTCTGCTCGCCACCTACAACAATATCGGAGGAGTTTTGCGCAAAGAATCGGCAGTTCACTTGCCGGGAACCCCCAAAGTTGGCGACTATGTAGAAGCCAACGTGGAGAAGATCGAAGAGGGAAGCCGAGTTGTTTTTGTACTCGGTGATATCAAAAGCAGCGGAGCAGCCGCGGAAGGACAGAACTCTGAAAAGAAGCTGGTGCAGAAGCCGAAGCCAGCGGACGGAGGAATTGGAATCGGCAAGATTTACAAGGGAACACTGACTGCGAACAAGGGAGAAAAGGCCCATGCCACGTTCACTGGAGAAGAGAAGAAAGAAGTGTTCGCTTCAGTCGACGATTATCTGCTCTCCGACCTGTTGGATGCACCAATTGGACTCACCAAGAGACTTCTCACTGAAGGAAAAAAAGAAATTGAGAGAATCGTCCCAATGGGAAAGCTAGCAGCCGTGAACAGAGTTTGTGTGAAGCGATCCGTAGCTCTATTTGTGAAGGACATGAAGGTTCCGGAGAAGTTGGACGAGCTGAAGAAAGATCAAGTAGTCATCGGAGTCGTCGGACAGATCATCACGAATATCGGAGTTTTTGTGGAATTGGTCGGTGGAAGCGGTCTTGTTGGACGTATTCTCGAAAGGAAAGGTGCAAAGAAAATGAGCGAGCTTCTTGAAGTTGGTCAGGTTGTTATTGGAAAGATTGTGAATATCGATACGACGAAGAAGTTCTTCACTATTGATCCATGCGTATGTTTTGGCAACCCAATGCTTATAATTTCTGTTTCATTTCAGACAGACATGAGAAACGGAGAGAAAGTGCTCGAAACCTACGCACTTCCCCTTTTGGAATCTATCATTGAAGAGGTGAAATGGCTCGCCGAGAATGCGAAGCTTCCCGCTCCAGGTACCTCAGTGAATGCGAAAGTTACGAAAGAGCTGGATGACTTGACACTTGTGGAATTCGAGCACAACGGACGGAAAGTGGCTGGAGTAGTGCACAAGAAGGCCGGACAAGCAGAAGCCGTTGAGAACACGCCAGCAAAGAAGAAGAAGAAGGCCACGAAGTCTCTCATTGTTATCGACATCAACCACTCAACCAACGAAGTTGTCTTGGCAGCTCCTTCAACGGATTCTGCTTACATTGTGACTGTTCGTCGTGATTATTTGTGTGCGGTCTCTTCGAACGACCTCGTTTATTTGCCAACTCGCCTTCATCCGAATCATCTTCCACCAACCGAACAGACAATTAAAATTCATGACATCGTTGATTTGAGCGGACAGAGGAAGATTGGCGAAGGAGTGAGCATCGCCACGAGAGGAGGAGGAGACGTGGATGATGTTACCAGAGCGACTCGGGTGCTCAAAGAATTCATTGGAGAGACGAAGAAAACGGAGAAAAAGGAAGAGAAAGAATCCTCACTGAAACCGATCAGTATCAAAAACTTCGGAACTTACGAGGGAGTCGTTATTGGACAAGTTCAAGGAGAACAGAATCAGAAAAAGAACTCTCTGTTCGCTGAAATCCGTCTTCCTGGAGACAATATCGGACGTCTTCATGTTTCCGAACTGCCGCCAAATCTTCCAAGTTCCGAGAATGTCCTTGACGATTTTGTGAAGCGAAACTTCAACAAGAAGGTCTACGTTCGAATTATTGGCTTCCAGAAAGCTGGGAATGCTGGAAAGGTTGCCGAACTCACGATGATCCCGTCGAAGATCCAGGCTGGAAAGGTACGCGCATCCGTGCTCTCCTACAAATCCAACTACAACGTCGGCGATCTTGTACGCTGCTTCGGAGCTGCCACGTTGACTGATAATCAGGAAGTGAGAGTGGAAGTGAATCCGATTTGGAACGGAAAGATCTCGCGTGAGAATCTGTCTGACGATCTGAAGTTGAAGTCCGCAGAAGATGGAATTGTCGATTTGACTCTTGCGAAGGGAGAAATGAGAGAAGCGAAAGTTATTGCTGTTGACAGAAAGCACATGTCTCTGAGTCTGTCGCTGGACGTCAAAAAGACGCAAAACAAGTTCGTCGTCGGAAACGCAGTCACCGGACGCATCTTCTTCTCTTCCAAAACTGGAATCCGTCTGAAGCTGTCTTCTGGAGAACAAGCCAATTTGACGCCTACTGGAATCACGGACAAGTACGAAACTGTCGAAGAGACTATTGAGAAGCAGCTAACCGACGGAAAGCTGGTCGAAGTAGTCTGTGCAAAAGTTCAGAGACATCCGAAGCGGTTCTTCGTTGTGTTGAAAGAGAGATATTCCGGAACGAGTAACGAGCACAGAAAGCTCATTCTCGACGCGACGACAATCGAAGTGGGCGCCAAACTGGACGGAATCGTTGAGAATCCTTCGAAGAGGTCGTTGTTCATCGAGTTGGGACCAGGAATCTCGGGACGTATCCCGGTAAACGAGGAGAATCAGGATCTGTAAGTCTATGGCATAAACTGTGCAATAACTTTATTTTCTGTCATTTTCAGATTGGAAATCGGTTCAAACAGTGTCGTTCGGGTGCAGGTGGTCAAGAAGACGAAACAAGAGATTGTTCTGAAACTCGAGGACATTCTCATAAGAAAGTGGACAGTGCGGGGAAGCAGAAAAAGGCAAGCAACGAAGAGCGAAGAGAATCCTTCGAAGGTGGCATTGCTCGAGGAGGACCATAAAAAGGAGAAAATCGTAGTCGAAGATCCAGGATTCGACTGGTCGAACAAGGGATTCCGGAATGAGGATCTTGCTGCAGTTGGAAAATTGACAAGCAATTCGGAAGAGAAAGAAGAAGAGGAGAGCGATGTGGACGAGGATGGAGAGGATGAAGAAGAAAAGGAAACCGACGTGTCCGACGAGGAGGAAGAGGCTTCCGATGGGGAAGAAGAGGATGAGAAGGTCGAGCTGATAGAGAAAAGCGAAGAAGAACACTCGAGACTTGTGCGCAGCGATCCAAATTCTGCGATTCATTGGATTGAATACATGAGCTTGTTTGTCGAGAAATCTGATTTGACAGCTGCCAGAAAAACCGCCGAAGAAGCTCTCACAGCCATCAATCCAACGTAATTGTAATATCTCTTGAACTGTCCCAACTCTTATTTTTCAGTGAACTGGAAGAGCTCCTGAAGATGTGGACGGCCTATTTGAACATGGAAGTGGCGTACGGAGACGCGGCAACTGTCCAGAAGGTGTTTGAGCGCGCTTGCCGAAATGCAAACTCGTACACCGTTCACAAGACTTTGGCGAAGATCTATCAAAAGTTCAAAAAGAATGCCGAAGCCACGCAGATTCTGGAGCAGATGGTGAAGAAGTTCCGTGCGAATGAGCTGGAAGTGTGGACTCTGCTCGCTGAGCATTTGTTCACTCTAAAGGAGCAGAAGGCGGCCAGAGAGCTGCTCCCAAGGGCTTTGAAGAGTGCGCCCAAAGCCCAACAGCGTGAGTATTCACCCAAAGTTTCACAACTTTTCGCTGCATCCAAATGTTTTTTCACCACATTCCCATTTCAGATGTCCAAATCATTTCAAAGTTTGCCCAACTTGAGTTCAAATTGGGAGATGCCGAACGTGGAAGAACTCTCTTGGAAGGACTCGTTACCGCCCACCCGAAAAAGACGGATCTTTGGCTCGTTTACGCCGACGCAGCTCTCAAACACCTGGGAATTGAGCCCGCGCGGAAAGTGCTCGAACGAGCATGCAACCTCGGACTGTCGATTCACAAAATGCGTCCGCTGTACAAGAAATGGCTGGAGATGGAGAACAAGCACGGCGATGCGAAGGCTGTCGAACTCGTCAAGTCGAAGGCCGAAAAGTTCCTGCAATCAGTGGCCGATAATGTGCTTGAAGAGGAGGATTAACTTTATCACCTTTTCTGTTTTGTTTTTGTTGAAAATTATTTTTGTTTTGTGTTATTTTGTTTTTGAAATATCCGTTTTTCTCCGTTATTCATTGTTACTTTTAATACTCATTTGTTCTGTTACTCTACTTCTCTCCATTTGTTGAAGATTTTTAAGTGAAAGAAATAAAATTGAAAGTGAAAGCATTATAGTTTTTCCAATCATCTGTTCTTCTTCAGATGCCGCTACTTTCCCAATTGTAATGGTCACGTGAGTCATCGCGCGTGCCCCAGAATGTCTGCGGCTGAAACGGTACCGCCCGTCAAAGGGCTCCGTTCTTGCTACGACAAACTGCGTCGCGCCGTCGGAAACATCCCGATGGAAACGTCGAAATCGACGAAACTGCAGAATTTGTCAAGCCGTCGGATATCAGAGATCCTCCCGAATCTGTATTTGGCAGGCCGGACTGTCTCGCAGAATTCAGAGCTTCTCAAAGAGAAAAATGTGACGGTAGGCGTCGGAACAGCTTCTGAAGGTCATTCCGAAGAAGATTGCAGACAGTAATAAATGTGTCGGACCGGGAAGTTCCCAATTACCAACAGAATCATCCCTCAGTTCGCAATTACAAGTTCTATCCGATCTCCGACACAGCCAACTCCAAGTTCGATGAAATTGTGGAAGAAGCCGTTCGACTTATTCATGTCTCCAGACTCAACGGAGGTTCTCTTTGCAGTCTTCCAGCCGACATCTCAATCGGTTTTTCTTCCAGAGGCCGTTCTCGTGCACTGCTTTCTCGGTGTCTCCCGAAGTGCCACTCTCGTCGCTTTCTATCTCATCTCGGCGTTCGAAATGAAATGGAAAGACGCCGTCGACTTTGTCCATCACAGAAGGTCGTCTGTCAATCCGAACTTTGGATTTCTGCACCAATTGAAGATCTTTTCGAATACAGTAAACTCCGTTCCTGGTTCATCATCCATTAGTACTGCTTTCAGAAAGCAAAAGAGATACGCCAACAACTGACAAGCGAACGATGTCTCCAAATGCGTGAATCCGATTGTGACGTCATCAAAAAGTATCTGCCTCTTGCCGTGCTCCAACTCTGAATCTTTCCGCTTTTCTTCTGTACACTCCTTTCCAGTGCTTTCAATGCCAAACTGATACTCAATGTTAATTACGTACAATTTGCTTCTATTTCATTCTGAATGTAATTATAAAGTTGCTTTTCTTCTCTGAGTGTTTTCTCATTTTTTCTTAGTTTGTCGTACTGTGTGACTTATCTGCCGTGTTCCTTCTCATTTCTCGACTAACACTGCTTTTAGTTCGATCAGAAAATGGCTCTGACCGAGGAGCAACGTCAGATTGTCGCCAAGAATCGGGAGGAGGCTCTGAGAAGGGCGGCTCTCAGAATTGAAAAAGAAAAGGTACTCGAAATTGAAATGGAAATTGAAGAAGCCTCTGTTGATGAGAACTTCAGAAAGAAGCAGCCGCCGCTGCGACCGCTTCCACCTCAAAACCAACCACTTCTCAGAATGTTCCGAAGATGTTGTTCCCTCCTCCGAAACAGAATCGACAGGTTTGCATCAAAAAAGATTAGGGGAGAATTCAGACGCATTTGCAGCTGATGAAAACAGCCTTCAGCAAACAGTCGACACTGAACAAGTTCATACAGAAACCCGAGACAAATCACGTTAAACCGACAATCGATGTGAAGATTAAGATTGACACGGACAGGACGGTCAAAGTCGCCATTCAGAAGTGTTTAATTCAAATGAGATTTGCTCTTTTCAGATCGAATTCTATCCGTATCACTCGGCGGTTGTCGACCTGATAAAACAAGTGCCCAGCCGGAATTACGAGCCGACGAAACGGTTGTGGACGTGTTCGATCAACGACGTGAACACCGTGAATAACCTTCTGAAGAACGCGACCGCCGTGAATGTGAATATCGAATCGCTTCCTCCGAACGTCATCAATCTTTTGAACTACAAACCGAAAGCAGCTCCGAACGATTTGAGCACAGTTATGGACCCGGGACTGATCGAACGGCTTTTCCCTTACCAGAAGGACGGAGTTCGATTTGCATTGGAAAGGGACGGACGGCTGTTGTTGGCGGACGAAATGGGATTGGGAAAGTCCGTGCAGGCACTCACCATTGCCAGATATTACAAGTACACTGAGCCCACGACGTCACTCTTCTCACCTTTTTCATTTCAGAGCCGACTGGCCCCTTCTTATCATCTGTCCCGCCTCTGTGAAAGGCGCCTGGAAGAAGCAGATCAACATCTTCTTCCCCATAATTCAACGCATTTTTATTGTCGACAAAGGCTCCGATCCTCTTCCCGATGTACGAACTTCGAACACTGTGGCCATCATGAGCTACGAGCAGATGGTTCTAAAGCATGATATTCTCAAAAAAGAAAAATACAGCACGATCATCTTTGACGAATCGCACATGTTGAAGGACGGAAAAGCGCGCCGGACGAAAGTGGCCACCGAGTTGTCAAAGATTGCCCTCCACGTCATTTTGCTCTCTGGAACTCCCGCCCTTTCTCGACCGTCCGAATTGTTCACTCAAATCCGAATAGTCGATCACAAACTGTTCACGAATTTCACCGACTTTGCCATGCGATACTGCGACGGAAAACAGGGAAAGTTCGGTCTCGAATCGAAAGGCTGCTCGAACAGTGAGGAACTCGCGGCGGTCATGTTTAAGAGACTCATGATACGCCGCCTCAAGACCGATGTGCTCAAGGATCTTCCAGAGAAACGAAGAGAAATCGTTTATGTGTCCGGACCAACAATCGACGCCCGAATGGAGGATCTGCAGAAGGCGAAGGCTGCTTACGATCTGGTCAACGCACAAGATCGGTCCAAATCCCACGACTGTTTGCTAGAATTTTACAATCTGACGGGAATTGTGAAGGCAGCCGCGGTCTGTGAGCACATCCTCGAGAACTACTTCTATCCGGACGCACCGGCGCGCAAAGTGCTCATCTTCGCTCATCATCAGATCGTTCTGGACACAATTGAAGTGGAAGTGAAGAAGAAGAAACTGGGATCTATCCGAATCGACGGAAAAACGCCTTCCCATCAGAGAACCGCTCTCTGCGACTCATTCCAAAACAACGACAACGTCCGTGTGGCGGTTCTCTCGCTCACAGCTGCCGGAGTCGGAATCACTCTCACCGCTGCCTCTGTCGTCGTTTTCGCTGAAATCCACTTCAATCCTGGAATCCTCGTGCAAGCCGAAGACCGAGCACATCGAGTTGGACAAAAAGACAGCGTCTTCGTGCAGTATCTGATTGCGAAGAAGACCGCGGACGATGTGATGTGGAATATGGTGCAACAGAAACTCGACGTGCTTGGACAGGTCTGACACACTAGGCCAGATCTTGAGAATATCATGCTTACAGGTGAATCTGTCCAGCGACACGTTCCGCACAGCCGACAAAATGCACCTCCGCTTCACGGATCCCTCTCAACCAAGTATCGCCGAGTACATGCAGAAGACGCCGGACGCGTCGATCGCAGAGTGGGAAGATCCAGCAGAACAGGAAAAAGTGGAACTGAACGACGACGACGACTTTGATGTAACATGCGACTCGCCTGCTCCGAAAAGAGCCAAGAACTGAACTAAATCACTATCCACGGTAAATCTCATACATTTGTAATTGAATCTCAAGCATCTTATCGAACAGCCGGCATTGTAATCACTATACGAATAGTCCCACATCATTCAGGGTGACCTCTTGCGGGGTACACACTGCGCCCTCCTCTCGCTTATCTCATCTCTTGCTCTTTTAGCACAATTAACGAATACAAACATACAAACATACATACAGTTGTCTGAATTGATCATTCGACAAGCTTTGCGATGGAAATTCGTTACACTCTTGCCTTTATATAGTTACAGTGTGTTTAAGAAAACCCGTCAAACTGAAAGACTCGTGGCATATCGGAGTAGGAGAGGAATAGACGAAAAAACGGTGGGGAAAGGGAATCGAAATGGAGGCGGTCGGAGGATCATATAGTGAAGAAGCGGGTATCGGAGGGAAGCAGAGATCGTTACGGGTATCGTTGGTAGTCGACATTCTGCCGGTTCGGATTGGAGACCGTTTGAGCCGGAGGATAGTGCTGTTGATTGTAATGAAGATCTTGCGATGCATGAGGCTGTTGTCTCTCGTGCTGATGACGATACGACGGAGCAGAAGACGGGGATGGAGTGACGGACCTCCAGTACGGATTGTACGGAGGATACGTCGGCTGAGGTGCTCTGGCCGGATCGCGATGATTGGGGTAGTGCTGTGCTCTTGGCGGATGGACTGTGGGCGGAGTGGTCCGCCATCGGTTGGTCGAGCTCAGTTCCTGATACCGTTTGAGCACTTCGTCCCGCCGGCGGAGCTCCTCTTCCCGCAGCTCTTTGAGTTCTTGTCGACGAGCTCTGAAAGTGATGTTATAACACGACTGTGAGTGATTCTCACTCCGAACTCACTCTCTCCGCTGCTCCTCCTTCCTCAATCGGTCTTCTCTTCTCTTCTTCTTTTTCTCTCTTCGTCTCTTCTTTTCTGCCAACAATCGCGCCTTCTCGGCCGCATCCATCGCCACCTCCACCTTGGCTCGTAGACTGAAAATGCGCAGGTACTCCCGGATGCCAATGACCGAAACTCACTTGGAAATACGATGTGGATTCGGAGGTTTTGTGGGGTTCTGCGGACGGAATAACGGATGGCTGGGAGGCTGATGGAAGAGGGAAGCGACCACGAGATCCGTGACATCCTGCAAAGAAATTAGTTTAGTTGTGAAATGAAATGGAATATTTACATTTCCATTCGGATGGATCGGATGCCGCTGACGATCCAACTCATGGCGCACAACGAGAAAGTGACTTGCCTGAAAGAAAAAACACAAAATTTTTGGTCATTTCTGTGTATTCCACTTACTTTCCGTCGCTTTTTAGAGTTCGGACCTTTCCGGGGCTTTCCACTCCGCCGAATTTCGATATACCTGAGAGAACATCTGATTGGAAGTTCGCTCTATTGAGAACACTAACCAGGGATTGTTTCTGTTTCCATAAGCACAAGAAGAATACAAATTGTAGTAGTTCTCCATCATTTCCTCGACGAACACACATTCGGTCGAATAGTTCGATGACGGCTGAAATGCATTCTTCACGCGGTCAGTCTCAGATGCTTTCAGGTACTCACCGTCGCGTACAACCTTCCAGAAGGATCCATACAAATAAAGTTTTTCGTCTCGACGCCCCGAATCGAAACGAGACTCATCGCCACCGAAATGAACTCAACTATGCTGAACTTGGAGTTCTCGTCCTTCGTCCCATGCACTTTCACTTGCGTCGAACCGTCTTCTTCGCTTTCGAAAGGCAGCAGTTCAAGCCAGGTGCCCGAGCGGCAGAAGAGGGCTCCGCGACGACGACTGCAAAGAATTCTGGAGGTGAAAAGAGGAAAGACGAAGACTCACTCATCGCTCGGCGGAAATCCTTCTTCTTCTTCTTCTTGCAGACTCTTCTGAAACCAACAGTCCCTGTCTAACTACCGTACTCTTCCTCCAACTCACTCTGATCCTCTCCACTCGGTACGGTGCGCATGAGTTGATTCTGTCGGTCACAAAATTCGAGCTATAAAATCCCTGAAATAAATCATTCCTTGCTCATATCATCCCATTCCCATTGGCTCTCTCACCGCCAAAAACGGAGTGACGGGAGTGGTTAGGAAGTTGGAAGTGGCTGCTCCTCCGTATGAAACTATCGATGAGGCGGCAGGAACGGCCATATATTCATCTGAGAAAACGAGAAAATGGTCGGAATGCGAGAGGAAGTGTGAGTCAACAATCGGAGCAAAGGGCAAGTTGGTCGCGGGGGAGATTCGGGAGCAAACAAGACGGTCCGCCTCCTTTTCTGGCACGAGTTTGCACTCGATATCAGGCGGCTTTTGCACTGTGCAAAAAGGCGAACCAGTGTGGGAAAAGAAGGTAAATAAACAGGAAACGAGGAAGAATTACGGAAGAGGTCCAGTGGGATTGCAAAGATCGGAACGTCCTGCAAGAGGTGGGCACAGAGATTACGGTACTTTAAAGTGAAGCTGTGGAAAGACAGAAGACGACTGTAAACAAAACGAAACCAAACGAATCGCCCACGGAATAACTGTGATCGGAGGCAATTAGAAGACTGGAAAAGACGGCGAAAATGGCAAAACGAGCTGTGAAATTTAGCGATGAAGGTGGCGAAGAGAAGCGACGGACACGACGGGATGGGTAATTGAGGGGGGAAAAGAGCGAGGAGCAGGCGATGATAATTGATAATCAATGGGATAGACTCGATGGATACGGGTCCCGCGCGCGCGTTGATCGAGTGCTGCGACGCGGAGGAGACGGCAGAGAGCCCTGGACAGTTGGCTCCGGGGACTCATGGCTCCCGCTCTCTTGCTCTTATCACAAACCGAGTCCCCCTCCCCTGCCGAAACAAGACTGCTCGGATTACCCAACAGAATGAGAGGGTGGCTGCTCTTCTTCTGCAGGTTGATGTTTCACTCCACAAACTTGTTCTTCTTGTGCTGAAGGGAGGACGAAGGAAGAAGGACGAGGATGAGACAATTTGACACCGATTCTCGGGTGACATGTCGATAACGAGCTGAATGGGACGACTGTGAGGGAGGAGGTTCCTCTGGCCAAACATTACGGAGAAAGGGAAGAATGAAAAGCAAAGTACACGAGAGTTTGACCTGAAATGATACAGTAGCTAGGAGGTTTCAGAAGAGTAAAGGTCTAGCATGACGAGGAAGTTTGTTTGAACAGATAAAGGAACAAATGGCACAAGCACACGGCCACACTTTGCCACCAAGAGTTACTTTATCGAAAAAAACGTTTGGTTGAAGTCCTTGTGCCCCGTCATCTGTCACCCGAAGAGTTCATTCGGCATTCCGGATGCGTGCACAGATAATCACTCCCAGCGGAGCCGCCTGATGACGTCGAACTATACTAGCTGGAGGCCAAAAGCGCGATCAAGCAATAATTGACATGAACTGACAGGACTGCTGCCTCTTGTTTACCAGAAAACACGTCTGTGTGATCGGTCTATCTACCTGATCACAAACGAACAAGTTGTAAAAGTTGTCAGGAAAGAAGTGGGGGTGATGTAAAGTTGAGGAGAAGAGCACACATCGGTCGGACGGATCCGATTCGTCCGAAGACGTCAGAATGAAAGAGTGGAAGCAGTTGGGTGAATAAGTTATTGGCGAGAGGGCGGAGGGCTTTTAACTCTTTGCGAAAGTGTTCGAGGAGGCGAAGAGCAAAAAGAGTTTCGTCCTTGGGGTCGCCCAAGAGTGTCGCTGCTCCGGATGAGTTTCACGGGCTCTCGGGGGACTGATTTGTCACCTTTTTTGATAAGTGGACGAAGCGGTCGAGAGGGGAAGGCAGAGTGACGGGCGGACGAAACGGACGGACGGTAGAAGAACGAAAGAGGGCGGAAGTGAGTCAACTGAGGAAGCAAAATGAACAATTCCATTGGGATGACGTGTTTTTGGAACAACTGTAGACGTGGCTCTTTTAAAAGAAGTTGTATAGCTAGTATGTCTCAATTTCCAAGGAAGGAAGAGGAACTTGTGACTCGACTGCTTCGAGGTTCAAATGAACTTTGAAAACGGGAGATCATGTATTTTGACACCTCGGCGAGGGCAGAGAGGGCGTGAGAGAGTGTCTCGATGAAAAACACAATTGACGTCGCAACTGAAGAAGAAGAAGCAAAGTTGGTGGATGACCTGGGTACGCGGGAGTCTGTCGTCTGCAGCCGGCAGCTGACGCCTTCCCTCCGATTTCTCCGGACACCTTGTGCCAGTAGTGACGTGGCAAAGAGATTAATGAGAAGAAGGCGCTGGAGGCGAAAGAAGTGGCGGGACGCTCGCGCGATCCGCGCTTGTCTCGACACAAATCTGGCCGGGAAGTGGTGGAAATGAGAGAGGAGATTGGGACGGGCGATACGGTGGGCACGGTGCCAATGAGGATCACGCGAGACAGGCACACCCAGGCTGTTGATTGATGCGGACGAAGTGGGGGAAGAGGACGTATGCAAATGGAATGGGCCGCCCAAAAAATGAGCGAATGACGAGCGAATCGAATCGGAGAGGGTGTTAAGGGTGATGATATACATGAGAATCCGAGGCAGGCACGGTGTTCCCATCACAATTTTATGCAAAAAGTCAAAGTTGTGGGGTGGGAGACTTCGATTTCCAGGATGGTTGCCTTTGACCTCATTATTAACTCACATTCATAACTACCGTATCCTTCCCCTCAATAACCAAACCAGTCCAAACAATAACTCTTCGCAAAGAGTTTTCAACTTTTCCCGCAAAAAAGAATCCTGCCGAAAAGCGATAAATCTTTGAATGTTTTGGGATGGCACGAGCGTCGACGGACGGGCGGTCCCTCCCGCCACTCGTAAATGTACCGTAGACCACCCGAACCGGTCAGTTTACGTTGCTCCGAGTGGCTCGTAAAGCTCTGCTCCCGGCGCCTTAATGATTGTGCACTTTCCTTCTTTCTTTTGGCTCGTAAACCCGCAGCTGTGCGCCAAAGCGAAAAAGAGAAGAAAGAGGACGGGAAAAGTTCGGAAAAAGATGAGGACGACTTTGGCAACGTCTTCAGTATCATCTGGAGGTTGTAGACGATTGTATAACACGGTTTTTATTTTTATTTGTTGCGCGCGCGGACGGAAAACGCATGTTTAATGACGGCGAAGAGGAGGAAAATTGAGGAGAGATCGAGGGAAAAAAGCACTGAAACTCAGGGACAATCGTTGGTTTTTAGACGTTCTGTGGTTGCAAAAGTTTGCGATGTTGTATTCAAGTTCGCGTGTGGTTTTTTGCGAAAGCCGAAGAATGTTGCAGCGGAGAACATGGCTCAATCAAGGCGCCAAATGACCTTAGGCAGTTCAGTTCGTCGCAAAAATCCGTCGAAATTCGATTGTTTCCCCCTGCTTCCTCGTTTTCTTTTAGCGGATTTAGCAGAAAAGAGAAAATGGTTCGAAAGG
This sequence comes from Caenorhabditis sp. 36 PRJEB53466, assembly GCA_946814055.1. Taxonomy (NCBI): domain Eukaryota; kingdom Metazoa; phylum Nematoda; class Chromadorea; order Rhabditida; family Rhabditidae; genus Caenorhabditis; species Caenorhabditis sp. 36 PRJEB53466. The sequence goes on from CAMPFS010000003.1 coordinate 2,604,283, forward strand.
GACATGAAAGAAACAGGGAAAGATCAAGAAGTGAGGTATCTGGACGGATGTTCGCAAGAGACAGAGACAGAATAAACGTGGATCGGCCCGGGACGTGGCGAGTCGAGTGCCAACTGCCGCCAGCGGATAATGTCTGGCTTCTGGTTGCAATGAAACCAAAACATGAGAGCAGTGACGTCAGGGCGACACCGAAATGATACGTCAATTTGACACCAGATGATTTGTTTTCTGATTTGAGCGACGAAGTGATGACGATCAAGCACTTCTGGGAACTGGAGACATGTGTTCCGACCGACCGAAGAGTTTCGTGCAGAAAGGAAACGGGATAATATCAGGGCAGGGCCAACGTAAGTTGATATATGTAACAGGACCTACATGACTCAAAAAATAAGACTTTAAACTTATTTTCGCTATGTGCAAACCCCACTCCTCGCCTTCTCTGAAACCGGAGAAAATCGCACTTGAACCCTCATTTAGTTTGTAAAAATGGAACATTAGATGCGATGTTCTTGAGGTCGAAAATCTCTTTGCAAAAATGGTTTAAGTGTGAGCGATTCTCTAGCCAACACTTTTCTGCTCCAGGTAATTGCACGCTCGGATTAACGGGAGGTTTCTCTTCATCTTCATCCGTTTCTTTCTTTTTCTTTCTTTCTTTCTCCGTGTGCTCTCATTTTCCGAATGTTTCGCTCGTCATTCCTCATTTCGCACACAAATGGCATCTTCTTCCGTCAAACAGTGAGTCTTTTCGCATGTTTCTTCACGTTTGGAGCCGTCTGTTTGTCCCGAAGCGCTTGTCAATAATGCTCAAGCCCCTGCGCCCCACGCGTCTCTTTTCTCTTTCTCCGTTCCGAAAACAAGTTCCGCTTCCGCTATTCTCCACTTCCTAAAAGATTCTCATCTTTTTGTGTCCCTAAAAGTTAGTTGAATAGTCTGTTTTCATTACAATTGAAATGATTTTAGACACAGATTAGAGCGTTTTGTCTATAAATTGTCACAGAAAGCATTGTCGATGTGCGTCTCTCTTCGGTCTTCCCTCGATCAGAATGTAGATTTCGTTGAAACTGTCTCGTCCGCAACACGCCACGCGTGATAACGATAAGGACGCACGAGGCGAAGGGCAAGAACTATTAAAGATGGCGTTATCAGTCCTTCAGCATATAAACCTGTATTTCAGTCCGAATCATCAATGTTTGATTCCGATAACAGAGTAGCCGGTGGTCACAATTGCACACAAATAAGGCTATTACTCGAGCCCGCCGTTATCGCTTGGAGCAAATTGAGCATGATGTTTGGCTTTTTAGCTGTTTTGCTGAAGCGTTTCAGCATTTTTAGCGGGAAAAAGCTAGTCGTTCTAAAGGAATTCGCTCTAGCAAAAGATCTTCCTTTCAATTTGTGCGACATCCTTCACACAGATCACGGTCTAGTCCGATCCGCTGCTCCTCCGACTCTCAGTTCTACTTTCCAATATTACATCATTTTCTGTATTTCGTGACCAGAAAACCATTACAAAAAACGCTTTGCCCCGCCCCTCCGGTCCCCTTCTGCAGTCGCCTCCTGCACATTCCATCTCAGAACCATTAGATCAACCGCCCTCGCTCTCTTTCTCTCCGTTATCATTCTACAAATTCTTCTTCTATCTTGCAGAATGCTTTCCTCCCTTCGTCGCCTTGTTCCTTCCCCGCCACGCGGCTCGCGGTCACTCACCTCGCAACAGATCTTCGATCGCGAGAAGAAGTACGGATGTCACAACTACAAGCCGCTTCCAGTTGCTCTCGAAAAAGGGCAAGGATGCTTTGTGTGGGACGTCGAGGGCAAGAGATACTATGACTTCCTGGCCGCCTATTCTGCAGTCAACCAGGGACATTGCCATCCAAAGCTCCTCAAGGTACAGACTTAAAACTGGATTTCGTGGGAAAACGAAAAGGACGAGTGTCCTGCAGACAACAGCAGAAGTTCTAAGATCCTGTTTTCAGGTGATGCAAGATCAGGCCGCCACTCTGACGCTCACGTCAAGGGCATTCTACAACAATGTGCTCGGAGAATACGAGGAATACATCACGAAACTGTTCGGATACGACAAGGTTCTTCCGATGAACACGGGAGTGGAAGCCTGCGACTCCGCAGTGAAGTTGGCTCGTCGTTGGGCGTACGATGTGAAGGGAGTCAAAGAGAACGAGGCTGTGGTGAGCAGAGAGCGTATTCAGTTCAGAAGAAAAATAAGAATGTTCAGGTCGTGTTCGCCAACGACAACTTCTGGGGCCGTTCGATCGCCGCCATCTCCGCCTCCACCGATCCGGATTCATACGCCGGTTTCGGTCCCTACGTTCCTGGATTCAAGACGGTTCCGTACAATGATCTGAATGCCGTCGAGGAAGCCGTTTCGAACAAGAACGTCGCCGCGTTCATGGTGGAGCCGATCCAGGGAGAAGCCGGAGTCGTCCTCCCGGATGCCGGATACTTGAAGGGAGTCTCTGAGATATGCAAGAAGCACAATGTGCTCTTCATCACCGACGAAGTGCAAACCGGATTGGGAAGGACTGGAAAGCTTCTGGCTCACTATCACGACAACGTCCGGCCGGATATCGTAATTCTGGGAAAGGCCCTGTCCGGTGGAGTTTATCCAGTGTCTGCGGTGCTCTGCGACGACAACATCATGATGAACATTAAGCCAGGACAGCACGGATCCACCTACGGAGGAAACCCTCTCGCCGCTAAGATTGCCATCGCTGCTCTCGAGGTAAGCACTATTGGAAGTACAAGAACGTGAAACTTGAACTTTTTAGATCCTTCAAGAAGAAAAACTTGTGGAGAACTCCGCGGCGATGGGAGATCTTCTGATGAACAAGCTGAGGACGTTGCCGAAGGACGTCGTCTCTGTCGTCCGCGGAAAGGGACTCTTCTGCGCCATCGTGATCAACAAAAGTTAGAACTTTTCTTCGTCTTCTTCCGTTAAAACTTGCTCACTTCAGAGTTTGACGCGTGGCAAGTGTGCTTGAAGCTGAAGGAGAACGGTCTTTTGGCGAAGAACACGCACGGAGACATCATCCGCTTCGCCCCGCCCCTCTGTATTAACAAGGAGCAAGTGGAGCAGGCGGCCGACATCATTATAAAGACGATCACCGAATTCGCTCGCAACCAGTGATTTCCTCTCTTTCTCTTTTCTCGTTTTTTGTTCTCACGATCCCAGATGCTGGTACATTGAAAGCATTCGAAATGACACAACCATTTTTGCGTATCGCAAAGACCTCTCGCAATGTAATAAAAAAAAGTTCGAGTGATATCTGCTGATCTCTGGTTTCATTTCGTCGTGTCGGGTAGTTGAAAAAAGAGACATTTCAAGGTCAATCGATCACGTGGTTTGCAAAGAAAGGCGATGGAAAGTTCAAGAAGAAGATGCTGTTCTCTTATCAAAAGGGGAACACGAGAACAGTCGGATATCTCTGTTTGTCCTCCTTCCGTCTTTGTTCTCTTCCGAAGGCCCTCCCTTGATAACCGTGCCTGTATGTGCCACCCAAATCCCCGTTTAAAAGGAGATCAACCCAAGAAACGGTAGCAGTCTTCCGTCTTCGGAAGGAAGATGTTCACTACTCTTCACCCTTCCTCTTTAGTCCTCCCCTTCTAAATTGGATTGACCGACGTCGCTTCGGATTCTTCGTGCTCAATGTGTCATATTTGCTCTAGTATGCCGTTCATCGTGCTGTCGACGTGATCGATCCCCACCCGAGGATAACACATTTAGCCGAATGTCTAATAAAATTATCGAGAACATTGGATACGTCTTGTTTCTGATGCACCATATTTCGCATCGCATGTCGTTGTCCTTCTCAACGGTTGAGAAAGCATATATATATAAGCGAGTTTGCTTTTGTTCACTCCCTCCTCGTATCAAGAACAATTCGATGAGAGCGGAAGAGGAAATAACTAAAGTACATTCAAAGAATTCGTTGTCACGTTATTATTATTATTATTATTATTTATTTATGTTGTTAACGTGAAAATGATTGGAAAATGTGGAGAGTGAGAAAAAGGAAGGCAGGGGGGTAGAATAGAATACGTATAGGCAATTCAGAAGCTGAGATTCATTTCATGCACCCATCCGAATGATTCCTTCGCTCCCTCCGCATCCAAATACTCCGCGCCGACGATCCATTCGGGATTGATGGAACGCATTTCTTCGAAGATGAAGCCGTAGTTGATCTCTCCGCGTGTATCACACGCACCTCGACGTGGAACTTGAGCTACTTGGATGTATCCTGGAAAAAAAAGACTTTGGGAGTGCGTCAGTAAACCAAATTACCAATATGTTTCTTGAGTCGTCTCATCGTCGCTCCGATTTGTCCGTTGATTTGTTGAGCATGGAAAGTGTCGTATTGAATCTTGAGGTTCTCGGAAGTGTCCTGACTGATTATCTCCAACGCCTGCTCGTAATTATTCAGATGATAGCCAGGAATGGTGTACTTGTTAATCGGCTCAATCAGACAAAGCAGGCCGTGTCTCTTCAGTTGTTCCGCTGCGAATAGAACATTTTCCGCATAGGTATGGGCTGCGTGCGCCACGTCTTCTTCGGTCTCCGGGATTCCAGCCATCACATGAACTCTGAAACGCTCTTTTTATTACAAAAAACACATGTTTCAAGATAACCTCTTGCAGTCAAGCTGTTTCGCGTACTCAATCGCCGTCTCCACACCGTTTCTGAACTCGTTCACGCGTGACTTCAGCGAAGCGAGTCCTCGGAATCCTTGCTCCCAATTCCCGGGTGGTGCGTTGATCAGCGTGTGCTTCAGACTGTGCTCATCGGCTGCTTCTCGCAGTTTACTCGCCGGCTCCGAGTACGGAATAGTCACTTCCACGAGCTTGAATCCGGCCGCCGCCGCCGCTGCGTACCTGTGAGGGGGAATGCGAAAGTTGAAGGAAAGAAGCGCTTACCTCTGGAGAAGAGGGAGATTTGTGAAAAGCATGGTCAAATTGGCAGCCACTCGGTTAGCACTCATTTTTATCAGATTCCGAGGTGTCTGTCGTCTTCTGAATCATTTTCTATATAAAACCGCTTGATAACGACACTCCAAAGAAACAGAGATCGCCTTGTTTATCGGTCGATAAATGACAACAAAGTTCAGAAGAGTGAGCGAAGAACATAATAATCGGATGACGTTGGCAACATTTTCGTCTCTACCGCAATGCCACGTGAAAACCCGGCCGCGACCGTGAGCATTTCAACTTTAACAATGAATTCACGATAGAACGCGATTGCCAGAAAGGGAACAACAAATCTATCTTCAATTATTAAATGCGAAACGTAAAGAAAAAACTTATCAGAGATTGAGAGAATAAAGAGAGAGAGAGAGATACAATTTTCAAAATAAACCACTAAATCAATGCTTTAATAGCGAAAAACCACTATAGATTACAGGCAGAACAAGATTTCCTGCAGACAATAGCTCGAACTTCGCGCCGTTGACAATACGAGAACAGAGCCCAGAAGCGGCAGCGCCACGTCAGATCTTCGCACGGTTCCGTCTGAAAGGCTTGGGGTTCGGCTAGAAAAAGGAAACACAAAATAAAATGAGAAACAATTTATTAAACACGGACGGACAGAACAAAAAAGAAACATGGCGAAACCGAAAAGCGAGTTGAGAGAGAGAGAGATCGAATCCCGTGATGACAGAAACATATGAACGCAGAGAAAGAAGAGAGTGATCAACCGAAAATACGAATGATCCGACGGCTGTTAGTAACTCGGTTAGAAGTAGATAGAGGCAATCCCGCGTACCGTGACTGCAAAAAGTTTTAATTTGGCGGGGAGAGTGGCTCCTCCGTGGTGCGAGTGTCTGCACACGTGGTAATCATACAGAACTAAAGCGACACAGCACACTAACACGGCACACGTTTCTAGGTGAATGCATTTGCATTTCTACCAGCATTAGGAATGGAAAGATGGGTTAAATGGAAGAAAACGGCGGCGTTGGAGGTGATGAGTGCTCAAACCTGAGGGTGATTGACTATCGAATTGCTGTTGATTTGGTTGTTGTTGTTGTTGTTATTGTTGGAAGTCGGTTGTGGGGAGCCGCCCGGATTCACTCCGCAATTGTACAGTTTGTTGATCTTGCGAACATCGACGTCCGAGAACTTTACACGTTGACCCATTCTCTCAGAGCCAGACTGGAAGATTGATATAGTACATCTTTTTGCGGCGCTCTTTTTTACCTTTTTAGGAACCAGTGTTTTCTTTCCTGATCCGCTGAACGCATACGGTCCGTAATGCATGATGGAGGCGAAGTCGTAAGGCTCGTCCAGATGGGAAATCACGTTCAGATTGTACTTCTCGAACTGATCGTCCGCTCCGTTCATCACATTCTGCCACACGACTTCGATGTAATCGTCACGGTCTTGTCTGAATCATAAAAGGGTTTCATGAAAGAATCAAGTCAAAACTGCCTACCTGCTCTGTTCATGGAAGAATCCGACGGCGTGCATGAGCTCGTGAACAATGGTTCCGACTTGAATGCATCCCGAATCAAGCGATACTGGCTGCTTGCCTCCCGTTCTGAAACCACGTCATCTACCGTACCCCATTCCTCTACAGTACCTACTTTCCAACCAAACTGTAGCATCCGTCATCTGGATGAATCCAGAGGTAATCGTGATGCTTGGCAGGGTCTCTGGCGACGAACTTCACGCACGTCTTCTGGTGGTATTCGTTCATTGCGTTGGCGATCACACTTCTGGCATAGGCGCCGTATTGCGAAGAGAGCGTGTACGGAATCTCTCCGTTTGGCCATCGTCTGCAAGATGAGCTATCACATGAGAAGGGGAAGGATTACTGTACCCACCTGTACATCTGTCTGATGGCGTTTCTGCCCAGCTTGTTGTTCTCCTCCACAAACTTCTTGGGACTCTCCAACAGGATATCTCCCTCGCTGTAGTTTCCGATTGTCGGATCGTCTTTCACTTTGATGCCTAATGTGTGAAGGTCGTATCTTTGATGAAGGTTGCTTTCGAAGTCGGCATCATTCAATGTCGTTTCGAATTGAGTGACGGATTTGTCAATGACCTAGAAGCACTATGAATCAGTGAAATTAATGGAATTCGAAGCTCACCTGCTTATTGGTAACAACTGCGGCGTTCCAGCAAGAGGCGAAAAGTGTGGAGAGCACGAGCAGACAGGCTCCCATCCTTCCTATCGTTGTCTTCTTTTTCTCGTGGCGACTGCTCCTCGCATCCTCCGTTTTATACGGGCTCCGGCGCGCGATCCGCCCGTCTTCCGCGTGTCCGCGAGATTAGTCTCGTCTTCCGCACGGAAACACACCTGAGTAAGAGACGCAAGAAGTGGTAACCGAATGTGTACCCTCTTGCGGGTCACTCGTTTGTTTGATTTTTCGGAACAACGCGCACTTTTTTGCGCTGCAATCGGACACTCGGCCGCGAAGAACACGGGGTCCCGCGAGGCGACTGATTCATTCATTTGAAAGGGATCATTGGTCAAAATGCAAACAGAATTGGTCACTTTCAATGGGACACTGTTTTTTGTTACGGAAGTGGGCAGCTTCTCACGCTTTGTCACACAATACCAGCACTGTTTTCAAGAGAAACGGACTACAAAAAACGGTGCTTGATCAATTTCTCAACAAACATCAGTTAAGGTGCTCTTTTCGGATGTTCACTTCGAAAAAGTTACCTTTCGTTCGACTGGAAATGTAGTTGACAGTCTGGGAGGGAACGGGTCTCCGAGTGTGAATAAAAGTGTGTCTGTCTGCTGCCATTCCACTTCTCGGACCCAACGAAGCGGTCAATTAGCCACATTTTCATTGTTCTTTCGAACCAGTTTCTCGGGAAAATGGGAAAGGTCGTCGCCTACTCGAAAAAAGAAACTTCTTCATCATCATTATTCGAATTATTTACACACACATAAAACGTTAAAAGCAAATCGGTGGTGTTAAAGAAATGGGCAGCAGAAAAATGAGGCATTGGGAAATGGGTGAGGTTGGGAACAGTGGAGGTAAAGAGGTGACAACAATATATATTACAACAACGGAAAAATGCACGAATTTGGCTTGTTCATGGGGTACCCGTTGACACATAAGGAGGGGTGTTGTTGATTAACAGTATAGAAAGTGTACAATAATTTACAAAAACAAAAACAGGAATCAGCGGATAAAGAGTAGATTTGGGGAAGGATTCATGGGGTCGTCGTGTCGCTCAGTTGCTTCTGAGATGACGTGGATGCGGCAGAGTCCTTGTTGTCGAATTCGCTGCTAGCTCGCCACGCTTTGCGAGATGGCACAAACAGCTTTTCGGTTCCGTCTACTCCTTCGGAATCCGACGACACCGCAGCCGCCACCGACGACGACGATTTCTTCGCCTTCCTGCAATAACTGGCGCTGAGCAAGGAGGCGAAGCGGTCTATCTCGTGTACCTGGCGATGTTCTCCGCCGCATATCTTCTCTGACTGCCACGCCCCTTTTCCGTACGACGTGGAACCGTGTCTGCTGGAACTTGCTCTTCGAAATCACGAACTGGTGAGCAGCATGCGTCGCGTTTACTGAAAATTAAAAGGTAAGACTCGTGTAAACCAATTGAAGTGAGCAACTCACAAACCTTGTAGTCGGCTGATTATCAAGTCCTCTCCTGTCTATTCCAGACAGACCAGAGTCCTTGTCCGATTCCACATCGGGACATTCGTGTCCTCCAGTAAAAGTGACTGGAGCCGATTGAATCGATGGGCACACGGATTCCTCGTCTTCTTCTGGAACGTGAACGAGTCGCGAGGGAGCGCCAACGCTCAGCGAATGGTGGTGAAGATGGGGAGGGTGATTTCCGTGGTGATCGGCGAAAAGACCGAAAGTGCGCATCATCTTGTTTTCGTCCAGATAATGGAATTCGTAAAGAGCCTCGTGGTTACGAGTGAAATCGACTACATGCTCGAAAGAATCGACATCTAATGGATCGGCAGGGAGAGAGCTCTCCGAGTTGTTCGGCGTGATCCTCCCGGCCTTCCTGAGCACTCTGCGACGACGATCTCTCTCTCGGAGCAGTCGCATTTCTGTTTTGGCGTCGTCGCTCATCTCGACCTCCTTCAGTTCCTCCTTTTCCATTGTGGATGATGCGAGGGCAGATCCATATTTATCGGTTTCGGTGACAGCCACGAGGCACGAGAAACTGAAAATGGTTAGTTGAACACAACACAAATCACGCGTAACTTACTTCGTATATCTCGACTTTTGTTTCTCGACTTCACCGAGTATCAACTCAGCAAGAGCACTGAATTTGAGGATGATCCACCGAGGGACGCTCACCAAATCAAAGTAACGATGGACTCTGCCAAATAATGCAAAGATAAGCGCGCGATCGGAAGGCGAGAACACCAACTTTTTCACGAAGGACAGAGCCATATCGAGCGGCAATTTAGAGAAGCCCATGGCGGTGGTCGCCCAACGGACAATTCCGAACGAGAAAAAGTACTGGAAAATAGACTTCTCGGCGGCAACTGCGTCTTCGAACGCTGAAAAGAAAGTGGGTTTCAAGTTGAATGCTAGATCGGATCAACTTACGCTTTTTCATGATGCTCGGGAAGAAACTGTGCAAATTGACCTCCTCGAAAGGAATATCACTGTCTCCGCACGTCCCACATTCCGACTCGCCACGTGCTCGGAAGCTGTTAGCGGAAGAAAAGGTTATTCGGGGTTTACCCAATCGGAAATAATACCTAGTCAGTGCACTTGTACTGTTTCTTTTTCTGATTCTATTTCCTGATCCAATAGGAGCCAGTGTTTTCTTTATCTCTTCCATTTCAGAAAAGCATTCAGAAGAAACGCGGCCCGCGTTCGCACTGCCGTCAACGGTCTGGATAGTCAGGCAACGTATACAAGGAGACATTCCTGAATATGAAAAGGTTAATCCCCTCCTCGTTCACTCCGTGAACTCACCATTCTTTGTAAGGAAACGGAGGGCGTCTCCGAATCCCTGAAGACACATTTTCGAAAGATCCTCTGTCGATCTTGGCCAAAGACAAGCCATCAATCGGAACATATTGCGGGCGGTGAATCGGATGGAAGTTCCATTAAAGTCCAATCCGAGCAAACTGCCACTGTCCCAGTCGGGCGGGCAAATGTCCGATTCTCCGGAGAACGGGGAGACCGTAACCGTATGCTCGTCATAAATCGGCTGGTTGTCGGATATGCCACCATCAACGTAGGCCACTCCGCGGAACTTCGGCGGAACCAATCCACAGTAGAACGGAATGAAACAGGAGCACATGATCGCGTCTATGAGTTCAGTGTTCGAGTGGTAGGTGTCGATGACGACGTTCTCGTGGTCTGACCATCGGGTCAGCGAGATTATGAGACGATCGGTGCACCTGAAAATTAGACAATATTGTAAACAGAAACGGAGAACATCGAACAGTAGGCCGAGTACAATGCTACAAGGCCTTTGGCTAATGACCCTATTTCCTTGCAATGACTTCCAAACATTGAACAGTTGGAAATTGGAAATGGGCAATAAAGGCAAACATCAAATTCGATTGTTAAAAAGTATTTTTGTTTTCAAATTGAGCGACGACTTACATGATGTATGCATCCTTAGGCAATATCCGTTCGAGCTCTTCGCGTACGATTCCCATCAAGTTGAACTCCGGATGCAACGGTCCGGAGAGGTGGACTCGAGCTTGGCTGACCACCTTCAGGATGGTGCTGGTCGCGTGGGATATGCAGACGTTTGTGATGAGTCCGCACGCGACGATGGATCCGGCCGACGCGCCCAGGATCTTGTTCTGCAGCATCTGTGGCGCGTACTCCTTGATGGCTGCTGCGACACCGGCGTGGTAGACGCACAGGAATCCGCAGCCCGAGAACGACAGGTTCATTAGCTCGGGCCGACTGTTCACCATAGTCATTTTTGTGTGACTTTTCTGCAAAAAGACACAAATTGTTGAAATGAAAAAAAACGAACGAATGCAAAAAATAAGTGGGCGGTTCGGAAAATAAACGAAGGATTGGGTGGGGATGACTATCGCACAGCAAGATGGCCGATAAACGAAGAATGGTTAGAATGGAGGCTACAAATTATCAACAAAGCGGTCGAGAATACTTCGCGAACTGACTGATAACGAGTGTGCAAGACACGTGTAGTTTAGGAGGCTCCAGAATAGAAGGGCAAATGATGGCAAGACGAAAAATGGGCAATGTGGGCCGGTTCCGAAGAAACTTGAAGTGATTGATGAAGGAAGAACACGCGGAAATCAGTGGGTGCGGCGGTGGTCTTCGGTTGAATACGGGTTGGCCAAAAGAAATTTTGAAATCTTTGTGCTAACTTTCCAATTTTCACAAGGAAACCCGAACACAATCACACGCTGATCATGCTACAAATAACAATTAAAGACGTAGGCAACAAGCATCACTCCACCAGTCAACACATTTCGACACTATGATCAATGGACGCTCCGCTCTCGTGTTCGGGTGGTCTTTCGCGAAAAATGACTGTTGGCGTCAGCTGGCGGACTCTCGTAACACACAATCACGCCATCGGATGACCCGAAGATGCGGGAAAATGACGAGTGACGCCGGCCGCCGCGGCAGAAATTGGGCAGAGAACACACATGCTGAACTATAATAGTCTATAAGGGAAAATGATTCTGAGAAAGGATGTGGACTAACCAAGGATCTCTGTTTTCCACGAGAAGTGACCATATGACCCGCTAATCCCAGACAACAGAAGGGAACGCTATAGTGAAGATCTTTGTGGAATGTTCGAGAAAGATCAAGAATTGCGTGGAGGAATTGAGAGCAGGGGATGGGGGTTACGTAATTATTGGCACTAGAAATGAATCCATTGCTTTCTAAAAGGATGAATATATTTCAAATGAAACAGTACTCACACCAGATGAGCTTTTTAAGCATAACTTTTCAATTGAAAACTTGCTTTTTAACGTAATGAATGAACCTAAATATGAGGGGTAGAAAGCGAACGTAAACGAACGGAAGCGCAAGCAAATCTGAAGCCAAAGGGCAAAGGAGCAAACCATCTGTCTGTGAACAAACAAGGCACTGAACCCAGACGGGCGAGCGAGGATGAGATCTCGTCGCAAAGGAGGAGGAGGAGGCGCACCCATGAAGTGAACACATATGAATGAATACAGGACAAGTGCAAAGATGATGTTTGGGCGAGGCGTAGACGCCTTCAAGGTCACGTCGAATACGATGGGCTCACGGTAAGGATATGGGTGAAGAGCGTACAAACACTGCGGACAGAAAGGTCACTGGATAGATACTTTTCTTATCTTTTATTATGAGCGATACTTGTCTGAAAATATTTACATCTGAGGAAAAGAATTGAAAATTAAAAATCAAAAGTTAAAAATTACGGATCACAAACCAGCGGGCGGGGGAACATCACAAAGTTGGGGACGGATTAGTACCAGCATATAGACAAAGTTTGGAAAGGCAAAAGTGGGACTTGCCCTCATTGGCTTATCAATTTACAATCAGACAGGCGCGCAAAAGCGATACGAGAGGGGAAAAGAAAGAGAGGAGAAGCAACAGCGAAATATAGGAAGGGATAGGACAGAGGAGTGGAAATGCATACGATTACGCATGAACAAAAGAGGCGGAGACGTGCGGCGGTGCTATCGAGAAAGTGCGTATTCTGAAGAGAGCGACGAGGAGGGAGCGTTGCGTGCCGCAGAGACGCAGTCGAATCGACCGCACAGATGGCTGCGTCTTCCCGCCACCCGCTACTCTATCGTCTCCCGTCGTCGAGAGGAGGAGGGAAGGGGGATGTCTTTTGACGCCACGTGACTGAATCACGTTGCCGCCTGGTGATAATACTGACGATGCGGCGAAAGAGCGATGCGACCCATTCTTCTTCACAGAAAGATACACAAATAGATCATAGGCGCCACGCGGACCGAATCGTTTTCTGATCTTAACGAGTAACCGTAATGACACCTGCAACTCGAAGCAGGAAGTGCTTTTATGAGAGCGAAAGTAGGAGGAAAAGGTCAGAAACTGTAGTTTAAGGCGATGGTGAACTAGAGGAGAACGTCAGGTGTTTGAGCAGAACGCGGATTAAGTGGTAAGAGTCGAAAGGTGGTAATGGGAGAAAAGTGGCAGGTGTTCACCGACTTTCTGTCTATCTTGTAGTGCGACGGGACAATACACTTTGTGTCTACGACGTGACCGAACAGCAAGACGATAAAAAATGAGCAGACTAGAGAAGCTACAGAGCATCAGATACTAGGCTCGTTAAATGCCGGCATCTTCTGAGAAAACTTTGGGGTGATAGCAGCTTTTGAACAACATTTCAGCAGCTTCTGAGCAGATTCTGGGCGAAAGTTGCTGAAGTTCTGCTCAGAAGATGCCGGCATTTGCCGATGGTGTCTGAGCTCTTTCCTAGCACAGAATCTACTACAAGACCAGTTTCGAGAAAGGGAAACCAAACGAGCGTGGGAGCCATGTTTCAGAAAAGCACAAATTTGACGCGCGTTTGTTCTAGAAAGTCCACACAAACTTTTGATTTCTTCGCCTCGTTCGTCAGTTTGCTATCATCAATTGCTGCCATCATGAGTTTCTTCTAATCACTGAACCAAGATAGAAAAATGAGAGAAACGGGCGGAAAAGGGGGAGGACGAGTCCGGTTCAAACTACCTTTTCGCACTCTTTCTCTCGAAACACGTTTCCTGCCTGGTATGATGGATGGGCCGATGATGTGCCCACACAATCATGCGAGTGTAACATCTTCTGCCGGTGGCGCCAATTTGGTCTCGTTGACCCGGCTGACTATGCACCGTACGGCAACGCGCTCCGCCTCACAAACAAAAGTACAAACAAAGAGAGAAGAGATAGAGAGAGAGAGAGACTGGGAAAGGGACATAGACGTATTACGCAAAACAATGTATGATAAAATTTACGACTCCGTGTGTGCGTTGCGAGACGGCAAAATGGGGCGGGTTTTAGGTGGGAAGACAAAGGAATCGCTTATCTCTTTTCGCATTTTGTAGTAAACTTCTCGAGCATTGGGTGCGCGTGAGGAAATGGGGACTGATAAAGTGTGGGTGGCAACGGTTCAGATGATGAGCGCTTGCTGCAGCACAATGGCAGCGAGCATTTGGCAGAGATGTGCAAGCAGGATGGCTGCAAGGGCGGTCCGACGAGCGGTCTGGTCTTCGATTGTCTCCTGGCGGGACGGCTCGCGGATTCTGAAATGTGTGGGTGTCAGGTGGTGGAAAGGAAGAAGAAACCCGAGGGATGAGGTCAGAAAATCAAACCACCAAAGAGGGAAGCATAGATTTGGAGTGAGGATATGAGACTGTTCCACACTAATTTATGTCCTTCCTGGCAGGGGCTTAACTAAAAATGGAATCAGTGAAACTATAAACCCTTGTCAGCGCGTACTCAAGCTTTCTTCAAACTTTTCATTTCGCCAGACAGACTAAAGTGGAAACGATACAGTTTACCACGTGTTTAAAGGGAGACAGACACATACAAAATGGCCGTGTGACACCACTCTCCAAACGATAAGAATCACGTTTTTTTCTCAATTTGTCTTTAAAATCGTAAGGCTGTAGATCAAAATGAGTTGTCAAGGACAGGCTTTAATTCGAAAAAGCACTTCTGAAAAAGGACTAAGCGATTCGGGAAACTGTTCAATGATCTCAAGTAAATTAATGATTGTTTCGCGCTTTTCTTATTCTGATAAGTGCCGAAAAATGTATCAAAAAGAGATAGGTTATCAATCACAGAATTATTCGATCAATGGGAAGTGCGCTCTGATCTCTGCTCATCTAAGCCACGTTTTCTCCAAGCTGATAACTGGGTCTGTTTGTTGACGACCCGTGTTTTGAGTGATCATTCGAACAGCCAGTCAAAACAGTTCCTCGTGACTTACAGCAGTTTTCTTCCCGGCGGGGGCATCGTGCTCCGTCCGTAAAACAGTGTGGGATCATGCTCTTCGGATGTTCGTCTGAGATAAATAACTTTAAAGTTCGAGTTTGACGTGAACTGAAACTCACGGTGACGTCGCCGACTGGTTCCGTATTCTAGAAGCACGCGCTTCGAGGGTTTTCAGTCCATTCTCAATCCACGTGTCGAATGCTTCAATTCCCTCGGCCATTACATCTATCCGCGTTTGCACACTTTGCAGAATCTGAAGCAAATGCTTCTCGGAGTCGTCCTCCTTCGGATCGAACAGATAATAGGCGAGAAGTG
This sequence comes from Caenorhabditis sp. 36 PRJEB53466, assembly GCA_946814055.1. NCBI lineage: Eukaryota > Metazoa > Nematoda > Chromadorea > Rhabditida > Rhabditidae > Caenorhabditis > Caenorhabditis sp. 36 PRJEB53466. The sequence continues at coordinate 2,619,483 of CAMPFS010000003.1, forward strand.
GTTGCGGATAGGTGGCGAGATCGGCGATCAGAGAAATGAGTTCCGTGTTGAACGGCAGCTCGTTCTCGCACAACGTCTCCACTCCTTCAAGTATCGTCTGCAGAAGCTTTGACCTCTCCGGAAAATTGTAGATGGAAAAGCCGTCCACAACAATATGCTCCGTCGGTTCTTCTTTCTTCGGCTCCTCTTTCTCCTCTTCAACTGTTTCGCTTTCACCAAGTTTCAGTGAATCGTATTTCTTGTTGATAAAGTCAACAATTTCATTGGTCGGAAGCTGTTCTCCTTTTATTTCTTGCTTCGAGAGCAGTTGCTTAAAGGTGTCCATATCCTGCACGTCCCTCCACCCAGAGAGCACAAAACTGCTCTTTGGGACGTCTGTGTCTGTTTCGCTCTGCTCCTCCACACGAACTGGAAGAGCATCGTCCGATTCGGAACCGTCGAGCCCAGAAATGTGCATGTAGTCCATGGTCGACTGGGTCATCACTTTCGAAGAAGTCATTTCATCTTCTGTCTCAATGGGCGGCAGGATAAAGTCTTCGTCTTCCTCCAGATCGTCTTCAACATCTTCAAAATCGGCAGTCGGTTTTGGTCCGAGCGGTCCAGCTTTGTCTATAAAACGGAAATGAACTATTGAACCGAAAACCGGCTCGTACTGATATTGAAAATATGAGACGGATGTGATCCTCTTGAGTATCTTGGAGTCATCGAAACCGACGATCGGTTCGAGGACATTCGAGAAAAAGACTGAAAAGTGAACAAGTAATATAAATTCACATTCACAGTAACCCCTCACCACATGACACGTGGCATCATCGTCTGATTCGGCGGGAAGACAGAAGCTGCCGGCCGTCATTCCGTCGTACTTCCACTTCCATCCGCGACATTGATCGGCGCGGGCGTCCATCCGAATGCGTGTCGAGTACATGTACGAACTGAGCAAGGAAAGTGACGCCACCTGGAACTCTTTTCGGGATGAACAACGCTTCGGAAAAGAGTGAAACGATTTTGTACCTCTTGATGCTTGTGCATGCACAATGGAATGCAATTCAGGAAAGTTTGAGATAGGGTTCCGCCCCGAGAAGCCTTGTAGACGATCGATAACTGCTTCTTGGTGGCTGAATGGTTTGTGAGAAGGGGACGGAAGACGAGAGCGAGCATGACGTCTTCGCAAGCCAACTTCAGAAGAGCATCGATGAGCGAAAGGGCTGTTACAGATGTCTGAAACACTGTGATTGGAAGGAAAATACGCTTCTTAAATAGGGGCCACAAAGTGATTAACAAACTTGTGAATTTCGGGAAAACACTTATCGGAATGTGTTCTAGTGCTTAAAAATAGTACATTCCCAATTTTTTTTTGAAAAATGTTCGGTACTTCTCGAGTTATGAACGTTTTTAGTTTGCGCGTTTGCACTGAAAATTCAGTGAGCGAAAGGGGCGGAGTCTATTTGGTGGCGGCGGCGCGCTCCCACTCGGGGAACAAAATGGAGAGCGCGGACAGTTTTATCACAAAAATTAACTTTTTTTCAGTAAAAATGTTGTCTTTATCGAATCCAAAAGTAAACAACGAAAAATTTTGGAAGTGGGTTCGAACCCGCGACCTCTCGATTAGTGCTTTCAGCACTTGCCACTTTACCACCCGGGCGCGAGCGCGGCCGCCGCTCCGTTCAGTTGATGTGCGCGGTGTTCGCAGTCACTTTCTAGCATGAAAAAGTTACTGAAAATGCGCAGGAAACTGTAATTTGTGACATTTCGCCAAGTAAAAACGGATGTTCCCTAAAAAGAAATCTGGTGTAGTTTTTTTGTGCTGAATCCGATTCTGCCGTCAAAAATTCCGGTGCCGGACCAGTGTCAACCCGAAAACTCCAAAAAACTGATTTTTCGGGCGAACACGGTATGTTTGACGAAGTTAAAAAGTATCTTATAGGTGTCCAAATGATCTGAAATTTTGTACAGGGATACTATACGAGTTTCTTAACACATTCCGAAAATAAAAATCGGGGGTCACCGCTGAAAATTGTTTTCAGTTTTAAGTGGCAATTGAACTGTCTGAAATTGATGTTTCGCCAAGTAAATCTTCAATTCTGACTTCAAAAACGGATTCAGCATGTCAAGAACTATCGGAATGCATATTGGGAACCCCGGTGCCGGACTTATATTGACCCCAAAAAGTTCCTCGAACTGACACTGTCCGAACATTTTGCTGTTTTCGCGCTTGTTCGCAAAAACCATGACAGTTAGGCTCAAACTGACTTGACCAATGGATTCTACGTGGTTGATTACACAAAGTAATGTTGTTAGTACAATCATTTATCATTCTGAGTCCGCGCTACAGGCTCACTAGGGAATGGCCTGCACTTACCTTGGGCTTTTGGAATGGGACCTATATGATTCGAAAGAGAATTTCACGGAGAATCCGAATCTGCTCTCCATTTTTGCTAAAGAGCACTGGCTGGCGAGAAAATCGCATCTGAAATTCCAGTGCTAAATTCATTTTTTAACATGTAATCTGCAGTTTGGTGCAGAGGGTGTGGGCGCCCGAGCGACTGTTGTTGTCACTCGCCCAGTTTCAGTGCTTCCGCAGCAGCTGGATGGTCGAATGGTTAGTGAGTTAGAGTTGTGAGTGGTAGGTATGGGGTTCGTGTCCGCGCTATGGAAAAAGTTTTTTTGGCAATCTTTTTGCTCTTTTTTTCGAACAATTTCTGGATATCACTTTTTGCATTTTTTTCGTCATTATTTTTTTAACGAGTCGTAACTACTGACCCTTCAAAGTACCGAAAAAAATGAATCTCATCGCTCTGACCCCAGTACTCACTTTTTTTCTGCCTGTTTCTGCCTCATTTTTCTAGCAAGTTCATCTTCGGCGACCTGTATCTCAAGAACCACGCGTCCGTTGCAAAAGTGGTCAACTAGTAAGTTAACGCAAATTATCTCGTGAATAACTTTGTAGTTGATCGTCTATTTTTTAAAAAATTAGTTTTCGAGTTATGAACTGTTTTCCTAGAGCGACAAGAAAAAAGTTAGCGCTGGGGTCAGAGCGACGATAACTCGAAAACTAATTTTTTTAAAAATAGACGATCAACTACAAAGTTATTCACGAGATAATTTGCGTTAACTTACTAGTTGACCACTTCTGCAACGGACGCGTGGTTCTTGAGATACAGGTCGCCGAAGATGAACTTGCTAGAAAATGAGGCAGAAACAGGCAGAAAAAAGTGAGTACTGGGGTCAGAGCGATGAGATTCATTTTTCGGTACTTTGAAGGGTCAGTAGTTACGACTCGTTAAAAAAATAATGACGAAAAAATGCAAAAGTGATATCCAGAAATTGTTCGAAAAAAAAGAGCAAAAGATTGCCAAAAACTTTTCCATAGCGCGGACACGAACCCCATACCTACCACTCACAACTCTAACTCACTAACCATTCGACCATCCAGCTGCTGCGGAAGCACTGAAACTGGGCGAGTGACAACAACAGTCGCTCGGGCGCCCACACCCTCTGCACCAAACTGCAGATTACATGTTAAAAAATGAATTTAGCACTGGAATTTCAGATGCGATTTTCTCGCCAGCCAGTGCTCTTTAGCAAAAATGGAGAGCAGATTCGGATTCTCCGTGAAATTCTCTTTCGAATCATATAGGTCCCATTCCAAAAGCCCAAGGTAAGTGCAGGCCATTCCCTAGTCAGAAAGACGGAAAAATGAAATCCACTGAAAAATTTCGACGCCCCGCCCCCTCCACTTTGTGGCCCCTATTCTTAAATACCTTATCGCCTCCCTTCACATATGAAATCACTATCTCGAAAAAGAGTGTTCCGTTGTCGTCTCTCTCAGTCAGTATCATCTGCACAATGGATCTTACCAGAACTGGTTCGACGATGGTTTCAATGCACATCTGAAACGAACATTTAATTCCTGATCGTCGAGAAAAGGTCACCTGCAGATAAACCATGCTCGCACCGATGTACTCCCGATCATTCTGCAAGAACGCCGGCTTGATCACGTTAGTCAGGAATCCAGTGTAGAAGAAGGATGCAATATTTTCGACAACTTCCGAATGGGCCATTTGGGCGATGGCGTTACAAAAAAGGAGAGCTGAGTGATAGTCGGCGAGGAATTCTCGATACGAATCCTCGACTAACCGCTCTCCTCCGTCTCCCAGAATCCGACGTGGCAGCTGGGAAAAGCAAGCGGACAATCCGGTTGTGAGAACTTGACAGAAGGACGTCCTTTCTGTCACGTACTCCGCGATGCTCTTGTCTTCTGCCGAAACGGAGAGGATCAGAAGAACGGCGTCTCTTGCCAGCTGTCCAGTGTCCCCTGACGAGTACAAAAAGGGAATGAGTTCAGTGAAAACGACGAATTGGTTTGAGTGAAAAAAGAAGTGGAGAAGAGTACGATCCTCGACAAGCTTCGTGCAAATCTGATTCAGGAGAAGGACGAACATCTTCTCGGCTTCTGACGTCTTCTTATTTTCCGATTTAGAGACTCTCCAGTAAACGTCCGCCCTTTGGAACCATTCGCAAAGTCGGAAAAGCGGATTCAGAATGGGTTTGTGAACGAGAAGACAGTGATTTTGTGAGTGAGAGTCCGACACGATCATCTCGAAGATCCGAATGATCGCGAGTTGACAGATCGACTTCAAGGAGTCCGTCAGCTGGATCGCCCAATCCAGCACTCTTTCCAGTATTTGCTCAGTGAAGAACTTGTCCAGAATCGGGCCGATAATAGGCTCAGGTTGGGAGTTAGCCTCGAGCATCAAAAGTGTGCACATGTTCGTCATGTTCTCCAGAAGAGCCATCAATTCGTCGTAGACCACTTTGTGCTCCGGGTCGCCGAGCTTCCTCTCCAGAATATTGTTCACAATACTCCATTTCGTCTCGAAAAGTCGTTCCCATTCGGTTGGATCCGATGCGTAGGCGGAAGACCATCGGGCTCTGGAGACTGCCGTCGCTGAAACGGTAAGATTCAAATTCAGATTCAGGCGGCAAGACTCACGAGTGCCCGAGTAGAGTTCATCTCTGACCCAGTCGCTGGATGGTTCTTGTGGCTTCAGCGGCGATGTGATCTTCTCCAGCCATCTTTTCATTCTCCGATCTGAAACGTTCAATAGCAAAGGATTATGTGAAACGTTGAAAATATACAGAAAGGATGACAACCAGAAATCGTTCAGATACAAGGTAACACAACGAATGCAAATTCATTGAAAAACTGTAACAAATCAACAAAGAAAAGCCAGAATCAACAATTGAAAAAAAAATTCATCAAATCTGAATGGCACTCGTCAAAACGGTCAAGTAGGCCGGATGATAGTACTTGGAAGTGTTGTTACGAACCATCACAATCGTTTTCGCTGAAAATGGGCAATTTTTAAAGAACACGACCCGAGAGACACTTACTTTTGTGATAGTTGGAAGCGATAATCGGAAGGACGTCCGCACAAATGTAGCCGATGGCGAGGCCGCGTCCTCCGAGAACACTCTGTTCGCCGGCCACTACTCTACCAATTATCTCGCTGTAATCATTATGAATGTAATTATGAACTTTCGGATTTTAGATAAATCCAACCGATTCGCCGAAAGTCTGTATTCCGTCTGTGATCTCTGCGTTTCTTCCTCTTCCGCCTCTTCTCTTCGCTTCCCAAACTCCAACTTTTGCCGCTTTTTCGATTCCTTCTTTCTGCGATTCGCTCGTTTTCTCTTTAGTGTTCTGGAACATTTCCATTTAGGATAATCTGCAACTAGCGAATTACTTGTCATCTAGCTTTGTGCTCTCCTCAAACAGCCACTTCAGACTGATCGGTTTTTCTGTAGCGGCGGCGTCGAGGGAAACGTATCCTTCTAATTCTTTCCGTGGAATCTCCTCGTCAACCTCCATTGGCTCTTCAATTTCAGATGACGTTCTCGGCGTTTGGATGATCTCAAGATTTCTGTTTCGCCGAATTGAAATCAGATCGTCGGTGGTCGGGAGGCAGATCATTCCGAAGCGCTTCGGTCTTCCTCTTCCCACGAACGCGAGTCTCACTGGCACGAGCATTCCTTCATTCGCTTTTACAATCTGATCCAGTCCTTCCGCTCTCTTCAATCCCTGTTTTATTTCTCGCAACTTTAGAAGATCCCGACAGACAAAGGCCTTTTCCGCACGTGAATTCCAACCTTTCGCCAGTTCATTCCATCGAAACTCAAACGGATATTTCACCGAGAGGGCACTCCAGAACTTGCACCTCCGATTGTGAGGCTTCGCTAGATAAGTTCTCGTCAGCTCGTGCTTCATTGCTTCCTCCGACTCCTTCCCCGCCTGCGATTCCACGTCATCGATCGGGTAACAGAAAGTTTGCGACTCGAGATGAGCGGAAATCTCGTCACGAAGGCCACTGGCACGGACGCCTCGTCTTTGCAGAGCCACCCAAAGATCTTTTGCTGGAATGGATCAATGTTGAGAGACGAGGGAAGGCTGCGAGGCTTACAAAATGGTTCTGGAATGATCAGATCAATTCCATCGAGAGCCTTGAATCCACCGTTTCTGATAATGACGACAATTGGTACTTTTGCTTCCGTCGAAACGAGTCCTCCGATTCTCTGTGCATTCTGCTTTTGGAACTCGCCATCGGAAACTCTGAAGAAGCACTAGACATTGAATTGCATTGTTTTCAGAACGAATACCTTTTCGCTATCGCCTGCTCTCTAAATTCACGGCTCCAGAACTCATTCACCGGCTCGTTCTGTTCTCTCCAGTCTCCATCAACGTCTTTTGCTTCCTCGCCTTTCCTGTTGTTGCTCAGCACTGTCTTTCTGTCCCAAGCGGTCCTGGGATCTTCGATGAGCAAGTAGAGCACTTCTCCGTCACGAGTTGAAGAGAAAACTGAGTCCGCGACGGACAGGAATCTGTCATGTTCGGATTGGAACTTCGTCTCTTTGACGAGCCGAACAGAATCACGCAACTTGGTGAGGCATTTCGGACCGGAAAGGTGGAATCTGCTGATGTTCTCCGTGTCCACGGTGACTTCCAGATTTCCATTCACATATCGAGAAGGTTGTTCCGTTTCTTCATTTCCTTCTTCTCTTTTGAGTCCAAACTTCTCAGAAAAGGTGTTCATGAATGTTTCTTTCGCTGACGGATGCATCCAAACGTACACTTTATCGTTCCGTTCTCCAGTTAATCTCTGGAATCGAGCTGGTCCGATGTATCCGAGTGGGAACTGCCCGGGCACGTACAGCTGATGACATTCCTGAATAAAGCGAAAAAATGAATAATGAGTGCCTAAAAGAAGGAGATAAACGGAGAGGAAAGTGGCGAGAGAGAGAGAGAGAGAACCGGTTCCCCTTAATGATTACCTCTTCTTCGCCGCGTGACGACTGTCCTCGGCACGTCGTTTGCGAGAATTCCAACACTTTTTTCAAGGCGTCTGGGGATTTGATCTGCAATTCGATACTATTTTAATGAGAAGAATTCAATGCGAGCTACCGTAACACAGGAATAATAAGAACGATCTCGAATGACACAATACTTGTTGGAGTCCCGAAGAACAGCTCGAAAGCCGCGTTGGAAACTGCGATCCGCGATCTTGAACCCCCATTTCGACGTCATCCGGAAGCGTTTCGCATGCCACACGTGCGTCGACAGCCATTTGCCTTTCGTGGAAGTGCTACGACCGAATTTCTGAAGCTCTCGTCTACAATTTGACCTTTTCAGATGCCTTACATCTCTCGAATTGACGTTTTTTCGTCTTGCGAACCTGCTCGGACACTTCTTGGCATGCTTAGAAATCAAGTGAGACCTCGCATACTCGCGCATTGTTTTCGGGAATCGACGGACATCGTAGGCCATCGCTCTTCTGAGAAAGACAGTTGAATAGGTAAACTTTGAAAATTGAGCACCTTCTCATATGGCGTGGCAGTCTCTGAGCGGCAGTTCTCGGCCCTTTCGTGACTTCTCCAGAAACCAATGCATCATTATCAATAGCCTGCAAATCTAGTCTGTTTATCAGGATCTGACGGACATTCACCTTCAGCAGTTGTGCGATAGAGTTCGTGCGAGATTCCACAAACTTCTCCACATGTATGAAACGTGGTTTTTCCACTACCGGTCGAGAAATATCCATCTTGAAGAAACTGTTCTGCATTAAAATGCCCTTTCAGTTTTGGACAAGAGATTTGTAAGGCTGAGACCTTGTCTAAATATGCTACTAATCGGGAAATCAAAAAAGTATGTTTTATTTATATAGACAAACGGGAAAACAAAAGCAAAACAACAAAACTAGCTACTAAAATCGATTAGCTGTCTATCGAGATCTGTCGTCCTACACATTGGCCTCTTTCTCTTGCTCTAGTCGTCTGATCTGCAGGGCTCTTCGTTCCTCGAACAACATTGATTCCTCTTCCAACGGCTTGTCAACTACCTCTTCTACAAGAATCTTCTTCAGATCAATCTCATCAGCGAACGTATCGTTGAAGATTTTGCGACCGGTCACCGGATCGACCACGTTTCCGAATTTGAAAACGACGCGATCGACCATGTGGGAGACGTTGGCTTTCGGACGGGACGATCCGTCAATCTGCTTAATAAGAACGGTATCTCCGATGTTTCCGACTGATGTTCTGGAAGTTGATATATTGAAAATAGACAGATTTTCAGGAAAATCTTACTTATCGAGAGCCCAGAAGTCGAATGATCTGGCGAAGTACTTTTTCAGATAGATGTTGAATTCATTCATCTGGCAGCGAACCTGAAAATCAAAACATAGCTGAATTGAACAAAACTGAATTGTTTTCATACATGTGCACACGGAATTCGATCGATTCCGATTTGAGTGATGTCGGTGATCTTGCCCATCAAGATTTGGGTTCCGACGCGAGTCTTCCACACTGATGTTTTCGGCATCTAGGAAATAGACCAATTATTTTTAAAAGAAACTAAAAAAAAACGGAAAAGAAAATGATCTCAAAATAAAAATTGAAACAACTGAGTGTGCATTTCGACGTGACGGTGTCATTTGCAGAAATGCAAACGCGCTCCACCGAACTACCGAAAATAATTTTTCATGGAATTTTCAAGCGCTTCTAGTCGCTTCTGAATATCGATTCTGAGTGCTGAAGCGTGTAATTAGTAATTGCTGGGTCCACCTGCTTTCAATTGTGTTCTCCTAGTACTGATGCGCTTGTTGTTCCGTTTAAATCTATTCTCCTTTTCGAGGATTTGTCATCAATCTTCTGTCATTTCAGAAAAATGGCCGGCAACATTCAACAGCAACTCGGAGAGCATCTTCTCCGTGCTGCTCAAGTTGTAGAGGAGCAAATTGATCAAGAAATGAACAAGTATTGTGATCGAAGGCTGTTGGAAAAGGTGTTATTTGTTTCAGACTTGAGAACCTCGAGGAGGATGATCTGGAAGTGATCCGTCGCAACCGAATGTCGCAGATGAAGAAGGCTCAAAAAGAGAAGATTGAAATGATGTCGAACGGCCACGGAAAGTACGAAGAGGTGGCCGATGAGAAAGAGTTCTTCGAAGCGACTAAGAAGAGCGACCGCGTCGTTTGCCTTTTCTATCTTCCCGGAAACTTCCGCTGCAAAATCGTCGATAAGCACTTTGAAATTTTGGCGAGAAAACACGTCGGCACTCGCTTCATTCACATCGACGCCGAGAAAGCTCACTTTTTGACGACTCGCCTTAATATTCGTGTCATTCCAACCATCTCTGTGATTGTGGTGAGTCACACAGATTATAAACAAAACCACAAACTCATATTTTGTTAAGAAGCAACAAACCGTCGATTACATTCGCGGTTTTGACGAGCTGGGCGGAAAAGACGAGTTTACCACCGAGGTAACATAAATTTCGACAATTTTCGAAACAAGGTTCTTTATAGACACTAGAAAATCGTCTCGCTCGTTCGGAAGTAATCACTGTCGAGAAGCGGCAAGTGGCACCGGCAAAGAAGAAGATCATCCGGTCAGGAGTCGATGAATACGACAACGAAGAGGACTGGTAGACGGTGTCGGCCGTGTGAAGCCCAGACCTCTGATTTTTAAATTGCTTATATTAATCACTTTTCGCTGATAATTATGTGCATCTTGATCTCACATAATGTCTCGCTTCTCGTGTTATTGCATTGCTTCATCCTCATCCTTCAAATGATAAATGCATGATATTGCAAGGATCGTTCATAAGATTCTCCTCCGGTCGATTTCCGGTTGCATCTTGTTGGCGTGATGAGTTTCAGACGAGAATAAAATAATTTTTTCAGGAAGAAATGGGAGAACCGAAAACTTTCCCGCCGGAACAAAAGTCGGTCGGAGTGAGGGGCGATTCCAAGAGCACTCCGGTCTCGCTGGGCGATCAGCAGCTGATGTATTCATAAAAGGTCCGACAATAAAATTGTGAATTCTTATTTTCAGATTCACTACGGAATATACACAAACAAGTCTGTCCCTCAAGTACGTAGTCGCCTTCGCCGCTTGCCAATTCTCCGGTCCAATTGCGGTCGCCTATTCCCCGAAACCCAATTTCTGGTACATTTGGATAAAAACCATCAGCGGACGCATTCTGAAGCAGCACATGGCCTTCAATGACCCGATTTCGATGGAATGGACTCGTGCCCACTGCCTTCTCGTCCTCAACAAACCCGGCCGTGCTCATTTGTTCTCGTCGCTCGGGGAGAAAGTTTCCGAAGTGGCTTTCGACACCCAAATGTCGAATGACGTATATGAAAGCCGTACATTTGCCACGTCACGCGGAGACAGCGGAATCGCGGTTATGGACAAAGAGGGACAAGTTTCCGTCGTCAATTCAGTTTCGGAGCCTGTCATCTGGAGCATGAAGCCTCCTTACACCGAGCTACCGACTGCGTGGACCGCATTCCAGCCGCATTCACAATTGACGCACATTCTTTTGATCTTCGAAGCCGTTTTCCTGATGGGATGCCAGGGAGAGGCCTTGACAGTGCAGCATCATGCTTCTGCTTGGGTGGATGCGAACACAAAATACGTCCGTTGCGTCGTCGATGATGCCCGCAGTCGAATTGCCATGATGACCGTAAACGGAAAGATTCAAATTGTTTCCATCGATCTGTCCACGTGTTTCTGCAGCGTTGAAGTCAAAGACTACGACATCGCAGAGTGCATCAACTTCGGATGGACGGGAACCTCCGTCGTTTTCGTTCAGATGTCTCCCGCCTTTACCATCTTTATCAATGTGAGCTCTCGTCGGAGATCTGAAGATAAAGTGTTGATCTACGAGTGAGCTCTTTGTTCGGAATCTCTTCTTATACACTTTTTTCAGAAAGATGACAGAAAATGCTCGTATCAGCGTGGAAACCGACGGTATTCGCATTTTCGAAAGCACACGCGTTGAATTTGTCGAAGCAGCGAGCAGAGAAAAGATTGCAGTACTCACGTATAATTCGACTGAGGATGGAGCACATTTGTACAAGGCAGCTCAGGAACTAAGTCAGGGCACTGGACACAACTCGTTCGCTGCTTCCACAATCATCCAGAACATGTACAATGCGATCAACGACTGCATCGGAACCGCATGTGACACGTGGAGTCCGGATGAGCAACAGATGCTTTTGCGGGCGGCTCGCTTAGGAATGGCCTACACGAACACGACTCCCGACACGACAAAGCTGATGAGGGCGATCAAGGAGATCCGAGTGCTGAACGAGCTGAGAGAAGTCAGAACGGGCATTCCACTCACCCATCGACAGTACCAAATGATTGGCGAAACGTGCCTCATCAACCGGCTCATTGACATCGGCTCGTACGGAGTGGCCATCAATGTGGCTCAGTGGCTGAACGGAGAAACCAGCGAGAACGTGGATCGTGTGTTGATGGAGTGGGTGAGACGGGCCATCAGTAAAGTTGCGAACAGCAGCATCCGACCAGCTCAACAGGAGCTGGAGGCTCTCGAGGAGAAGATTTCCGCCAAACTGCTTCAGTTCCCTCACGTGTCTATCGCCGACGCTGCTCGGAAAGCAATTGATGCAAAACTGCCCGAACTAGCTCGTCTGTTCATCCGCCGCGAAAGTGATGATGAGAACCACGTGGCAGTCCTGCTTCAGCTGAATGACGTTTCGGCGGCACTTCAGAAGGCTGCTGCTTCTCAAAGACCGCAGCTAATTCACCAGGTCGTTCGTCACTTGATGACGAGCGAGAGCCGATCCAGCTACGAATTGGCGATCAGCCGGATACCTCTTGCTCAGTGTCTCTATCAAGATCTCGTGCGACAAGAGGGGGAGACGAGAGGAACGTCTTCTCGGCAGATGCTCGCACTTCTGGAGCAGGCCAGCGATTTCGAACGGCAGACACTGTTCCACTTTGATGTCGCCGAGACGGAGAGAAATGTATAGAAACAGACGATTCTTATTTATCTGAATGTTTTTTTTTTCAGCCGGACGAACGATTGAATGCACTGAAAAGAGCAAAAGACGCAGCAAAGAGTATGGGCGACAAGGCGATCGAGGAGATTCTGAGCGACGTCAGTGCTTTCGCTCCGTTGCAAATACAACGAGGACAGGCGGATTTGTCCGTTAGGGACAATGTCATCGAAATGGCTCACGACGCGGCGAAAGTTGCTCAGCTGAAGCATCAAGCACGGCTGACCGACAAGCAGTGAGCCTACCGTGAACCGTCAGATTTGTAATTACATTTTCAGAGTTTATTTGTGGACAATCGAGGGATTAGCCAAAAAGGGAAAGATGGAGCAACTTTTCGATATGGCTCAGAAGAAGTCGCCGGTCGGATATGCTCCGTTTGTAAAAGCCTGTATGCGATACAAACGGTTCGATGAAGTCAAAAAGTACTTTGCCAAAGTGAACGGCTATCCCGATCTTGTCGCCGCCCACATGGCAATGAAGTGAACTCATTCAAATTTTTTTCTGTAACCGAAATTATTTAGGAACTTTGTGGAAGCTGCCAAGTTGGCGTACGACCGTCGAGATCGTGAAGTTCTTCACGGGATCCATATGAAATCGTACGAAGATCTGAAGCAATATGGACAGGTCGGGCAGCTCTTGAGATCGCTCTCTTCGTAGTAATATATTTTTTGTACATATAATCGTGAATCATTCAAATTGTGATACTTTTCTCCTATTCTATTCATTTTTATACGAGTCAATAAACTGTTTTATGTGCCTTATATTCTCCGCGTCCACGTTTTTATGTGTTCACAGCGTTCCCTTGCGCTGGTTTAAATATATTGATTTCTCCCTTGTTTCCATCTAAACTTCCTCATTTCCAGCCGAGATGTCGGCCTCGAAACTGTGGTCTTGCACTGAAACAGTGCTCAATGGAGGCATCAAACTGTTCCTTTACTCGTCCAAAACGACGAAATTGCGCGTGGCCATCGGAGAAGTGCCCGGTCCGATGGTCCACGGCGCCGTCTCGTTCGTCACCGAAGCGGACTCCGACGACGGACTCCCGCACACTCTGGAGCATCTCGTGTTCATGGGAAGCAAGAAGTATCCGTTCAAGGGAGTACTCGACGTCATCGCCAATCGGTGCCTGGCCGACGGAACCAACGCGTGGACGGACACCGATCACACTGCCTATACGCTTAGTACGGTGGGAAGTGATGGGTTCTTGAAGGTGCTGCCCGTCTACATCAGTCACCTGCTCTCTCCGATGCTCACCGCTTCTCAGTTCGCCACTGAAGTCCATCACATCACCGGCGAAGGCAACGACGCGGGAGTGGTGTATTCCGAGATGCAAGACCACGAATCCGAGATGGAATCGATCATGGATCGCAAGATGAAGGAGGTGATCTACCCTCCGTTCAACCCATACGCCGTCGACACCGGAGGCCGTCTCAAGAATCTTCGCGAATCGTGTACGCTGCAGAAGGTCAGAGCCTACCATAAAAAGTTCTACCACCTGTCGAACATGGTGGTGACTGTTTGCGGAATGGTCGATCACAAGAAAGTGTTGGATATCATGGAAAATGTAGAGAAGGAGCATCTTGCGAACGTTCCTGCTCACTTCCCCACTCCATTCTCTTTCGCTCTTCCGGAAATCAAGGATTCGAGTGTGCACAAAATCCAATGTCCGACGGACGATGCTTCGAGAGGATCCGTGGAAGTCGCTTGGTTCGCTCATCATCCATCCGACCTAGAAACCCACTCTTCTCTTCACGTTCTCTTCGATTACCTTTCGAACACATCAGTCTCTCCACTCCAAAAAGATTTCATTCTGCTCGAAGATCCGCTCGCCAGCTCCGTCTCTTTCCACATCGCCGAAGGTGTCAAGTGTGACATGCGTCTCAACTTTGCGGGTGTTCCTGTTGAGAAACTCGAGCTAGTCGGCCCGAAGTTCTTCGATAAAACGGTCCGTGAACATCTGGAAGAGCCCCATTGGGACATGGAGCGCATGGGATATCTGATCGATCAGAGCATTCTCAACGAACTCGTCAAGTTGGAGACCAACGCGCCGAAGGACATAATTTCGCACATTATTGGTCATCAGCTCTTCGACAACGGAAACGTGGAGCTTTTGAGGAAGCGCACCAACGAAATTGACTTTTTGAAGAAGCTGAAGACAGAGCCCGCTGCCTATTGGGTCGCCCTTGTCAAGAAGTACTTCACTGCTCCTAACGCTACTGTCATAGGAGTGCCAGATGAAGAACTCGTTGAGAAAATCGCTAAAGAAGAGGAAAATCGGATTGCCGCTCAGTGCGAAAAGTTAGGAGAAGATGGACTGGAAGAAAAAGGGAAAATTCTCGAGGAGGCGATCAAAGAGAACACGGCCAACCATCCGAGCGCCGAACTTCTCGATCAACTGATTGTGAAACAGCTCGAAGCTTTTGATCGATTCCCTGTCCAATCGCTCACTTCGGGCTCTCCGTCTCTGACTCCGCAACAATCCGTTTTCCTGGCCCAGTTCCCATTCCACGCCAATCTGCACAACTGTCCCACCAAATTCGTCGAGCTCAACTTCCTTCTCGACTCTTCCAACATGTCCATTGAAGATCGCAGTCTGCTCTTCCTCTACACTGACCTGCTCTTCGAATCTCCCGCAATGATCGATGGTGTTCTTACTTCTGCGGATGACATTGCGAAGCTCTTCACGAAGGATCTCATCGATCATTCCATTCAAGTCGGAGTCTCCGGTCTCTATGATCGGTTCGTCAGTCTCCGCATCAAAGTGGGAGCGGATAAGTATCCGTTGCTCGCTAAATGGGCTCAGATCTTTACTCAGGTGAGCATTTTACTTTTTCTGGATAATCTTGACGTTTCTTGTTTTCAGGGCATCGTGTTCGACGCGTCTCGAGTTCAAATGTGCGCTCAGAAGTTGGCTGGTGAGGCTCGCGATCGGAAAAGAGACGGATGCACTGTCGCTTCCACGGCCGTCGCATCGCTCGTTTATCAGAAGAGTATGGACCTACGAACACAGAATAGAAACATCCAAGTGCCTTGTTTTCAGATACAAACTGTCTTCTGTTCGATGAATTGGTTCTCGAGAAACTGCACGAGAAGCTTTCAAAGGAAGCCGTCAAGAATCCAGATTCTGTGATTGCGAAACTCGAGAAAGTTCGCAGTGCGCTCTTCTCAAGTGGAATCAACGTTCATTTCATCGCCAACGTCGACAGAATTGATCCAAAACTTTTGGGCGCTAACCAGTGGTCGTGGGTTCAAGCCGACAAACGGTTCGGAAAAGGAGAAAAGTTTTCGGCGTCTGCTGGAGAAGGAGTCGCTCTGCAACTCGGAAAGCAGCTGTTGATCGGTGTCGGAGGCTCCGAGTCCTCGTTTATCTATCAAACTGGGTTTCTGGATGCCGATTGGAACTCTGATGTGCTCATTCCGACGATGGTCTTCGGACAGTACTTGTCGCAATGCGAAGGTCCGTTATGGCGGGCCATCCGAGGAGACGGCCTCGCGTACGGAGCCAACATCTTTGTGAAACCAGATCGGAAGCAGATTACTCTCAGCCTCTTCCGATGTGCTCAGCCGGCTCTCGCGTACGAGCGGACCAGAGAGATCATTCGCAAGATTGTGGAGAGCGGAGAGATCTCGGAAGCCGAATTCGAAGGAGCCAAGCGGTCGTTGGTGTTCGAAATGATGAAAAGAGAGGGAACTGTGAGCAGTGCGGCCAAGATCAGCATTCTGAACAACTTCCGAAAGACCCCTCATCCGTACAATATGTATGTAAACTAGTCGTGTAAGATTCCATCCAATCCTCTCTTTCAGCGATCTCTGCCGTCGCATCTGGAATCTGACCTCGGCCGAGATGGTGAAGATCGGAGGTCCTCCGATGTCTCGCGTGTTCGATGAATCCAGCTACGTCCGTTCGATTGCCGTTCATCCGTCGAAGATTGCCGAGATGAAGAAGGCGTTCCCAGGAAGTGCCAAGATCAAGATATCCGACTTGCAGCTCTCCGTTTAGGTTTTTCTCAATGTCTTATTCGTTTTCTTTTTCTTTCGGTTGTTCTTTTTATTTATTGAACTGTTGGTTCCCTTCGCTTTCTTGTTTTCAGAATGAATGTTTTTTAAAATCTTTATGGACCAAAAGTTCAACCTTGGAATTATTCGACAGAGATTTAAAAAAAATGGAATGCAATTAGAATGTTTCGTTTCCGGGAATCTCGAACTTGCCGGAGAACTCTTCGACGCGCTTCGCCAGCTCGGCCACCTCCTGCTTGAATGGTTCGTTCGTCGCCGTGAACGTCTTGAAGTCCTTCAGTGTTTTTCCGGCCTCTGCGTTGTACTTCTTCACGATTTGGATTCCTAAAGGTTTACACATATCACCCGAATCCAAGTCAACTGAGTAATACCTTGATGAATAAAATCTCCGACCTTCTCGAAATCCTGCTCCTTGAATCCGCGAGAAGTGAGTGCCGGAGTTCCAAGACGGATACCGCCTGGTCTGAGGGCGGACACGTCTCCGGGACACGTGTTCTTGTTGCATGCGATGTGCGCCAGATCGAGCACATGCTCCGCTCGAGCTCCTTCCACTCCGATAGGGCGCAAGTCGACCAACAGCAGATGGTTGTCGGTTCCTCCGGTGGCCAGGGCGTATCCGTGCTGCTTCAGCTTCTCGGCCAACGCCTTCGCGTTTTTCAGAACCTGCTCTCCGTACTGCACAAAGTCTTCGGAGAGGCACTGGCGGAGGGCGACGGCGATTCCAGAGATGGTGTGGTTGTGTGGGCCTCCCTGCAGTCCTGGGAACACAGCCGAGTTGATCTTCTCCTCCAGATCATAGAGCGTTTCCACTCCCTTCGCATTCACTGAGCGGACTCCCTTTCTGTAGAAGATCAGTGCTCCGCGTGGTCCTCTCAGGGACTTGTGCGTTGTCGTCGTCACAACATCAGCGTACTCGAATGGCGTCGGAATGAGTCCGGCGGCAACGAGACCGGATATATGAGCCATGTCGGACACCAGGTAGGCTCCCGCCTTATCGGCAATCTTGCGGAAACGAGCGTAATCGAGATGACGAGCATAGCACGAGATTCCTGCGATGACGGCCTTCGGACGGAACAAAAGTGCGTTCTCCTCCAGTTTGTCGTAGTCGATTAGTCCGGATTGTGGGTTCACTTTGTAAGGCATCGACTGGAAGAACTCTGAAGTGGCGGACACTTTGCGGGCCGGAGTGAAGAATCTGAAACGATGAAGTTCTGATGTGACAATCAGGATCAGATTGTGGTGCTCACCCGTGAGTCAAATGACCTCCATCCGGCAGATCAAGACCCATGATGCGTCCATTTGGTCCGACGATGGCGGTGTAAACGGCAAAGTTGGCAGGGGATCCGGAGAGCGACTGCACATTGACTCCCCACTTGGCCGGGTCTAATCCGAACACTTCGAGTGCTCTCTTCTGACACAGCAGCTCCATCTGGTCGATAAACTCGTTTCCTCCGTAGTAACGGGCTCCCGGGTATCCTTCGCTGTACTTGTTGCACATCGCCGAGCCCAACGCATCCATCACGGCCTTGCTGGTGAAATTTTCCGAGGCGATCAATTCGAGTCCACGACGCTGTCTACTCTTCTCGTTCTTCATGATACTGAACACTTCTGGATCGACTTTCTCGACATGGTCACGCAGAATGTTCTCGTTGTTGGTGTACTTGAGACGGTGAACTGGCACCAGAGGAGTGTGCACTTGACGATCGGCCATTTTGCACTGAAAAGAGTGAACGTATTTGTAGAGAGTAAGGAGAACACAAAAACGGGGAAGTGCGTTGGCAACATGTCGCCGCTGCATGTGAAATGAGCGAATGGGAAGCGAATTAGAAACTGGATCGAGATTTGATAATATCTTTAACCGGGAAGTGTTGCTTCAGCTGTCACATGCTAAATTTGTTATAAGACAGATATTATTCCAAATGGACAAGCAGAGATCGCCAGCTTGTACGGAATTATGCAGCGGCAAGAGATCGAAAAACCATTGTAAAGGACATGCAGAACGTCCATAAACGCCCGTGCCGATACCAAAGCAAAACCCTTACAATGAAATGTTCTGCAAAACAGCCTCCCTAACAGATACGAACAAAGCCAAATATTTTTCGTTCGAAAAAGTGCATGTTCGGCAGTCAACATGTTTTCAGGCGGCATGCACATTGAAGAGCGACGGCAGCGACTGGACACTTATCTGTCTCTGGTTATCAGAAACAAGTAGACAGGACGGGAATCGGTCAATGAATGTCGATGCCAGGACAGCCGATGGACACGACGAAGAGCGAATAGATCAGTGCGATAAGCGCCGCGAATTTTTATGATGAAGATCACTTTGTGATCAGTGACACACATTGAACGAAGCAGTTTGAGAACTGCCACGGGAATGGAAGTTTGAGCTTTCACGAAGTTTTTCTGAATATTTATCGCTCAGTTTTGTCAAAATATTTTTAAATTCAAAACTTCCATGCCTGGCGCCAACGCTAAATTCCACGCGATAATGCACACAAACCTGTGATTGTGCTCCGGCTAAAATGCCGGAAACTGTCCGTCTGCTGACTGCTCTCGCGAACATTTTCGAATCTGGAAAAGGAAAAAATAATGGAAGAACTCTTCAAAAGAAGACGTGAAGAAGGGAATCTATCGATCGGCTGAAGTTCTTATCAGTCTTATCAGCGTGTCTATTTCGTTGCAAATAACACAACAATCAAATGAGAAACTCGCCTATTTTATTGCAATTTGGAAACGAAAACCAAAGTCAGATGGAAATGACTAAAAACGAAATGAGAACAAAGCTCTTCCTTTTTCCCTTTGGTCGGTTTCAATATAGCAAACGTGTTGCGAGTACTATCTCCGCTATCACCCCACGTTTAGAGAGCACAAGGTCAATAAAAAAGAACTATTCATTTGGCTGTTGGATAAGCAAGATGGCGATAAAAAAGACACACGAGGGGAACCGTCGGAGAAGAGGAAAATCTAGAGAGCCGTGTCGAATAAATAAGTACAACATTACACATATTCAAAGAGGGAGACTAGAAAATAAGCAGGACATTCTGGTGCTTCACATGCCGTCATACTTCGGTCCACCGCCGCTCTCCGGGGTGACCCAGTTGATGTTCTGCTGAGGATCCTTGATGTCGCACGTTTTGCAGTGGATGCAGTTCTGCGCGTTGATCTGCAGGCGCTGCTTCGTCTCGTCCGCCTCCGAAGGCACAAACTCGTAGACTCCTGAATACGAAACGATTCTTATTGTACATTTATATTAGGCGCTTACCAGCAGGACAGAAGCGGGCTTCCGGTCCTCCAAAGGTGGCGAGATTCACTTCCACGGGCACCTTATCGTTCTTCAGAGTGAGATGGGCTGGCTGGTCCTCGGCGTGATTGGTTCCAGTGAGTGAGACAGAAGTGAGCAGGTCGAAGGTGAGCTTTCCGTCTGGTTTTGGGTATTCAATTTCCTTGGCGTCTTTCACTGGGATCAGTTTCTCGTTGTCCTTCTTTCCGTGTCCAAGAGTCCATGGCTCGAGTCCTCTGCCGAAAACGTAGAAGAGACCCGAGTAAATTAAACCTCCAATGTATCCGAGAGAAGTGTTGAACGACGGACGGATGTTGCGGGTCGCCTTGAGCTCCTTGACCACATACGTGTCTCTGACCTTCTTATCGTATTCGACTGGGTCCACCGTTTGCACGTCGTCTCCCTTCTCCTGAATCTCTTTGAAAATCGCCTCGGCAGCGACCATCCCACTCTTCATTGCGTTGTGAGTTCCCTTCAGCTTTGCGACGTTCAAGAATCCGGCAGAGCATCCGACAAGGCAGCCTCCGGGGAAGTGCAGTTTCGGAATGCTCTGGAATCCTCCCTCGTTGAGGGCACGTGCTCCGTATCCGATGCGCTTTCCTCCCTCCAATTGTTTGGCAATTGACGGATGTGTCTTGTACTTTTGGAACTCTTTGTACGGATTCATGTAAGGATTCGAGTAGTCGAGAGCGACGACGAACCCGACGGAAACGAGTGGCTGGCCGGCATCTTCAATGTGATAAAGGAACGATCCTCCGTACTGATCGACATTCTGAAAACAAAAGAGTTCATTAGAAAGTTTCCACTTCTAAAGGTTACCAGTGGCCATCCCATCGTGTGCTCGATGTATCCAGGCCGGTGCTTGGCCGGATCGATCTCCCAGAGTTCTTTGAGTCCGATTCCGTAGGTCATTGGATGCGTTCTCAAATCGAATTTGTCGAGAACCTGTTTGCTCAGATGGCCTCTGCAGCCCTCCGCGAACACAGTGCACTTCGCGTGGAACTCCATTCCTCTCGCGAATCCGTCCTTCGGCGCTCCGTCCTTTCCGATTCCCATATCACTCGTCGCGATTCCCTTCACACTTCCGTCCTCATTGTACAGAACTTCCGACGCGGCGATCTCCGGCCACACTTCCACTCCAGCGGCTTCTGCTTGCTCTCCGAGCCATTGAACGACTTTTCCGAGTCGGACAATATAGTTTCCGTGGTTGGCGAGAGGCACTCCCGGGAACACTGGCACTGGAATTCGGCCCTTTTCGGTGAGGATCGCAATGGATTCCGAGGTGACTTTCTGGAAGACTGGCGCTCCGAGCTCCTTCCAATTCGGAATCAACTCGTCGAGGGCACGCGTTTCAATCACGGCTCCCGAAAGGGTGTGTCCTCCGATTACCGCGGCCTTTTCGACTACACAGACGCGGAGTTCTGAAAGGAAAATCATATTGAAGAACTCAGAGACGATTCTCAAACCTTTCTGAGCTTTCTCAGCCAACTGGCGAAGACGGATGGCGGCCGAGAGTCCGGACGGACCTCCTCCGACGATGACCACGTCGAAAACGTCGCTTTCTCTGGCCATATCGACGTCCTTCCATCTCGGATCCGCGGCCCGATCCTTGACCGTGTAGTGCGTCGTCGTCCATTGCCCATTCACCACATTTCGGAATTGCGACGAAGCGCGGAACAACGTGACTCCGCTTATTCTCATTCTGAAATGATTTTGAATTTGGCATTGAAGAAAAGAAGACGTGGAATAAATATAAAAAGATGCGAACGTGTATAGTGGGCCAGACACGATGGGAAAACAAGTGAATCAATAGAGAAAGAGAGACGAGACGTGGCCGTTCGAATGGGAAATAAGTCAACAACTGCAGTTGCAGTAGCCGATTGACAACAAACTGGATTCTATCAAAATCGAAACTTTTGTTTTGTAGTATCAAATGAAAAGGTAAAGAAAATGGGAAAAGGTGTGTGTACGTGTTGAGAAAACGGGAGAGATAAGGGGGCAGACGGGGCAAAGTACAACGAACGGAGGGCCACGGGCGACAGGCTACACTTTAGACACCTCGGCCGAATGCCGGAGGGTCGAAGTGCGAGACGACAACGTGGTGGGAAAAGTTCTTTGATTTTGAGAAACGGAAATTAAAACCTCTGAAAAACCTCAAGTCTATACTATTTAGGCCTAGCTTTTCGCAAAAAATACTCAAAAACTAGAGTCTTCAAACCCTTTCAAAGTGACCTGCTTAGTAAACAACGGCTCGCCAATATAACCAGAACATCAAAGATCACAAATCACAAATCGATCATTGCAAAATACACGAGGATGTCTCCACCCGTTCTTTCGTTTTCCGAACTTTGAATTCAGTCATAATTTCATTAAATACATAGATACTAACATGCAACTGAAAAGCAATGAAAAACCGGATAAAGAGATCGTTTTTGGGGTGGATTAGAATGAAATATCATTTAGTTGGAGAACAAAGAAGAATGAACTCCGTTTTCAAATAGAACTGGCGTTTGAATTGAGAGTAAATTGAAAGTATATCGGCGGAACGATCAGTTAATCGGAGGCTTCTTCGGCCTGCTCGACACCTTCTTGTCCGGGAGGAGCGCCTTTCCCTTTCCACCAATTCGTGAATTTGGCTTTGACTCGACTGCCCGTCTCTCCTGGAATATCTCAAAGTCTGAAAGCAGACAACCTCTAGTTACCTATGCTAGTTCCCAGATTCTTTCCAGCAGTATTCACAGTTCCGAACACTTTCGACGCTCCTTCCACTCCGTTCACAGCATGCTCGAACTTCAGGTACACATCGTACACACCCATTTGCTCGGAAAACATGTGCCTGAAGAGGAGATACTTTTTTCTTTTCTTTTTTTTAATTCTAGTATACCCCGGTGGCACGGATGACAAATCCTCATGCTTGCTGGCCATCCAAATTTTATGGTTCTTCGTCCTCCGCCATTCATTCACAAATGCGACTCCGAAGTGGGGGACCGCCGCCTGCAGGTCCGATCTGGAGGTCGCCACCAATCCGAGCAGGTAGTTCTTCATTTGCAGCCGTATCCATTCGTCGCTTCCGTCGAACTCTGCCGTGCTCGATTTCACTTGTTCTTCCACTTTTTTGAGTACAAAATCGGCGAATCGAAGGTCGGCAGAGGTCAATGAAACTATCCGTTCGAGGGCGGCGTCACCGACGAACTCGATGTGATTGTGGACGAGTGAGCCGTCATCTTCTATCTGAAAATTATAAAGTTTACAAACTTCTGAGCATCAAATTGAGACAACCTTGACAATAACGTCGAACAGATCCTTTTTCATCGCAAAAAGAGCATTGGTGGCTCCGAGAATACAACTGCGAACTTTGGAGATGGAATCGATCGATTGAATGGAGAGATACGGATCGAAAGAAGAGCCTTGAGTGAAGAGACTGATCGGGAATCCGCACGAATCCTTCTCTTTCAGAGGATCGTTTCGAGCGAGAACCACCCCGACGTCTTCTTCTATCACTATTTCATTGGGTTTCTTAACAATCGGCGGCATTTTTGGTATTTCAGGCGACTGGTTGAGACTTATACTTGAGTAGAATAAGCCCTCTTCCAAAAGTTCTGAAAAATTAGAATTTAGCTCTAATGCGAACAAATCGTGAGTTTTACTCGGAAACATGGAAACGATGGCCAGCATGGTCTCCCCTAACCGCAATCCAGTCGGCGCGATGAACAGAATCTTCCGTTCTAGAAGGAAAAGTTTGAAGAGGAGAAGAGCACGATGCCGAAATCGGATGAACAGCTCTTGGATAGAGATTTCTGAAACTTCAGATGGAAGTTGAGATATTTGGAGATGGCGTTCAAACCGTGATGCGCCAGATTCGAAAAGTACTCTCCGGTCAGGTTTTCATCGAAAATATCACACAAATTTGTGTACATTTGAGCCAGAACTTCGACTTTGGAAAAGTCTTTCTGCTCAAAGTACGCCTGCGTTATCACTTCCAATTTGGCCTTCAATGGCCCGAAGAGGGGTATCCGGGAGATGACGCAGACGGCTTTTTGAACACTGGCACGGGTTACGTCGTCGGGCTTCGCAATCAGTTCCTACAGAGTTATACATAGAAGTAGGTATTCAGAAGGTTTATTCTATTTCCTTACATTTGCATCAATTTGGCGGTAGCAGGAGATGCCGAATACACACTTTCCGGGCTCTTCCCGCGAAGGCAGCAGAAAGAATATCGTGTCTTTCTGGCAATTGTGCACTCCATCCGGAAGTGCTAGCGACGGCAGAAGATGCCATTCGTCGGGAAGACCCGCCTCTCCGGCGCCGTCCAACTTCGGATGAGAATATTCTACCTACAAAGGGACCTGTCATGTTGAAATCCACTATTTTGAGGGAAAGTGTGCTATTTTGTACAAAACAGTTATGAAATGATGTTTTTCTTCCCTTTCAAAACATTTCTGATTCCCCCGTTTCCTCGATCGATATCTCCTACCTCACATCCCCGTTTGTGATGAAAACTGACGACGACGACATTCAGAATCGGGTGCATTCGTGGTACACACTGAAAACCTGGGCGCTCACTTTCCACTTCCGTTTGTGCCAGTACACTTTTCAAACATTTTTCTATGGTCCGACATGCCAATTTAGATTCGCTTACAAGTGAATTCAAGACGAGGATGAGTTAAAATAATATATTTATGAGATTTTCAGATTTTTCCAGCGTTTTTCGAAACGAAGTTTGCACTTTGATAATGTTGAAAAAGGAGAGCAGGGGAATGGATGTTGGCTGTTTGCAGGAAGGGAACCAGTCATTCAGTTGTCGGTTGGCTGCCAACAAACACATCAAATACACCACAAAATGGAAGAAAATGGAAGGAGAAGATCTCAGGGGTAACCAGACATTTACAGGAGAAGAAAATGTGGAGAACAAAAGAATACAGTCCGTCTCATAGAAAAAAGGTCAGGGAGATTTCAGAAAAAACACAAAAACTAGTTCTAGTCATCTTCTGAAATCAACCATCGTGCAGAGAATGGATGACTTTTTGAAAGTCAGTGGGGAACGAATCCAGAGATCCAGTTAAGCAGGGAGCACAAGCTCCAAAGTGGAAAATGGGGGAATTTGATGAGATTTATGGTGCTAAACTCAAGTGGGGATGAATTTTTCGATGAAAGAAACGACATGTGAGAGAATGTGGAAGAAATGGAATAGTTCGGAGTCTGAATGACCGAAAGAAATGAAAATGGAAATGAAAATTTGAGTGATTGGAAAGGGGCAACTGGGCGAGCAGTTATGTGTTGACAAGCCACGGATTCTTGGCAATCGTCTCGGCCGACCGATCTCCGTAGTCGTAAAGCAGCTCTTCTCCCAACGCGATGTTCCGCTTCGCCACAAGTATCAGATGGTGATTTCCGTCGATTTCTACCACCTGAAAATCAGGAAATGTCATTCAATTCGAAAAGCGACATCTCCAACGAACTCACCTTCGTCCTGAGATTGGGCCGGAGCACCGAGTGATTGATGAGCCGTCCTTTCCACGGCGACTCCTTCGTCGCATCCACACACCACTTCTTGTTGTTGTGTTGGAAAAAGTACATGTAGGAGCCGATCTCCTCGTCGGTCGAATACTGCTCTTCCAGCACCTTGGCCTCCGAGTACTCCATCATAACACCTGGAAAGCTTCTCGATTTGTACTACCTGTCTTCTACTACCCTTCCAAATACCTCTGTACTCGACGACAAAGTCTCCTTTGTTGAAATTGACCTTCGACCGGATGCCTCTGCCTTTCACCGCGTCTTTGTAGATCTCTAGAAGACGTTCGTTCGTTCCCTTCAGGACCATGTTCCGGAGAGCATCGTGCGATTCGTCCTGCAGCTGTTTGCTCGTCTTCCGGCTGCTTCGTCGTACTTGGAAGTATTCTGTGATTTTGTGACTCGGCGACTCCTTCACCGCGACTGCTTTCTTTCTGAAAATGTCGCGAGTCATCAGAATTCTTGAATCCAGTCGATTAACTTACCTTCCCCTTGCATTTTTCTTCGGAGTTGTTTTGGCGGCTCGTGGAACTGGCTGATCAGCATTTTCAATGTCACTCGATGGCGACGCAGTGCATGCTCGATCCTTTCGCGTTCTCGTCGCTGCTGTCTTTCTCGCGGCAACCTTCATATTTCGTGGTTCAACTGGAATAGTTCGCTTGATGAAAAGTGAGCGGCGGAGAGAATAAAGCGGAAATAATGAGTGATTACGAGAAGGATTGTAGGAAATGGAGGAAGCAAACGTCATGGGAGTTCTTGTTATTCATAACCGTAAAGCAGATTTTCGTTATAATTGGGGAGAAGCGCTGCCAACCGACAGCAGACAGCTTTTTCCGCCGGAAAACAGGAAGAACTTGAAGAAGTGAAAATTTACAACGGAGACGCGCTAACCAGAATCTAAGTAACTCTGTATTCAGTTTCTACAGATGTGTCACATGATGCAGGAAACAAAAAGGGGGGGGAGATGGTCGCCCTGGTGCACGGCCGTGCGCATTCAAACACCAATGGTTTTGACGGGTGGTGCAACAGAGCGCACTTTCAAAATTCGTGGTAAGTCCCGAAAAGAATCTGACCAAAGCCTAATTTTGGAGTGATGACGTATATGTTGCACATCATCTGATGATTCACAAATGCTAGAGCACGGGCAGTAGCCGGAAGAGAGGATACGAAAGAGAAACATTAAAAAGTGCAGCTTCTCATCCGTCGAGCGGGGGGAGCTCGTGTGTTTTGCCGGAAGTGAAGAAGATAGGAAGGAAGGAAGAACATTAGTTTCGGTCGGCAATCTGCATGGGCGACGACGCGGCAGACACAGCCAAGCGCTGGTTTATGGCCGACGACGGCCGTGCTAATCGATCGTCTTTGAATGGGTAATTAGGAAGCTTCGGGTAAGGAGATACCGTTGGAAGAAGCGAAACGGCTCGGCGAGATCGATAAAAGAGCAAAGACGGACAAACAATGGCTCTGGCCGTCCGCCCGTTCGTTTTGGTTGTTTTGTTAAGCTTACGTCACCAAGAAGGCGGGCATAATTGGAGTTGTGGGAGACTTCCTGAAGGAATCGATAGTCTCGAAGGTGGAACGCATTGACGGCTTCGTATTTCTAGAAGGAGAGACGAAGAGGAGTGATGCCGGGCTTGCTGTATGATCAACACACATAACAAACAGGAATGCACTGCAGGACGACTGTGAGGAGTCGCAGAGAACTAAGGACGCCGCGATGAACACGCCAGCCGGCCATGCTTGCGCCTTTCGCGTTCCCGCTCCGCCCTCGTTACGCATTCGATTTTCCTTTTTGAACTTCGGTGCTCCAAATGACTTGTAGTCTTAGAAATAGCTCATTGCTTTGTTCAAACCCTACAAAACAAAGTCTATTATCACAATACCTTTTTGCCTTCGTTTTGTTGTTAGTTTCACATTTGCACTTTTAGTTTACATAGATTCATAACACAAAAACATTGAAAAACATAAACATTTAGGGTTGACAAGACAGCATCAACAGCAAAACAAAAGAAATTCACCAAACTTCACGGCGTTTTCAGCTTGATACCGTAATCTTTGTTTTTGTTCTGCGCCTTTAAATTTAGGCTTGACTGTAGCTACCCGCTCAAATCTTAAATGAAAATATCACTCTGCGCCTTTAAGTTTTATAAGCAAAGCCGTTTTAAACCAACCGAAAAAATTCATTTCTCATTTTCAACGTTCTCTGAAAAACTAACGGTCTCAATAACAAATTTTTTCGTGATGCATACGTTTTTTAGATGCCGGCGAAACGAAAATCAAATGGAAGCACCAGCGGCACCAAGAGGAGCACGAAAACAACGAGAAAACAGTCAAACTCTGATGATAACGAGCAAAGCGGATCCGAAGACGAGAATAATGTCGAATTCGACAAAAGCAAACTTCAGAAGGCTTTCAAATTTGATTTCGAAGAACTTATGGCCGATCCCTTGTTCAGTCATCCAGAGTTCATTCATACAATGGAACCGGAAGACTTGACGATTGAGTTTTTCGAAAAAGAGGGACTTGATAAGCCGATTCACTTCAGATGTGATCCGAAAAGAATAGGCATGACGTAAGTTCTGAACATTTGCAAAAAATGATTATCTGTTTCAGTCTGCCACCATCGTCATTCTCAGTAGACGACGTCTTAGAGTTAGTTGGTGGGAATCGGATGATAGAGGTTGTACAGGTGGAAGATCAGGGAAGCGTCAAAATGTCCCTTCAGGAGTTTGTCGACTTCTACAAGTGAGTTTCCGTGAACTCAGTGACACACTTATTATAGGAGCATCTCACAGAAATGGCGCTCTGTTCGCAATCTGGCCGAATTTCTAGGCCGCGAAGTAATGTTCCACTGAAAATGGGGTTTACTTTTCAAACTCGGCCCCGAGGTCACTCCATTTGCAGTGCAAAAACAGTTTCACAACGGAGCGCCATTTCTGTGAGGTGCCCCTATAATACTAAAGCGTTGTTTTCCAGAACACCACAAAAAGATCGCAAAAAACTGTACAACGTTCTCTCGCTGGAGTTCTCATTGACTCCGCTCGAAGATCTTGTCAAATCGCCTTTACTTGTTCGTCAAATTGACTGGGTGGGAACACGCTGGCCAGACGCTCTCCGTCAGCGATGGATTTCGTTCAACGGAAGAGAAAAGAAGCAGTACAATCCTCACCACACATTCCCGAAAGTGCAAAATTACTGTCTGATGAGCGTCTCCAAGTGCTACACTGATTTTCACATCGACTTCAGTGGGACTTCGGTCTGGTACCACGTCTTGAAGGGACGCAAAGTGTTCTGGTTGATACCGCCGACGGAAACCAACTTCTTCATCTACCAGGAGTTCATCAAAACAGTCGGCGATAACGCGTTCTTTGGAAAGACCGTCGAAAAGTGTCACATGGCGATACTGGAGCCGGGAGACACGATGCTCATCCCCAGCGGATGGATCCACGCAGTATACACTCCAGATGACAGCCTCGTTTTCGGAGGAAACTTTCTTCACTCTCAGTCTTGCAAAACTCAAATCAGAGTTTATCAAGTTGAGAACAAGCTGAACGTATGTATCCCTCAAAGCTCTGAAATGCTCAAGCGCTATTTTAGATCACCCGTAAATTCCGACTACCATACAACGAGGAGCTCCTGTTTTACGTCGTCGCCGACTACGTTAAAAAGTGGACAGGTCGGGAATACGTGCGTCCGCTTCGAATTGAAGATGCCAAAATGGATTACGTGGGAGAGAAGTGGCAAGCAGCCGGAGGACATCATCGCAAAATAATCTATTCTGACTACGAGACAGGCGTCGAACTGACGAATGAGATGATTGGAAATGAGGAAGGAATTGCTAAAGATGGTAAAGAGAGGGAATAGAATGGGCGAAACAAATATGAATAGTTAAAGAAGTCAAAGTGATTGCAATGCACGCCGAGAACTCGATGTTCGGTAATCCGAATCCTATGATCAGTAAGATGGCGTTCGCGGCGGAAATGGGATTGGAGGCGGAAGCGGAGGACGACGATGAGGAGAAGTACACAGAGACGAAAGGTTTAAAACGGAGATGACTTTAAAAAGCAACACTAAGATATTCAGAAGACATGGAAATTCGGAGAGACGCTGAGATTGACGAACTCGCCCGCACGAATCCGCTGATCTTCTACAAAAACTCGGTTCGCTCTCGCATTCCGCATTTCTCAAATCATTCGCAATTCTTCTAGAAACATGACTTCATCCGCAACAAGTGCGTCCCCGATCACAAACTCCCGATCGGGCACGAGCCACCGATCGAGTTCATCGCTTCGGAAATCTTGCGAATTTCGCCACGTCTTCTCGAAGAACTAGAAGCACTTGGCAGCTATCTCCGCCGGAAAGCGCGAGTGGAAGTGGCGGAGGGAATCTGTCAACCGGCCTCGCTTCTTCACGCCTTCAACACGGTCCTCAAAAAGCGGCGCGCCGATTTGGTTAGTTTGAAAAATCAATAAACGGAAAAGAAGGGAAAACGAAAAGAAACAAACAGAAAGGCCGTTCGGCGTCTCCGTCTCCCTTTCCCTCCCTCTCTCTCTCTCTTTTCGATTGTCTCTCCACAGGGGACACCACAGTTTTTGTGTGAACCACGTGGGGATACGTCAGAAAGACTGCTCCAGAGTGTTTACAACAGTTATTGATTCGCAAATCGCACTCCGCAGATGGCTATTCAATTCATATCCACCGCTGACTCGCAATGAGCGAAAAACGCAAGAGTTGTACTCGTCGATAATATTCTATCAATCCTAATAGTCGCGTTTAACTGTTTCAGCAATGTTAAAAATGGTCGCGCCGGATCCTCTTCAAAATCTATCTGTATCACAACTATCTCTGTCAATTCTATCTCAAGACACGCAAGCACAAGCACTCTCACTCATCTATTTTGCACTTATTTTGCCATTATGCTACACTAATTTTGATGTTCATGTAATAAATTGCTTTCTGTAGTCATTTCACCAATCTTCCATTCTTTTGTCCATCTTCTTCTGAAGTCTAGCGAGTTTTCCACTTCTCACTATCATTATCTGACCTACATTTTTTCCATAATTTTGACAATGCGCTTAACTGAACATATGTTTGGTTGTGAGCCTTTTACAATTTTTTTTTCGAAAAATGCATCAAATGCCTCTAGTTTTTCGGCAAGATCTTCCAATTTTCAGGAGGGAAGGCCGTTCGAGCGTCCCACACCGATGCCTCGCAGATATGTAAGTTTCGCAGTGTTTTCCCTCTGCGATGGGCCGATCCGGGCTTTTGACCTACATTCACTATTCCTACCGGACCCAAACTTCGTACGATTATCAGTATTCGTTTGAAGTATCTATCTTGAAGCTGTCAGACAGATTTGATCATCTGATCTAGAGATATAGTTATCCACGGCTTAAAAACCTGGTTTTAGAAAGAAACCCGGGTTCTTTAGTCCTAAGTTACTCAACCTCTAATTCAGATAATCTGATTCATCTGACTTCTTAAAGGTAAATACTTCAATTCAAAACTGACAATCATGCAATGTATGGGTC
Organism: Caenorhabditis sp. 36 PRJEB53466; assembly: GCA_946814055.1. Classification (NCBI taxonomy): domain Eukaryota; kingdom Metazoa; phylum Nematoda; class Chromadorea; order Rhabditida; family Rhabditidae; genus Caenorhabditis; species Caenorhabditis sp. 36 PRJEB53466. The sequence continues at coordinate 2,650,187 of CAMPFS010000003.1, forward strand.
CAATCAGAATACTGGAAGTGCGTCAAAAGACCAGGTCCCTGCTCAGTGCCCATCTCAGTATCAGCCATTTTGAATGGAGAAGTAGTGCAGCTAATAATATATCTTTCAGACAAGATCATCAGTCGAAACGGGCGAATATGCGCCTGAAAGTCCGGAGAGCCCAGAAGAACATTCGAGAAGAGTCTCTCGTTTCAAGGTGGAGGATTTCCCGGATGAACTGCTCGAAATGGACGACGGTCAGCCCGCACTGCCGCACCAGCCAAGCTCTGGGCCTCTCGAGTACATTCCAACGCCGAAAGTGAAAAAGGAAAAGGTGAAACACGAAGAGGATGAGGATGAAGAAGAGGAGGAGGACGAAGAGTACGACGAGGAAGAATACGTTCCGACGGCTCCGTTGACCAGAAGATCCAGCACGAGAAGGTCCTCCAACAATGTGAAGCAGGAGGAGCCGGAAGAGGAGACTCCGAAACAGGAGAGCTCCTCGAAAAAGAAGAAGGACGCTCCAAAAGAGGAGAAGAAGAAGGAGAAAAAGGAGAAAAAGCTGTCGAAAGAGCAGAAAAAGAAGGAACAGGAACGGAGAAAGCTTGACAGCGAGTTGGACGCGGAGCTGAGAGCTGCTCACGGGGGCGGACCTACGAAATCGAAAAAGAAGAAACCGGAGAAGCCGGCGTATGTGGGAGGGCTGCCGACGTCGTCCATACAGACTGCTCCCGTCGTCTCGAATCCATACAACTATGATCCAAAAATGGAAATGGTGAAACTCGGAACTGGGCAGCTCAAATCGGCGTATCGAAAGAGTAAAACTGTAAGACCTTTTCTATTAAATGTAAATTTCATAACAAACGTATTATTTCAGAATGTCGAACTTCACATACAAAAGAATCTGTACAAGCTGGAGCCGAAACGTGGAAGCCAAGATGGAGACAGCCGGGAAGTGAGTGAGGAACCCGATGCCTACACACCGTCTAACATTCCAACGGGAACGGAAGGCGCTGCGAGCAGTAAGCCGATTCTGTTCGATTACTCAGGAATGGACGATTATGACGACTTGAAGCCGCCAGCGAAACGGAGCAAAAGTGAGTAGATTCTTTTCCGAAACGACTTGAAACTGTTTTGTTTTCAGTAGAGCCGATCAGCGTGGACATTGTGGAGACTCCGTCTTCTTCGAAGAGAAGGGATTCCCGTGAGTCTGCTCGTCCGAGCCCTTACACTCCAACTCCGATCGTCGCCACGCCATCTCCATCCAACAACAAACCGAAACACTCTTCTCCGGCAATCTTTTCCCCGTCCATCTACTCTCCATCAGCTGAAACTCCGAAAGCGCACTCGTCGACGGAAAGACGTGGAAGCGATTCGATGCGGAAGGGAGTCTACATGCCGCCTCAGTCCCGTCAGGACAAGCTGATTGCTGAGGCCTCTTCCCGTCATTCTTCCATTTCAACGGAACGTCGTCCGAGCTTCATCCCACAGCTCACTTCGTCCAGAACTCCCTCGACTGAAACCAATGCTCTGTACACTCCAAGTGCTCCCGCTCCGATTAGAGTCAGTCAACCATCCCATTTCGATCTTAACTTTGATTCACGTTTTTTTCAGTCGTCTTGGCTCCCGAACACTTCTGCTCTGAATCGTCGTACCGTCGAAGAAAATGCTCCGATCGATGTGGTCAATGACGTTCAGTCGCCGCTCGACGTGCTCAACTCTCCCGTTCCAGCTGCGATCACTCCGCCGCCCGTCTCTCTTGCCGAGTTCACCAACGGCCGCAAGAACAATCACGAGGAAGGGTAAGCCAATCAGTTTCCTTTTCTCAAGCAGCAGCAGTCATACGCAGTTACAGAAAGAAGCACAGAATGCCAGCAAAGGAAGCGATGGCCGAACTGAAGACGCTCGTCGGAAAGCTGAATTCGCTCAACGACTCCTGACTCTCAGGAGTCCTGAGAATCAAGCACAATATGAACTGATCATCTCTGTTTTAATAAGCCTAATACTTGTTGTTTCACTTCTCCCTGACATTTCCGCCTTTTCCCTCCCCTACCTCTGTTAATCGTGGTCCATTCCCCGTCGCCTTTATCGTATGATCTTACGACCATTTCGTTGTTCACCATACATCCGTTTTCCTATACGATACTCGGCTGTTTTGTCTCTTGTTGAATCCCGATTCTTCTAACCAACCGCAAGAAAGTACACAGTAATATCCCTGCAATTGACTCTTCAAAACCACATTTTCTCCTCTCGAGAGCTTTACTTGCCTTGATGATGAATTCGATTTTCTTTCTGTGTATTCTTTTAAATATTAAGGTAATTGATAAATTATGGTTTAGAGTATTGCAATTGCTCACAATATGGTTTTTAGTTGGTAAACTCCCATATTGTATTTTACTCCGGATCTCTGACTTTTTTCTGAAGGCCTTTCTGCAGGGATAATGCCGAATGATGACGGAGAAAACGATTCGGCTGGGGAAAGGTAAGTTAAGAAGTCGCTTCGAGATCAACTGACGACATTCAGAAGCGAGGTGGCCGTCGTCGTGCTCGGCGATATCGGCCGGAGCCCTCGGATGTGCAATCACGCGAAAATGCTCGCCGACGAAGGATTCGACGTGAAAATCATCGGATTCTACGATTCGATTCCCGGTGAAGTGATCACCGACCATCCGCGAATTAAGTGAGATTCAGAATCGATGAAAAGCAATTTAAATCCCCCATTTCTTCTCAGAATTGTCGGAATTCTACCGCCGCCGGACATGAAATCAGTTCCTGCGATCATCCAGTTGCCAATCAAACTCATCTGGAACTTTTTCACTTTGATCTTCGCTCTCACCTTCCAGTGAGCCTACCTTAATCATCCGGCACCCTTCATTATTTCGTTGCAGGACGAGTTCCTTCCGTCTGCGGATCATCCTCATGCAGAATCCACCGGCTCTTCCCACAATGCTTGTCTGCTACCTGGTTTCCCGACTGAAATGCGCCAATTTCACGATCGACTGGCACAATTACATGTACTCGATCCTCAAGGACAAGTACAATTTGAACGACAAGCAGCTGAAGGAAAATTCTCGCAAAGCACGGTGAGGATACGAATTCTCTTTCGTCAAAACCTACCTGTGATCACAGAATCGTCCGATGCGTTTCTTTCCTCGAAGGACTTTGTGGCCGACTCTCCGATCACAACTTGTGCGTCACCGAAGCGATGCGAGCGGACCTGATTGAAAGATGGGGAGTGAAAGCGACCACGTTCTACGACAGACCGCCCACGTGGACGTTCAAGTACGTTTAAGATACCGAAGAAGGAGATGGCTTTAATTTTCAGAGAAACGACACTAGAGACAGTGCACGAGTTGTACTGGAGACTCTCACAAACTGAGGACATTCTGAAGGGAGAAGGAACGGAAGGAACTGTTCTGACCCGCCGGGACCCAGACGGCTTACCGATCCTCCAACACAATCGCCCCCTCGTACTGCTCTCTTCCACTTCTTGGACTCCGGATGAAAAGTTTGAAATACTTCTGGACGCCCTCGTGGAATACGATGAACTCGCCACGGACTCTTCGAAGAATCTCCCTCGCATTCTGATGATTATCACTGGAAAAGGGCCTCTGAAGACTTCCTATCTGGAGGAGATCCAACGCAAAAATCTCGGAAAAGTGGACGTGCTGACACCTTGGCTCGAAGCAGAAGACTATCCAACTATTCTCGCATCGGCGGATCTCGGAATCTCCCTGCACACGAGTACTTCTGGAGTGGATCTTCCGATGAAAGTGGTCGATATGTTCGGAGCGAAGGTGCCGGTGTTGGCCAAAAGATTCAAGTGCATCGATGAGCTTGTCAAGGTAGAAATGGTAGTTTAGAATAGTTCGAATCTCTTTTTATTTTCAGGAGAACACCAACGGTTATCTGTTCGATGATTCGGAGCAACTGGCTCGTCAGATTTGCGAATTGTCGCGTGGATTTCCTTCAAATTGTCCGGAACTCAACCGCCTCAAACGCAACATGCACGAGTGGGAATTCGAATCCTGGGAAGTGATGTGGAAGAGAAGTGCAGCACCCGGAGCACAACTCACTCTTCCCGATGACAACGGAGCCGCCAAGCTGAGAGCAACTGCCCAAGTGCTCTTCCTGGTTATCATGGCAATAATGCCGATTCATCTCGCAATGGGAACATTCCTTTAATAATTCCAATCGCTTTATTTTGAACTCGTTGATCTTCTGTGACTAATTATTGTGTATAAACAGGAAAATAAAGGTTTTGCATTCATTCGGTTTGGCTTTACATGGATTCAAAATTATAGACAATTTTTATGATTTCAGCGATTAATTAAAAGATTGTTAGTCAAAATTGGACAAAAAAAAAATAATATGAATAAAAGAGAAAACGGGAGAAAGTATGTCTGGTGGCCAGAAGATCCAGCATGAGAAGGCCCGATAACTTATCTATCCCTATGAAGAGAGAGAGTAAAACAGTAAGACATCGTACAAATGTACATTTTTCATATCAAGTTAGTAATTTTCAGATCGGGAAACTTCAAACTCAGTTTTTCTGCACGGACAGTGTCGAATGATAACAGAGGAAACGATTTGGAGGCGACGATTGTCTTATTGATTGGAAACTTCAGGGAAATGGGTTTCGAAAGCAGCTAGCTGCATTTCATCAACTCATGTAAGAAAATGGAAATCATAGATTATATGAAGCTTCTACTTCAGCTCAACAGAACGACAATACACATAAAAAATCTACAAACAAAGAAATAAAGTTTGAAAAAAAAATTGCATTTTTGACCAATTCCGACTAGGTACTCTTGTTTTTCTTGGAGGTCTGAGAGGAACTCTTGTTTCTCTAAGGGGACCATCAAAATAGCAGGAGTACCCGGAATACCGAGCAAGCGAAGCCCCTGCCCAATCTTTGGCCGCTCATGGGTCAAATGAGGGCCTCATATGCCAAACGCTCATGCCGAAAGATGTACCAAACTCACCCTCGCCAACCCGCCGGTTTTGCCTGTGCAATTGGTTCACGTGAAAAGCCCCAATCTAGGGTAATCATAACACTTTCCAATCAGAACACTTTCCAATTGCATAGAATCCTTGTTTTCGTACCGTTTGCACACGGATTGTGTCCGGATGTTCTTAGAGAATTCATCCCGGAATCGTTTTGCTTTCTCTGAAATTTTATTCAAGCGTCAAGAACCACGGGGGGAAGTGAGGGAAACACGTTAAAGTGGGAATTGAGATGCTACAGGAATGTGAGATGTTTCAAATGGTTGCGGTTGATCAGTTTTCGGGCGTCTCTTCGATGATTATCTCGTTGTCCATGCCGTTTTCATCAGCGTCTGCGAGCACCGCCGCATTTTTGGCCGAAAGAGCCTTCTGCTGACGGAGAATCTTCCACTTGTCGTTGATCGATTTGCACTGAAAAGGACAATGAAAAACTGGGCAACTGGGCCTGCGCTTACGTATTCGTAAATAGCTGTCGATTCCAGATCTTTGAGCCCCTTGAGCACGTTATCGGCGGCAATGGTCTTGTGTTTCTGCTCGCGAGCCGCCTCAGTCGACACGTCGGTCAGGTTGATCAGGAAGACGGCGGTAGCTCGAGCGATGACGTCGCGGGCTTCCTTCGACGCGACGATGCCCTCTTCTTTCATGATTCTCGTCACCACCGCCGCCGGCATCATCATCTGAGCGACCCGCTCGTCCAAATCGACCGCTCCAAGTCCGGACATCATAAGTTTCTGAGCTCAGTCTGTTTCTCCTGATCAGATTCGCCGACTCCAAGATATGCTCGATTTCTTTCACGATGTGGCTATTCAACAGATTTGTAAAGCTACTTTTTATTTTTCAACTTGCTCACTGCACGCGTTCGGCGGTGGAACAATGGGGGGTGAAGTAGAGCATTAAAATGTCAAATTAAAGGTAAGAAATGGAGGGAGAGGGAAGAAAACGGTGTTGAGCTAAATAAATAGAATGCAGATTTGGAGAAAGAAGAATTAACAGGTGTGCTCTTTGTGGACCTTATGCCACATAGCTAGCTATAAGGTACACGTTGGATATCAGGTCACATTGAAAAAGATCATAGAGATGGTGTTCAGCGACAAAGGATATTTATCCGGATTTGAAGAGCAGGATGGCGACTTGTCCGAGGTAGAAATAGATGAAGTGCTTCGTCTCGTGGGTCACGTAGCTTCCGAAGTTTCTTCCGACGATGCAGTGCCAGGTTGGGTTGTACTTCTTGTCGAACTCCTTCTTGATGTAAGCGGCGATATCCTTCTCGATATTGTACCTGGAAATTGTACCTTTTTTAGTTTCTGTTCTTCCCGATGATCCCCGCGATCAAGTGACGACGGCGGCTATTGCCAGACTCAAAACACCCGCTGCTGTCCACTCAGGTTTAGTTTAAATCCGGGGGCCGTTCCAACGCGACATTTCTTTACACTTTTGCTAAGCGACCAAGTGGTGCCCATGGTGTGCAATCGAATTATTCAAGCGTTTAAAATGTGAGATCACTGCCTGCCCGACTCGCAAATCGCTTCACAACTCACTTCTCGAGAGCCTGGGTGGCGCAGTCGATGGCGTCTTGTTGCATGTCGTCCGACATGTCGGCGTTCTTGATCACAGCCTTGCGGTCAACCATTTTCAACGGATTTGTCTGCAATAACAAGAAACTTTAATGGAATTAATGGAACATTCTGCGTAGAATTATAATAACGGCGTTTACTTTGAAGGTCAGACAAAGAGATAACGGGCGAGAAAAGAATGAGAGGCAAGGTAGCAGTACGATTACTCAGTAGTTTACGAGGACATTGTCCCAGTTCACAACGATACGAAATCGATTTGAAACTAATAAGGATCTTGGAGAATTAACAGCATACTATGCAAAGCTCGGCCCACTTCAACGACTGATCTCTGACTGAAGGAGGAGTAGCTTGTTTGCGCAACAACATGAAATAGTTTTGACGTTCTAAGAGTGGAGCAAAATCGAGAAGTTAAAAAACGCTGGAAGGATAGGCGTAAACCGACTCGCATGTCAACAAATCGGCTACTGTTTCGGTAAAAGTACACAGGAAGCGCGTATCAGCAGCAAAAGACGAACGAAGAGATATGCGAGGCGAGCCCCAAAAGATAACAGTTTCGAAGAGTCGGGGAGCACGCAGGAGAGAGCGGCGGGATGGGTGGCAAGAGAAGGGAAAACGGCCGAGCGAGAGGGGGCGGGGCGCGTCGCACAAAACGACAGCAGAGTCGCGCGCGACGCTGCTATCGACGCCTGCGACTCTGCTGTCGGCCAACGAGGAGCGCGCACTCAAATGCAAACACGAGACAGGCGCGCGCCCGCGTATTTCAAAATGTTCTGGGGCGCCGAGAGGAGACACATCTCGGCCGAAAGGCGATGGAAACCAGAGAGTTGTTGTGTATGCGTCTGAACACGCATGTATTTATGGGCTCGCTCCATATACAATAGTGGGGCAGAATAAGAAGGGAAGAAGGCGACGGACTGGTCCTGGGTGTTGTGTGGGTATGAAAATAATGGATGCATGAAAGAAGAGAAACAACTCGAAACATCTGGGAATGATGCAAGTGGAGGAAATTGGAACATTCGGAAGCGAGAGAATATTGGAAGAGATCGATGGCTGCTTATAAAACGAAAATATGAGAACGGGAGAACGCAATGAGCATTAGGAAGACGTTTCTATTTTTTTATTTCATCAAACATAAAAACTTCAGAATTTTAGGCGATGCCCGAATATTCTCGCAAATTTATTCACTTTTACCAGTGGCTTTCAAAAGGCGCAGAATGTTTTTAAGAGAGCGGTCTCGCCACGATTCAACTGTTTTACTGTACAACGTAGCAATAATTTTCTCTATCAACTTTTCCACTTTTCCATTCAAAATCCTCGGTTATCCGTGACGTTTTCTGCTGAATTCTGTTGTGAATAGTTGTCTTCTATTCTTCAGGAATGCTCTCCCGCTCGTTGCTTCCGCTCAGAGCAGTCGCGTGTGGAAACCCGGCACTCTCCAAACGAAATTCGCACACAATTTGGTATCCCGATGCAAAGTTCGAACGGCAGTTCAAGGTATTTATTCGTTTTTGTCCGTTTCAGATTTGATTGCGTTTTTTTCACAGACCGGAGGAACCCTCGGTAGACTGTGGCTATCCGAAAGAGTTTCTGATTTTGATGAGCAAATCGGATTGGACAAGTTGGAGAAATTGGCGTATAGTAGCCCTGTGATGAGCGACAATTACAGCGGAAAGCACAGGTACACGAGAAAAATAGAAAATGCTCGGAGGTTGTGATGACATTCAGAGAAAAGAGCCTGGAAAATATGATTTTAAACTTCGGCCCACAGCATCCAGCTGCTCACGGAGTTCTCCGTCTTGTGCTCAAACTCGAGGGAGAAGTCATCATCAAGGCCATCCCGCACATTGGCTTGCTTCACAGAGCAACAGAAAAGCTCATCGAGCACAAGACCTACACGCAGGTGGGTTCAAGTGCTCATAAAATAGAAGGGAAATGGCAATTTCATCCTTCCAGGCACTACCCTATTTCGATCGCCTCGATTACGTGTCAATGATGTGCAATGAGCAGGCGTGGTCGCTTGCCGTCGAGAAACTGCTCGGAATCGACATTCCACCAAGAGCCAAGTACATCAGAAGTAAGGAATTAATTGAAAAAGAAGCAGAAGTTAAGAATATTATAGCTCTGTTTGGCGAGCTGACTCGCATTCAGAATCACATCATGGGCATCACCACGCACGCACTCGACATCGGAGCGATGACCCCGTTCTTCTGGATGTTCGAAGGTTAGAAACGGAGAAAGAAGTCCACACAGCCAGAATTTTCAGAGCGTGAGAAGCTTTTCGAGTTCTCCGAACGTGCCTCTGGAGCAAGAATGCACGCGAACTACGTCCGACCGGGAGGCGTTGCTTGGGATCTTCCGATCGGCCTCATGGATGACATTTACGATTGGGCAGTCAAGTTCCCCGCGAGAATCGACGAGTTGGAGGACATGCTCACTGAGAACCGTATCTGGAAAGCCAGAACCGTTGATATCGGTAAAATGGGCAGCTCCTTTTGGTAAAGATCTCATAATTTTTAGGACTCGTGTCTGCCGATGATGCTCTAAACTGGGGCTTCAGTGGAGTGATGGTTCGCGGAAGTGGAATCAAGCAGGACGTGCGCAAGACGCAGCCCTACGACGCCTATGCTGATGTCCAGTTCGATGTTCCGGTCGGCACGAAGGGAGACTGCTACGACCGGTACCTTTGCCGCGTGGAAGAGATGCGACAGTCACTGAACATTGTCATTCAGTGCCTCAACAAAATGCCCGCGGGCGAAATCAAAGTGGATGATCACAAAGTGGTGCCGCCGAAGCGAGCGGAAATGAAGGAGAATATGGAGTCGCTGATCCATCACTTCAAGTTCTTCACCGAAGGATTCCAAGTTCCTCCGGGAGCAACTTATGTGCCAATCGAAGCGCCGAAGGGGGAGTTCGGTGTGTACTTGGTGGCCGATGGAACGGGAAAGCCGTATCGGTGAGTCAATCGAAAACATAAGTAATGTTGTATAAAAAAATGGGGACAAGAATGATGATGACGCATGTTCCCATTGTACATAAATATATTCTATTCAATAGTATGCGTACACAGGGTCCCCAAGAGAAATTGGGCGCTGAGGTTGGGGGATCAAATTGTTCATTTTCAGTTGCTTCATCCGAGCACCAGGATTCGCTCATCTCGCTGCCATTCACGACGTCTGCTACATGTCTCTAATTGCCGATATTGTTGCCGTCATCGGAACCATGGACATTGTTTTCGGAGAGGTCGACCGATAATTTCAAAGATTTTCACTCATAACAAGACAGAATTTTTCTATAGTTTCCCCTGTTCTCTGTATTTTTACGCTCTGAATAAAGTATTGTTCTTTCTCAGAATCTGACTGTTTCCTTAGGTTTTCGATCCTTTTACTTTCGCTCTGTTCGTTTCTCATTTTCCCTATCAATCATTGTTATTCAGCTGTTTCCATAATCCGATATGAACAGAAAAGCCAATGAATTTTGCACGCATTTCTGGTCAACGGAACAGAAAGTAAGAAAATTTGGGCAGAATCCTATGTTTACAAGCGGATAATCTCTAGATTTTCGTCAAAATATTCACTTTCGGGTTCAGAAACTCGATAACTCGGCCGTTTCGTCTCGAAATAGTTTCACCAGCAGTCCGTCTTCTGCTCGTTCCGATTCTCCACGCCTTCTCTATGTCCAGTCCAGCAATGACTTCATCTGGAACCAAATTTGCTCTCTTGCTCCGTTCGTCAAAATGCCAAATGGGCCGAAAACGGAGAGAACAGTGCGAATCGGATCGAAAAACGAGACGGAAGAGAGGTTAGCGAGACAGTTGCATAGCTGGATACGCGAGAAAGCAGTGATACTCTCGCACACGCCCAATCCGAATCAGCAGCACTGTCGGGGGATTGTAGACGCAGTCGAGTACCGAAAGAAGAGGGTCGAGGTCTGCGATATGATTCAGAAGGCCAACAGTTCTGCCGTTTTCAGGTCACGGTAACTTCGGACTCTGTTCTTCCGATCTGGGAAGACACCGATATCTGGTTATTTCCCGACGCTCCACTGTATGAATCCCCTTACTCTCTGGAGCCAAGCACTTCCTCAACGGATCCCAGTCCTCTGCCTGAGGAACCGACAGAGAAAGATCATCGGCAGAAAGTGGAGCAACCTCCGGACATTCCCCTGAAAAGTTCAGAAGAGCAGGAATTCCAGCAGACGGGTGCTTCTGACGAAGAGTCTCTGCAGAAGACTCAGCAAAAACAGGAACAAGTTGATCAAAAGGAAGTGTTCGAGGGAATCCACGGCTGGAAATACGTGGACGGCCAGTTCCGACGAATGCGACGGAAATGCGGGGATAAGTGGAAGAACGTATATTTGTCAGAGCTACGAATGTCACCTGTGGACCCGGCGAAACGGGCTCTGCTGGAGCAAGTGAAAGAGCACACGGTACTTCGGCTCAGTGACGACATCGACGAGATTGGAGAGGTGTTCGTGGAGGTGTGCAAGAAGAATGCAAATGAGAATACGGTGCGATGGATGCGCTCATGCAAACTTTGCTCAATTCATTTTCCTTCAGATATGTCTCGGAGTTACCGGTTTCTCTCGCAATGACATCGATATGCCCCTTTCCACGTCAACTACCTACTACCTGAGCATCGACGACGGAGATGACGACGAGTTGGCGAGCCTGGCCAGCGAGGAAGAAGTCCTTCCCGGGTATCGACTAGAGCAGAATGTTGATGAGCTTTGTGAACGGGTGCGAAAATTCCCATATCTTCGAAATGAACACATTTTCCTTCAGCTCGGAACGCTCACAGTCACCGATGTCTGCGTCAAGACGTGGTTCGCCAAGCCCCACAACATCGTCTTCCTCCGTCTTGCTGTTTCCTCAACTCGAAGTTCGTTAAAGCACTTCAAAAACTTGCTCGGTCTGCATGTAATCATAAACCAGCCGTTCCGGGACAGAGATCGGGTGATGGCAGTAGTGAGCAAAGTGATGAAGTCGGATATGATTTTGACAGTGAAAGGTTTTCCAAAAGATGGAGGGCGGTTCGTAGAAATTACCAAACAACACAAGTTCACGATTCAAATCGACCACGACTATGAAACACGTATCCAGAGAATGGGAGGACGCCTGGGAGAGCACGAACGTCTCCGCCGGAGCATCAACTCTGACTATGATTTGAAACTTGTCACGTCGCGCCAAGATTCGTCGAGGAAAACGTTCGCTTCGTTTCACAGCAAGAACGAAGCGCTCTACTTGATTCCGTTCGGAACAAAAATTCTTCTTGGTAAATGCTGGGAAATAGAAGGCCCTATCGAGAAGAAGGCCGAGTTCATATTTGCTATCAGAGTTGAGGATCGTGACCCGAAAACTGTAAGAAAAGTTGATTTTCCCCATCCCAAATCATCCGAGTTTTCAGCTCACATTCGAGATCAAGTTTACAAAAACACTCGTGAATAATGCGCCACAATTCAAGCTCACTAACGCCTTTTACTTCATGGAATTGGACTCCTCTAGTTCGATCGCCATTGATCCAAAGTCTGTCATCTCTGATTATTGAGAAGCCATTTCATTTCCAGTTACTCTCTCTACGATGTGCGCGATAAGCGTTGCCGAACCGCGGGGATTCTGGATACGGCTTCCAAATCGGTATCCATTCAGGAATACCTCAAATTCGACGTTATCGAATATCACCCCAAAATGGCGAGATCCGAAGTGCCGCAAGAATCGAGGAACTCCCATTGTTTAGACAGAACAAAGTTGCCTGAGATCCAACCGCAAAAGCACCGATACGTTTGTTTTGTCTTTTTGCAAAGGAATCTCGCTATCGGTCAGTGATTATCCGGCGGCTCGTCGAATTGAACCTCGCGAAGTTTCAGAAAACGGTAGCCCGATGGTGCAGGTGCGAACCGGATACGACAAAAATAGCCGGAAGATCCAGATGCAGCCGTGGAGCATAGGGAAACGACTCGTGTTCACCGAAAGCTCGACGCATCCAGCCATTCGATTTATCGGAGAAGTTCAGGATACTCTTGGAGTTAGTTGGGAGTCCGCTGCTCTTTTGAGACCTTCTCGTTTCAGGATACAGCCACGCTGCGTTTCGACAAGAACTTGTCGGACCTCGAATTCTTCCAGCGATGCTCCTTCAAAACCGTTTTCCAGTGCTTTGAAGAGATATAATGTTTTTCCTTTTTAATTTTACAATCACAAATACCCATTTTAACATGTAAATCGTATTATTTGTTTTAATGCTCGCTTCCCATCCACCGCTTGTCCACACCGTTTTAGCTCGCTTTATAATTAGAATCAGAATGCATCCGCCCCCCTTCCCCTTCACATTAGATTGATCTCCCCGGCTACAAACATTTCTTTTTTTTGGTTCCATAATATTCATGAAATCGTTCGACATCCAATTTCCTAGCGAGCTTTTTTCATTCGAATGACAAGAGCGACGAAGCCGACGAGGTAGAAGAGGAAACTGATGACGACGAGCCCGATGATATTGAAAGGAACTGCGGATGGGCTGAACGAGAAGCTCCGGAGCATGGCGTCCACTTTCTGAAATAGGGTCCTGACAGGAAAAGGCGAGAAGATTAGGGGACTGTACCTTCGGAGTGACCGTCTCGTTCGGGTTCGTCGTCTCGTGGAATCTGTCGATGTACGACCACTGATTGACGACCATTCCCTCGAAAGCGTATCTAGAATTCGAACTCAGATGCAACTCGGAAACAGTTTAAATTTACCTGTACATACTAATATATTGCAACCAACGAACGGCCGCCGGAAACGTGGAAGTGTTGCCATAGAATCCGCCAAAAAGACGGAAGAGAACGAGCAACGGACTCGCCATCACTGACGTCATCTGGGCAGTCGGGAAGATGCACGACATGGCGACGCCGAGAGCCGAAGACGCCTGGCTGGCGAGCAGAGAGAAGACGGTGGCGACGAGAAGCTGCGCGACAGAGGTGTTGAGGCCGATGAGCCAGTAAACCATGAAGAGCATGATGAGCCCGTCCGTCGAGAAGAGCGGAATCATCGAGATGCAGCGGGCGAAGTAGTAGCTGCAAGAAGACGATTTCAAAGACGATTCCAGAGAACACGTACGTCCAGAGATTGTAGAGTCCGTCGTGGTATTCTCGAGCCACCAATGCGAATTCGTTGTTGAGAAACATCATGATTGCGTAGGCGGTGGAGTAGATGAACTCGCCGACGATGAAGAAGAGCGCACCGTTGATGTTCTGCATTCCACGTGTCGAATATGGAGTCTGCAAGGCATTGTTGTTCAGAAACTGAAGAGATCCGAGATACCCGGTAGTACAGTAGTCCGATGAACACTCCGAACAGAATCTTCTGTATGATCTTGGCCATCGTGAGCTGAGGAGCACGCCACACGTCGAGAGCACACCTGAAATGCAAATGTGGCGCGAAGATTCACTTTCCGATTACCTCTGAGTGAGGGCTCCGATTTGAGTGAGCACATTCGCTTTGTGCATCGGCGGTGGCGGCACTTTCTCGGACACGTCCTTCAGAAGTTCCATGATTCTTTTGCAGTGTTCACTCTCCTCGTAATGCTCCACAATCTGCTGAATCCGAGCGTTCGACTGACTCTCCTGTCCCGGTTGCACCGCCAATTTGTAAATGATCCACTCGCTCGGATTGTATTCGTTCGGAACGCGATGGCCGCATCGTTCAAAGAAGGCGATCGACTCTTGCGGTGTTCCTTGGAATGCCGTCCGACCATTCGCTGAAAATAATGAGCACGATGAGTAGGAACAGTAACTTCACTGAAAAACCAAGGTAAATGACGCGGTGGAACATCTGATACAACTGCGAAGACGGCTGATGGATAGTGCAAATGATCGTCCGTCCGGTCTTGGCGATTCCCTTCAGAATCTGAATCACGCTCTCCGCCATGAACGAATCCAGGCCGGTCGTAGGCTCATCGGCAAAAAGAAGCGACGGATTCGAGAGCATTTCACACGCGAAAGTGAGTCTTCTGGCCTCGCCCCCCGAAATTCCCTTTTTCTCCCCGACCACTCCGATCCGCGAGTCTCTGCACTTCCACAGTTTCAGCTGAACCAGCACGTCCTTCACTCTTTCCTCCCTCACTTTCGCGGATCCGTTTATCCGCAGTTTCGCCTGGATCGTCAGGTATTCTCTGACGGTTAAAGTGCCCACGAACAACTCTTCTTGCTGGGCGAACCCGGATATCATGGAGATTTTATCGCTCATCTAAAATGTCTTAAATCATCTGATCCATTCTCCACGCCATCTCCCACCTCTTGCCCGTTGACCGTAATCGATCCTTCGGTCTTCAGTCCCTTTAGGTTGCGGCACATGAGCATGTTCAGGAGGGTCGTCTTTCCGGCCCCACTGGCTCCCATCAAAGCGAGCAATTCGCCCGGCCGCGCCATTCCACTCACATCCCTCAGAAGCTCTCTCTGCTCCTTCACCGTCGTCACTCTGAAACCCGCTTCCTTCCCCATCCGACCTGTTTTCTCATTTCTTACGAAACGTTTTTCCAGTGCAACGCGACGGGGACAATGTCTCCAAGTGTACTGTAACCAGGCGAGACGGCAGTACATTCAACGTCCTCTGATATTTTTTCATAACTATTTTCGGATGACATTGTTTTACTTCGAAATGAAAATGCCAAGGTTTCTCTCTTATTGGTGAGGGCTTCCAAAAGAGAGTGTCACGTCATTGGATTGCCTGAAGAGGGTGAGGAAGGAAGGAAGGAAAGAAGGAGTGAGATGCCATCTTGGGGCTCCCGAGGGGCCGTCATATATGTCATCAGATTGTAGTTACCGTATGCTAAGTGCTCATTATTGGATTCGTTTTTGGCAGGAATGCACCTGTTGGGAACTGTTTCTTGAGACTGAGAACATCTGGCATCTTGTGAAGACGACTTGGGAGCAGAAAAAGATGGCTCGTTGCTGAATGTCAAAACCAGGGATCCATGCGCATTCCGGTCAGAACACATTAGTTCCCAGCTATTACCGTAGCCCACTTGTTCCACCGAGCATTCCGTTTTCGCGCGCACAGTACCCCACTAATCGCAGCGGGACGTCATCTGGAGGCCCATTATGAGAACGTTCTCCTTCTCGTGCGTCTGTGTGTCTTCTCACAACATTCTGAAGGCTCTTGTCCACCGGAATGTCCGTCCTTATGCACACATAAACGTGCGGGAACACCTCCTTTGATGGCTCATTGTGCACCTGCGGGAGACCGAGAGAGAGAGTGTGAAAATACAGAGATGCAGAGGAAAAGAGTGGGATTCGGAAGAATGACGGATGGGAGGATTAATTAGGTGTGGGCGGGAGACATCTCCAGATGGCCACGGATGATTATAACTCTTCTACCTGAATGATTACGTATGTAATAAGGGAAGGAAGGAAGATGGGAACACTTTAGGTTGGACCATTCAGGCAACTGTTGGAAGGGACTGAAAGTGTTTGTTCTGTGAGGAAGTGAGGAATTGTGTTGGCCCAGAAACAACACTGACAAATTGTTTTATTCTCGGGGAAACAAACAAAACATATCAATCTGGGAGATACGCGCAACACGCCCGATTATGGAGGTTATCCGCACACGCAACAATGGTTACGCTTCGCAAAAAAAAATGACAAGGTGAATTGGAGGGTACGAACGAAGGGAAACAGTGGGCGAGAGGACCTTTCCGGGATGACAGTCTGTCGGCTCGATAAGGGATTGGGCTTTTAGCAACCTTTCCTGCTGGAAAATTTTAAACATTTGAAATTTTGTCAATCCTACAAAACTCAACAAAGTCTATTCAAATTCCATGTAGCTCGCTGTTTCGAGTGGCTCCGTAGTTTTTCTGATAATCATAATCTGCTGAAGCGTGTTCACAGACTGTAATAAAAAAGAACCGCCACCTCCTTTCACCTCCTTTCGCACCCGCCAGTCTGAAACAATCTGTTCACACTCTCCCCCTTCCCAACAGCTCAATCCCGTGAACTTTGCTGCTGGGATCCTATGGTTATATGGCCTGTCACCTTTCAGATCTCACCTCTCTTCCCAAGTCAATCCTTTGATCGGTCAGCTGAACTTTCGTGACTGTTCGCACGATCCAGCTGAAAGTTCCCAACGGGGAGCTCATGAATGAGCATTTCGAGATCTAGTAAGCCCTCCGCAACACATGGCATAGACCACCCGGACAGTCGTTGCGTAATCGATAAATGGTCAGTGAGAGTGTCAACATAATCATGTTGTGCAACGTGTTTTACGTAACATTATAGCTGTTCGTAATCTCTATCTGTAAATCTTAAATCCAGGATCCGCAAACAAGTTCCAGACTTGCGTCGCACCTCAAACAATCGGCCATAAACTCTTCCCACCCAGTCAGTTTCCGTTCGTTCTCTTCTCCCGCACTCGCCCAATGTTTCCCGTATAGCCTGCACTCGTGGTTGTCTTCGTTCGTGTTGTAGGTCATCTGTGGCGGGTCCCTGTCTGCTCCAGATACCGATCACCCGCGACGAGAGAGCACGTGCTCGTCGGAGAGTCGGCTGCACTCTCTCCATTCTCCACACTCCCTCGCTGCTTCCAGAGTGGGCGGAGTCTCCCCAGAGGGGGCCGTTCGTGTGTGGTGCCTCCTCGTTGCGTCACACCTGACTCTTTTCTCGGCCGGCGACGGTCGGTTACGCAACCCGCTCTCGCTCTTAGGAAGACCCTTCTGGGAAAGCTGTCTCTATTACTCGTTCACACTTTCAGACGAAGCTGCCACGATGAACAGCATCATGGCAGGAGCCCAGCAAGTTTATCCGTTCGAGCAATGGACCAACTTCAACCTTCAAGCCGCTTAGTAAGTTAAATCTAGGATTTTAGGACAAGAATCAGTTACCTTAGGCGAAAAGAAAGACAGTTACTGTATCTCCAGTTGATTATCTTCAATTCTGTTCTTTTTGAGACGCTTAACGATTTCCTAGATCACAACGTGTGTGGCGGCGTGTTCCTTTCACGTTTCTCCATGCCACGTCACATGAGCTCGTCGACAGATGGTCCAAAGTGTCGGCGGGTCATTAGACGGTTCCGTATGCCACGTCATAATAGCCACGTGCCTCTTTTCAGCGCCGGAGTCTATCCACCACCGTACGAATTCAATAGATCGCCGCAAACGAGTTCAGGATCCGATGAGTCGATGAACAATGAGAACCGAGTTGATCCGAAAAACTCGCCAAAGTAAGTTGGAAGTAGGATTAGAAGTCGGTTGGGAAGATGGGAATTTCGGGGGGCTGGGGTGGGTTTAGGGGTCACATTATTTTCAGATGTTGCCGCTTTCGCTTCCGCTTCCGCTTCCGCAGCAGCAGACGACAGCCAAGCAGAAGAGTCCACGTTAATGTCCACGTCATCTGTGCACAACGAACGACAACGACGGCGTCGAACGGATTCTCCACGAACTACAGTCATTTAGATTTTCTCGTTTAGATATCGTGAAAAGCGGATGAAGAACAACGAAGCGGCGAAAAAGTCGCGACTGGTCAGAAAGCAGAGAGAGGAAACCCACCAGAAGGAGAATGTGCAGCTGAAGGAGAAGAACGTGTTTCTGGAGAAACAGAACGAGACGTTGCGCATGCAACTGATGCAACTGGAGAAGACGATCCGAGATCTGACCACTGTACGACGCCTTTGAATCTCCTTTCGAATCTCAAAGCATTCTTTCAGGAGCGTGAGATTAACAGAAGACGGCTCGAAGTCTTGGAAGCAGCTCAGCGAGGAGAGATGATCGATGCGAAGTACCCGCTGGGAGACATCACCAACCACATGTACAGCAACAACCCCAACAAGAACTACCAAACTCTCTGATTCCGAATTCCTTTTCAATTGTTCTTTTGTATTTGAGCGTCCCGACCCAGTTATCTAGTTTTCGGTTTCTCTTCTAAGAGTTGTGAGCATCCACTGGGACATGTAGTTTTCTTATGTGTTGGGATAATATCAGGAAAGTGATGAGCGCCGGTCCACCTGAAGGCCTTCTGATTCCTACTGGGGTAGAATAAAAAGGGAGTGGGAGTAAGGGGATAATGATATTTCGAACAACATTTAAGACAATAAACGATTGTTGCTGGAAACATTGCCTTATCACTTTTCTCTCTCCAAGAATGTTTGCATTCCCTGCTAATTGGATGTTGCTGTTCCAATGTTCCAATACTAATTCGAGTGGGGGTCGGCCTCAAGGACAAGCTGTTCAAGGTTTTGCTCAATCTACAGTTCCAGTTGCCTCCGGCCTGAACCTACCGAACCGCTAATCGTCTTACCTCCCAGCTTCTGATCCGACCAGTCGATGGCAGCCTCTCAAACATGCCTCGTTCCGTAATCCACACTTCGTCGGCCTTCCGCGCGGAAACTCTTCCGCACCGCCGTCTCACTTTCAATTCAAAAAGTGCTCGCCTCGCGGAGAGCCTGGGCGGAGCAGCGGCCGCTCCTCCTGCTCACTCGCTGACCGCGAGAGCCCCGCGATGACAGCCCGAGTAAGGGGTCCTCGTGTGTTTGCGCGCATTACCAATCAGTCGCCTTTCCAAATCAATCAGCTCGTTACCCGAAATCTTATCACTAATCTCGCCCCCCGTTCCGTACTTTCAAGATTCCACGCTTTTTCTCCTCCTTTCTCTGTTTGACACATGCCGAGCATGCCCATGTTTATACAGTCGTTCGCTCGCATATCTCGTATCAGATCAAAATCCAAAGAATTGCTCGCCTCTCAGATATCCCAATTGCACGGAAGCCGTCGCTCCAGAGATGCGTTGCTTCCTCTTCATTCTTCTCTTCTCACTCTCGTTTCGAGGTCAGTTTTGTTTTCATTCGGACAGATGGGAATGCGGACTTGTGGGTCACAGACAGGTGCAACTTTCTCACTTTCTCTATGATTTTTTTGTTTTTTTTTTTCGCGTCGTGGGTTTTCTGTTGGAAAAGGTACGGTAGCTGAATCAACTAAAGATTACTGTAACCGCCCAATTTTTGATTTCGAAGCTTCCGGAGCCGTCTTCTAACGAATTGTGCTCAGGAATCTCCAATTTGTCCTTTGCCACTGACACCAATCCATCGCACTTGCAAAGTGCACTCTTTCGTAGTCAAACATCTTGCTCACATTGTCGTCATTGCTAGACATGAAAATGAGCCTGCTTCTGCCCATCCCGGATGGCATTGTCCTCTCTTTTTTCAAAACACGAAAACAGAGGTGCGCGTTTCAATCGGCAAGGAGCGCGCCGCCGAGTGTTTCCCGCCGGCCCCACAGCCGTATCGTATTTCGATCCGTTCGCCGATGGCTTCCCCCGGTGACTTGGAGCCTGGAGCATCTTCATTCCTGTAAAACAAACGTGTCCTCGCGCGCGCGCGCACTGTATGTCCTCCCGTCGCAGTCGTTTTTCCCCCAATCAAACTAATCGGATCGGTCGAGGAGACGCGTGAAATGATATGTGTGCTCGACTGATTACCCGAAAGAGAGACTCCCGCCAGTCGACTGGAGGTCTTCTGCTTACAGGTTCTCTGAAACCAGCAAGCAATGTACTGATAAGCGAGAGAAACCGGGGGGGACCGCGCAAGTTGCACCCTTGTTGACATTCAGTGCTGTCAGCCAACAACACTTGATTCGGGCTTATTAGAGAGTGCTGCTGCTGCCAATTTCTCGCCAATATTTGCACGAAATTACCATTTCTCTCTTTGGTAGCGAGAATGACTTTCTTTTGATAAGGGTACACTGGAAGATATGGGACTGATGTGAATATTTCAGCGTTTGCCGACGTTATATTCACTTCTGAAAGGTGCAATCGAGTGACGTACGGACTTCGGACGGTCAACGGAGATCCCTCCAGATATAAACAATGCGGGCCTTCCGGAAGAGTGTGGATTGTTCCGTGCGCTCCGCAAATGACTTTCGATCCAGAAGACAGAGTGAGCACTCTCACTCCATTTCCCTCCAATAACTTTATTCCAGGTATGTAAAGAGCGGCCGGATCCGAAGGTGATGAAGCCAATGAGGAAGTACGAGGTGCCGAAGACGATCATAACGACTCCCGCTCCGACGGTTCCTGCCAGTTACCCTGTCTCGGCTGAAGTCACTCCGGCTGCTTCTCCAGCCGCCGCTCCGGAAGAGTTTGTCTTCTCAACGATCCGCCCGAAAAGCAGAAAACCAAAGGCACGCACCAGAAGCAAGACGAGGAAAACGACAAGGATGATGACTACGACACCGCTGCCGACGACTACGCAACCGATGGAAATTATGATGACGGCGGAGACGAGCACTCCGAAGATTGTGATATTCGCGAGCAAGAAAGGCACTGGCGGACGGAGCTCCGAAGTAAAAATGCCGATTTCGAGGGAGCGAGCAAACAGCAGAGAGGGAGGTGCGCCGGCGTTCACGAGACCTGGAAAAGTGCGGACGACGACGTCGATGCCAGTGACTCACGCGACGAGATTCATTGCGGGAATCCAGAGGAGTACGATAGCGCCGAAGGAGTTGCAGGGGATGCCACACACGTTGGCACCGTACGAGAAGACGGAGAGGAGAGGCGAAAGCTTCGGAGTGGAAGAGATGACTACGATGACTCCGGAGTACACCGTCAGGTACAATGGGAAGAGCATGACGGAGAACGAGTTCCTGAACCAATTGTTGCACATTGTGCAGCATCAGAAGGCGGTGTCCGAACAGCAGCAACAGGAAAAGTTTGATAGGATGGAACAGGAAAGACTGAAAGAAGAAAAGGCGGAGAGAGCGAAAGAGCTGGAGAGACGCAGGCAGATGGAAGAAGCAGAGAAAACTAGACAGGCAGAGCTGGAAAGGGTTAGTGGGGCATAGATGCAAAGATTCTCAGAAATTACTTATCACTTTCAGCAAGCAGCAATATACGCGAAGCAAGAAAGAACGGCGATGGAAAGGGAACGGGAGCTCGAGAGAATCCGTCAAGAGGAGAGAAAACGAGAAATGGAACGGATCCGACAGGAAGAGATCGCATTGGAAATAGCCAGAATGAGAGAGTTGGAGAGGCTTCAGATGGAGCGGCAGAGGAAGAACGAAAAAGTTCGGCAGGAATTGGAAGCAGCCAGAAAGCAGAAGATAATAGAAGAAGAACGGCAGAGGCGGATACAGGAGCAGATGGAAGAGATGGAAAGGATCCGGGCGGAGCAGGAAGAAGCGAGACAGAGAGAATTGAGACGGTTGGAAGAGGAGCGAGCCCGTGAAATGGAGATAGTCAGACAGGAAGAGATGGAGAGACAACAGCAGATAGAACGACTCAGACAGCAAGAAGAGGAACGGAGACGAAAGAAGTTGGAGGACGAAGACAGACAACGGAGGATTCAGGAGGAAGAAAGGAAGAAGGCTCTGGTGGAGGAGCAACGGAAAAGGAAAAAACTGGAGAGGGAGATGGAGGAGAGGCAGAAGGCGATCAGAGAGGAAGAGCAGAGAAGAAGAGCAGAAGATGAACGGAGGAAGGAGAAAGAAGCCGAGGAACGCAGACAAATGCAGGAGCAGATGAGGAAGGCGACGGAGGGAAGGAGGCTGGAAGCGATGGAAAGGGAACGGGAAGTTATGCGGCAGATCATTGAGAGTGAGAGAGAAAGGGAGCAGGCCAGTGAGATGGGAGGTCAGTTTTAGTGCGAATGAAACTACAGTCTTCCGAACTTTCTTCAGAAACCACCCCGATCACGACCATCAAGCCCATCTACCGGCCTATAATCTCCGAGTACCAACCGCCAGACGTCGAATCTCACATGATCAGGTTCACCACGCACGCTCCAGAATGGGCGACACCGCCTCCGAACTGGCAGCCGGAATGGAATACGGTTACGGTAGAAGAGGAGACTCCCGGAATTCTGATTGCTCAGAAACAGTGCCAGATCAACGGAGAATGTGAACTGAAGTATGACTCCGACTCTTTTTGCGCTCACCCAAGGTAAAGTACAACGATCTTTTTGAGTATGACATTCTTGAGCTTACAGCAACCCTTCGATGTACCTGCAATGCGCTCCGCTGTACGGACGTCTCGGCAGATGGACGGAAAGGCACTGTCCGGATACTCTCGTCTTCATGGTGGCAATCGGAAGGTGTGAGAAAGGAGAAGAAGTTCGGAGACCGTACGACCCGGACAACAGAGTGGTCATTCCACGTCTGCCCTCGGAAACATCGTTCGTTGAGTGGAAGGGCAACAGGTAAGTGAAAGAAAAGGAAATTGTTGTGCTCGATCATTGTTCCTACTTCAGAGTCATCGATAACCATCCGAATTTTGTTGCTCCTCCGAGAGTCTATCCTCCAGTTCCGGAAACTCATCAGCCTCAGATCTACAACACGATCGACGAGTTCCCCAAGGATCTTCTGCCCCGAATGCCTGAGGTCTCCCCGGCAGAGACATACGCCCAGCAGTATCAGAATGTAATTATCTTTATCCCACAACGTTGAATGTGTATTCTCTCTTTCAGCATATCCATGGAAGCGTCGTCAGTTCGGTACACTCCCAGCAGGTCCATCCTCTCGCTCCTACTCCGACCATTGCTCCGATTTCAATCATCCCTACTTCTTATCAGATTTCACAAAGCCAGAATCCTCCGACCTCAAATGTAAATTTCTCACTCTACAACAGAATAACTTCTCTTTTTCAGAGTATAAAGTCGGAAATCGATCTGTCGCACATCCATCCTTTGTTCCCTCGTGTTCAGCCAGACTTTCTCAGTCGAATACTGCCCGCATTGAACTTCAAATTGCACGACGAGAACTCATCGGGACCACAGTCGTTGGGAAGTGTTGTAAAACCAGTCATCAAGAAGGTTCGTCAGAGTATTCTGAGCAGATCCCCGAAAGTTTTCTTTCAGATTGCTCTCAATCAGACCGAACAGTTTCTGGATCGTCTTCTAGCTGATCAGGTGCACGACGAGAAGCTTCGAAAAGAGATTATAGATCATCTAAAGTCTACGAACATGGAGAGCACTACCAGCTCTGCATAATTCCTCAATACTTTCACCAATTAATTTGAACCTCTACGCTTCAGTTCCACTTTTCCTTTGTATTTATGTTTATCCTTTAATCAGACAGCAATTAATTGCAATTTTTCTTCTCATTCGGCCCCCAAATTTCATTGTTGACCAACTTCCTAAAAATGTCGTCGAGTCGAGTGTCAAATACGCAAACACCGCACGTCCCATTGCGGATGATGACTGACGATTTTTCAATCCATTTCTTGTTTTTAAAACAGAATTCGGCGCGTTTTGTAAGTTTTCCCATCTAGTTTGAATGTCTTTCTGTTTCCTACTTGTGATACACACGATCTCCATTTATTTATTTGCGAAATAAATTGACCAAATCCATGCAAATGTTCAGAATCGCGTGTGTGAATAGTGTAACTCGCTTCATATTCGTCTTCAAATTGCAGTTAGTCTGTAAAATACGATAAAATTACAGAGACATGTCAGCCGCCGCATTGGACGAGATCGGAATTGCTCCGTTGCCGGACTACTCGGCCCTCCGCCCGACACCACCACCAACTGCCGTTATCGATGTCGCGTCGGATGATTACGTTAAGCTGACTGGACTGGAGCGCCAGCTTGCTCACTTGCAAGTCATGGAGGACTATATAAAGTTGGAGACGAGAAATCTCGAGAAGGAGCTGCTCCATGCGCAGGAGGAGGTCAAGCGCATTCAATCTGTTCCGCTCGTCATCGGACAATTCCTCGAGGCCGTTGACCAAAACCACGCCATTGTCGGAAGTACGACTGGATCGAACTATTATGTTCGCGTTCTTTCGATTCTGGATCGCGAGTTGCTGAAACCAGGATGTTCGGTGGCTCTCCACAAGTACTCGAATGCCCTCGTCGACGTTCTCCCACCAGAGGCGGACAGCTCCATCCAAATGCTTCGCCCTGATGAGAAACCGGACATTTCGTACGGTGACATTGGAGGTCTCGATATGCAGAAACAAGAGGTCCGTGAGGCCGTCGAGCTTCCACTCACCCACGGAGAACTCTACCAGCAAATCGGAATCGACCCCCCACGCGGAGTCCTGATGTACGGTCCACCCGGATGTGGAAAGACTATGCTGGCCAAGGCCGTTGCCGCGAACACTGCCGCGTCGTTCATCCGTGTTGTCGGATCTGAGTTTGTCCAGAAATATCTCGGAGAAGGTAATAGGTTCTGTAGATTTTCTCAAAATGAATATATTCTGTCCAGGACCGAGAATGGTGCGAGACGTGTTCCGTCTGGCCAAAGAGAACAGCCCGTCCATCATTTTCATTGATGAGATTGACGCTATTGCCACGAAACGTTTCGATGCTCAGACAGGAGCCGATCGTGAGGTCAGTAAGCCATCTCGTTAATGTTTTTATTGTTTTTTCCAGGTGCAACGTATTCTCCTCGAGTTGCTCAACCAAATGGACGGTTTCGATCAGAGTACTAACGTGAAAGTGATCATGGCAACGAACAGACAGGACACTCTTGATCCCGCGCTTCTCCGTCCGGGTCGTCTCGACCGCAAGATCGAATTCCCGCTCCCGGACCGTCGTCAGAAGCGTCTCGTCTTCTCAACCGTGTGTGCTCGCATGAATCTGTCGGATGATGTGGATCTGGAAGATTGGGTTGCTCGACCGGACAAAATCTCGGGTGCTGACATCAACTCGATTTGCCAGGAAGCTGGTATGCAGGCTGTCCGCGAAAATCGATACATCGTGCTCACCAAGGATCTGGAAAAGGCGTACAAGAATGTTGTGAAGAAGGACACCAACGACTTCGACTTCTACAAATAATTCACAAAACTGAATTTCCCTGTGAATCATTTTTTACTATAATTTATTGTATTTACGATATGTGTCTCTCATAAACAGACCCTTTTCTTCGCGTTCTTTCTTCGAGTTTTGGAAAATTTTGGATTTTGGAAAATTGGTGAATGTAAAGGATTCATGCCAATTTTCAAAAAATACCCCGTGCCCGTGACCGTCAAGGGATCATGTTTTTTGAAAATTGGCGTGAACCCTTGACGGTCACGGGTACAGGGCGTTTTTTGGGAAATTGGCATGAACCCTTGACGGTCACGGGTACAGGGCATTTTTTGAAAATTGGCATGAACCCTTGACGGTCACGGGTACGGGGCATTTTTTAAAAATTGGCATAAACCCTTGACGATCACGGGTACGGGGCATTTTTTGAAAATTGAAGCGCGGGATCAAGAGTGTTCTGTCTGTTCCTCGCCATGATCACTTTCACGTTAGTGGACCGTACATCAGGACTCCGCGTGGGGGGTCGATTCCGATTTGCTGGTAGAGCTCTCCGTGGGTGAGTGGAAGCTCGACGACCTCACGGACCTCATGTTTCTGCATATCGAGGCCTCCAATGTCACCGGAAGAATCTGCAGGCGCTCGTGGGTCGTCGAGGTTTTCCACTCTTCAGCTGAAACCTTGAAAACGCTATTCTAGTTCTTGAGTTGTAGTGGTTTATTGCGAATAAAAAGAAAAACAGCAGATTGTACTCGATTCACAGGGTGAGATGGGGAAGGAGGCAAGAGAAACACTAAGCAATAAAGTAGAGAAGAGAGTGAAAAGGTGCCTAATAATTCAAAATCTCATAATATGTACAGAAAGAAGGCTTTCGAACTGAGAAGGGGAAAAAAGTGGGGGAAAAAAGTGTTTTTTACATTTTTAAAATTTTATACGACTTATTTTACAGATTTATTTGGCGGTCATGGACACGAGACACGAGTTCCTTAGCTCTTAGCACCTTTGACCGCAGATTGGAGCATCTCGAACTTTTGCTTCCAGTGCTCCGCGTTCTTCTTCTCCTCCGCCAGTTGCTCCTTCACACTTTCGAACTGAAAGATTGAAAAGATGTTATTCTAGTTGTTGAGTTTTTGGTTCTCACTTCATCTGTCAGGCTCACCACCTGAGCTTGCAGTCGCTTCTTCTCCTTGCGTCCTCCAGAGCCTCCCTTCTTCTTTTTGGCCGGACTCTTCTCTTCATCTGAATCCTCGATCGTTCTCTTCGTTGCACGTGTCCTAGTCGGCTTCTCATTTTCATCCGTCGTCGACAGTCTCAGACCGCTCTTGTTATTTTCGTAGTCTGTGATGCGTCGCTTCTTGTCTATGCTCGCAGTGGCGTCTTTTCGCATCTCCTTCAGAAACGACGACGGAACCGGTGTTTTCGTGGCGAAAAGAATCCGTGCTCTCATCTTTACGCTGTACATCGTGTGTTGATGGATTTCCGAGGCGAGAACCCCGTCGTCATTTGTCTTAATACGCCCAGGAATTCGCCAGGCACTGGAGTTGTCGTACAGAACAACACGCGTTGTTCAACAGTATACTCGTCATTCTTGTGAACAGATGTACTGATATGTGAGCGGAATCTAAAAAATTGATTGCAAGGAAATCTATTTACAAGATTTCCCACTTTTCTCGGAGGGAAGCGACTGAACGAGGACTGTCCGCCCACTCCTTGTACTCTTGCCAAAGCAGATGCATCTGGAAGCGCTCGTTGGTCGTCGATGCTTTCCACGCCAGAAAAGTCATCATATTCTTGCATTCTTCTCCAGTGAACGGGGCGTTTCCCGCAAAAAGACGAAGCCCTTCTCCGGGTCTGTTCACCGAGAATTTCGTGATCAGTCCATCTTTATCCGTGTCAACATCGGCGATCTTTTCAAGTTCTTTCAGAAAGAGCTTATCAATAGCGCTTCTCGAGACAAACAGCATTCTGGCCCTCGTCAGCAGATCCAATTGTCGGCATGCGTGTATTTGTGGCCCGAGAGTGGTCCTGAATCTGAAATGTTTACTGTTTTTGTCAATAGTCTTTTCTGACCTCGTTTACCTACTGATTACACTGTTGAGGCTTCTTGCAGACTTGCTCTGCTTCAGAAAACCCGTCCATAGCCGTCTCTGTCCGATTTGAGAGCACTCGCTTTTGCTTAGCTCCGCGAGGTACCGCAAAATACTCTCGTCCTCTTCTTTTGCGAACGTCTCCACGTCCTTCATCTGAAAAGAATGCTAGTTTCAGTTTCGCCATCGACATGCTGCAGCGGATATGCGAGTGTTGTGTTCTCAGGCAAAACACAACTATTTATTTTTAAGATACTTAAAAATGCAACCGAATGCTGTGTAAGCTCGGGGAAAATCTATACAACTGAAATGATGACAATTCAGCTTGATGTGTGAGAGAGAGAGACGCAGAGAACGCGCGCCGTGTGTAAACTCGCGCCACACAGTAGCTTACGGTTTTAAACTTGTGGGTCTGCACCCAACAGCGAGAATAACATTGGAACTTCGCGAGAAAAATCAAAGCGACTCGATTTGTGTTGGCTGGCTCATTTGCAACACATGCGCCTCCAAACGTCGTCAGATCTTTCAATTTCTCGCAGAACTTTCCCTTTCGTAAATTTACTCACTTTAAATACAAGTATGAAATGAGTCGTCTCGCTCGTTTCTACGTCACGTGAACGCTTCTTCTCAATTAGAACTTAATAAACATTTAGTCTTATTAAAAACGCACTTTATCCACTAAAATCGGGAAGGTTCAAAGTAAACGTGACACGTAAAAGCATAAGAAACAATATGATGGGAATATATAGGGTTCAGTTGGGTGATTCGGGAAGGAACGGTAATTTGTGAAGGGTATAAAACGAGGAGTATCTACTGCGAGAAGAGCGAGATTATATCTACTGGAATGGGTTTGTTCCTCCTCCAGGTTGTTGTTGTCCGAATTGAGGGTTCGGAGGGAATCCGCCTTGCTGCTGTTGTTGCGGCCATTGTTGCTGCTGGTAGGATGGGAAAGCACCAGGGAATGTCGGGTACGGAGCCGCGAATGTCGGCTGGTAGTGAGGCTGGAACATCATTTGCGGCTGCGGTTGACCTGGAAAGAAATCAGACGTTCAATGAAATCCAAAATGTGACACTCTCTCTTCAGGAAAACACTCTCCGTCAGAGAAACTATGGCACATATCAGACGGAGACAAGACGACAAAGAAACACACCGTACGGCATTGGCTGCTGATAATAGCCCGGGTGTTGCTGGAATTGCTGGACCGGCTGCTGCTGGTACGGATTGTAGCCAGCCGGCGGTTGAGTGGGAACGGCTCCCGGAGTGGCTGAATACATAGGAAACGGTGATAACGAACGAACAGAGAGAGTTAGTGTTGATAGATAAATACGAATATTAGCTAACATGTAAGGCCGGATAACTGGATGCGTGCTCACCTTGCATAGACTGTTGAGTTCTGGGCGGCGGAATTGGCGACTCGACACTTTGGGCTGGTCGCGGCGGGGGCGGTCTTGGTGGAGCAGCAGCGCCAGAAGATGGAGTCGATGGGGCGGCGCTGGTTCCTAAATACAGTTTGGTTGATGGAAAGGAAACATGGAGAATAGGGAGGAGGCAAGCGAGGAATGCGAGATGGACATGCAAGAATTCACACAAAACGGACCGGAAGTCAGGTAGGAAGATACGAGTGAGTTGACTCCGTCGACAACTGCTTTGGCTGCCTGGCCTGAAATGACAGAACACGACTACAAAACACTACATCCAGCTAATCACTGACAACGATTAGAAGAACAGACCCATTTTCTGTCAGTACGTACCGTCATAATCTAAAATAAACTTCTCACTGCTTCCTTTCCCTCACATAAGTTCCTCTCACTCACCAGAAACGATGCTCAGCTGCAGTTGTCTCATCAAGTCCTCTTTCTCGGTTTGGCGGGCGAAAGAGAAGTCGCTGACCTTCTGCTGGAGACGAACGAGAATCGGAGTGAGGTCGTTGTAGAACTTGGTTCCCTCCTCAAGATTGGCCTTCAGCTCGGTGTAGGCGTCGGCCGCCTGTGCCAACATCTTCAGAATGCGCTCTCTTTCGGCCCCGGCACTCGAGCCCGTTTTCTCTCCAGTGAACTTGTTGTTGGCAGTTTGTATCTGACTCATCAGCGTCTCTTGCTTGTCGAGTGACGACTGAACTCGTCTCTTCAGATCTCCAAACAACTGGCCAATCTTTTCCTTTGAAATGTGCTCTTCGTTGATGAGTTGATTCTCCGCCAACGCCTTCAGAAAGTCGTTGGCAATATCGCAGTTGGTACTCTTCAGCTCTTTTTCCAAAAGTTCTCTGTCCGTGGTGACTTCGTTCCATAAGGACAACAGCTGTTTCAGCTGACGGACCGTGTCCGTCTCTCCAGTTGCATGGGCGGTTTGTCCGGGAATCGCGGATTTGAGAGCGGTTTCGTTGTTCGACAACAATTCTATTCCTTGACGGTGCGTCTCGAACTTGTCCTTGACCATTTTATCGGCGTTCGAAGCTGTATGAAGAATTCCGCGGTACTTTCCAATCTCCGTGACTAATGGTCCGGTCAGTTGCTCGCTGGACATACGATTCCATTTAGTGCCGAGCTGCTTTCGCATCGTGTCATCGCTCTCCTTCTCCTCATTAAGAATGCGACTCGTCTCAGTTAGAATGTCCTCATTTCTTTGATAAAGAGTTGGTAGTTCTGTGAAGAGTCGTTGAATTTCCGCGCTTCCGCCGTTCTGCTTTAGTTTTGCCGACTTCAGCTTGATGGATTCCGGAAGAGTTTCAGTCGAAGTGACGTCATCCAGAGCAGCCGGAAGGTTCAGAGAAGCGAGGACTCCGTTCATGAGCTGTGTGGCTTCTCGCATACGGACAGTCTCCATGTTGACGAGCTCAGCCTTTCGAGCATCGTACGATTGCATTGCGTTGTGCACTTGGACAGGGACCAACGAGGAGAACATGTCTGAAGTGTAATACTTGAGATAAACTGTGAACGTTTTGAAAAAAGAATACCTCTAAAGTTAGGCGTCAGTGGGTTAGATACCGGAAGTGCCTTTGCAAGTGGCGCCTTCGGGAGAGTCGGGAGCGACCGGAAATCGGCGACGCGCTCGTGATACTGTAAGAAAAACAATAGATCAGGTTCAGTCTATGATAGCATACGATGAAGTCGTTATCCTTCTTGGCAGCGACATGTGCTTTGCTGATGGCAGGATAAAGATCCCAAATGCCCGTCACATCCTTTGGCAGGTACTTTTGAGCAGTTTCGAATAGCCGCAGGGCCTCAGCAAGTCGGGAGAGCTGTTCTCCGATTTCACGATTTTCCCCGTTAACTTCTGCCTGATGGAACTGAGCGAGGGCAGAATACGCGAGAGTCTTTCCGTTGACCATATTGTTCCATTCTTTGTCCCACAATCCACGGACCACATCCTTCGTCATGACCTTCTGCGCCTCCGTGTAGAACTCCGCGATTTGAGCAGATATCTTGACCATTGCGGAAGGTTTCATCTTGTCTTTGTATCCTTTGATGTAGATGGCCTCCTGGGCTTGAGCGACCATGAGCGCAGACAAGGCAGCGAGAGTATCCGGCATGAGATCTGGGGTGGGATCCTGTTGGACCATCCCGAGTACCGTGTCTCTCAGACGGGCGAACACTCCGGCCGACTGCTGGAAGAGCTTCGCAGACGTCTTGATCTCGTCGTCAGTGTGAAATTGCTGGGAAGCGGCGATTTGAGACATCAGCGATCCGACATTGAAAAGAACAGCGGCACGTTCGAAGGAGCCGTCAGAGAGGGAGAGGGAGGCGCGGGAGGAGAAGAGGCTTCCTTTGTCGAACGCATCTTTCCACTTGAAGATGACCGGGTTTTGAGTGGCCGAAATTATAATCTTACTCTCAATGGCGACAAGTTGATCGTAATATCTGAAAAATGAAGACTTTAGTTTTCGGAAAAACCTAGACAATGATTACCTGGTAACAACATCCAATGCAGACTGATGTTTATCAAGAGGCTGGCAGCACGCCCTGGATCGGAGCTTGTTGAGTTCTTGAACTGCTTCCGAAATATCCGATCGGTTCTCTTCAGACGTGTTGTACACGCTGTCGATGTAGGTGGTCAGGGGCTTCACGAGGTCCACTTCGTTGGTCGCCTTCAGCGGAGCGCTAAGGAAGGCGAACGTGGCCATTCTGGAAGAAGAAATATTGATTATCTAACGGATTGATAAAATTTGATAAAATATTGGTAACAAGTTCAGTGATTCACACTCATCAAAATGAGGGTAAAAAGACGTCATTTCAGACAAAGCGAATGCAAATAACGTTCGTGATACGAGAGAAAAAACCGATGAGTCATCACTTGGGAGGAGAGAACTGCCACACACGCGGGCAAATTTCGCAATTCAACGGCCAATGAAACTTGGAAATCAATCGATTCAGAAAGGAAATTCAGTAGAGATGACCAGAGAGAGAAAAGAAGAAAATCTAATTTCCAGAAATGATTTCCGAAACTAATAGCTAATGACAACCGGCGAAAAAGCGGATGAGTTTCTGTCACTGCACACTTTTGCGCGCCTGCGCTTCCGGGATACTTCAACGCATGTGGGTAAACATATTGAAAGCGCCAACAGAAGAACCTTCTCAAAACAGTGATGAATCAGAAATTTGGGCAGAATACAACAGGATTTTGTTTGTTTCGACAAACGCTTTTTGGAATGCATTTTGAAAACGAAAGACGCGTTTTCAGGTGATTTATCTGTCATTTTATTGTTCAGTCAACCTCCCGGCAACTTTCGAAGAATCGAAATTGATGATAGATGACAGCGAGAAAACAAGAGAATTCGGCGGGTCGACAAAATCTCAGCAACAAAACAACAAAATAACTCCGCGAAAGTGGCGGCGCGCAAGTGCGCTCCACCGAACACGACGTACATCGTCTGGACTCTCTTCAATTCTCACTGTGTCTCGCTCCCACCCAATCCCGATTGCGGCCTCATTTTTTTCGAAAAAGAATACTCATTCAACTGCAACATTTCCAGGTGATGTCCGACAAACACGCAGACGAACGTCTTGAAGGTTACAATGAAACGTTCGGCGGACTTATCATCAAAAAGAAGAGCACCGACGGGGAGGATAAAGCGAAGAAGTCAGAGCTTCCAACAAAGTAAGTCAAACGTTTTACAAAATCAATAAAATTCATATATACAGGAGCGCGTATGGGCTCGACAAACTTGCTTCCATCAAACGAGAGCATGAAAGGAAGCGGTTGGACGACGGAGAGGATAGCGGTGTGACAGAATCCGTTCGTCGTGGAATCGAGAAGTGAGCTTGCGCCTAATCGACGCTAAAACCTATCAATTTGTTCTTCAGAGTTCGTGAGAAGCATAGAGACCGTGAAGATCGAGGAATGAAGTACAAGAGTCGTGATGACGATAAGAAAAGAGACAAAGACTACGACAGATCGGATCGCAGAGAGCACAGCAGTCGGAGAGATCGAGGAGACAGAAGAGGCGATGAGACTCCGCGCTTCAAAGTGCCCGATACGCCGTCGAGAATGACGTGGGACGACGACAGAGATGGGTCGTCAAGGAAAAGAAATAGTTGGGACATGCCGACTCCACGAGGAGAAAGAGACCGAAAAAGAGATTGGGACACGGAAAGAAGTATCTCGAGCGCATGGAGAAGTGAGAGGAAGCATCGAGATGACGAGAAACGTAAGAGGTACAATCGACCACAAGACTCTGTGAGAAGTGTCAAGGAAGATAAGAACGAGTAAGCTATTCAACGATTCATGGTTTGTGACAAAGTTGTTGCGTTGTAGACCGACATTCCACGACGAAGAAGAGCGATTACAGTGGGAGCAGGAGCAGAAGAGTCTGGAAAGAGAATGGTACGACAACGAAGGAGCCCATGACGACGAGTACAACCCGTTCAACAAAGTGTCAGAAGAGTTTGTGGAGAAACGAGAGAAGCAGTGGCAGGAGAAGACTCAGAAGCCGAGACTGACTGTCAAGCAGCAGGCGATCAAAAGGGAGAACGAGCTGTGGGAAAACAACAGACTGCACCGTTCCGGAGTCGTCGCAATGGCCGACGAGTTGTCGAGTACCTTCGAGGACGAAACCGACGAGAATCGGGTCACAATTCTTGTGCAGAACATTGTTCCTCCGTTCCTGGATGGTCGAATTGTGTTCACGAAACAGGCACAGCCGATCATTCCGGTAGTCGATACAACGTGTGATATGGCCGTGGCCGCAGCGAAGGGAAGTATGGCGGTGCGGAGGCGCAGAGAAGTGGAAGATCGGAAAAAGGCGCAGGACAAGCACTGGGAATTGGCAGGAAGTAAATTGGGAAATCTGATGGGAGTCAAGGAAAAGGCCGACGACACTGCGAATCCAGAAGACGATGACAACGGAAACTACAAGGAGTCTCATCAGTTCGCATCTCACATGAAAGACAACGAAGCCGTCTCAGACTTCGCATTGGAGAAGACGATCAAGCAGCAGAGAGAATACTTGCCAGTTTTCGCGTGTCGACAGAAAATGATGAGCGTAATCCGAGAAAACAACGTGGTTATCATTGTCGGAGAGACCGGATCAGGAAAAACGACGCAGCTCGCTCAATATCTTCTGGAAGACGGCTTCGGAGATTCGGGACTCATCGGATGCACTCAGCCGAGACGTGTCGCCGCTATGAGTGTGGCGAAGCGCGTGGCCGATGAAATGGGCGTGGAACTCGGACAAGATGTGGGATACGCTATTCGATTTGAGGATTGCACTTCTGAAAAGACTATCATCAAGTACATGACCGATGGTATTCTCCTTCGTGAATGCCTCGGAGACGGAACTCTCGACCAGTACTCTGCAATCATCATGGACGAGGCTCACGAACGGTCACTCAATACCGATGTGCTATTTGGATTACTCAGGGAGGTAGTTGCCAAGCGATCGGATCTCAAACTGATTGTCACTTCTGCCACTATGGACGCCGACAAGTTTGCCGATTTCTTCGGAGGCAACTGCCCGACGTTCACTATTCCGGGAAGAACTTTCCCTGTCGAGCTGTTCCACGCGAGAACTCCCGTTGAGGATTATGTGGACACTGCTGTCAAACAGGCGGTCACTATCCATCTCGGAGGAATGGACGGAGATATTCTCATGTTCATGCCCGGACAAGAAGACATCGAGTGTACATGCGAGATGATCAAAGAGAAGCTGGGAGAGCTGGACGATGCGCCGCCGCTCGCCGTGCTTCCGATTTACTCTCAACTCCCCAGTGATCTGCAGGCGAAGATCTTCCAACGTGCTCCCGGAGGAATGCGAAAGGCGATCGTCGCCACGAACATCGCGGAGACATCGCTCACTGTCGACGGAATCCTGTTCGTGATTGATCCAGGATTCTGCAAGATGAAAGTGTACAACCCGAGGATTGGTATGGACGCTCTCTCGATCTTCCCTATTTCTCAAGCATCTGCCAATCAGAGAAGTGGTCGTGCTGGTCGTACCGGACCAGGACAGTGCTACCGTCTGTACACGGAAAGACAGTTCAAAGACGAGCTTCTGAGAAGCACAGTGCCCGAAATTCAACGGACGAACCTTGCCAACGTCGTGCTCCTTCTGAAATCTCTCGGCGTTGACGACCTTCTGAAATTCCACTTCATGGATGCGCCTCCTCAGGACAACATGCTCAATTCGATGTATCAGTTATGGACACTCGGGGCTCTCGACAATACGGGACAACTAACTCCGATGGGTAGGAAAATGGTCGAATTCCCACTGGATCCGACCCTTTCTAAAATGCTCATTGTCTCTGCTGAAATGGGATGCAGCGAGGAAGTTCTGACAATCGTCTCGATGCTCTCCGTGCCCGCGATCTTCTTCCGTCCGAAAGGAAGAGAAGAAGAGGCGGACGCGAAAAAGGAAAAGTTCCAAGTGCCCGAATCGGATCATCTCACTTTCCTCAACGTTTATCTTCAATGGAGAACGCACAAGTACTCGGCCAAGTGGTGTGCAGATAATTATTTGCATGTGAAAGCTCTGAAAAAAGTTCGAGAAGTGCGAGCGCAGCTGAAGGAGATCATGCAGGAGCAAAAACTGAAATTGGTGTAAGTGCATTTGATTGATGCTCGGGGAAAATATCAAAAACGTGTTTCAGGTCAAACGGAAGCGAGTGGGATATTGTACGCAAGTGCATTTGCTCCGCCTACTTCCACAACGCCGCCCGTCTCAAGGGAATCGGAGAATACGTGAACGTTCGAACGGGAATCCCTTGTTTCCTTCACCCGACTTCTGCTCTGTTCGGAATGGGCTTCATGCCCGATTATGTGGTATTTTAGTATCTATTTTCATTTCCCCAACAATATTGGTCTCAGGTGTACCACGAACTTATCATGACAGCCAAGGAATACATGCAATGCGTCACAGCAGTCGACGCGATTTGGCTCGCCGAGCTCGGTCCGATGTTCTACTCGATCAAGGAATCGAAGCAGTCGAGAAGGGAACTGAAGATGGAGAGCGTTCGAACGGTGGAGACGATGGAGGCGGAAATGCGAGAGGCTCAGAAGGAGATGGAGCGGCGGAAGAAGGAGAGCGACAAGGCTTTCAAGCGCCCGCAGTCATCCACGAGAATCGTCGAAGTGGGATCAAAGTCCGTTCGTTCGGAAAGGCGGAAGTTGTGGGGACTTTGATCAACTCGTCGTCTCTGCGACACTTGTCTCCGATTTCCTCTTGTTTTTGTTTTTGTCGTGTATCTCCAAATCTCTGCGATTTCTCGATCACTTTCAATCCGCGTTTGTTCAATTCAATATATCCGTAATATAATAAATCCATTCTTTTCAAAACTTCAATCGTTTAACCCTCCATCGGTCATTTTCCATTACTTACCGACGGCTTTCTAATCCCTTCCCCCACTCCTCCATTTCCGATTTTCAGGATGAGCCTCGGCGAAATGCCCGTCGAGATGGCCACCCACATCCTCCGAGGGTTGAAAGCCACCGATCTCTTCAATTCAGGGCTAGCCTATTCCGAGCTGGCGGTCATTGCGGCGAGGTTTCTCCCGACGGCGCGTTCTTTGAAGTTTGAAGTGACGGACGGAGGGCTCAGAGGAAGTTACGGAACGGACGAAGCGGAAATTCGGATTCCGCAGACGAAATGTGAAGAGACCGAGAGGATTCTGCAGATTCTGAGGCCTTGCCTTGCCGAAGCCGTTGAGTCCCTCCACCTGGAGAACGAATTAGTCCGTGGACATATTCCCGATGACCTACTGGCTCATCTTCTCTGTTTTGTGCAGAACGCTCCTCTCAAGGAACTGGCTCTTTCGGAAATCGAC
Source organism: Caenorhabditis sp. 36 PRJEB53466 (assembly GCA_946814055.1). Lineage (NCBI taxonomy): Eukaryota > Metazoa > Nematoda > Chromadorea > Rhabditida > Rhabditidae > Caenorhabditis > Caenorhabditis sp. 36 PRJEB53466. The sequence goes on from CAMPFS010000003.1 coordinate 2,686,780, forward strand.
TTTGAAAACATTCAAGTGTGGACTCTGGCACTTCTCGCAGGCTTCGATCGGCTTGAAAAAGTTGGGATCGATGGATGTAAACTGGGCGGGCTCACGGAAGGAAGGCTGCTGAAATGTCTGCAAACCTCGTTCCAAACCCTTTCGCAAATCGATTTGAAGGGAACTCCGCAGGTTCAAAGCTGATCCCACGCAAGTCATCATCGTGATCTTTGCAGGTAACCGATCAGTTCGCCGTCCGTGTCTCTCGTTCCTGCCCCAATCTCTCCTACTTCCGCATCTCGAACTGCCCCAAAGTGACCACGTACTCCGCACTTCCGCTCATCGAATCCGCCATCTTCCGCATGTCGGACAAACTTGATGTTCACATGGACAACACTAATTTCGACCCCGATCTGCTCCGTTCCGTCATGCGCTCTCCGCTGTTCGCGGCCTCCTCTGAGGAGTGGAGCCTGGAGCCAGTAGTTGTTCCGCTTGGATACGACCGCCCGGCCGTGCTGGCTCTTCATTCCAGCCGTAGATGCGTGCTCATCTTTGTCTGAAACCACGATGGTATTCTCCCTGTACTTATTATTCATATTCCCCATTCACTCTAATCATAATTATAATGTAAATATTAACCCCGATGTAAAATTGTATATTCTTGGTGTGTAAATCAGAAATTCTAGGTGACCAGTCAGTGAAATACGAAATGTAATAATAAAATAACAAAATGATATATGTAGCTGTTCAACAGTTCTTTATATATAAAACAAGAGGCGTCGGTCTGTCTGTCTGTCTTTTTTGTATGCCCGCTGAGCATTGCCTGTAGCCAATCCTACTTAAATCCGGGCGGTAGCTTACAGTTTACTCGTGACCACGGCACTTCTGACAACGGAACTCGTGACCACAGAGTTCAGAAGTGCCGTGATTACGAGTCAAGAGTTCCAGAACGAAACCAGTAAGGAACCGGTCTATAATAAACCAATGTAAACACTCGCTTTCCACATTATTTATCGCTAGAAACTCTCTTATTTCCACACACTATTTCGTCAGCTCCAGCCGATCAAACGTGGACGTACAGCTGTGTTTCTCATCGATTTTCACCCTCTACCTCTCTCCTTTCCCATTTCAAAATGTGGTATTATATAGTTTTGACTGCTGGATCTGAGAAACAGAAAGAAATATTCGAAAAGGAGCTGAGGCTGCTTCCGATTTCCGAATACAGCTCGGGAAAATGCGTTTTGAAAGATGACGCACCGGAAGGAGTCAGAATCGGATCTGGTGGATCGACACTGAGTCTGATACGGTCGGATAATGCCTATATGAATGATAAAATCAATTTGAAGGTTTGGTTTCTTCATTTGTTGCAAAATTATTTATGGTAATCTCGTTCTACCGCTACCACGTTTTCACGTGGAAAATGCGGTAGAGCGCGACTGACAGAATACTTCAACCAATTTACAAAACAGTTCAAACTCCCTATTTTCAATTACAGCATCTTCTTGTCCATTCCGGCGGTCTTTCTCAGCGAATGCCGCATCTTTCCGCCTACGGAAAAGCATTCGGATTGTTACCGAACGGAAAAACATTGTTGGAAACGAAACTAGACATCTACAGGTGAATATTGAACTGAAAAAAGAAAGAACAGAACAAAAAGAGAAGAAGTTTCAGGAATCATTTGTTTGATAAACTCCCCCCGGTCAGTGGAATCATGATAACTGCGTCCGACGTTTTGGAGGACATGCAAGGACTTCCATCGATTCGGAACAGCGACGCCGATATTATCATTTTCGCGCATACTTCTTCTTTGGAAGTCGGCACTCAGCACGGCGTTTTTGTGGTGGATGCCAAAACGAAAAAGCTGAAGAAAGTGCTTCAGAAGCCGTCAGTCGAAGAAATGAGGAAAGAAGGAGCGCTGAGGGAGGATGGAACAATCCTCACTGACAGGTTTTCAACATCTTCCCGTTTGAGACCGAACCTTCTCTTGCAGTTGTTTCTTCCTAACCTGGCCTTTCTGTGACCAAATTCTCAATTCGGACAATTTATTCAATGAACAGATAACTGAGGAACTGTGCTGTTACGGAGACTTTATGAGGGGGCTGGGAACTGAACCGAAACTGGATTACATTGACGATTGTAAGAATTTAAAACACATGTTAAATTGGTCGTAACTTACTTCAGCGCCTCCGAAATTAGCCGAGTACCGACGGGCTCTTGCCAACAGTTTCTCTAAAGCCAAGATCCAGGTTTGGACTGCAAAACCTCACTTTTAATTAACTCAAAGTTTCGCTTCAGATTTGTGAACTGGGGAAGAACACATTCTTTCACTTCGGAACATATCGAGAGTTTTTGGAGCATCTTCTGCCAGACTCCGCACTCCGGAACGCCTTCCCCGACATTTTCACGTCAAACGTTCAGAAGTCGAAAGGATTTCAAATTATGAAAGTTCCCGATTCAAGTTTTGTGGAATTCTCGGATGGAATGCGGGTAGGAGTTGGCCAGAATTGTGTGATAAGTGGAATTGAAGCGGAACAAATGAAAATCAAAATTAGTGACGACACAGTCGTTTTCACGATGGCACTAAATAAGGTTGAAAGGGAGGCACCTTTATGTACAATTACACGCGACTTTCAGGGAGATTATGTGAGTGTGATGTTCAAAATTGACGATGATATCAAGAAGAAGTGGAACAGACTGAAATGGAATGGGCATGATACAGGAATCGCGAACACATCGATGTGGGATGCACCGATCTTCAGAACGTTCGATTCACGGTTAAAATCTTTGGATAAGACATTGTCCGAGTGGGTTAACGGGATGGAAGAAAAGGTGAGGAGAAAAATAGGGAAACAGACAAGGATGAAGATGAGATTGCAGGGAACGCGGATTTCGATCGGCGAAGCAATGAAAATGCACGATTTCGAGACGGAGTTAAAATGGAGAAGTCGATTCAATCATCTGTAAATATGGGTTTTACAAATGTGATTCGACGAATAAATGTGATATTACCTGCTGGCGCAGTCCCATTCTTCTTCCGCTCGAACATCTTCTGCCGGAGAGTCATTTTGCGCGACTTCTCCTCTTTTGTTGCCGAATTCGCCGTGAAGCTGTTTTCATCGTTGACAATCGAACTGAAAATTGACTTATTGAAGCTTTAACAGAATCTATGATATAGAACTAACGTGTTTACTGTAATCGGAGTACGTTCAATGTCATTGGTTGGAGATCGTGGATCGGGACAGTTCGGGGCTCTTTGGGGTGTAGAAGCCGGCGTCTGCTTCTTCGAGTTCGACGAAGAGGAGAAGGCCTGACCCATTCTGAAAGAAACTGCGATGGCAAACAAAACTGTTTGAAACTAATAACAGAAAGATATGAAAATCGGCAGAGTCGAGAAAATATTCATTTTAAAATTTCGAAAGCTGGCGCGCGGGTCGCAAACACCAGCGTGTGAAACCTGCGGACCGAGCGCGACATTTGGCGACAAAAGAGCGGAAACGAACATCAAATTTTTTAGTTTCTCCGTCACAACTTTTTTCCGTTTAAGATATGTGTCAAAAAATATTTATTCGCATTAGAAGTGAAATGCATTAAAAGAGGTTTGTTTTATCAAATGAAGATCTTTGAGATCTGTATAAGAAAGTGGTTGTGATGGAATAATAATAGTAATAATAATAATACACAGTCAAACAATCGGTTTTCATGCAGTTTCTCGGGGAGCTCATCTAAATGGAAGAAGTTTCGTAGAACGCCCTGGTCGGTTCGTATTGGGTCTGTGAGACTGCTGCGTACGATGGAACCGGAGGGGCATTGTACTCCGGGGCGTTGTTCCACGGAGCCTGACTCACGGGACGAGATGCCTGGCTCATATTGTAATTAGAACGAAAGTCATTCTCTATCAAAGGCGCCTTCTCCGGTTCCGCAGATCTGAACGTCTTCTCCAGCTGAACGAGTCTTTCTTGTTCCTCTTTCAGCTGTAATCGTTCCGCATGCGCCGCCTGCTTCTTCTTTCGGATACTCCAAAGGACACAGAAGAAGATGACGAAGATGAGGACGATTCCGAATATCGAGAGCAGTGCTGTCATCCATTTGAGTGCGTACTCGAGATTTCGATCACGACACCACGCCCACCATCCAGGCGACCACGTGCCATTCCGGCACACTCTTTCGATGTCTCCGTGGATGTAATATTTAGGCTTACACGAGAAGACGACCTGAAAAACAGGCAAAAGTTAATTGTGCACATGGAGTATAAATTCGAGAGAACCTTGTCTCCGTCCAGGTAATTTGCCGCCGGTGGTGTCTTCACAACTCCCTCCTTCTTCAGAAGTGGGCCACAAGAGATTACTGAAAGTATGGAGAATGAAGAGAAGACTGGACGGCTTCCAGATACTCACACTGCCGGCTTCCAGTCTTCTGAAGTGCCAGGAACTGCTTCTGCCTTCGCAAAGTCGTCAGCCCGACCTCTTTCCTTCCGGTCATAATGTAATCGTACTCGCATTCCGGATTATTCTGGCACGTGCTCACGACTTCTTCCATCGAAAACACTCTCGACGCATTCATATCGATCGTCTGCGGCCAGTAAACGGGGCGATAATCTGATTCCGCAAACAGCAATGGATTATAAATGGGTTTGTATTTATCCTGGAACAGAATACTTCCCAACTTTTCGTTCGTTCCGTCTATCTTCCCTGAAAACCACTAAATTGAGAGATTTCAGAACGCCAACTCACACGTCGAAGCGAACTGTTCGTATATCATCTGTGTCGTGGAAGACGTCGTCGTCGGATTCTGTACCCTTGTTACCGTACCAGTCGGCGTTGTCAAATCGTCCGTCGGATCATTGTTGTACACGCCTAACAATCCCAACGTAGTGTAACATCTCCGTTGTCCTGTGGCCGCATTCAGGGCAGATGACATCGATTCTCCTTGCCGACACGTTGTATTGTAACTCGGAGGCAAAGTAACCATCACATCAAGCATTCCGAATCCTTCGAAGATCCGAATTCCGACTCCAGACTTCAGCATGATCACCAGTTCGGATTGATTCATGTTTTGCAATGGATTTCTGATGTCCAAGTCTGAAAACGCAAACGATGGAAATAAGCTAAAGAATGTGATGTTACGCTTGAAAGTCTGATGTTTCCAGTGCGCCTTATCGAAGAACCTTCTCGAGCCATCCACGTAGACATCCGTCCGATATCTCCATCTTCGCATTGGCTTTCGCGCGTACACTTGCACAATCGAACTGTCGTTCTCCTGGACAGCGATTCCAGTGATTACGGTTGCATTCACATGCGAATGCCCTGAACAGTCATGACATTTTAGTACAACAATCTGGGATGAGACTCACAAAGTGTATCATCGGGCTGCTCCAATCGAACTTGAACCATCAGTTTGTGGTACGGGTTGTCCGACATCGTGAGCACATAATATCCCTTTCCGGGCATTGTGTACCTGATTCCGTCGTAAGTGATGATGTGCGGCTCTCCGTACATGTAGCCGGCTGCCGGAGCCCGATAATCTTGACATCCGTTCGTCATCCTACGCCAGTAATAGAACTCGCAGTGGTCCGCGTACTTGCAGCAAGTTCGGTAAGGTAAAAGATCGAGTTGATAGTTGGAGAGAGTTGGAATGAACGGAGGGAGTCTATAGGGCGCCGCTCCGTATCGATGCGCTCTGGCGGGAGTGCCCGGCTGGAAAAACGTCGTGTAATCACCATCGGGTTCCCAGTCATCCGTGAACATTAGATAACCGTCATAATCATAGCAGCACTGTTGGGAAGAGCCGGAGAAAGTGGGCTGGACGGACTGAATGCAATGCTGGGCTCCCTTGTTGAATGGACAAGAAGTGTCTCCGTCCTTGTCGCAGTCCATGATCGGCATGAACCTTCCGAGGTCCAGAAGAGCCTGGGAGAGCTTGCAGGGGCACGGGTAGTCGGTTGTCAGGTCGATTTGGAAGTTGTTTCTCTTTCCGTCGTACTCGAACCACTCAATGCACATGTCGATCGCCCAGCTGTTCCCGTAATAGTGCTCCCATTCGTTCAAATGATACCAGGGGAACGGCGTCGGTCTGCTCCACATCACACCGTCTTCCGTGTCCGACAGCGCGACTTGCACGAATCCGAAATGGAACTTCTGCCACGCATTCTGCAACTTTTTGTTGAAAACGAGTTTTTATTCTGTATTCACGAACCCTCAGTAAGAACTGTTTCGTGAGCTGCTGTGGCCTAAACGTGTACGTTCCCGTGTTCGAAATGCCTCTCGCCAGGTAGTCGATTCGCTCGAAATGCGACCGATCCGCATCTTCCCAGTACCCGAACAGACTGATGTCCACTCGAGCTCCGGTATTCCACGTCAAATTAAGTGCCTGCCACGTCATCGCCAACTCTTGTGCGTACGGTTCGTACCTGGAAAGAACAGATGAGGCGGTGAGAGTTGTGATTGCTCACCATCGGTTAGTTTTATTGTCTACCGAGTCCTTGAGTGAAACGTAAGCAGGCGCTCTTTCCGAGCTCACAACGTAGAATCTTCCGAAGAACGGAAAAGACTGTCCTCCGTCTCTGCTCATTCTCACCGGAACCATTCCGATTTTGTGGAACATTGGCATGATGCAACGAGCACGAACACGGTTCAGACGGGTGCAACTGGTCTGCCAGTTCTCGAAATTCACTTTCACCACGTCCGCCGGTCTCAAACACGGACCCGAAACGTTGATGGCCATTCCTCCGTGCATTGGTCCCCATGGCGGAGCGGTCAACATTGCGCCGTTCGATGCGTTCGTACATCCTGCCGGAATAATCAGCTCGTCGATTCTATGGATCCATCGTCCCGGCGTGAGAACATTGGAGAAGTATCCGAGTTTCCAGAGTCTTCCCTCTCCGCTGTACGGCAACCCGTACCATCCGGTTCCGTTTCCTCCGTTGAATCCGGCCATCGCCGCCTGCTTTCCTCCGAACCCATCCAATCCTCCGGCTTCATTTGAAGATGTCCAGTTGAGGCGGGCATAGTTGAAGATGGCAAAAGTTCTTTAAAAAAAGAAGTTCAATGCGAGATTGAAGAGCTAGCAGATTTTACCTAATTTCATCAGAAGCCACGACGAGCTGGAAAGTGTTCTGCCAATCTTTGACATGCTCGAACTGAGAGACATCCAAAGCACGGGCGGCTCCTCCGTGAGCCATCTGAAATGAGAGACTCCGTCACTGAGCCCAGGATGTTCCACTCACCCTATACCAGGTGGCAATGAACGCGTGCTCCGCCCGGAATCCGTTCGCTCCGGTGTATCCGTCCTGAATGTGTCGGGTGATATTATCCAGAAGCAGTGGATCCACGACCATTCCGGGCTGCGAAATCCTTCCGGGCATCTGTCTCTTCTTCCTTTTCCCGTAAATCTGTTGCTGTTGTTGTAGCAGTTGAGTGTTGTACTGCTGAAATTGTTGGATTACACACCGACTCGTACGTCGCAATTACCTGATTCTGTGTGTACGCGTTCAGGTTCTGTGAAGAGTACAAACTGGGGTTCGAGTACTGCTGATTGAGTGCCGACTGTGCGCCGGCCCCCGCGTAGTTCGGTGCTCCGTAGTTCAGCTGGCTGTTCCTCTCGTACAAATCGTCGTCGTCGAGCTGTAGAAGGACACTGTTTACTCTTCGATTCCCCGCACTTCACTTGCATAATCCGGTTATAAAATCAATTAATGGACACAATTGATAACAAGAAACAGTGAGAGGTCGATGGACTATTTGCACGGGATGCTGGTCGCCACTTACCCGTGGTCGGTGCACACTTCTGAAGAAGACGTTGCTGATTTTGGTGTTGCCGATCCATTGGAACATTGCGTCGGCGTAGAAAGGAGCGATGAACGAGTGATCCTGAATGCTCCTCCCACTCAGAATTCATTTTCAGATGTCACTTACCCTCTGTTTCGGCCATTCGGGATTGGGGAACGTCCATGGCGGCGCAGAGAAGGGCGGCAGTCCGAATGAAATCATTCCCATCGGATAGACCATTGTGTAGTTGAATCGGAATCCGAAAAACGGGCAATCGAATCCCAGATTGGTCTGCGTCTCCCTGCCGGCCTGTCCCATCAACTGCTTGTCCATTGCCCACGTGCCGAACGGGTACATTATCTCCGTCCAGCCTTCCTCGATTCGAACGTCGTAGTCAGCTTTTCCGAGATTGTCAAGGTACTCTTGGTAGGTTATCCGCGACGTTTGACGCTTTTTCCGAATGTGCTCATCGAACTTGTGGTCTTCCATTTCGGACTTTCTGATGAGTTCCAAAAACTCTTCCCTTGTGGGAACACGACTTTCCGGAGGCTCCTCCAGACATATTGAACGCTCCGGATCATGCTGAACGCCTACTTTCCCGAATGATCGGAAGAAATGATATTACCTGCTCAGGGTCCTGAAACCTTAAAAGGTTCTTTATAGACTGCGAGAATGCAGTATCGGGCGGCAGAAGCGCCGAATACGCGTAGGTGAGCACGACGGCCAACGCGACGGCGTGCCGGGCCGACCACATTGCCGTGGACTCTGGAACTGAAGTTTGAGTGGACGAAACTTCTAGACGACCAGAAAGAAAGAGAAAGAGATAATTTCTATTGATTACTTTTGTGCCATTTTGTCACGAGCGGTCAATTTGATGGGCGACAGTCAGAGCGAAATGGGGAGAAGCAGGAGGAAATGATTCACTGTTTCGAAATCAAATTCAAATTACTACCATCACATGGAGTAATTGCATTGATACAACGATTGAGTAGATGAGATTGAGTGATGGAACAGTTGAAAGTGAAACGAATGGAGAGGGTTCGTAAAAGTAGGGTTCGATAATCGTCAAAGTAGGGAAATATTGCGATAGATCAAGAGCAGCTCGTAAAAATTGAAGAAGACAATTACTTCAACAAACAAGACAAATTGAAGTATTTGGAAATGAATTACTTTCTAAAGTAAGACATAGCTGTGGATGTCATCGTGTTGTTCAGGCTTTTCGAAGACTTAAACTTTTGACACCCATCTAGAATACCAGCTTTGAAAGCTTGTTAAACTTGGATTAAAGTGAATTTGGTCTAAGTTTCAGATCGGATAATTTACATTTGAGATATGTGGATAGAAAGTCGAAAAGTGTCCGCCCTGTTTGCAAAGATAACTCTGGGAAACAGTTTTGATCAGATTTAACAAAGAAATCGACGATACTCAATTGAATTTCCAATCAATTTGATATCATCAAGAACCTATAAATAATCAGAAAGCAGTCCTATTTCTGGAAACCATAATAGTATAATAACACTTGATCTACTTTTCAAACGTGCGTTAATCCTATTTGCCGGACATTAATAAGTGACAACGCTGATCTAGACATAATCGTTTTTATTTCAGAGGACAACAATACAGTTAAGGACCATCGGGAACAAGTTGATGAAGTTAAGGTAAGGAAATGAATGGAAGGCGAGAAGAGGGAGTAGAAGTTGGAGTACAACTTGTGCAATGGAATGGGAAATGAGTCTAATGACGCCCCCAAACGTTTTAATCAGCTTAGAGAGTCTCGGTGAACGTACTTGATAGAGTACCCCCGGTTGGCAGTGACGCGGCGGCCAGGAGAGAGCCGGTGACTGGCCGCTGCCGCCTACAGTAACCCCCAGATGGGCGGGCGCTCGCCTGCGTTTCCGTCCACACTTTTCCACTGCCAACTGATACGTAATCAGCTGCGATTCAAACAAAATTCCCGTAAAATTTATTCAAGCGTGTTGTAAACCGGGGGTGAGAACAGAAGGAGGCTGGCAGCAAAACGATGATAACAGAGCCAGTACTACGTCCTTCTTATCACGACTGTATGTACACTTGGGATCAACTGCCAACCATCTAAAAGGTTTATTATCATTCCAGACAGAGAGAGAGTTCAACGAGAGGCTGTCAGGTTGCGGTGAACACTGCTTCGCAACTCGCCCAGCACTTTTGCCGCCAATTCGAACGTGCCGATCGAGAAGAGTTCCGACGGAGCCGCGCCCCATTTCGTCGCCGATTTTGGGATGTTGATGCGGAGAACTCGTTGACACGGCTGAAACTTGTTGAAGTCGAGTTAAGTTTGGCATTGGTTGCTCATCGAAAGTCCGTCGTCGCACTTGTGGAAGAAGTTCACGTATGGCTCGATTCCAGTGACTTCCACTTCCGCCCCGCTCCCGTCGGTAACTGTCGCACTCATCAAATCGTCCACATCCAAAGAACCGCAATTTTTCCCTTTTTCTTTCCGCATTTCTCTTTCGGTGACTCACTGTCCGTTTCCATCAAATCCACTTGTATTGCGGCTGCCGGCACGTTAGTTTGCCGGTCACCTAAACAGAATGAGTCACCGTCGAAATGACGTAGGCTAACAATACCCACGGCCACATGTTGAGTACGACCAAGCGAGGCGCCAGAAATGCGAATGGATAATAGAAGAAGGCACTTCATTTCAAAGAAAAATGAAGAAAATATGAATGGGCTTGTTTTTGATAATGCGTTCAGAACTTATGAAATCGGACACCTGCACGAAGAGAAATGTTTATGATTCTTCTTCTTGTTATTACATCAAATTGAAACGAGAGTTTAGTTGAGGCAGCTTCTTGTCTCTCCCGGATACTTTCCGGAAAGTTCGATGACTCCGGCGTCGTAGGTCTGTTTGGCCGCACTGCCGCTGTTCGTGTACGATTTCGGAATGTTGACACGGAAGACACGTTGGCATGGCTGCAAAAAACCAATGAATATTGAACGTTCCCACTCTTTTGTTCTTTGTGATCATCAAAGTACAGCGGAGAATGTCTATTGTTCGTTTGCCACACAAATTGTTTTTCTCATAAAAACTAGTTTGATTTGCCTTCCCGACTCACCGTGATTCCGTCCTTGCAATCGTGGAACACCGCCAAGTACGGCTCGATCGTCGTGAGCTCCTTCGTGGATCCGCTCAGGTTGAACGTGCCGCTAGAGTCGGCCTTTCCGGAAGCCATCTTGTCGTCGCTGTCGAGGAATCCGGGGCCGAAGCTGTCTGGAAAAGGGAACGCCTACTGAAAGTCCACGAATCAGAAACAAACTGTCCGACTCCATGAGCTTGACCTTCACTCCACTTGCCGGTTTTCCCTCGCACACCAGTCTTCCCTTGACGGCTGCAGATTGAGTTCTGCCGATCAAATCGAGGGAAGCCACGGAGCTGACGAGCAGAAGACCGAGGAGAATGCGAGACATCTGGAATGAAAAGGGTCAATGAAAATCAAAAAGTGATTCGCAAGGGGGGCGGAAAGAGAACTGTAGAGACTAGAGAGTAAAGTGGAAGTGGGAGGGGCGGGACGACGATGAATGCGACGGTTCAGTAGTACAATGATATCATGGGCGGGTCGGGTCAGAAGAGGAAGACGAAGAAGAAGAAGAAGAAGAAATGAAGTGGGAAATAAGTAACAACAACAACGACAACGGCCTTGGAGAGAATTGAGAGACGCGGAGAAATGGGACCCAATTGGTTTTTGACACTTGATTTGAAGGTATCAGTTTCGAAGAACAAAATCTTCTGTTCATTCAAATCAATGTATTCCAGCTGCCGGGAGAGATATCAAAATATGGTCAACTGATAAAACGTGCAAAATTTCTCAATGAACTATTTATTAATTTACATCTTCCTGATATCTCCATCGGCAGCTGAGCTTTGAATACACAATACCCTTCTATAACTGTTGTTACGGTGGAAATAGTCGACGTCGGAGGATACTGTAAACGAGGAGATCAACGACCTTCTTCTCCTTTGTCAGCTCCTCTTTCACTTCCCTTTTATACCCATTCATCCTTATCTCCATCACAATATCTTCTTTCACTTCTTCTTTCTCTCTCTCTCAGCCCGATATCTTCCGTGTTTGGTAAACAACCTCTTGTCGTGTTATTTCATGTCCTCATCGAACCATTTTTTCTTCTCACGTCCTTCTTTTGTCCCCTTTCAAATGTTAATGGTTTTTGGTTTTTCAGTCGTGTGCAAACATGCGATCTCTTCTCTTTTTCGCTCTTTTGGTCGGCTCCGCATTCGGTCTGGATCTCATCGGAAGAACTCAATGGGCGGCGGTAAAGAGAGAATGAAAAGTGTCGAAAAAGGCACGTTTCAGGTGAAAGGAAAGTTGAATTGCGAAGGGAAGCCAGCTTCGGGGGTCAAGGTCAAACTGATGGAATCGGACAGTGAGATGGGCGGTCGATGATCTTTCGACCATCCATTTTTCAGACAGCTTCCTGCCCGGATTTCTGGACAAAGATGACAAGATGGCGTCGTCGAAGGCTGACTCGAACGGCGAGTTCAACTTGAGCGGATCCACGAAGGAAATCACGACGATTGAACCGTACTTGGCAGTGTTCCACGATTGCAAAGATGGCATTACGGTAAGAAAGCTCTGAAGGCGTCGAGAGTCGAGCGCATTCCAATTTCAGCCTTGCCAAAGAGTTCTTCGCATTGACATTCCGAAATCCTACGCAAACTGGGGAAGTTCTGCGAAGAAGACGTTCGATGCCGGAACTCTGGAACTCGCTGGAAAGTTCCCCGGAGAGACAAGAAGCTGTTTTAACCGATAGTGACTTTGTTCAATTGCTTGTAACCTTTCATCCGAAGTTCATAAACATGTTTTCCACGAATTCCACGTCGAGGACGTGGAGACCGACGAGAGCGGTGAGCGCCCAGAAGACGAGATGCACCATAAAGAGAACGAAGGCGACCACGTAGAGGACACGTGCCTGAAAAATGAATTTATAGCGAAAATCAAGGAAAAGGAAGTACGAACAACGTAGAATTTCTTCGGTTTGCCATTCTTCTTCTTCTTCTTGTCCTTCGACTCGTCCTCTGACTCAGTCTGCTTCCGAGTTTTCTCCTTCGTCTTCTTTAACGGCTTCACGTCCGACTCCAGATCCATATCGTCAAAGAGCTTCAGCGCTGCCGGAGCTTTGGCCGGAGCCATGGCCACTGGATTCTCATTGTCTGGAGGCGATGCGGCAGAGATGGTGGCGACCGCATTGGAAGGAGGAGCCGGTGGCGGTGGCGGTGGCGGAGGCGGTGGCGGAGGCGGTGGCGGAGGTGGAGGTGGAGGAGGCGGTGGAGGAGGCGGTGGAGGAGGCGGCGGCGGTGGCGGTTGGGCGGGAAAAGTTGGATCCGGTTGATTCGAGTTTTCGCTAGTAGAGAGTGCGGTAGATGCTTGGATCTCACAAAGATTTATGTAGTTGTCTCCCACTGAAAAGAAGGGATTCACAGAATCCACACATAAAACTCACTCTTAATCCTTCTAACTTGATTATAAATCGCCGATCAACAACTTCACGAGGAATGAGACGAAGGAACGATGAACTGGGGCCATAACCAGTTACAAAAATTCGTGAACTTGATATATTATTTGTATATTTTCACGCTGCTCATCCTCGAATTTATTTCACTTTTTCGTAGCGTTCTCGCTATCCCTATCGATCGTGCGAGTTCTCGAAAAGTGAGCTGATCTTGAGGCTAAAAAACATTTTGAATGGCTTTCAGTGGGCGATCAATATTTGTGTCTGGATCAGGTCAAAGATGAGAAGGTCCCTCCGCCAGCTGGAGTCGTCGCTGTTCCGGCTCCACCGCCTCCGCCACCGCCTCCTGCAGCTGGACCGATCGTCAAAGTTCCCGCTCCACCGCCGGGCATTCAAAAGGACAGAAGCAATTCGAAAATGTACGTAGTTTATTTTTAATGCAAGAGAATCACAGTATTCTTCCCCTTCAGAGCATCGGTCGACAAGAATGCGTCGGTCAGCAAAGTGGAGGCGGCTGAATCCGGTACTAACGTCAGCGCTCCTCCTGCAAAGAGCAACGCTACTCTGGTTAGCTCTTTTTCAGAAGCTAGATGAATTGATCCGTCCGTTACAGGTTCGCATCCTCATCGGCGTCACCAACGTCCTCCTCACCCTCACGTTCATCTTCTGGTTCCTAACTCTTCTCAGCGGACTGCACTTTGTGGATGTGTCGTTCATAAATAATATGTTTACCGGATGAATAAACGGTTTCTGTGAGTATCCGATTCCCGTTTTGATGTTTATACTGCGCCTGTTCCGAATGCGTCCTGCCGGGCCTCGGTTGATCCTCGAGAGAACCGGTCTTTCTGTCCTCTCACTTATTGATTTTCGTCCGCCGATCGCCATCGTCAAGCTTTAGCCTTGTTCATGTCAACACGTTCTATTACTCAATGGATCCACGTGTTCCCCCTGATTAGTATGATAACTATTCGAGCTCGAATTGACTCTATCTTTTGTACCCACATAATTTTTAATTTTAAAAACTGTTTTTGCAAGTCCTTGGGCCCAAGCCTGGGCGTTTTCTTCGTTTTCTTTTGCTCGATCTTTTTGGCAAACAATCGCATTTGTCCAATCGTCCAATCGACACTAAAAAGTCATGCAATCGAAGCGTAACATCTTCGCTCCCAAAACATTCGTGTTTACCCCAACATTATGAGTCGGTCAAGCTTTTTTGTTGGAGCGTACTGCTCATGCATAAGCATTTCGAGATGAATGGGTTTTTGTGTCTAATCGTTCTGCCTATCTGTTCAGAAAACTGAAATTGACAGAAAGTATGGCGAATGCAAATGCGCTCCAATGAAAAATTCATTAGAATTCTGTTTTTTTATTCTTTTTGGCCGAAATGGGGGAAATTTGAAATCAGAAAGACCAATTGGAAAGAAATCAGCTCGAAGCGCAAGAAAAAGAGCAAAAGCACAGGCTTATCAGTCGCCCTTCGATGTGTCTGTGACTGTCGATGTCTCTTGCTCCCTTGTTTCGCCGCTGTGCTCCGTCCGTCAACGCAGCTCTTGTCTTCGAAAAAAGTGGGTCAAAACTTGAGTAATATTCAGCATCAAATCGCTTGTATAATGCGGAAGTCCAATAATTGTTTGAACAACGTCCTTTTTTGTTTGCTCACCGAACCACGCGCGGCTCGGCGGCTTCTCCGCGCGACCCCCTCTTATAGTACGAATCCAAACCGCCGCTCTTGTCGACGCTTACTCCGAAAATGCTATCGTTCGTCAAACGGTCCAAACAACCTGCCTATTTCAGAATGCCCGGCAGCAACTGCGATCGGTTTTCGGAGCAGTCAGGTAGATTCTGTCGGTCAGAAAGGAGAGAGAAATCAAAATGTTTACAGCGCAGGGCACTCATGAATTTCGCAATCCCATCGACGATTTAGGAATAGGACTATCGGAGGCGCATATCTACTCACAACCTTCCGGAAATCACAACGGGTTTAGTCTAGTAAGTACCGCCCTCTCAAAATGAAGTTTAAAACATCTAAATAATGTTTTCAGAATCAATACGTACCCACCGGAACACTAATCGACGGATTCGAGCTGATAAATGCTCCGAGCAGCTCCCACGAAGAGCAGTTACTCGATTTGAGCAGCAATCATTCGAGGCCACCGCCTGCACGGAATCGGCATGACAGCGATGTGATTATTGCACTTCTTCAGAGAAAAATCAGAGGATTGAAGTTCGATAAACGAAATGGGGAGTATGCGGACGGAAGAGTTATCGAGGTGAGATTCTCACCGTGAGAATCTTATTTCGAATGTAAGCCTATGTTTTATTTCTAGATTGACGTAGGAGCATTGCTGCGCGGAATGGCTGACGACGACTGGAAAATGCCAGAGCTGAAAGATTGGTACTCGTCGAATCGGAGAGATCATCAGGAAGGAATTGCCACGCCGATGGAGGTAACGTTCTCGAACTAAGCTAAAGCTAATGATATTCTTGCAGGATCTGAACTGTACACCGACCATTTGTGCAATGGTAACAAGGACCGATGTGATGAGAATCACGCAAGAACAGGCTCTGTAAGAAATTCGCATAAAAGCGGTTCCTAAATGAGACTGCTGGTTTTTTAGCCATCTTCTATCGGTGCTACCTGTGGATCGCCACGAATTGTATCGAGACATGGAACGATTTGAATTCATTCTAAGATTAAAAAGAGGGGACAATGTGCTCGTTGATGTGGTAAGTTTTTTCGACACTGTCAGACGGACTCGTTCGGTCCCTCAAGATCGTAAAAGTCGTGATGCCCCTCAATTGCATTCAAAACTTTCTAATTAAAAAGAACTAAACCAGTTTCACTTCAAAAATTAACGTCTTCAACGTCAAGAAAGAGACGCAGGCATCGCGAGGGAAAGGAATTGTCCCGATGAATTGACCACGTGACTAACAAGATCGGAATTCGGATGACATCAATAAATTCTGAATCTCTTTCTGGAATGTTACGAAGTTGTGAGCGGGCATTTTGAGTTTTGTGGAAAGTGAACCGCTCTCATTGAAACTCACTCAATTGTGGTCAACTGAATGATAGGAAGAGTAAGCGGAACCGGTTCCTCTTTCTCTCGTTTCCACCCAAAAAACAGAGTGGGCGAGAGAAGGGAGTATAAGTTAGCCACAGTGGCCGTATTCTCTTTTCGTTCGCCACTGTTTGCCTGTTTAGTTGTTGCTTTCTTCTTTCTTCTACTTCTCGCTCACCAACAACTTGTTTCCATTTACATCGGCGGCCGACGCCCTTCCAATTTATCGGCTGAACTCGAATTAATCGAAATCACTCTCACAAACTCCTATAACCGTGGGCGGCATGCCCTAAAAATAGCGAATCGGTGCCGGCGCCGTCGATGATGTTTTGTTCGGTGACACATCCATTTTCCGCCCCGTTTTCAATTTCAGTTTCGTTCTCTTCCTTCTCGATTTTCATAATCGTCACCTCAATTCTTTTTTGCGACAGTTTTTGTTGTGATGGGCACCGAGAGGAAAAACGGACGAACACGTCACTTTTCCTCGCTTTTCTTGACGATCTGACAATCCTTTTGTGTACTGTAAGAAGAACCTGTCTGTTCTTCACGTTTAGAAGCTTACACTTTCCAGTGATGTTTCCTCGAACACCTAGTGACCACAAAACTAGTGCTTGAAGCCTAGTTTCTCTTTTTCACAAAAGAAATCTACCAGCCTACCGTAATAAATCTCACTTCGAGCGTTTCAGGGTGAAAAAATGCGTCGCGTCCCCGCAAAAATCTCGTGGATCGGCGAACGTCCTCAAGAATCGGGCATCTGGTACAACGTGGACTTTGACACAAACGCAACTTCTCAGGTCGGTGTTCTTTCCCTTCTTCCCCCGTTTTCCCTTTCTTCTACTTTTTCTCGGCCCCTCGGGGCAATTATCCTCTCTCTCGTGTCTGTTTGTCCGCGTGGCAGCCGCAGCAGTCTTCCAGTTCTTCCCGTAACTCTTGCTTTTTCTTCTTCTCCGTTTTCTCCAGAAGAATGACGTCTTCTGCGCCTTTCCTTTTCGAAAAGCGGCGTCCCTCTGGCGGCGGCGCCTAGTTCCTTCCTTTCCCCGCCGTCGTCGTTTTTCAAACAAGCAGCTCTCTTGTTTTTGGTGTGTGCATGTGCTTCTGGCACTCGTTCAGTCACTCACTCTCACGGACAAGTTTCCTCTTCTTATTCTTTCTTTTTCTTTCTCTCCCTCTCCGTGCTCGCTGCCAAAACAATTAGGAAGCTAGGAAGTTCGGATTCGAAAACGACGCGAGCCTTGAGCATTCCGCAAGCGGACCCCAATGAATTTCGAATGACCGTGACAAAAACTTTTCTACAATAGTAGTCATACCGTGTGCAGTGCATCTCTAGAGACTATTCATTGCAGCAATCACAAAAATGGGCTTTACACTATTTCTGGGTTTGCTCAAATTCATCATTTCTATTGAAGCAACTGCTTCCAGTTGAGGACGTCTAGTATTTCGTCACACTCCCACCACGATCCGATAATTGCTTTGAAATGGACCGAAACTAGTCTCCCTTTTTCTCACTTTTCACATTGGGATGGCTTCTTCTTCTTCCGTGCACTTTTCGAAGTAAAAAAAAGCTGGTGCAAGAAGTTGGTCGCCTGGCATTTTTTATTAGGGCGGTCGCCTGCCTCCTTTTTATCCGTTTCCTTGGTGTTTCTGAAGCTTCTCCTTTTCACTGCTTCTCTTCTGCGCGCGCTCTCTCTCTCATCCCACGTGACATCACTCTCTTGGCCCTCTGAGCTAGTAGATCTCGTTCTGAGTCAGTCACTTTTTGAGCCCGTTTCGCAGATTGTTCGAGCAAACAAAGAATTCATTGAGCAGCAGCCCACGTAACTCGGCCGCAACTGTCGGTCGCTCTGTCCCTGCCTCCTTCTTTTTCTTTTTTCCATCCATCATGCCCTCGAGCAGTTCGGCACTCTCAGTCACGGCGCTTCTCTCCTCCTCCTCCATCGCTCCCATCGTGGTCCTCCCAGAGACTTGAAAAACGACTTGGTGCGGGTTTTTTTGTTTTCGTGTCTTCTCGGTCTCTTTTCATTCACTCTCGGGACCCCCTTCTGTGGCTTCTTCTTCTTCTTCTCCTTTTCGCCCAATAGATTCAATATTCTATTGCTCGATGAGCGTCCTCCTCGCCAGCAGCGTGTTAGGCCCCCTGTGGAGAAGCTGTTTCTCTGGGCGCGAGCTGTTTTTGTTGTCTACTTTGTTCGGTTCCTCTCGTTCTCTCTGCTGCAACGCTCTCGCCTGCTCCCCCCGTTCGCCGAGTTCCGTCTCTATTCTCCACGAGCTCATCCGCCTACCCGCATCCATCCGGTCGGGTTTATTCATGTTGTTTTTCTGTTCTCTTTTCCTTTTTATTTTTCTAGTTTTATTCTGAATTTATCCATTCGGAATATCCTCCGGAATCTTCAGAAGACCATTGACCGTCGGGTGTCCGGGAGACGAAAGCTCCGCTTTTTTCTATTAGTTGACGACCGATTCCGTTTTTGTAAACAATTCTGACATTGTTTTGGTTTTTGCTTTTCGGCGAAAGATCACGTGTTGAGAATCATCGAACATTCCAGAAAAGCATGGCTTCAATTGGACTTCTCGTGATGTCAAATAATCGCTTAAAGCCTGACTAAAAAAAGGGTTGTGAGCTGTAAAAGTGAACAAAAGACAAACAGCTCTCTCGACTGTTTCATTCTCCTTTTCTTCCTTTTTCACCTTCCTTCCCGATTGTTGACTCCGATTCCCTTTCCATGTCTCCTCCCTCGTCTTCTTACCCACTCTCTCTTCTTGCCTGTGATTTCATGAGTGACACCGCTCGAATTGTGACCACTCATGGGGAATTATGATAATTGGTCGATTGAGAGTCTAAAATTGGAAACTGTCTCTTATCATGTCAGTCACTTTCCGACTGCTCTGTCCATTTTCGGTTACTTTCAATTGAACGTTTCGGAGGCGACTTACCACGAACTTATTATTTTCAGTGGCCTAATAATCATTCATTCACTGCCCATGACCGACTGAATCATCACTTTGAAAACAACTGGAACCTCGGAATGTCTGGTAAGTTAAATCGTTTTTTTCCCAAACGGACTGGATAAGCAGAAGGAAATCGCGTCAGAGATCATACTTCAACCCCATTTACCACTCTTATAACTTTTGGTCAGAGTTCGAAGTTTCCCATTACGTCAATCACCAGTTTACGAGCCTCTTTTGTCCATTAGAACCCCTTCCTCAAATCGGCTTTCAACCTTTCACCTTTTCCAGGATCGTCATCGGTTGCCTCCTCGAATCCGCGTCTTTTCTACTCTCCCAACCAAATGCACATGCCTCTGAAAGGCGGCGGTGTGCATTCTGCACTTTACGACAACAGGTTTGACCCCCCTATCCGTTTCCAAAGTGTCAATTTTCCAGAAGACCAGTGGCATTCAATGACGGCGATGACGATTATCATCGAACAGTGCCGACGCCGAAACCGAGAGAACGAATCATTCCAGTGACGAGGCAGCAGCAGCAGCACGTAGAAGTGGAACGGCCGAGCAGAGCGATGCGACCGCCTTTCCCTCCTGAACCCGACTATCATGCCTATTCGGTGAGTGTTTCTATTGAAATTCCGCTGAGAACGCTCTCTCTTTCTGTTCAGTCTCGACCGACACCACCTCCTCCCTCTTCAAGTTCCCTTTCGGTGCATTCGTCTTCGGCGCAACCGAGCCGGAGTAAAAGTGTGCATGCAATGCCTGGCAACTATCAGCGACAAAAAGCCGTTGACAGAAATGAGCCGTGAGTTTGGAAAGCGGCAAAATACTGGAAGAGTCCATAGATCTTTCAGAGTAGAATCCGATCAATTGGGCTTCCGAATAGGAGACCCTTGCATCTGGAATAACAATGGAATTGAGCAGAAAGGAACGATAATGTTCATTGGATTTTTGAAAGGACACAAAACACTTTACGCCGGTGTCGAATTTGTGACTTATTATATACAAAGGTTTGTTTATAAATGGTATCATTTTCAGAAGAACAAAATCGGCGCGGGAACGGGAGTATTCAACAAAGAGCAACTTTTCCGAGCACGTGACGGACACGCCGGGTTCGTCGAGCTTTCGACCCTCGAATCGCCATCCTCCGCTGGATCGAACTCATCCACACAACACCGACGTCGTCTTTCTTCCTCCAGAAGTCAACAGATTCCCGCTGCCGCCGGCACTTCCATCAGTGTTCCGGTGAATGGCCGACATAACGGAAAGCAGGCGTCCGTCGAGTCGCTCACCGATCCTCCGCCGCCACCGTACACTCCGCCCTCTCCGCCACGCGCTTCTTCCGCTGCCGCTGCTCATCAGCATCCACCTCCGATTCCTCCAAAGCCGATTGTCCATGTTGAGGACTACTTGATCGATTCATTCGAACTGGGTTAGTTTTTGATCTGCTCATCAGTACATATTTCGCAATAGGTCACTGGCGGTAAGTGATTAATTGTAAAACTCTTATCACCAAAATGACGCATGTTTGTCTTACATCTGAGAGTCGAACGAATATCAAACTGGTATCTTTAAGGAAGCTATGTTATCGTGTCTCATCTTGGAGCTCAACGCACTGGAATCGTAAAATGGCTCGGCAACGAAATGGACGAGCAGGGCGACCGAATCGTCCGTTCGGCCATTGTACAGCTCGATGAAGACGTGCCAACTGCGTGGCGTCGGAGCCGCGATGCAAAAGCGTATGCGGGAAGCCCCGTGAATGGCGGCGTGCTCGTGCCCGTACTGGCTCTCAAACACAATCGGACAGCGTCAAATGGAACGACGTCCACTTTTTCTGCCTCCTCGGCTTACGTCAACTCTAGTCCTCCTAGTACGATGAGCCGACGAACAGAAGAGTTTGGAAGTATGGATTCGGGAGTGGAGAAACAGAAGTGCGGGCCGACAAAGGATGTTCAGTTGCTTGTCGGAAGACAGAAGGGAATCCAGGGCAACTGTAACTCCTGTTACCTTGATGCCACTCTCTATGCCATGTTTGCACAAACCACTGTTTTCGATTTGTGAGTTTGAATACAATTCACTCAGTTTTCCTCAGTGTTCTCTTTTCAGCTTGCTCGAAAAGTCAGTCAAAGGATCCGAGAAGGCGGTTTTGTTCCAGAAAATTCTCGCGCAAGAAATCGTGTTCCCGCTGAGAAAAGTGCACTATGTCCGAGCCGATCACATCATGAAACTGCGTAGGCTACTTGCTGAGCTCATGCCACACGTGACTGGACTGACAAACGAAGAAAAAGATCCTGAGGAGATTCTCGCATTCATTTTCGCTGAGATCTTCAATGCGGAGCCCTTTATCAAGTTGATGTGAGTCTTTTTCACGACTCTTCTCAGCAGACAGCATTTGTTTCAGTGGTCCAAATCAAGCAAAAGACTCTCAATTCCTGGTTCCGATAGTGGTCGACGATTGGCAAGGAGGAGCTGCCACTTCTCAGCACCTTCTCGAACGACACATGCGATCCGCGCAAGTCACATTCGCCAAGCCACCGCCCGTTCTGATCATGCAGTTGCCGAGATACGGACAACAGAAGGTGTTCGACAAAATCCTGCCGCTCGAAAGCATCGACATCACTCCATTCGTCTCCGGCGCCATTTCTCCGTGCGCAAAGTGCGGAGCATGTGCCGAGTGTTTCTGCCCTACTTGCTTCCTCACAAGAAGAGTCTTCTTCACTGAGATCGTCTTCTGTCGCAATTGTTTCCAACATTGCCACAATCTTCCTGAAATTCAGGATCACTCAGCTCGTGGCCTTTACCCGCCTGGCAAGCCAGCCAAAAAGCCACACTCCCACAAGATGGTCCTCTCGGCTGTTCTGTGTATTGAGACGTCCCACTATGTGGCGTACGTCCGGACCGCATCGAACCAATGGGTCTTTTTCGACTCAATGGCCGACCGAGAGGGACTTTCTGATGGATTCAACGTGCCAGTGGTCAGAGAATGTGGGAACATGTCCGATTGGTTGTCTCTTCAAGGATGGAACCGGCTAAAGGATGCCGATGAAACTGGACAGATCAAGGTGAGCACGAAGCGAGACGGAGCATTAGTTATAACTATGATATCTTTCAGGCAATGTTCGGAAAGGCAGTACTGGATCCGCTGGTCGGACGTCTTCTCTCGGACAGCTACATTTGCTTCTACGAGGACGCATCGACGCCTTCTTCCACTTCCAATCTCATCAGCACTTTCAAGAACATGATGAACTAGATTCCCTGTCCCATGTACGTTTCCCCCTGTGTACCTTTCCAGAAATAGTTTAATTCAAACCTGTAACCTTGTTCTTCTTCTGTTCTTTTCTTGTTCTTCTTCTGTTCAATTCCTTTCCCCCAACCCCTTTTTCTTCTACGGGCTTTAAACAAAAGAGCGTTGAAAATTTCTGTAATTATATTTGGGTTCCTTTCTTTTGTACTGCACTTCCACAAGCCCGGCGTTCCCCTTCTCTTCCCCGTTTTGCCTTCTAGAATGGTGAATGTAATTCTCAACTAGTTCTTTTGTGTGCACCTCATGTAGATATTACTCTGTTTATACACGTAAAACGACGGAAGATAAATGAGATAGTGACTAATTTTCTCTCTGAGACATCTAATGACTATGGAAACAAAATGATTTTCGACGATCGTCCACCACAAACATCTCATCGATTCCCACATAATGATTGGGGTGCAGGTTGGAAACTTCGAAGGAGAGCTGAAAGATAAATGAGAAATGAGTTTCTCCGGGATGCTCACATAATCGTATTTTCCTGGGGAAATGCTCAAACTCTCCCTAAACCATCTTCTGGAGTTTCTCGTCAGTTTCGGAGCCTCGTAAACCATCACTTCGTCCGAATTCTCTTTCTTCAACAGCACTTGTAATCGGCTCGATTTGTCAGCCTGAAAGGAGATATTGGGATCTGCTCAATCTGCTCCAAACTAACTTTATAATACGAAAACACTATAGTGACTGCTTTATCGACTGAAAATGACGGCGTCTGCATGCGGGTCTTCATTTGAGGACCGGCGATGTACGCGAATGAGCCGTCTTCATTGAACGGAAGGGAAGAGGCGTCTCCTCTCACTCCCGTCAACGGATTGCCGATAGGACCAGCGGAAATGCCCCAGTCGGATTGGAATGCCATATTGGAACACGGTTCGGATTCATTGAAGGAGCAGACGATGACTTCGCAGACGGTGGAGACCATCGGCTCCTCGATCTCATTCGTTATCTCGTTGGTTTCTTGGCTCGCCGGCCGACGAAGTTTTATCTGAAAAGATGAACAGATGTTAGTCACATGAATCCTTGCATGATACTATTGAGTTCATAGCCATTCTGTCTGGAGTAGAGGGGAAGTCCACAATGCCCGTTCGAGAATCCATCCCTTTCGAGACTCCCAATTGGAAAGTCATCGGAGGAGCAGAGGCAAAGGCGCGGAGAGTCTCGATGTCGGAATCAGTATCTCTTTTCACGGTAACATGGGCGGTCGGGTCGTATTCATCCTTCGATTCGGCCAACGGAATCAGAGGAACACTTTCCGAACCCTTCTGAACAAATGGTATTGTAAAGTCAAAGGGGAAAGTTTGTATGTTTACTTGTCCGTAATCGAAAGACGCCTTCTCCTCCGGATTGCACATTCTGGCGTAGTATTCAATCGAATCAATGATTGCGAATCCTCCTGAAGATATACGATTGTTCTGTGTAAGTACGTTCTCTCGCCAAACCCTTCAAGTTATCCGAATTGAAAGTAAAGTGATCAGCGATTATATAAATCTGGAAGGGAACTGGGCCTTGCTCCGGAATGTTGATGAACACCGGTCCCGGATCGTTCTTCTCGACGGCCGAGCTGAAAACTCTAGAAATTCTTTCTCTCGAACGTTCTAAAAGGGGACTCGCCTGCAGAAATCGAAATCTGGATACACCTTCGACATTTTCTTCACGCACACTTTCAGTTGAACTTCCGGAGATGTCCAGTACCTACAAAGAATATTATTACTTGAAAAACGAACAAGGCTTGTAGTGGATTACATGAAACGGATCTCTCCGTCTCCGACCTGACAGGCGATCTGGTCAGACACCAGAACGGCTTTGATCGTCGGGAACTGAACCATATCGGTGGCGGCGATCGCGTATTGTCCTTCTGGAAATCAGAAAGTTCTAAGCGCATCCGGAAAGGAAGCCAACCTGGTAGCACATTGGTAGCCGTAGCCACTGCAAGTCTCGCTTGATCTAACTCCCCGGAGCCCTGGTACCAGTCGAGCTCATCGACAAACATTCCATCGACGTTCCTCCATCTGCACGTCTCATCAAACTCCGAACAGTTCAACTCGCTCGCATCCACAATTGAGGGAGAGGAAGGGACTCCGAGAGCTGGAAGCAAACAGGAGTTGGAAAAGAAAACAGAAGACATGACCCACAAACAGACATCTCCTTGTTCGACTTGGCGACTCCGTTCGGGATCGCAAAGTGTGTGTTCTTCTCGCCGCGTGCTCGGACACTCGAAGGGAACAAGTTGTTGTTGGTCACCGAAGGACGCGAGAGTCCTGGTTCGGTGCCTAGAAAAATGAAGTATTTGGGAACAAGGTCTGATTGCAATCTCACCTGAAGAAGAAGAGACTCCCAGCATCGTCGGAGACACCAGAAGACTTTCCCTTCCGAAAGGAGTGCATGGCTCTGAAATGTATTCAGAAGCGTGTCTTATTCCGCCGTTTACAAACACACCTGTACTCCGGATACACACAAACAGGATGAGGAAGAGTCTTCCTCGCATTGTTCTTCCTGTTGTTCTCCGGCGCTTTCCTGCAAGAAGCGTGCTCCTTTCGCTTTGTTTGTGAACACATAAAAGTGAGATGACCGGGTGGCCCAGATAAACCGAAACGAAAAATAAAGAGCGATTGGGGAGCGAGAACTGAAAAAGTCGAAATGTGATTGTGATCCACACACACACTTTTTGACGGCAACACTCTCTCCCATGACTCCGCCCCTTTTCCTGTAGTCATTGTTGCGCAAGTGCGCACGAATTCACGTCGACAAGTGGTCGGGAGGAAACGGTGAGAAGGGCTTTGGAAAGAGGAAGAGCCATTTGACTTTCGATTCAGGAAACAGGGTTATACCATAGAGGGTAGTATAGAAAAAGTTCAAATGTTACAGTTGGTGAATTCAGATTACTGTACCACCGACTGGAATTCCCTCTCTAATGCACCCTTGAAAGCACAAGCCAGCATCTTCCCGTTTTTCTAGACTACAGAAGGATTTTTTCCGAAAAAAAGGAGAAATCGAATGAAAAAAGAGAAGAAAAAGCGAGGGTTGATTGTATGGATGAAAAAGAGCGTTTATGCAATAGTTTACACAATATCCCCACTTGCTGCCCATCCACTTCAGAATCCGTCCGACTGGAAACCGTATTCTGTTTGTCTCCCTTCTATTTATGTCTTCCGTCCTTCTTCTTCTTCTTCTTTCCGCTTTCTTCCGTATCACTCGAACAGACAAAGGGGAACGTGGGAAACTCGTGGAATCGCGTGATGATACGATCCGGGAGGTCGGAGGGTTTGAAGCAAATTCAAATTAGTTTGTTGAATTTTTCTTCGGAAAACGCTCCTTTTAAGGTTTGTCGGAACTCTCTGGAAACGGTTCGAAGGCATCGTGATTTCAGCACGGGCAGAATAAAAGAAACTGAAATGTCGAGTAGGAATGCGAATGTGGACGACACCACTCTGACAAGTTCAGGTAACGATACCGACTTTGTCGAAAGTTAGGAAAAGAGGAGATGCACGGAAGTCCCTTTTCCTTCTTTTCCACCAATCCTTTCATTCTCCGATTCGTTCCAAGAGTACTCCCTTTTCACAGGGATCTCAGGCTCCGGCTCAATGTCGCCGCCCATCTCTTCCCGTCCTGTCTCCGGACAGGCCTCCCCGCTCTCCTCCAACGGATCTCTCTCGCCACCGCAATACGTGCAGGGATCCGTCGCCTTCACTTCTGAATCTCCGCGTGATTTGAGCCCGCTTCTTCTTTCGGTGAGCAAATGCAACTGCTCACGGAACGAATAAGTCTTTAGGAGTTGGCGTGCTTGAACATGCGCGAAGTGGTCGCCAGGCCCGGATTGGGAACCATCGGCCGTCAAATTCTGGTCAAGTCCAACTTCTTCGCCGTCGGCTTGAAGAATCCGAAGATGGTTGTGATCCAATACCATGTGGAAGTCCATCATCCCGGATGTCGCAAGCTTGACAAGTGAGCTCTAATAGATCATTCGAAGTATTTCCGCTCATGTGTTCAGAGATGAAATGCGTATCATCTTCTGGAAGGCCGTCTCCGATTATCCGGACATCTTTCAGAACAAGTACGCGATCGCCTATGACGGTGCTCACCAGCTGTACACTGTGGCTCGTCTCGAGTTCCCCGAGGATAAGGGCTCGGTCCGTTTGGACTGCGAGGCCACTCTTCCGAAGGACAACAGGGATCGCACTCGTTGCGCCATCTCGATCCAAAACGTCGGGCCGGTGCTGCTGGAGATGCAGCGCACCCGGACCAACAACCTCGACGACCGTGTGCTCACTCCTATCCAGATCCTCGATATCATCTGTCGTCAATCGCTCACCTGCCCTTTGCTCAAAAACGCGGCCAGCTTCTACACGTGGAAGTCTTCGTGCTACCGTATTCCGACGGCTGACGGGCAGGCTCTCGACCTGGAAGGGGGCAAGGAAATGTGGACTGGCTTCTTCTCGTCGGCCCACATCGCCAGCAACTACCGCCCTCTTCTTAACATTGACGTCGCTCACACTGCATTCTACAAGGCGCGCATCTCGGTGCTTCAGTTCATGTGTGACGTGCTCAATGAAAGATCGACCAAATCTAATCGCGGTATGCAGCGAGGAGGTCCGGGGGGACCAGTCGGATACCGTGGAGGACGTGGCGGTCGTGGAGGGGGGTACGGAAACTTTGGAAACCGTGCTGGACCTCCGGGAGCGAACGGAGACGATTTCGGTTGCGGGCTGACGTTTGCAATCGATTCTCTGGGCAAGGAAACTCAGTTGTCGAGCTTCGAATCACGCATCTTCGGTGACGCGATCCGTGGAATGAAGATCCGAGCCACTCATCGTCAGAACGCCGTCCGCGTCTACAAAGTTAACAGTCTGCAACTTCCGGCGGACAAGCTCATGTAACTATTTCGCAACCACGGCTTTCACGCGTCATCGTTTTTCAGGTTCCAAGGAATCGACGAGAGGGGCCAGCAAGTGGTGTGCTCTGTGGCTGACTACTTTTCTGAAAAGTACGGACCACTCAAGTACCCGAAACTTCCGTGTCTCCACGTCGGACCGCCCACCCGCAACATCTTTCTTCCGATGGAACACTGCCTGATTGACTCGCCGCAGAAGTACAACAAGAAGATGACGGAGAAGCAGACGAGTGCCATCATCAAGGTGAACTAGACTAATAGATCTGATTCTCACAACATCATCTCAATTTCAGGCTGCTGCCGTCGATGCCACTCAACGCGAGGAACGCATCCGGCAGTTGGCTTCGCAGGCGTCGTTCGGTACGGATCCGTTCTTGAAAGAGTTCGGAGTGTCGATCTCCTCCCAAATGATTGAGACGACCGCCCGTGTCATCCAGCCGCCGCCCATCATGTTCGGAGGGAACAACCGTTCGATCAACCCGGTGGTGTTCCCCAAGGACGGCTCCTGGTCGATGGATCACCAGACATTGTACATGCCTGCCACGTGTCGCAGCTACTCGATGATTGCTCTCGTGGATCCGCGCGATCAAGCCAATCTGCAGGGATTCTGTCAGGCGCTGACAGCGAAGGCGACCGCGATGGGAATGGGCTTCCCGCGTTGGCCGGACCTCGTCAAGTACGGAAGATCGAAGGAGGACGTGTGCACTCTGTTCACCGAGATCGCCGACGAATACCGCGTGACGAGCACCGTCTGCGATTGCATTATTGTCGTTTTACAGTCGAAGAACTCGGACATCTACAGTAAGAAAAGAGGCGGAACACGGTAATGTTCTTGCTTTGTTTCCAGTGACCGTAAAAGAGCAGTCGGACATTATCCACGGAATCATGTCGCAGTGCGTACTTATGAAGAATGTGAGCCGTTCGACTCCGGCCACTTGCGCCAACATCGTGCTCAAACTGAACATGAAGATGGGTGGCATCAACAGCCGTATTGTCGCCGACGCCATCACCAACAAGTACCTGGTGGACCAGCCGACCATGGTTGTCGGAATAGACGTGACGCATCCGACGCAAGCCGAGATGAGAATGAACATGCCGTCCGTGGCCGCGATCGTTGCCAACGTGGATCTGCTCCCGCAATCGTACGGAGCCAATGTGAAAGTGCAGAAGAAGTGCCGCGAATCGGTCGTTTACCTTTTGGACGCCATTCGAGAACGGATCATCACTTTCTACAGGTTCGGACAGATAATCATCAACTGATCCTTAACAAACGTTTGCAGACACACAAAACAGAAGCCGGCCCGCATCATCGTCTACCGTGACGGCGTCTCCGAGGGACAGTTCTCCGAAGTGCTCCGCGAGGAAATCCAATCGATCCGTACCGCGTGTCTGGCCATAGCCGAAGATTTCCGTCCTCCGATCACCTACATCGTTGTCCAGAAGCGTCACCACGCGCGCATCTTCTGCAAATTCCCGAATGACATGGTCGGAAAAGCGAAGAACGTGCCGCCCGGCACCACCGTCGACACTGGCATCGTCTCCCCGGAAGGCTTCGACTTCTACCTCTGCTCTCACTACGGCGTTCAGGGAACCTCTCGTCCGGCTCGTTACCACGTGCTGCTCGATGAGTGCAAGTTTACTGCCGACGAGATCCAGAGCATCACGTACGGAATGTGCCACACTTACGGACGGTGCACTCGTTCCGTCTCCATTCCCACTCCCGTCTACTACGCGGATCTGGTGGCTACTCGGGCCCGTTGCCACGTCAAAAGACGACTGTAAGCCAATTGATTCCTTCTTTATTTCCACACAATATCCCTATGTTCAGCGGGCTCGCCGATTCCTCCGACTGCGACACGAACTCGATGTCCTCTTCGATCGCTTCGATGCTCAACTTGAAATCTGCGAGCGGAAAGGGAAAGAAGTCCCAGACGTCCACCACTGTGGACGAGGACGGTAGGAAGTTAAGATGACGGAATGCGACAGGTTATGATGAGTTTCAGCTTGCCCGCTGCCGGACGGTTCGTCGGATCAGGTGCTCCAGGACTGTGTGTCGGTGGCCGGAGACTTCAAGAGTCGCATGTACTTCATTTGATGAAATGGCCAATGAAAGCCACAGAAGCTAAACGTTTTAATGAAATGTCCTTTTTTGTGTCTTTGAGTAAAGTGTTGGACATCTTTCTTTTTTTATTGTGAGAAAAGAGCAACTTCCCGATCAGTTTGAATTCAGTTTGGGGAACTGCGTTCGGATGTGATGGTAAGTTGGCGTGGCGATGCTCCTGTTTCGGCAAGATAATTCTAAATGTTCCAGACTGGAACGGTGTATTGAGGGGCAATCAGGAGAGGAAGGAAAGGGATGAGAAGAAGAAAGGAGGAAAGAAGAAAGATGTGGAAAAGGAGGGAAGAAGTGGGACAGCGACACGGAGAAGGAAGATCGAGCGAGAGGAAAGGAGAGAAATTCACTGGGGCCATAGTTAGTGTAGCGGTTGGGTTGACATAAGCTCTGAGCGCCTGAAATCACCCGGGTCTCAGAAACAAAGAGCGGGAGAGAGAGAAGCTACTCAATTATTCTCCCACCTCACCACACTCGAACCGCATCCGCCCAGTCAACATTAGAAGAAGACAGTCAGAATTGAACTTTACGTATGTTTTTTTTTTTAATTTTACAGCGTTCTGCTCTACAGTATGTCCTCATAAAGAGGGCTGCTGCGTGAGCAGTTCTCTGATTTCTGGGACCTGTTGGAAAATGTCACC
This sequence comes from Caenorhabditis sp. 36 PRJEB53466, assembly GCA_946814055.1. Taxonomy (NCBI): domain Eukaryota; kingdom Metazoa; phylum Nematoda; class Chromadorea; order Rhabditida; family Rhabditidae; genus Caenorhabditis; species Caenorhabditis sp. 36 PRJEB53466. The sequence goes on from CAMPFS010000003.1 coordinate 2,716,968, forward strand.
TTTTGGCCAAATGGACGGAACGACAGACGTATCGCTGAGTTCTTGTTGATTGACTTTCAGTTGTTCCGAAAGTTACCCGAAAACATTTCGCGCTCCTTTTTGATAAATGTATGGCACTGAAAAACATTTGCGACAAAGTTCGCTCTAAACACTGAAGCCGCTGAAACGGCTTTGAAAGCACGCCACAGACTGATTGCATTGTGATCTATCTTGTACTGATCAGTTCATGTTTGTTTAATTCATAATTCAGAGAAAATTACCGGCTGGCAGAACGTTTCAAACAGAAAGAGAGAAGACGTCAGGGACAAAGAAAAGTAGCTCGAAGTGGGTGTGTGGGCGGAAATGAAGTCAATAATATCAAGATCATAATTGAAAGACAGGTCAGCACTGCCGCTTGAAAATTAGACGACGTCCTTATGAAAACTGAGACGCCATTTCTTCTTCTTTTCTCCTGATTTGGACTTGTCGCGAAGAGCGCTCTTCGGAAGGATGGTCTGCTCTTTTGTAGGTTCCGTATGAGCACGTTGGAGAGGAACAGGACCACGGATGGACGACGAGGAAGAAGAAGAAGGAACGAGGAGGGTGGGAGAAGCGCCGATTGGACGATGGGTCAGGTGGAACGAGGCCAGGGATCTGGAAGATGACGGAAACTCTTAGAAAGGTTTTCGGAAGTTTAAACACCTGGAGGTGTCATTGACCATGTTCAGCGAGCGGAGGGACATCGTGTCGTTGGTGGTGCTTCTCGCCTGCAAACATTTGCTCTCTTTCCGTTCGGTTCTCTCCGTTCACTCACCGATAAATTGCAGGATGCGAGCGAGTGTCTGTCGTCCTGAGTCATGCTCATCATCATCTCGTCATACAGCTCTTGCCAGATGACGTCCGGCACTTTGCACCCCGGCAACGGCTCGATGATCTTGCATGACACTTTTCCGCGGAGCTGCAAGAACACTCTCACAACCGATTCCTATACAATCGTCTCTTCTTCCACCCCCAATTCGGTTATTCTGTCGCAAGTTTTCTGGTTAGAGCGGAGATGCGACACACCCAGGAATAGGTGATAAATGGTCCCATTGGGAGAGTCCATTGAGGCAAGGGACGACACTGGTTGGAGCACAAAACGAGAGCTCATCAAATGAACAGACAGAGAGTGACGGAGTGGGGGACACTTGGGTTCTCGCTCTGGGAATCACGTACCTTCTGCTCGAGATCAATGAGTTGTTGGAAGAAGCCGACGTTCGGACACACGATGTTTCGCGCCAGTTGCACCGCTTTGTAGGAGTCGTGCAAGGTTTTTCTGGAATTGGGATCAATCAGTGCATTTTAAGGTTCTCGAGCGCATACTTCTCGTACTGCATCACGTAGGCGATGGCAAACGTGGCGGATCTCGAGATGCCCATCGCGCAGAGCAGCAGCGCCCTTCCGGCTCCCTTCCGCGCCTCCTCGATTTCCTGGAGACAGACGATTAAATTCTCCTCCATTCGAATCGCCGTTTACTCACCTTGTACACATTCGCCCAATGGGCTGTCAGATCGGTCGTTTCGTTGTCTTGCAGTGGTAAGTGAACCACTTTCATGTGCGGCGGCGCCGACAATCGGAAGCCGGGAATCAGATTGATGCAAACACAGAAACGGGCTGGAAGAACGGACAAATGAGCAGAGCCATATGCTCACGGAGCTCATGTTCGTCTGGGCAATAAACGAGCACGTGCGGCTCCCCTTCTCGCCTACTTCCTGTCCACCAAGAGACATTATCCTTCTGTTGCTGCTCCGCGTTTCATTCTCTTTTATGGTCACTTATCTTCAACTTTTTCCTTTTTATAGCCTCCCCTCGCCCCGTTTCCCTCCAGTTTTCATTAGTTTCCAGCAGCCACTCACATAGTACTCTCGGCGAAAGCGCCGCCAATCCGGACACGTAGAGGAACGGCCGAATCTGCGAGCACTGCCGCTGCTCCCGATTGATGATCCGTCTCGATGTCATCTTCCTTTTCTCACTTCTTCTTTTTCTTCTTCTTCTGATTCCGTGCTCGACACTCCGATGCTACAGTTGCTCGTTCTCCTTCAACGAAATGTACGATCCGGAGCACAGGTGAGCCACTCCCTGATATTCTCTGTAAGCGGGGACGAGTGTTTCAGAGATGCGTGGTGTGCGAATGAGTCACTGGTTCAGTACGAGCCCGACGAGACGGCCAAGATTTGTGCTCCGTGGGAAAAGTTTTGTGTGGTGAGCGAAAAGAAGGGTACGGTAATTAGATGTCCGAACTTTTCAGACAGCAGTCGTCACAATTAACAAAGCGTTCACGAGCGTGAGCAGGGGATGCGGAGAGAAATGTTCGGAGCTGTGCGAGTCCACCGGATACGGTCAGGATCAGGTGAGTTGCGTTTGCTTGCCGGGTGGCCGAGTTGCCAGGTCACTTGGAAAATCGCTCGGGGGCCAGAGCTCACATTGACACAAGTTTATAGTTTTCACACCGCCCATGAAATGTGAGTTGTTCATTTCGATCTCTTCTAAGAAACCGACCACAAATAGACGCGCGAGTTGTTCATGAATTCGTGATGATGACGTGGCAACCGAGGGGCTGGGAGAGGGAGCGGAAGAAAGAGAGCTCCGGCGGGCTCAAAAACAAGTAGGGCCCACTACTCGGCACCCTCGCTCGCATCCGCCGTTTCACACATGTACAACCTCTCTTTCCTTCCAAACTCCACCCCTTTTTTTGGTTTTGAAAGAGCAAAGCGGGGAAATTTCGGTGAAATTCGATACGAGACACCGGCACATTTGGAAGAGACCTCTCCTGAGCGAAGAAGAAGAAGAAGAAGAAGAAAAATAAAGGCTCTCTTGACGAATTGACTATTGTGCGTTTCTACGAGAAAGGCAGGTGAGAGGGATGTGGTCGAATGAGCAAAGCAAGCAGAAGAAGAAGAGGAAGAAGGAGATGAGGGGTTGAAATGGTGAAAAGGTGGGAGGAGGATGACAATGGGCGAGTGACGGAAGGGATGGGGGCGCGAAGAAAGAAGTTGTTCGCCGGGCCCGGAAGAGAATACTTCCTGAATTCACGGAAATTGACTGGGCGGCCCCCTGACTGGTCACACACGTGGCAGTTACGCAAACGTACGAAATTGGAAACGTAGGGGAAACGTACGGGCTCGCGTGACGTCGCGAAGAGCAGGAGAGCAGCTTTTAAGCGGACGTCGGACGCAACCTATATTTATTAGGCAACAACAGACTATCGGGTTACACGGGAGACTAGAATGGATTTTGTGTTTATCAGCGTTTACAGGAAATTGGTTCTGTTTCCTGAAATGAAGCTCGCTCCGTCAGATTGAATAACAAGGAAGGCTCGTCTCCGTTCCTCCCCACGCCCCGCCCCTTTCTTTTATAGCCGTACTAGTACCAAATGGTGTTTTTGGCCGAACTGATTGACCGAGACTAATTGCAACCATGTGTTGGACGTCAGAGAGAGAGAGAGAGAGAGAGAGAGAGAGAGAGAGAGAGAGCAACTCTATCCGAGACAGTCATAAAACATTTGACGACTGCTCTCCGAAATCGCTCTATTTTGCAGGTAAACTGCGACGACTGTTGTGAGGAGGATCTGTGCAACGCCAACTATTCCGTGCAATACTACGAGGTGCTGATGAGCCGACAGTACACTTCGTGGACGACTCCGTTGCCCGGAGAGGTACGGTCGATTCGGAACCTACCGTACTCCTTTATTTCAGCTCGCCTTCAATCGGAAGCACAACCTGAGGTTCCCATACTCTTCGGTCTCTTCGCCAAATAATTTATTCTTTTGCTTACTCAGTTTCTCACTTTTCATTCCGTTGGAAGCCTGCTGTGCTCAATAATTAATACCGAATGAAAAGGATGAAAGAAAAACGACTGAAAAGCAAACAAGCGGATTTATGTGGGAGAAGGAGGGGGGAGGAAGGGATTTTCGGCACGGAGACGACAGAAACATGATCCCAGTTTGACGCCCCGTCTGGTCAAGACGGAAAAATGAGTGAGGTGTAGAGTGGGCTGATCTGACAGGACCGTGGTTAGACTTCATCAGGAATTCAAAGAATTCCACCGTACCAAACAACTCGGAAGAACGAAGCAAAAAAGGCGGAAGGCCTGTGGAGACGTCCTAAAACGGCAAGATGGAGCCATTATTCGAATCAAGCCGAGGGCAACCGAACAAACAAAAAGCTCCGATAGGGCGAGTTTGATGTGCTCCGACGGGGGCACTGCTCCGCTCTCTATCTCTCCCACTCTCACTTCCTTTCTTTCTTTGTGCACCCGTTTTTATCGAAATAAAATCTTAATGTCACTTTGTGCGCGACACCTCCCCGGGGACATGCTCTTGATTCGTTTTCGACAGAGCCTCTTCGAGCCCCCGTGTGTGAGCCGTACCGCCCCGTTTCGGTCCTGCGCGCTCTGTGTCGCATTGCTCATTTATCTTGTTCCACTCGTTATTTTCCTCCCGCTTCTTCTTCTTCTTCTTCTTCTTCTCCGTCGTCTTCTTGACCTTTGATTCGGTGCGAAGCACAAATCAATTCTCGTGTCAAGATGAACGAGAACGGGACAAATTGGGTCCAAAAAGAGAGAGAAAGATCCGGATGGAAGTGGAGGAAAGACTTCCGGCGATTAACACCGCAATACGCGAGAATGATCGGAAGAACGGGAAAAAAGAGAAAAAGATCGAGCAATGATTCAAATATCACACAGATATTACTCATTTTTATGTAAGGGGGGGCTAGAACGGAATTCGAGGTGTCCCTAAAACTGCTAAGAGAAAGATGTAAAGACGACATTACGGAAAACGATTGTCGGAAAGAGACGCTTCACCAAGAATACTGAATCCGGAATGAAACATTTGGCAGAATTCCGAAAAAGAGGTTTACATTTTCAAAATTCTTCAAAAACTGTTCCCGTCTAGGGTTTCTGAAGAAAACGGAATTCTGTAAATCTCTGACCAATCTCTGATTATTTCCGTAGTTCTCTGGAAACAGGCGCCCATTCAATGCGTGTCAACATTTAAACTGGACACCAGAAAACAGAGATAACGTGTAGAATCGAGCCGAAGTGGGAGTCATGGGCTTATTGTTTATTGAGAGTCACCGCTGAGAACTGATTGCTTTCTGAACGTTCATTTTCGGTCTTCGATAGATTCGTTTATAGAATTTCCGTGTGAAAAGGGAATAAGAACAGGAGAAAACGGAAGTGACGAAACGAATCCCTTTCGCAGGTGGAAAAGAATGAAAAATAGAATACGAACGGCATATGAATTGTGCAAGACAACAATAACAGAACGGGCTGCAGATCAGCAACGGAGCCCCGTCCGTTCATTATCTCTGCAGAGAGAGAGAGAGAGAGCAGTTGATGGGCTCGGCGGAGCACAAGAGGGAGGTCATACGGGAAGAGATAGGTTATCACAACACGTGACGGCCGAGTAAAACACGCAAAGAGCACACACACACCCACGGACTGATCGCTCACTTCAATTATTGTCCAGCAAATTCGCAAATTTGTGTCGATTTGCGAAGTCGGAGAGCGGAAAACTTTGAACTTCACCTATTCCCATTTATGCTATTTGCTGTTTCGTTTCGTTAGTCACGTGGGCCCCCATAAACTGCCGCTTCACTGAACATATTCTGGCTCCATTTGGGCGGATCGGAATGATCAAAAAGTGCGCGCCTACTCGCTCGGAAAAACGAGGAATTTGTTACGGGAGGAAACGGCGCGCAGAGGATGATGTCGTCGGAAAAGCAGGGAAAACGGGGAGAGCACAAGTTGATTGGATTACAAGGGAAAAGACGGCCGGGCGTGCAACACGACACCAACAATCGAGCCACTGTTTCTGTTTTGGGAGCTCATTTGAACGGAAGAAGAGGAGATTCCGATTTCTGGAGAGGAGCACGTGGTGATTGGTCAGTTTGCTGCAATGAACAAAGGGCAGTGGAGCAGGAGAGCTGGAAGAATAGATGAGCAATGTCCCTTTTATTCAAAAGGAAAAGAGAGAGAGAGAGAGGTTAATAATAATAGTGCATGCGAATAGATGATATCTGACAGATCGAAATAGTTAGTTGAAGCGAGATAGGGGTGCGGTGAGTCCGAGTAAGAGATTCTACAGTAATAATACAAGTGTCTAGTCGTTTTTGGCAATGATCACAGCTGGTTCGCACCGAAGCTTCCATCGTCGCTGTTCAGTTGCGCACTCCATCCAGAGTCCTCGAATGCCGCCGACATATGCTCTCGATCTCCGTCCGCAGCATAGTCATCGGGGTCGTCGTGATGGGCAAACTTTCCACAGATCTCATTGATCTCCTCCTTCATCTGATCGATTCGTTCCTGCAGAACAAGAGCACGGCGAACTGCGCCACGCCCTCTAATGATGTCCCTCTTTCTTGAAAATCGGTTCGCCGAATCGATTTCGTCTTCGAGATGACGGATGTAATCTTCGAGGCGGTCGAGTTCAAGAACAACGCTGGAATCGGTCGAGGTGTTGTGTTCGTGATCGTGTTCAAAGCTCTGCTCGTGCAAAGTTGCCGTCTTGCTGCTCGATTCAGATTCACTGGAGATGACGAAGGTGCGACGAGAAGGTGTGCATTCTACTGGAGCTTCCGAATGCTGCTGATTGTCTTCCACGACCTCCTCTTCATCAGTGTCATCGTAGCACACTTTGTAGTAGTTTGTGCTTTGAGTCGTCTGACGGAGCGCATCTTCGGTTTGTTGACGGCTCTGAAGCAATACAAATGTGAATTCAAAGAGAAATGTGACAATGCACCTTATTCCAGCTCTCCATAACAGAAACGTTCGACAGAAGAATGGAGGAAGTGTTATTGTGACCGGCAGAAGCTGGAAGGACGCAAGTGTTCGAGTCAATGTCACGGAGCGGCGGCAGATCATCATCCTCATCGCTTCCGTCGTTCGGTGCGTCGAGCGGCTTTGGGGTGCTGGTGAAGAGCGGTGTGAATGGCTGGAAAGGTTAACATTACGATGCGAATACTACAGAGCCACTCACCCGTGCAGTTCTGTCTTCCGGAGTGTTCTCCAAATCGAATCGAACGCATTTTCGAATCGAAGGCGGTAGTTTCGCCAGAACTTTCTTCATATGCGGAGTGCCCTTCATATATGGTTTCACTGGAAAAGCCACGTCCACATTATCGTCCCACCAGTAGACTTCTTCGTGTTCAACGTCTTCGTCTTTTTCCCCGTCAATCTTCTCGAGCTTTTCGACTTCTGTAAACTTTTCCATCCCGACAACGTCGTTGTTCCGGAACGCTTTTATTATCTCATCCACGGTATCTTTCTTTTGTTTCTTTTTTTCAGCGTCCTCTTCGTTTCCGCCCAATCCTAACCAATTCCGGATTTTTAGAAAAGATAGAAGACCTCCACGACGATCACGAACAGAAGACGAAGAAGACGTCGAAGACGCGGAAGTGGTCGTGGCGAAGGAGCCTGAAGGGACGGAAGCTGTCGAATCCGTGTGGCTGCCGGTCGAGTAGTAGGTCGAAAGCGCGTCCTCCGCCACTGAGACTCCGGCATTTTCGACGAGCATGTTGCTGAAAGATTGACGAAACCGTTTGAAAAGCGTATAATGAAATTATTAACGGAGAACGAAGGTTACCGAATAGTGACACAAAAAAGAGAAGTCGAAAAGATTTCCGGAGCAGAAAACGTCAATTTACTTTAAAGGCGCACACTACAGTTTAGCGCCGGCAGGTCTTGCAGCGATCAGGAAAGTGTGAGTCTATAATGCATATCGTAGTTTGTGATATCGTGAGAACGAAATAAATTATGTAAAAAACAAGAAAGAAAAATGCTGAAAACAAAACCATGGTAGTACAATTGCCCATGAGAAAAATTTTGGCGTCGTCAGAATTTGCTGACAGACTCTTCCTGATTAATTTCACACTTTTTTTAAAGTCAATTAATGTGATATTCTACGAAAATATTTTGACAACGCCAAAAATTATCTCATCATCCATTGTCCCTCCCTGATTTGCTTCAAATATTGCTCAAGTGAAAACACTTCCTCAATTTATTTAAGCTCTATCCAGGTGCTCCTTTGCTCTCTCTCTCTCTCTCTCTTTAATTCTTCATCTTCAGTTGTTCCGTGTCTCCGATTTGAACCAGTTCGTCCTGCGTCTCTTCGACCGACGCACTCTTCTTCTGAGTTGCTCTTCTTGACTCGTGTTTTTCTCCATGTCGACTCAAATGAATGATACAAAACAACAACAGTCAACAACGCCTCTGTGCTCATCTCAGACGTGCTCCAGTTTCCTTTTTTCGTTTCTATTGTATTCGATTTGTCTCCCACCGGCTTGAAAAATAATAGAAAGTCTCAGACGTCATCTGAATCTCATCTCAGCTCTGAACTCTCTTTTCTTCTATTTCAAACTTCCAAAAGTTTTCTTCCTGCGTCATTCATGCATTCACAATGTCTTCCTACCTGTCTTCCGTTTCTGTCCTTTGTCCTTGTTCAATCCCAGCCTCCGCCAACTTCGAAGATCTTCACATCCAACGATCATGAGCTAACAAAGTGTTTTTTCTTCTTCTAAAAATCCAAAAAACCTGATTCAGAGCTCATAAGAGAGATCTTTGAGCAAATGAAGAGCTCATCTAGCTCAAACAGAATGTGTGCAAGTTTTTATAGGTTAAAGAGGGTTAGAACGAAACCATTGGATAGAGCATCATAAGTTACACAAGGATGTATTACATCAGTTTTTTCCAAAGTTATAATTAGGGCCTGATGGCTCGCTTTATCGGATCTTTCACACGCTTCCAGAATTCCTCTACGGAGTTCATATTAACATTCGGCCCATCCGAGGCTAAAATTGTTTAAATATCATAAAAACTTTCCGATTTTTACCGTCCGAACATGGCGCGAAAATTATTTGTCCCGACAGCCATACGACTTCCAACCGTCCGTAATCATGCAACTCCCCGGGTCCACGTGTCTGTTAGTGAAAGGAATTAATGTTTTCGAAGTGCGATCCGGGATTATTGATGCAAACGATTTCTTCGTTCCTCTTTGTACACCGTGAACAAATGTATGCTTAAATAAATGAGTGGCTACAGGCGCCACTGGCTTTCGGCGATTATACTTTTTCGCATGAACACATGTCTCGTCAAACTCGACTAGTTCACCGAGTCCACCAATGTTCCCGCATGCACGTGTGATTCTAAAAATAAGCTTCAGGCCAAGATTTTCAGAATTTCTTACTTGCACTACATTTCATTTCTCGCTCGATCCGAGGCCCTGATAACTGGTAGATCCGGATGAAAATCATTTTCAACCCTTCACTACCTCGTCGCCTCCCTCTGGTGGCTGGTCGAACCCAGAACGGGTACCTAAGGCATACCTTTTTTTAGTCTTCCGAACAATTGTGCCTATGGTATGCGTACCCACCCACACTCGAAAGTGAACAAGTCACGTACCGCTTTCGTCATGAATCCATTTGATTCGTTTCATTTCCGATTCTTCATTACGACCAAACATTAGTTGCTTCCAGTTTAGCCCTGCGGGTCGGATGGCAATGCTGTCGGCACGTGGCGCTTCCATTCGTTTGTTTGCCCGCTCCTTTTTTAATTTCGAAGGACAACACACGCCCCCCCCCCCCTTCCGTGCTGCTTTCCTGCCGCGATTCTTCTGGAGCACAACTCCCTCTTCTTCTCTTTCTTCTTCTTCTTCTTCTTCGTTCTGATTAGCATACTCAGCGTGTGCTCCTCTGCTATTCCATGTTTTTTATTCAGTCTCCAATTCAAACTATACATCCTCTTCCCCTTTCTCTCCTCATATTGGCGGCTGTGGTTTGTTGTCTTGTTTTGCTCCGGAATCATCCCGTTTTGCCCGTCTCTTTCAGTACTTGTTTACCCTGTTTACCTCCTTTTCAGTCCCTGACAGACGGACCCGAAGGGATGAACGAATACGTCTCGCTTCACACAATCACCACGACCCCAATCACTTACAGGTTTGTCTACGGTACTAGAACTTTATCCGGATGTTTCATTTCCTTCATTCCAGACATCGCATCACTTTCGAGTTCAGTGTATACGGCACTTGCGTCGTTCTCAATCTCTTCCTCTGCATCTTCTTTGTCATCCGACCCCATATGCTCCGATCTTTCAAAGTAATATCCTGTCACTTTCCCTTCCACCTCTCAACTGTTGCCTTCCAGCCGACCATCTTCTTCGTGACCCTCGGCACGTTCGTTCTGTCGCTTCCGCTCTTCTTCCTCCAGTTCTACCTTGTCGTCTCCCTCTGGTCGCTCGTCGAACCCCGGTACCCCGTGGCCGTGTGCACCTTCGTCAAATGTTTCACCAGTTCGACGACTTCGTGTGCTCAGGTTCTTCCGTTGGTAAGTGACATGCGGATCTCCGTGAGAACGCGCGGATTTCAGCCAGTCGCCATCTACCGATACTTCATTGTGGTGCGCAACAGAAAAATGCCTACGTGGTTTGTTGTCGCCATCCATTCGGTCATTTCGGTCGTCTTTGTGAGTGCCGAGGGATTATGGAGGGAACAGAACTTGATTCCCGAATTGCTTCTGTTCACTCGGGGTCCGGAATAAACAACAAAAACTAGGTACTTGCAGTTTGTGATAGCAATGCTCAACTTCCCGTTGGGAGACTTCGAAGCGAATGATCAGTGCGCAATTTTGAGGTTTAGCAAAGCGATGGAGGCAGTTAGAGTGAGTTGCGGACGACGATGCAATTCGGGATTGGGCTGTATTCCAGATATCTCTCACTCTCGGCCTCAACCTCTTCGCAGTCCTCATCAACGTGGCAATTTACACGTTCGTCAAAAAGTACGACAAAAGGAACGTTGGTGAGTCGGATCGGCCGTGTTTCCTCTTCTGAACAGTCCGATCTCAGATGTTCATCGCCGTCGAGTGCAGCTCACGTACTCGATGCTCCTTCAGTCAATGATTCCGATTCTTGTTTCGATCCCACTGCTCGTTGGTTCTTTTGATTTCTACTTTGGTGAGTTTTGTGTGTCCCCGGCGGATTATTGCATTACCCTCACACTTTTCCGATTGAAAAGTGCCTTCGGATTTGGATTAGTATCTTTTCAGGCTATACCCTGCCGTCCGGATTCACCTCCCGCTGGTACGCCACCACATTCCTCTCGCCGTTCCTCACACCCATCTCGTCGATGCTCTCGCTCCGGACCATCCGCCACGAGCTGCTTGCTGTCTTTCTGAGCTCGTCACTCTTCGTCGGCACTCGCAAAATCTCGAATCTGGTCATCAAAACGAGCAAGAGCAACGTGGCGCAGCAGAGCTCGGATTATTCGTCCGCCTAGTCGTTCCGTTTGTTTCTCTGTACCCTCTCTCGCTCTACCTCTTCCCTTTTAATGAAGGTTTCCTTCTTTTTTGCTTCCATAACAACCGGCATTAATAATTTCATTTATGCACTGACGTTTTCTGTCCCCTCTTGTTATTTTACGTGCAAAGCGAATCTCTCAGAGCCAGAATCCCATCGGCGTGTTGTTGTTCTGCTCTTTTGTCTGAAACATTCGCAATGCGCAACGTGTCGGGCAGCGCCATTTCGATATTTAATGATCTTCGCTCTTTTCGACGCTCCTATAATGGTTCTAACTTCCAAGATATCAGGCTCCTCAAAAGGTTAATCTTTTTAATCCTGAATTTTGAATTCATAGTTAACTTTGTTATCAGACAACTGCAATAAAACTGATCTTTGAACCAAAGGATTTGTAAATGATCTGAAGTAGAGCTCTAGTGAGCATTACATGTGTGATTACATCTTGCTTTTTGACGAGATTTTTCTCAAATTGCCGCGTTTTTCTTGCTGTGGACGAGAAAGTTCCTTTTCCATTTTTGGTGCACTCCCCTCGGATAACATGAAACATTTATGAAGCATGAAAACAAACAAATTTTTCTCAGGGTTCCCCACTTGAGAAGTGTATATAAATCGGACGACGTGCCCTTGTTTGAACAGTGTCCTTCCGGTCCCTCGGCCGCCACCGCAGCCCCTCTGCTTCTCTAAACCTCGGCGCTCTCTCATCTCTCGTCGGATGATTCATCATTCCCAAACTTTTACAACTTTCTTCCCTTTCCCCTTCTAATTCCGCTCCCGCGTTTCCGACTTCGTCTTCCGGAGTGAGTGCAGCCCAATTAGACTCGCTCCCTTCCCGAACCACTCCTCTTTCCCTATCGATTTCTTCGTTCTCACACCCTTCTCTTCGCGGCCGGCTTCTTTACACCTGTCCGTCTTTTCTCCAACTTTGTTAAATTCATTTCTTTTCCAGGGGCCGTCTGATGGCTTGTCGGGACTGCACTAGGAAAGGAGGATGCGTATACACGACGTTCTGGGTGAGTATTCCTTCAGTTCTGCATAATAAATCACGAAAAAGCTGGTGTCCTTTCGAAATAGCGCGCAGAATCATCCGTTCACTTCATAAGATTAATGAAGCAGAATGCCAGTACGAAAATGAAAGATCTGGAACGCAGGCAGAAAGAATAATTAAATGGGTGAAGAAAAAAATAGGAAAACGAGGGAAAGAGGAGGAAGAATCGAGGGCCTAATGAAAAGGCGAATCGGTTTTCCGCCTTGAAATTGAATTGTGCGCCCCGGGTCGGGACACTGATTCAATTCGAGAGTTCTCCGTTTTGCCAGCCCGCCCAAAAAGACGCAATCATCGCGAATGCGTTGAGATGATAACGATCGGTACGACGAAACCGAATTGATATCTGTTGCGGCCGAACATGACCCAAATTGAATTCTGACTATTCTCTACTAAAACTGTCTGTGTTTACCGGGGCCGCCCGGCCGCTCACTCGATTTTGTTATTTCCTTTGACGGCGACGACAAATAACTGCCTACTTACCTTCTGATTCGAGGTTTTTTTTCGTGAAAACGGCCGCGCCCAATGTTTGAAATACTTGACAAAGTCAGGTACAAAATTGATGATATTCTACTGAAGCATAAAGTGGGGAAATGTTGAGAATAAAAGCTGAAAATATAAAATTACAGTTGGTGCGCTTCCTTCCCGTCGTCATTGTGACAATAGCCACCGGATGGGGCGTCTACGCCTACACTTATGAGCTCTGCTTCCGTAAGTGTTTCTGGAAAAGATTGGGACGTCATCTGAACGATTTCAGTGTCCATCGACAATTGGCCACAACGGATTCTTTACCTGCTTGTCTTCTACACTTTGCTCGTGCTCTATTACACTTCCTACTTGCGAACGATATACACGAAAGCGTGGAAACCTCCGCAACGAGTGAGTTCTAGATACTTTCCTCATAATTCACTCGCTTTTTACAGTTCTTCATCGAGGGAGCCGACAAAGCGAATTACGACCAAGTGCGAGACGATGAGCGGCAGCTACAACTCTTCCTTTCCGATATTGTCCGTCAGCGAGATCTCACTCTGCTCGTCCGCGGCTTCGATCACGGCATCCGCTTCTGCGACAAGTGCTGCTGCATCAAACCCGACCGATCTCATCACTGCTCGATGTGCGAACAGTGTGTTCTGTAAGAAAAGAGCCTTCCGATTCCTTTTCAACTAAATGTTTTCCAGAAAGTTCGATCATCACTGTCCGTGGGTGAACAATTGTGTCAACTTCGGCAACTACAAGTATTTTATCCTGTTTCTCGCGTACGGCTTCATCTTCTGCCTATGGATAGGTGCCACGACGCTTCCCTCGTTCATAGACTTCTGGAGACATGAGTACGATATTAACAAAAAGGCAAGTGACTGACAGTCCGGTAGAGCGAAAAGTGTTTATCAAGTATTGTGGTGACTTGAGGAAAAGGCGCTGTCTTTTTAGCAGTACGAGAGCATCGACTCGGTCCTCTTCCGTCTCCTCAGCCAAATTCACGACGTCCTTGTACGGTCCCTCCCCCTCTAACATTTTTTTGGCAGATAAGTTTTACCTCAAACATTGGTGGAATTCTTTCAGAACGGGCGCTTCCCCCTCGTCTTCCTTCTGTTCCTTTCGTGCATGTTCTCGCTCTCCCTCTCATTTCTCTTCTTCTATCATCTTTATCTAACGTCCAAGAATCGTACGACTGTCGGTGAGTTGCACCTTCTTCCGTGCACGTTCCCGTTGATATCATTTTTTTTCAGAATCCTTCCGCGCTCCAATGATAGACGGCAAGTACGCAAAAGACGCGTTCAACCATGGAATCCGAGCAAACTATCGTGAAATCTTCGGATCGAACCCTTGGTTATGGTTCCTGCCCGTCCCCAGCTCGTAAGTTTGCTATCCCATATTTTGTTGCACTCGAATGGAATGGCCGTAGTGCTGTTTTCAGTTTCTATCTCAATCAGCCATAGCAACGCCTCGTTTTCAAGCGTATTCCGATCTAACCTCACCTCGCCTTCTCCTTCTCCCTCTTCTTCTTTCTCCACTCTTGCCCCTTCTCCAACAACTCCTCGCTCACCCGTTTCCCTTCCATTTCTGTAATCGTTTCAGACAAGGTGACGGCGTCAAGTACAAGCTGAACGACGTGTTCGCCTCGCATTCCAACCACGTCTTCGTGGAATTGGGATGTCTTCCGGCCACCGCGAACGGAGTTCATCCGCCAATTTCACAGCAAAACGAGGAACGATACGGAGAGCAGCACGCGGAAGAGACGAAGACAGAGTCGGCGGAAAAGGAGAGGTCATCGACGTCGCCGCCGCATGGTTTATATTTTCGACTTCAGTTTCATTCCGTTCAAAGTGCAACCGACTTCTTCTTTAGTGATTCGCCCGCCGGCTTACGTTTGAAAACGAGTGCATGCGTTTGACGGAGAAGACATTTTGACTAATAGAATTGACAAAAAAATTCCATTTCTCTTCGCAATGCCTCAATTTTACAGACTCGGTGACGGCGTAGAATACAGAAAGTGGACTCGGGAGGCGGCACTGACGGCCCAATCGGCCCGTAATGGATCGATCGGAGCCCTCCGTTACCGTCTTCTACAACAGAGGGACGAAGCAGAAATGCAGCCGCTGTATAGTGACGACGAGGACGAAGACCTCGATCTGAACGTCCGAATCATCTAATTTTCCCTTTTAGTCACCTTCTTAATTCCTTATCTAGTGCCAAAAGCATCGTACTTGGTTCCAATGATCTAATTTTTCCTCCCTTGTTTGCTCCAATCTTTTCATCGTTTCCCTTTCATTCAGGTTATTACTATTCACATTTCTCTCCGGAATTCATGTCACTTCACACGGGTACTCACCTCCTCTCGACCCCATTTTCAGCCGTAAATGTGATGCTTTTTGTGAGCTTCTCACGTCACTCAACCGTGTATTTTCAAAGTGTTATATGCATATTTATTCTGTGCGTCTTGTGTTAATAAAGACAGTTTTTAGTCGTCATCGTCTTCTTTCGATCGGAACTTGTCCGCAATCCACCTCGTCTTGTTCTGCACTTCCTCTTGAGCCAAATTGAAGCACATGGCAAGAAGAGCCATTCCGAAGAGCAAGTAGATGCTCGTGATCACCAATTTCTCTTGCGCTTCGTCCGTGTTGCTCACCGATGTGCTCGGGAATTTGTCGCCGAAACCTGCAAAAGGAAATCAGAATGTTCCACGTGAGATTGCGGTAGAGCGCGATTAAACTACGCGCTCAGACTATTTCAAATAGTTTATTTTTTCATTCGAAATATTCAAATTGGCACGGTGCCAACTGCGAGGCTGAGTTGCCACGCAGCCAATCGCTAAAAAAACGAACCGATCGTAGTGAGAGAGATGAAACAGAAGTAGAAGCTCTCGAGGAACGTCCACCCTTCCCAAACTTTGAATATTGTGGTGCCGACTCCGAGGTACGCGAGCATCGTGAAGACGACCAACGAGATGGGAACTGTGGCGCTTTCCAACTGGGCCGCAGCTGTCTCACGGACCTGAAACCGAAAGGCATCCGAACACGGTTAGTGTAGATTCCACTCACCTCCAACTGCTCCATCTCCACTCGGGCGGTCAACAAATCCTCGACGTCTGCACCGGCACCTAAATAGTCCTCATTCCAATCTCACTTTGCCAAGTCACCCTCACCCAATCCGAACGAATCGACGGATGAGTCCGTCTTGACGCGATGGCCACGTGTCAGGCGGGACACCAAACTGTTCGCACGTCGGATTTTCGCCGCTTTTCTCTTTTTGTGCCACAAAATCAGACGGAATTTGAGGCGAATCGATTGTGCGTAGAGAAACCTGCAAACGAGAATCTGGGAACTCTTTTCGTCCTGAATGACTTTAAATTGAATGTGGGCCAAATAAGGGTCTGATGTCAGCCTCCCCGCCCGTTTGCCCACGCCTCGCCCTCATTTCACCCACTTCGGTTTGCCTGTGTGAGGAGATTGACTCGAAATCAATTAGGCTCGAATTCTGCTGATCCCGAATCCTTTTTCCTTTTTCCATCCTACATACCTGAATATTTTCGCCATAACATCTCCAATGTTAGTCAAAAAGAGAAGCATCAAAGGGATGCCAATGATTGCGTAGAGCATGGTCAGTGTCTTCCCGATGTACGTTTTAGCAGCAGTATTTCCGTATCCTAAAAACGCAGAATTTATGTTCATCTCAATTCAGAATACGTACCAATTGTGGTGATGACTGTAAGGCTGTAAAGGAATGCTCCAGTGAACGTCCACTGCGCCTGCTTACCGTATTCCTTCCCATCGTAACCCTTTCGAATAGACTGCATACAAATTGTTTTGAACACTTTCACCTGTAAAACTTTCGTTGTGCTCTTTATGTGTGTGATGTTCAAAACCTCATCGAGAACCGTTTGTTTCCACTGTTTGGAATCCAATCGGTTAATTCGGAACGTGGCATTCCAGACCACATCGACCGCCCTTTCACGGGCCGCTTTCACTTGAGACTGGATCTAAAATACTGATCGTTTTTGAAAAAGAATTTAGCATTGATTGACCTCTGCTTCATGTGGACCTTCGACTGCTTTGAATATAACTGCTCCCAAAAGTGCATAGCCGACGACCTAGAAATAGAAATGCACAATAACTGGAATCCACTTGAGGGGACTAACCAGAGCACACAGTCCAATATGGGAAAAGAAGAAAGCGATGATCTTCTTGACGAGGTTCACGACACGTGTCACTTTCGATCTGCGATGGCGACGTCCCATTTTCAGGTCGGAAGTATCAACTCATTATTGTGAGAATCTGCACGAAAGCAAACTGAAAAGTTGTAGGATAAAAAGAGAGTGAAACGAAAGAAAACATGTAAAAAAGTTGGATTGGAGATGGCTCTCGCAGTTTATGCGGATGTCAAAAATCGTCCGAAATTTGGTGGGCTGTTTGAGGGAAACGAATCATGAAAAATATGTCTCGGGGGAGTTTGGAGAGCAACGGAAAAAGAGTCGACTTTTTTGCGAGGGAGCTTCAGAGAGTGGATCGGAGACGTTGGTGAAGAAGGGAGGAGAAGAAGAAGAAGAAGAAAAGAGGATTGTCCAAATGAGGAGGAGTTGGAGCAACAACACTTCCTGTTGATCTCTGCGTCTCTGTGATAGGCGTGCTCTGTGAGCAACGACTCGGAAACGGGTAGACTCGTTTTATGGGATTTCGGAGAAATTTGAAGACATTCTGAAATATTGTTGGACAAGGGACAATTGGGAATTGACGAGAATGATGATAAACCGCTTGAATAGTATTTTAAGCTGAATTTTAAAGTTCTGAAATTGCAGGTTTGATTTCTAAAGCAACATTTTGCCGATCTCTTTTCACTTCAGATTTTTCTTTCCAATTCGGTTGCAATTTATCTGAAATCGTTTCAGTTCGATGCAGCCGTACTCTCTCATCTTTTCGTGGCGAGACCCGTCCACGGAGCTTGCACTCGGTCCTTCAAACATAACACACATTTTTCCTCTTTTTCTCTCCATCGATTTGCCTTTTCTCCCTAAACTAATCCAAAGCCTATCATTCCCATTTTCCTCAGATAACAGAATATTCTTCCGCTCTGTCGCTCAAGAGTTGTTTTAGTGGGGCCAAATAAGCGGGGGCCCCCTCTCTTTCTGCGTCTCCGCCACGAATCTCGCTCCCTCGCCTGCGCACAAAACGAACAACAGCGGCCGTCTGGCTTCTCTCCTTCCTTTCGTTTCTTCCGTTGTTCACTTTTCCACAAAATTCAATGTTTTTTTTTCTGCAGAGAGTCCGTTCGGAGTAGCTGGAAACAATTTCGTTTGGCACTGATTTCGAAGTGAATGCTCAATAGGGTTCGTTCCATTTTTCATTTTTCGTTTTCGCTTGAATCAGAGAAAACGTGGGATGATCGATGAAAACCTTTCGCTTCCGTCATTTTCGGTACCCCGTACAGACTAGTACGTCTTTTTGCGGGTCTTATTTCTTCGTATTCAAATCCGTCGTGTATTCTGCTCGTTTCACTTCGCTGTAGGCTACAAAAAGCGATATGATACGTACAAAAAGTGAGGAAAACGAGAGCAGCTAGCAGTGTCAAACTCTTATTTCTTCTCCAAAACAATATCACTCACATTTCCATCTGAAACCATCCACATAATGTTGTTCATCGTCAAAATCAGTAATCCAAAGTACTGTCGATGTTCGTTGTTCGCATTCCAATCACCGATGCTCAACCGAACTTCGTCCCATCTTTTTTTCTGAAATTGCAGCTCTGTTTTTCTCCGTCATCTTCCTCCAACTATTACAACAGTTTTCACTCGAATCGTCACTTTTCCGAGTGAGTCTCTCGCTATGTTTCCCTGCTCTCGTCTCTTGAGAGATACTTTCTACTGTGATCATTCACGTGAACGACCCGGTTCTCTGTCTCTAACTGTCGGGATCTCTCCATGTTCACAATCTTCTCCAATTTTGTTTTCGTTCCCTTTTGTACTATGACGGCAGAGAGCTATTTTGATGATGGGAGGTAGTTTGGGATTGTCTCTATATAAGATTGAACGGAACGCATTGAGGCATTGATAACAATGTCTACTCCAAGTGCGCCTCAACAAACGGAGAATTCATCGAATTGGCCGGTACGTTCTTCAATTCCTCCCATTCCTCTGCTCTCTCTCTTCTCTCTCCTAAGACGATTTTCAAAGATGCGATTGTTTCGGTGATAAGAAATGATGTAACCGATTGATAAATCTCTCCGATCTTTAAAAGTTATCGTCCGAGGAACCTGTCTTTGATCACAGTCCATTTGCGAGTGACGTAGATGGATATTTATAGATTTGATCGGTCTATAAAAGTTGTGTGAACGGGGATACCGGCGGTCTGTAGTCTCGATTGATCTTGACGTCACTGATACTTTTTGATTGATCAAAGATTGATGAGGGTGTTGTAAATTCGTGAGCTTTTCTCTTCTTGTCTGTCTCATTGGTCATTTCTGTTACCATCAGATCATCCTAGATATTACCTGGATAAATGTCTGCGTTGTGAACACTAGGGGCTTTTCCTTTTGTCTCCCGACCAAAGCATCATCATGAAGAGAGATATGCCCTGTCTGTGTCTCTCCATCCTGCAAACTCTCACTCTCTTCCATCTCGTCTCTATTCGTCAGCCAATTCACCCGCCGAAATATCTCTTGCCGACCCTTTTTGTTGTCATCTTTTTGCTCGGTCGAAATAAACACACCATTCCTGCCTCAATCGGTCGATTTTTGCTCGCTTTGACTAGCCATAAACTGGTAGCCAGCACGACAGTCCGCTTGGTCTGCGTCTCCTCGCTCTGTCGTTCTCTCGACCTGATAAGGGAACACGGGAGGCGTGGTGGTGGACGAGTATAAATGAGTATCGGCAGGAACCATCCATCGAAAACACTTCTGCCGAATCCATCATTCTTTGACTAAATACTAGTTACCTCGTTTCCCATCTCAACTCTGCAATTTTCAGCTCAATTCACTTTACCGCTTGTTTGGATCCGCATCCTCTACTACTGTCACAATGAGCCCGAAAAAGGTCACAATCATCGGATCCGGAAACTGGTAAGTTTCGGACCTTCGTGTTCCTTTAGAAATCACGTAATTTCAGGGGATCCGCCATCGCCAGAATCGTCGGAAGCACCACGAAAAGTTTCCCAAATGAGTTCGACCCGGAAGTCCGGATGTGGGTTTTCGAAGAGATTGTAAACGGAGAGAAGCTGTCGGAAGTTATCAACACCCGCCACGAGAACGTCAAGTACCTGCCCGGAAAGGTTCTTCCGTCCAACGTGGTCAGTACTCCGAAGTCTGAAATAAAAGAGAAGATAGCTATTGTTTACTTTTTTCCCGTTCTCTCCTTCTTCTTTGCACCTCCCACGACCACGTGTTTAGCCTGCAGAACCACAGCGAAAAACAAAAGTGCGAAGTACACACGAGAATGCAATTTTGCAGGTCGCAGTCACCGACCTCGTCCAGTCATGCGAGGGATCCAACGTGCTCGTGTTCGTCGTTCCGCATCAGTTCGTGAAGGGAATCTGCGAGAAGCTCGTCGGAAAGATTCCTGCTGACACGCAAGCCATCTCGCTCATCAAGGTAGGCAAGAATATGCTGAACAGATCATCAAAGGATATTTTCCTTCTGAATTCATCTCATCCGCACTATTTTTCTCTCGTTTAGGGCATTGCGTTCGACAAAAATGAACAGGTAGAAAACTGATTTTGCATGGGTGACATGTGTTCCATATCGTCTTAGAAATATGTTTTGATTACTCAAAAGTCTATGTTCTTTTGTCGAAAACTCACACGATTCCACTTGTTCTTCGACCCGTTTGGCTTTATTCCTTGTTTCAATAAAAGCACAGCGGTTACGAACTCCTCACTTTCCCCTATTTCTATTCAACCAACACAAACACTACCAATACGAAAACCGCATGCAATTAGCAGTTAAATTTCATAAAATCCATACCAAATTGGCCATTTTTCAGGGAGTGTCGACCGAGAAGCGCGGAGGGCTGAAGCTAATTTCGGAGGAGATCAAGGAGATTCTGAACATCGAGGTCAGCGTTCTAATGGGCGCCAACCTGGCTCCAGAAGTGGCGAACGATAACTTCTGCGAGGCGACGATTGGATGCAAACGAAAGGCTCAAGACGGTCCCCTGCTCAAGAAGCTCTTCCACACTGACAATTTCCGAATCAACGTCGTCGAGGATGCTCACACCGTCGAGCTGTGCGGAGCTCTGAAGAACGTGGTCGCATGCGCTGCCGGATTCACTGACGGACTCGGCTACGGAGACAATACGAAGGCGGCGGTGATTCGGCTGGGACTCATGGAAACCACAAAGTTCGTCGAGCACTACTACCCGGGATCCAACCTACAGACGTTCTTCGAATCGTGCGGAATCGCCGATCTCATCACCACGTGCTACGGAGGACGCAACAGAAAGGTTGGTTTCGAGAAAGGGGACGTAGAAATGAGAGTGCTAGATTACCAATTGAGAGTGTTTCACGCTTCGAACATTGCCAAAAGCTCTGATATTGATTGATTATCAGGTCTGCGAGGCGTTCGTCAAGACGGGAAAAACGTTGGCCGAGGTGGAGAAGGAGCTGCTGAACGGGCAGAGTGCCCAGGGACCATTGACCGCCGAGGAGGTTTACCTGATGATGCACAAGACAGGACTCGATGCCAAGTGGGTTTCTTCCTCTTTTCAATCTTATTTCAATCTTATTTTGCAGGTTCCCACTGTTCACCGCCGTCCACAAGATCTGCGCCGGAGAGATGAAGCCCGCCGAGCTGGTCGACTGCCTCCGAAACCATCCGGAACACATGTAAATAACAATCCGTTAAGTTTAGTATTTTCTTTAGGATTTTCCGTCCCTCCGCCCATCCGATATCCCCTTTTCTTACTCCTTTTCTCTCAACTCTTTTGCACCAATTACGAGTTCTAATGTGTCCTGTGTGGCTCCTCGTTTTAGCTGTTCCACGCAGACAACTTGATTGTTCATTTGTTTGTGTCAAAATGAATCTTTTCTTGTTCCTTAACAGCGTCACAACTTTTTAGAGCTAAGGAAAACAATTCAGAACTTTACTTTTTTTCGATTCAGAAATTGTAATGAGAACTTTATTCTTTCCTTTTTAATAAACGATTATTTTCTTTCTGGTCGTTTTTTTGCAGTGGATACCAAAACTTGAAGTGAATTGGCTCTGTGCACAAAGTTTTCAAAGCAGAAGTCCCATGACGAATTTATCAAAAGTAAGAACTTGCAACTAAATGAATAGAGAGAAAGGGCTGGTTAGGAAGCAAATATATTCTGGGGGTGAATGCGTTAGAAAATCTCAAAGTATGGCAACTTTTCAGAGTACGTGGAAGGGGAAAGTGGCGGCAAAATCAATGTGATTCAGAAAATTCACAAGAAAATGGGAGACTGTGCTACTAAGGAGAAGGCTAGTAACTACTATATGGAAATGGGCGTGGAATACGATAATTACACAAAGTTATCGGGAGAGAAATCAGGAAAATTATTCGCTCTTGTGCTCATTCTCATACGGAGCCGGAAGCGAGCTCTCGAACTGCTCGATTCCCCAGATCTCGCGGGCGTACTCGGCGATCGTGCGGTCCGTCGAGAACTTTCCGGTCGAGGCGATGTTGTAGAGAGCCATGCGGGACCACTTCTCCTGATCACGGAACGTCGCAGACACCTGCAAAACGAACGAATTGCTTAAAATCTAGAAGGTGGAACAAGCTGACCTGATCCTGAGCGGTGATGTACGCGTCGAAGTCGGCGCACACCATGAAGCGATCGTGATGACGGAGCATGTTGGAGAGGTCGCGGAGCTGATCGGGATCTTCCGGAGTGAACATGCCACCTTCGATCTGTTCGACGATCTGCTTGAGGACTGGGCTCTTGCTGATGAACTCCTGCGACGAGTATCCGCGCTTCTGGAGAGCCTCCACCTCGTCGACGTTCATTCCGAAAATGAAAATGTTCTCGTCGCCCATCTCCTCGGCCATTTCGACGTTGGCTCCATCGAGAGTTCCGATGGTCAGTGCTCCGTTGAGCATGAACTTCATGTTTCCGGTTCCAGAAGCCTCAGTTCCGGCGGTCGAGATCTGCTCAGAGAGATCGGCGGCCGGGATGATCTTCTCGGCCATTGAAACACGATAGTTCTCGAGGAAGATAACCTTGAGACGGTCTCCGACGATCGGATCGTTGTTGACCTGCTCGGCGACGGCGGTGATCAAACGGATGATCTGCTTGGCCATGTGGTATCCGGGAGCGGCCTTTCCTCCGTACAAGACGGTTCTCTTGACGATGTCGACGTTCGGGTCGGCCTTGATGCGGTTGTAGAGAGCGATGACGTGAAGAATGTTGAGCAGTTGTCTCTTGTACTCGTGAATGCGCTTCACGTGCACGTCGAACAACGAGGCTGGGTTGATGCTCACGTTGTACTCATCACTGAGGTACTGAGCCACATGCTGCTTGTTCTCCAGCTTGACACGACGGATCGAGTCAAGGAATCCGGCGTCGTTGGCGTACTCCTTGAGCTTCTGGAGCTCATCCAAATTGGTGATCCAGGTATCGCCGATGCGCTCGACGATAAGGTCGGCCAGCGATGGGTTAGAGAGAAGGAGCCAACGGCGTGGAGTGATTCCGTTAGTCTTGTTCTGGAAGCGATCCGGGAAGAACTCGTAGAAGTCACGGAACCTGGAAGGAACAAAGTTAGATTTGGAAGAATGGGCCAGACGCTTACGTGGAGCTCTTGAGAAGATCCGAGTGGAGAGCGGCGACTCCGTTGATGGCATGCGAGGCGACAATGCACAAATGGGCCATGTTGATGCGCTTCTCTCCGAACTGATCGGCCTCCTCGACAATCGACATGCGGCGCATGCGATCGAAGTCTCCTGGGAAGCGCTCCGAGATGGTGTTCATGAAGCGTTGGTTGATCTCGTAGATGATCTCGAGATGACGTGGGAGCAGATTCTGCATGAGGGACACTGGCCAGCGCTCGAGAGCCTCAGGAAGAAGAGTGTGGTTGGTGTAGGCGTAGGTCTTGATGCAGATGTCCCAGGCCTGATCCCACGTGAGTCCCTCCACGTCGACGAAGAGACGGATCAACTCGGGAATTCCGACGGATGGATGGGTGTCGTTGAGTTGGATGGCCACCTTATCCGGGAAAGTGTCGAAGTTGACACGGACCGCCTCGCGGTTTCCGTAAATCGACGACTTGAAGCGACGGATGATGTCCTGGAGAGTGGCAGCGACCAGGAAGTACTGCTGCTTCAGACGCAGCTCCTTTCCGAGGAACATCTGAAAACGAGGATTGTTGACTGGAACTATGAAAGAAGTGATCGTACGTTGTCATTCGGATACAGCACACGGGTGATGTTCTCGGACAAGTTGCGGTCCATGACAGCCTGAACGTAGTCTCCGTCGTTGAAGAACTTCAGATGGAAGTGATTCTCGGCCTTGGCAGACCACAGACGGAGAGTGTTCACGATGTTGTTCTTGTATCCCGGGACCGGGGTGTCGTACGGCATCGCGAAAACGACTTTGGTGTCGATCCACTTGGACTTGCCCTGAAAGGAAATAATTATGATGGCATAGTTATTTCTACTGATTTTCAAAACTCACGTCCTCCTTCACAACTTTTCCGTAGAAGTTGACCGGCAGCATGTACTCCGGACGGGCCTTCTCCCACGGGTTTCCGAAGCGAAGCCAGTCGTCCGGCTCTTCGATTTGCCATCCATCGCGGATAAGCTGCTTGAAGATTCCGTACTCGTAACGAAGTCCGTATCCGTAGGCCGGGATGCCGAGAGTCGCCATAGAGTCGAGGAAACAAGCGGCGAGACGGCCGAGGCCTCCGTTACCGAGTCCAGCGTCCTCCTCGATCTCCTGGAGCTCCTCGATGTCGAGTCCGAGCTGGTAGAGAGCCTCGTCAACGGTGGCCTGGATGCCCAGGTTCATCATCGTGTTCGACAGGGTGCGGCCCATGTAGAACTCGAGCGAGAGATAGTAGACTCTCTTCGGGTCCTTCTCGTAGTAGTGTTGCTGGGTGCGGATCCAGCGAGAAACCAGATGGTCGCGAACGGTGTTCGCAAGAGCGAAGTAGTAGTCACGGTCCGTGGCCACGTTGCGATCCTTGATGATCGAGAAATGGAGATGGCGGTTGAACGCCTTCTTGATGTTCGAGACATTCTCCACTTGAGCGATTCCGCGCACCGAGATCTGCTTGCGGCGGTCGTGGTCGTTGGTGATCATGATGGAGCAATGGGTCTTCGGTGGAGTGACGACAACGGACGGCTGCTGAAAATAGAAAACATGACTGTTTTGGTTATAGATGCAGGGAACGGGAGTGCTGTCGATTGGGGCCTTGATAAGGTACTGAACGGGAAGGAATCAACAAAATTAGTGGGAAAAACATTTCATACTTCGAAAATGAGACAAAGATCGACAATTCTCACCTACTGGAATAGTTGAATTCTATGAAAATGCACTAATCGACTGATAACCAGCGTGATCAATGAAGGAGTAAAAGGCAAGACACAAACACTCTCAAACGGGCGAAATTGTCCTCCTCCGCTTAGTGACCGCCACAGTCAACACACAAGGGTACTACCGACAACTGCTGATAACCCGAGTGATAAAACAACGATGATACAAGGCAGCAACAGCAGGACAACAAACTTTTTGGCGATCACACCACCGTTCTCAAACGGTCAATGCCCTCTTTTTCGTCAGGCACAACTATATATCTTTTGCTTTCGCATGAGGACGACGAAAATTGAGTTGGTTCTCTGCTCGGGGCACTTTGAACCACGTGACAAACATGCAAAGCCGATTATCAGTTATGAGAAAGTGAGTCACAAGAGGAATTTTCCGAGAAGTCCAGCAGAAAAATCTAGAGGCCATCAATCTTCAAAAGTCAAGCGCCGATTTCTCGTTTCTTCAACGCCGTCATAGACAAAATCGTTATAAATTTCGATATCATTGTCGAAGCGGCCACTCGATAAACAATTTGTGTCACTGTCGATTCATCAACCGCTCATTCACGTGAAAGCGGATAATAGTGTTGTGTTCCCAGAAAAAGGGAGAAAGTGGTGTGTTTTAATGGAGTTGGGCCATAAAATTGCAGGGTTTCAACGTGACTCCATAGAAGAGAAAGGAGACATTTTGTCGAAGGGATATATCGAATTTAGTCTTTCTATTCCGAAACAAAAAAGGGCGACAGCGCAGCAGCAGAGAAAAAATTGCGCTCCTATGTCGTGGAAAACCTATTCGGAGCCGACTTCAAACAGAAAAATCGAGACCTATCAGTTGGGAGTAAACACAAAACTCTGTTCCTCCCAGCTGCTCATGGCCGCAATATTTCGTCGAAGAAAAAGAGGACGAAGAAGAGGAGAAGCCCTTCGTGAACGGAAGGGAAAGAGGCCTTTCGGGCTCTCTGCGCTGCCGAGCAATCGAAGCAGAAACGACGAGAGATGGAGTGTAAAGGGAGAGGAAAACAACTGGCGAGACGGCGGAGAGGGCAGAGAAACACACAAAGATGCAGGTCGTCCGTCCCGAGTGTTTTTCGGCGGAAGGGCCGACGGACATTGACACTTATAGGCGGGGGATCTTCTACCCATTTGGCAATTTGGCATTCTAGCAACTAACACACAAAGGTCAAGAAATCACAAAATCAGTTTGGGAATTCAAAGCCACTAAATATTTCTATTTGAAATTTTCTCAAATTCCCACAATGTCAGAAATGTTTTTGAAAGGCTCAGCAACGTGAAATCAACTCAATTGAATCTTTGGTCAATATTGACGTCAATCAATAAGGGCGAGGCTGCTGTTACCAAAACAGTCAAACACTCGGATTTTATGTTTATCTCGAGACCTTATAATTGTCCCTTGATAATATCAATAGAAAAAAGAGGCGGTGTCGAGAAAAAACGAGTATTTCGATCGTTTTCTGAACAATGTTAGGACTTTGTCAGTCATTGAAAAACACCAGATTTCTAGGACGTTACGGCCGATTTTTGAGACGTTGCAGAGTCTGAAGGACAAAAAGTGCCAACTGACAAGGGGCAGAATGATTGCGAAATGTCTAGAAAGGCAATGTTTCTTTCTATATTTGTTCGAAATGATATGAGAGGCAAAGCGAATCATCGTAAGGTCCAGGTCCATGTGAACATCGAATTTGTGGTTTAAACTGCCTCGAGCCAATTGCGGCCAATATTCATTCTGATTAACTTTCATGCATCGGCAGAAATGGAAAAGTACCAGAGAAACAGGCTCAACGGCGCGGGGCCAACTGACTCCTCGGGGTCGAAAGCACAGAGTGCCAGAAAGAAATGGAAATAGAAAGGCATCTGTCGGAGTGCGAAGAAGACGAGAGGAAGCAGCGTACGTGTTATTCGGGAAGATTATCTCGGGCCATCTCTCCCTCTTTCGCACGCACACAAATCCCAATTTTTTTTTTACATTCTCTGCCGTCTTGTAAAGTGAAAAAGTTATTAAAACGCGGCATATCCCGCGAGGAAAAGCGATTTCGGATGACATCAGGCCCAGAAGGGAAACTCACGGCAGGGTAGGCCCAGTCGAAGATGTTGAATCCAGCGAGCGGCATTTCCGGGACGATCAGGCAGCGAATATGGTTACGAGTGATGCGAAACAACCGAAACGACTCCTTGTTTTTGTTGTTTTCATGATTTTTCGCGCCGAAATTCACAAATTTTCGCGACCAAAGGTTACGGTAGACAAAGGACGCAAACACTAGCTAGTACTAGTGAGCACCGTGTCTTCGCGAAACCAAGAGAAACACCGGAAACGTCGTTGATTCGGAGCCGAGAAAATACATTTACTATTCGATCGAATTTGAGAAACGAAAACAATTGCAGATAACCAAAGACAAAAAACCATATGATCCGATCGATAAGATACGAAGTTCTGAACTCAAAGAAAAAAGGCGTCGAAAAAGGGGGCTTCGCCATTTCGATGCCTTTTAGCCAGGATATCGGGGTCGCATGCGGATTAAAATCGATTTATTAATCGATTTGGAAAGAACAACAAATAACAGCGATGAAAAAAAGTTGGAAAATGGGACAGATGAGAATAACAAAATGAAAACCTATAATAGGTAAACTCAATTCATCGCTATTGCCCCTCGGTGTTTCCAGACTGAAGCCAAAATTTCCTAAACTTAGTCTTGAGTCTGCAAACACCGAGGGGACAAGAGCGGTAAATTGAGTATACGTTGCGGGATGGCACAGAAGCTGAGAAAAATCTATTTATTGCGATGAAGTCGAAGCGTTGTCGTTTTTGCAGTTGCTATAACGACGCTTTCTGGATTTGGCACTGTGCTGAAAAGGAAATCATAAAATTATTGTGCGCTTGCACATGACCTTGTAAATACCTTGCGCGGTTTAAAAGTATCCGACGTGCCTCTGGTGGCGTCGCCGGGCACGAATTTCGCATTCCGCATGTCACAACTGTAATGAAAGATGAGAAGGTAACAAAACATTATTATTTGATTGACTCACAGTGCTTTGCGTAGTTGATATCTGAAGGTGTACTGTAGAAACGACTCTCGTGCGGCTCCGTACATTTTGAACACTTCCTCGCGACTTCGAGTGCCTTTATAATAACTGATGCATCTCATGGAATCGTGTTCACCAGGAACATACTCGGCATCTTCGAGGCAAACGTCGTCGAGAAGATAGGATTGCAGAAACAAGTCTAAGAAGTTGTGGGGTAAATTAAAATCTATAGAAATAGGCCATACCTCTCAACGTATTCATTAGGAGCTCTGGAAAAGCGAGCTGCTCAGGCAGTTTGTTTCCGTCGTTTTCTTCATCATCAGAATCCGACGAAGTGTTTAGGAACACTTTCTGAATGTCCGCCACGTTTGCACAGCTCTGGAAAGATGATAATGAAACATTTTGTCGGTACGTGGCTGTCATCTTCTGTAGAATTCGAACGAGACATTTTTTCAATTGAATGTGCGGAACAGATTTTGGGGAAGGTTTTGGTAGCCATCGTATTTGGATTACCTCATTCTGAAATACGTTAGTTTAATGAAGCAGAGAAGACATACTAACAGAAAACGGAGACACTCCCCCCGAATGTGAACGTCGACTGAACGTACTGCGCTCCATGATCCGGGATCACATCGAGTGAGTGGAACAGCATATTCGCGTTGTGAATTTTGGGCACTGAACGGACCTCCTGGATTCTGGTCTGGAAGAAAACAGTGTACGTTTTTGTAACCGCCAATTCAGTAGTTTCTTACCCACAGGTGGCGTGTAGTCATATGGTACAAGTAGTTCTCATTGGAGAGATGCTCGCGTGTCAGAAACCGGCTCTTTGTCAATTTGTGCGCGTACTGCTTCGCGAACTTCTCGCACTCTCGTTCCGTTTCACCTGGCGGTCCCCACATAAGGCTTGTAGCAGAGTTGAGCGGAAATGGAATTTTGAAATACGGAAGACGGCAGACGGTAGACGGAAGAAAATGTTTTTTACGGAACACGGAAAACGGAAGACGGAAGAAATTTTTTCTCACGGAAGATGGCAGACGGAAGACGGAAGAAAACTTTTTTCCCGGAAGACGGCAGACGGAATACGGAACAAAAAATCGTCAATTCAGAGCCTTTTTTTCCGGTTTTTTTTTGAAAAAAATAACTAAAGCAACAAAACTTTTGGATCTGGGTACTGCCCGTGGAAATTCGCGTTCTTCGGGACTAGTAAATGGTTTTTGAAAAGCTATTACTCTTTTACGGTAAGAAAAAAAAATCCCGGAAGACGGCAGACGGAAGACGGAAGAAAACTTTTCTCACGGAAGACGGCAGACGGAAGACGGAACAAAAAAAACCACGGAAGACGGAAGACGGAAGACGGCAGACGGAATTCCGCTCAACACTGGCTTGTAGCAATGATGAGACCAGATGTGAACTAACACAATTCGCCATTCACAACCCCGTATTGGACTAGGTTCTCTAAAAAATTGTAGATTTTAAACAAAAATTTACACAATACTTACTAAAAGTCCATTCTCGTCCTAACGAGTATTACCCGGATTCTGCTGGACATGAACACCTGGAGGCGCGGTATTCCGTCTATGTTCCGTCATGTCGCGTTTTTCGAATTCCGACCGCCTTCTCCGTTTCCATGCGTTTGCCGCTCTTTTCTCACTTCCAAACGATCGGCTTGCCTGGCTTCCGGTATTATATTGTGCATTCCTGAAAAATTACCACTGTTGGTTCTTTAGAAGAACTTTGGTTCGATCGCTCGATTCCATTGACTTTACATTTTACAGTCTCCAAACTTCTTCACATGCAAACTAATAGATTATTCGGTTCTATTTCTTGTTGCGAAAAGGAAATAATTGCTATTGCATTCCACGCTGACTAGGGAATGATCAATAGGTAAGTTGGCCTTATGGGCCGTGACTGACATAGTTCGATAGCTTATACCAAGAGGATAAAATGTTCTGTTGACCATTTTTGCTGCCGACATCTGGATTTCGAGAAAATGGCGCCGGAAAATTTCCACTGAAATACTGTATTTTAGGCAATTTTCCTCCCTCGTAACAGTCGCGTGAACTCCCTTGATATCAAAGTATTCGGAAACAACTGAAATCGTCGGTTGGATGGTGCAGTGGGTATTGGGTTCGACTAGTAGGCAAGAGGTCTGTCCCCACTCTCCATAAATTTTTTTTGTTTTCTTTTGTCGACTGAATATCTGGGTCAAACGAGGTTTCATGATGATTTTTACACATTTGATGACTCTCCACAACCGAAGCAACTCAAAAATCGAATAAATAGAGTTTTGAAGAAATATGCATTTTCCATTAAAATCTCCATACAAAGTATGGACTTCGAAAAAATTTTTTAGTTGGTCAGATTATTATGTCACTAGATAGAGCATTAAAAGTTGTACACGTTTGCAGTACATCATTTTTCTCAAAAATCACAATTAGGGCCTGATTTGAGGCCTCAAAGTTTCTATCGTCAAAAACTCCCTCATCTTTGGAGACCTATATCTTCAGAACCCACCATCAATTAAATAAAAGATCAACTGGAAAGTTGTTGCAAATTTTGTGTTGAACAACTTTGTAGTTGATCATTTTATACCAAAACACTTCATTCTCATTTTATACTCTTGTTTGTAACCTCTATTTTATCTATTTCATTTTTCAAAAACTTGCCTTTTTTGTGAATTAGAAACAGTATAAAATGAGAATGAAGTGTTTTGGTATAAAATGATCAACTACAAAGTTGTTCAACACAAAATTTGCAACAACTTTCCAGTTGATCTTTTATTTAATTGATGGTGGGTTCTGAAGATATAGGTCTCCAAAGATGAGGGAGTTTTTGACGATAGAAACTTTGAGGCCTCAAATCAGGCCCTAATTGTGATTTTTGAGAAAAATGATGTACTGCAAACGTGTACAACTTTTAATGCTCTATCTAGTGACATAATAATCTGACCAACTAAAAAATTTTTTCGAAGTCCATACTTTGTATGGAGATTTTAATGGAAAATGCATATTTCTTCAAAACTCTATTTATTCGATTTTTGAGTTGCTTCGGTTGTGGAGAGTCATCAAATGTGTAAAAATCATCATGAAACCTCGTTTGACCCAGATATTCAGTCGACAAAAGAAAACAAAAAAAATTTATGGAGAGTGGGGACAGACCTCTTGCCTACTAGTCGAACCCAATACCCACTGCACCATCCAACCGACGATTTCAGTTGTTTCCGAATACTTTGATATCAAGGGAGTTCACGCGACTGTTACGAGGGAGGAAAATTGCCTAAAATACAGTATTTCAGTGGAAATTTTCCGGCGCCATTTTCTCGAAATCCAGATGTCGGCAGCAAAAATGGTCAACAGAACATTTTATCCTCTTGGTATAAGCTATCGAACTATGTCAGTCACGGCCCATAAGGCCAACTTACCTATTGATCATTCCCTAGTGAGCGCGCTATGTTTGAATCGTGATCTCCAGTCCGGCGCCAATTAAAAACAGCTATTCCTTCCAGAATTCTAATGAAAAACAACCCAAACTTGTTTGTTTTTACAAATTTAGGCCACGGAGCTCACAAAAAGACGATTTTCTCAACAGATTGCATTCACATCCATTTCGTTTCGAGAATTATTTATATGAACAACTTACGTATGTCTTTTTCACGGTATCCGGCCGGTAAATCCATTGCGACGAGCCTATCGAAGGATCCCGAAACAGAATTTCGAAACTTTCTCCGAAAAAATTTGTCAACAACCAGCAACGAAATGCGTTCCTTTGCGCAACATCTGTCGGCGTCGTCTCCGTTTTGGCGCATTTTCGATTTTGGGTGTCTCCTCTGGTAAATGGATTGCGATTTAATTAGAACTCATTCACATCTAATTCAAGAAAGCACGATTTTCAGATCTAGTTAGAAGTTTTTCAGGTTTAATTTGAATCTAATTAGATGTGAAAACAGAAATTCGAATCTAATTAGAAGTTGGACTTTTCACATCTAATTAGGAGATTTTGGGATCTAATTAGAAATGATGCAATCTAATTAGAAATGATGCAATCTAATTAGAAATGATGCAATCTCTGCGCACCGCGGAACAACTTTTTTTTCTTAATTTTTGAAATGTTCTCCTCGTCTTCTGTTGTTTATTGCATTTGTATTCAACTGAGAATATCCACGTGTGTGTTCAGTGTTGCAAGTGCGCACCATTGACAATTCTTCTGCGCATAACATTAATTAATTATTAATTAATAACTAATTAATTAATTAACATTAATTAATCATGCTCACTCGTTTGCTGGCCTTAATTTTTAGCTGATGAAGAAGATGAAGAAATTATCGAAAAGCAAGGAGATGATGAACTGATCATTGACCCAAGTGGAGGCTACAACGTATTCAACGAGTTGGACGGTGGCACATCGGAAGCGGGCAACAAATCGGCAAGAAAAACTGGAACGGACGGCATCTGTCCGTTCGTCATCGGTGAGAAGTTGATCTCTACCTCGATAGAACAAATGGGATTGCTGAATGTGAGTCTGCATTAAGCCTGATATTTGCATAGTTTCTTGCATGCTTGTGATTTTACGGCTCGGCCCGGACGGTGCGGATTCTGCCTGACGATCGTAAATTTTGGCTTTTTTCGTCGGTTTTCATAGTTATTAGGTAGGAAATAGCCTATCCCTGTCAACTTCGACATCAATATGACGAACCGAGATGAAAAAAGCCGAAAGCATACTGAAAACTTGAAAAAACACTAGCTGAAATTCGAAATTTTTCTTCCGGGGCGGGCCGGTGGACATATTCCTATGGCCTGGTCCGGCCCGTGACAACAATGAATAATTTTTCTAGAAATCAATCTGGGACGCCACACGCGGACGACTCCAGTTCGACTACCGCACTATCAACGAACTGATTGAGAACAGTACTGGGGAGACAAAAGCTGTTCTGATTGGGCAATCCGGCATCATGAAAACTGTACAATACACTGTGTGTTGTTAAATGTTTTTTGGCTTTCAGCTTGAGGTTCTGTCCGAAAAAGTGCCGAACAGCCAGACGAAAAAATTCAGATCGTCGCCAACAAATGGCTGACCGAGGTAAGAATATACGACGAATACACCAAAACGGTATTTCTTTCAGATGATTCCGGACAACTTACGCCACAACTTCTCTGTCAGCACGAAACCACAAAAACCACAAGTTTCCCTTCCGAGTCGATTCATTAACTCTCCAATCGGTATAAATTATATCTGAGATAGTATACTATGCAATGTTTTTGCAGCCGTACTCAGTGGAGCGATCGAAATTCACGGATGCGACAGAGAAAAGGTGGCGATCACTGTGGCGCTGCTCTTCCAGCATCACTTGGATTACTGCTTGTGAGTCGATGCGAAAAACAACGTTCCAATCTACTTTTCCAGCAGTCACGCCCGTCATCGCATGCAGAAGCAGAAAAAGGACGAGAATGCGAGTGCTTAGGTGCTATCCGGCGCTACAACGGAATCCGGCGCTACAACGGAAAAATTTCAATTTCCCTCACTCGTTTCATTGTCTTTTTAAAATGCTTCCCGTCAGCACTCGACATGAATGTTTTGTCCTTTACATTGTTAATATACACGAAGAAGCCGACTGTGGAACATGGGGAACATGGATCTAATTAGGAAATTTTGGCATCTAATCAGAAGATTTTCACATCTAATTAGGAAATTTTGGCATCTAATCAGAAGATTTTCACATCTAATTGGAAGTTTTCACATCTAATTAGAAGATTTTCACATCTAATTAGAAGATTTTCACATCTAATAATGACATGTTAGGCGGTAACAGACCTTAAATTAGATGTGAATGAGTTCTAATTAAATCGCAATCCATTTACCAGAGTCTCTCGAATTCGGAAAAGACTGAAGCCATCTGATAAGTTTGTATCATAAAAACGTTGCCTTTCCCTTTTTCTAATCAGGGACTTTATTGTGAATTTAATTGGTAGCCTAACAAGCCACACAAAGCGTCCGAAAACGATTATAAAGTGAAAAATGAAGTCAATTGCAATTCATAGGGTTATTTTGGCCGACTGGAACGGATGGAGAATGGGAGCAGGATAGCATATCACAGAAAGTTTTCGGAAGCGAACAATGGGGGGCTAACTATTTACATCTATTACTTTAAACAGAAAAATGGGCGGGGAAATGAGTGGGCAGAATATATCCTAAGAAACTAGTGAACTATTTTGATCAAGAGAAAGGAAGACACGTCAGGGGTGTCGGAATGCACTTCCGAAGGGGGCGGGGCTAAAAAACAAGAGAAGAGGGAATAATTATTGCTGCTTCTTCCAGTAAAGATCCAGGAATTCAATGATCGAATCGTAGATCATGAATGTGATTCCGACATCGAGGCAAACGCGAGACAAACGAGGAACTGTTCCCTTGTAGAAACTGAAGACAATGAGATATTTCAACAATTTAGAAGTCAACTCTTACGCGAAGAAACCCTCTTTTCTCCAGATTTGCAGGGCACAATCTAACGTATTCTTGTACTTTTTCGCTTCAAGACCCTGCATACGTGTCTTGACCACATCGATCGGAGTGTTTCCGTAAACGGAAGCAGCTCCAGCAATGGCTCCCATCAGTCCGACTATCGGCTTCGAGATCGGTTTGGTGTTGTCGCCGCCGCGATACCAGTCCTTGAGTGTCTCCATGACGAAGAAACGGATCGCCTGATTGGATCCCTGCTTGGCCATCGTGGCCGTCACTCCTTTGTAGATCCCTCCGAGTCCTTCTGCTTTCACGATGCAGCCGACTCCGTGCACGAATCCCTTGTACTTTGGCTGAGGGAGTCCCTGGTCGTGGATGAACTTCACTTTGACCGTTTCCATTGGAGTGACGGCGAAAACGGCTTCCGAGAGACCGGCACCCAGTCCGCAGAGTAATCTCATCACGGGCGACAGATTTCCTCTGTCGTCGGCGGCTTTCGATTTGAGATACTCAAACGTTCCGAATCTGGAAAGGAGAAATGAGTAGGGCAATCAGGAGAATAGGTATTTACCTGAAAGAAGACTTCGGAATGGATCCGTAGAGGAGGACGGAGAGTCCTCTGTAGAGACCGAAGAATCCGTGTCCTTTGACGGTCTGCTTAACACAGTCAATTGGTCCCTTGAACTTTGGCGTCGCGGATCGCTCGTCGAGCTGCAGCTGGGTCTTCACGTATTCCGTTGGGAATGTGATGCAGATCTCGATACCGCCCGTGATTCCTCCAATCACGATTCCACGCACAGTCTTCTCCGACGGTCCGTACTGCTGCCACATCGACAATGGTCTGAAATAGACGAGAAATTCTCACGAGAGTTAGAAATTCGCTCACTTTGCACCCGGCACTGGCTGAATTGCTCCGCTCATTTTTCGAGAAAACACGCGGCTCGGATAGGAAGGGGACCCTGCAAAATCAATGGGATTTCGATGGGACGCTGACGCCAAAAACGAAAAGAAGTCGAGGGAAAGAAGAAGTGAGCACGCGGCTTTTCACAGATTCCGAAAAGGAAGCCACAACAAAAACGGCAGCGAAAAAGGAGAAGAAGATGCGAAGGGAAGGAAAAGGAGAAAGAGAAGAAGGGGTGGGGCCGGATGACGAACACGTCAAGGCACGCGGGCGGCAGCGAGGAGCACGAGGAGACTGGAAAAATGCGGGAAAAGAAAAGGAAACGATGAAAAATGGACGAGGAGGATGAGGCGGAGCGGGCGAGGGAGCGATGCATGGTTTGCAGCGAGTGATGGCAGTGTTTCCAACTTCCCATTGACAAACAAACAAATAATACAAACTTGTTCGAAGCGAAGTTAAATGACCGGCATTCCAGCTGCGGTTATCTTTTTATTCGTATTTTAATTCCAAAAGTTGTTTTGTAATTATATTCCCTATAATTTCGTATAATATATGCCGACTTGAGCCGGAAATGAACCATGCTCAATAGCAAATGAACCATGTTCAAAAGCAAATGAACCATGATCAATAGTGAAAGCCGTCAATGGAAAAGAGAGTGACAGTGGTGTGAAGTGGGGAGAACTGAAATATGATCTCGGAGCACGGAATCAGACCACTCACGACGCACTCTCTGAAATCAGAGTACTTGTGGCAGAGTTCGCCGATAAGGAGGCACGGATGGCACGAGAAAGTGGGGTGAGAGAGGAGAGAGGAACGACTTCGGAGGGGGCAGCGACCTCGTCGATCGAGGCACAAACAAGCGACGGTATCGATCGGGTGGACTGGATTCAAATCGGAATAGAAGGGATCATTGAACACAATTGCGAAGACCACAGCAAAGGAAAAATTGAGAAATTACATGGATGGAACAGAATGATGACTTACAAAAAGTCAAACAAACAGCAAGTTCAATAGCCGTTCAAGTAAAAAAAAAAGAACTCTTGATGGTCTCAAGTCTTTCCTTTGATCAGGTACGCGGGCACGTAGATCAGTGTCTCCTTCCCCCAGCAAATGGGCGTAGCCTAGACGGCTTGCAGGGTGCAAACGTGACAGAAGATATCGAAAGGGCAGATGTGATAAGGAAGATGATGAGTGATATTGGAGGACAAACAACGGTGTTTGTTCGTTTTTCGGTGAACAAATAAACAAAAGAAAAACACGAGGAGTTCAATGAGCCACAAACTTTCGTGACGAGACCTTTTCGAGGTTACGGAAGGGTTGGGAAAGTGGAGTGACAAATAGAATTGATAAGGGAAAGCGCGGCGAGAAGAGCTTGATAATGGCGGAGAGGGAAGAAGGCAAACGACGATTCAATCCGAGGAAGACGGCCAAGGTTATTGCGGGAAGGAAGGAGGAGAAAAACGGATACGAAAGGGCGACAGTGGGGAACTACACGTGGGTACGGAGAGATAACCGACTAAAAT
Organism: Caenorhabditis sp. 36 PRJEB53466; assembly: GCA_946814055.1. NCBI lineage: Eukaryota > Metazoa > Nematoda > Chromadorea > Rhabditida > Rhabditidae > Caenorhabditis > Caenorhabditis sp. 36 PRJEB53466. The sequence continues at coordinate 2,754,191 of CAMPFS010000003.1, forward strand.
GGGGTCAGAAGACGTCGCAAAAGTCATGCTTGATACGAGACCGGCGAGGAATCGGTTTGGGAATCGAAACGACGTTCTCCCAACTTGAAACGGCTAGAGAATAGCATATCGATGAGTACACGGAGCTCAAAAAAGATGACTCAATCTGAGAAACAGCGTTTTCGAAACTTTACATTAAAATTCAAGCGATTTCATTTCAAACAACACTAAACTTGCAAAACTGCTAGTGTTTCTTCTCGTTCTCACACGATTTCTTTAAAACTATGAGAAGTTCTAGAAAAAAGCAAATTAATTAAAAAATGTTCGAACGCACCAAAAAAACAGTGAAAAGAGCAAAGGAGTAAACTACAAACAACGGGTTTCGCGGGAGAAAAGAAAACTAAAACATGCAGATCTAAGAAGATTCAAAGAAGACAAAGTTCTCTGACATGTTTGCCAGCATGGAACTAAATTTTGTAGCTATTCATAAAAATTAAAAAAAAAACCTTTTTTAAGAAAGCGAATCCGTCGAAAACTACCGTAAACAGTTGGGAGAAGCCGTCTGCCAGGTCGAGAGCGCCCGCACTGTTTGCCGGCCCCGGGACTAGGAATCGCACAAATGTTTTCTCGGCCGCCCCATTCACTTCATTTTTTTCCTTTTTTCCAACTCAGAAACTCACGTTTTTCTCACGATTTTCGTTAATTTTCCTTGCAATTCGAATTCAAAGACTTTCCCACCTTTTTTTTAGAAAATGTCTGGAGTCTTGAACCGAGCTGTATCGCAGGGAAACTCTGTCATCAGACAATTCCTCGCCGTCAGGAACCCGATGTGTCAGGAAATCGCCGGATTCAAGGTTTGTCTTCTATCTTTTACTACAAAAAAGTGTTATTACTAAACGCGCTAATAGTGCTTTCAAAAAATCAAAAATTTTGAAAGAACTTCAGATTGAAAGCAGGCGCTTTTCAGCATAAAATTATGAACTGTCAGCGTTAATTTACGCCGTTAAAAACAATTGGAAACTTTGTCGTTGTCTGCTAGACGTAGCGGGTTTTCGGTCTTCGAGAATACGTGTGAATTTCTTTATTTTTACGGCTGTTCGCCCGCCTGCGCACAGTCATCTTTCCCACATTCGGTGTCTAGCAGAAATTGATCTCTCAGTAGACTGTGTTCTGAATTGAAAAGAAATTCCTCAGCTAAGAAATCGGAACTTTCGAGTTTCTCCGTAAACCTCTGTAACTTTTGAGCAGAACTTCAGCAACGTTTGTCCAAAGTCTGCTCGAAAGTTACTGAACTGTCGTTCAAATGCTGCTAAAGTATTGTTCAAAAGTTGACGTCGCTGAAGGTTTCCTCAAAAGTTGCTGAAATGTTGTTCACAAGCTGCTATCACCCCAAAGTTTGCTCTAGAAGATGCCGACATTTACCGAGTTATTTCATGCTGTACCATTCAAAAAAAAAGTATGCTAATTTCAGGTCAAATCGCGTCTGAAGCTTCGCTGTCGCAGCTGCTTCTTCCTCCGCGTCGACGGCCGTCTTCACGTAGAATGCAACGAGAATCCGCGGCACAAAGCTCGAGAAGTGTTTGACGTCAAGAAGCTCTGGTGAAGCGGCGCCATCGCCTTTCCCATTCTTATTACCTCTGCTGTTTTTCTTTGTTTTAGGTCGTTGTAGCACTAATGAATATTCTATTTCCAAAGTGTTCAAGCACGATTTCATGAACATCCGAGAAAAGGTTGTGTCCCCGGTTCAAACGTGATGTCTGCAATAATTTAGAGTATGCGGACCTTTCCTCTTATGTTTTTGTTGTTTGATTCAAGTTCCAACCGGAAATGATAAACTGATACGTGCGCCACTTCCTTCGCACTTTTCTTATTATCCAAGTGACTAATATTCCGCACATTGTTCGCAAAGTACCATTCGTTAGGCTCTGGTCTCTTGAACAGTAATTCAAGTTCATCATCATTCATTTTCAATAAATTAAAGTCAAATTATGCGGTTCAAAGAGCCGTCAGAAGGAGGGTAACCCGTTGGAGGAAAAGACGATCAGGCGGTGATGAGATGACGTGGCAAACATAGAAACGGAAAGGCTTCACCGGCCGGGCCGAGCGTTCGAAACGATCTTGTAGTTGGTCCGATAGTCATCGTAAATGTCGGCGACGACGGCACCACGGCCACGTGTGAATGCTGAAAAGAATCAAACTAGAAACGAGCGCGGGTCGGAAATGATTCACAAGAAAGAAAAACAGAGGGTTTCGAAATGTTGGAGTTTGGTTAACAAAATTTGAAAGTTATATCAAAAGATTATGCTAAGTGTCAATCTTCAAACTCACATCTCAGTTTCTCAATGTGCGCCTCTTTGTCCTCGATCTCTTTGCTCAATGTCTCGACGACCCTCTCCAGAAGCGCCTGCTCTTCCTCCAACATTTGAAGTGATTTCCTGAAACAAAATACAAATCATCATAATGATTGCTACAGTAATCCCTTTTCAAGTCACTTCATTTGCGCCGCGTCAAATGACAGACGTCATTTCGTGAAAGCAGCTAATAATTCAATAACAGTTCGAAACCGTAAGCCGATTAATCGAGTCAAGGTTTCGGTGAAATGCTCCGGTTTCGGAGAATTTCGTTGAAACGAAGGGACAAAGTGCGACGTTTTTGGATGCGAATCAGATTTGGCACGCAAAATGGAGCTGACGGAGACTCTAGGTGCATCGTGTCCGCAAGTACTCAAGATTCTGCTCCAGAATGTGACCCTCTCCGCTTCTCTGCGTCTTTCCGCTCTTAGAATTCCAGCGGTTTCTCCCAAAAGTCACGTTGTCCACCTCAGCTGTTTCAAGAATTCGAGCGATGCGGCCGGCCCGAAATACCCGTTGTGCTCTTCCCCTAATAATCCGCTCACAGTACGTCCGTCGTCCCGCTGGTCATCGCGTCGGACTTTGGAACCTTTGTGTTACGCAACAAGTAGACCCCCTCTCTCTCTCTCTCTCTCCCTCTCGACACATCGTTATCGTGCCGCCCGGATTAGGACGGTAAGACGGTGTGGCTCTAACTATAGTCCTCGTTTACACTTTGTCCTGTTTTCAGATGTTTCGGATTCTTTTGGTTGCCTGGCACTAGACTACTTGAGGAAGTGCGCTCTATTGAACTATTCGGATTAGCACGGTGTGACCGCATTCAAAATCCAAACATCCAAAAATTATTTAAATTTTAACAAATGTCACAGCACTAGTCTGCATTGCACCCGAAACGAACCGAAACGCATAGAAAAACTGTGTAAAGTTGTGACAAACGTGACGCATTTCCGACTACCAAATATGAGAGAAACAGCGAGATAAAGAATGTTTGGGACGAGGGGAGCACGGAATTTATTTGCCCAAAAAGGCCATAAAGTGACCGCCGAAGACACGTGATCGAGCGGCGAGCGACCTAATTTCAGTCCATATTTGGCTACTAACTACTCACTGTTCGTTCTCGAGCATCTTGACAATTTTGTGTTTTTCGGCCACTCCGATCGGTCCGAATACGGGTTTGGCATAGCACAGCGAAAGTGTGAAGATTAGGGATGATAAAATGAGCAACGACGTCAGATGACGCATTCTGAAATGGAAAAGAGGTGATAAGATAACGATGGAGAAGAAGAAGATTCGAATTGCAGCAGAGATCAGGGCTATACAGCACAAAAAGGAAATAGAGTGATAAGTGATAAGAGTTACCATAATAAAGTCATAGTAAGAAACCACAAAATGATGACAAAAGAGGGGGAGGAGGATGACGTGGCACCGGAATGTCTGAAGCTGTGTAATTTGCATCACAATGATAGGGGGCAAGTCTGGAAGGAGAACGTCGTAAAAAAGGGGGTCTGGTCAGTGGAGGACATTCCAGAGAGTCTTCAAAAGACGGGGCCGCCGCTGCGTGTTTGCATGCTCTTCTGCTCGCATATCAGTCGTCTGTTTGCCTCGACGATCTTTTCCGAGTTCGGGGCGGGCTCCCTCTTTTTCTTTTACAGTAATCTGCTCGAGACGTGGCGCCGCCCCCTTTCGCCCTCCCCCTCCGAAAACGACGACACGCAGACACGAAGACGGGCACGATAAGGCAAGAATGCGAAGAATGAAGAGGGTGCACCCGGGACTTCGTTTTTGGAAAAATTTGTGCAAATGATGAGACATCTTTTACTAATCAAAAGACTCAATTGATCTGATTCAAAGTGGAAGAGAGATAATTTAGGGAAAAAGTGATCGAGTTTCAATCTCAATCCATTGATCAATTCCCAAAAAACATCACACTGAAATGGCTATTTTCCGCCGTTTTTATAGACGATGAATTGCGTGTCAGTGAGCCTGTAAAACGACCTCTGGCGCTGCCCTTTTTCGGCCGAAATTCAATCTCCGCCGGTCACCTGATTCCCCTGAGAATGTTCGTCTCCGCCCGTCCCCAAGAGGACGTTCCGAGCGAATGAATGACGAGAAAAAGAGAATAAGCGGAAGGAAACACTTCCGACTGTTTACGAGTGATTGCGTACGTGACACCACTTACGAGTCCTTTCAGATGCTCACTTCTCTTCGGCTCTTTCGCGTTGTGCTCCGATCCTTGATCACACCACAATTCGAGACGAGCCTAATCGAAACGCCACACTTCACAGTCTGTGAATCACAGTTCAGAAAGCTGCTGCTCATTCATCTCTTCGACGGAAATCGAAACCCATTTTCCGTTGGTCTTGTGATTGTTTTTGGAATACAAACGAACAAGGGAACGATTTGTTCGGAGGAGCTCAAACATCGGAAAGAGCAGAATGCACTCTTGAGGTATGGTATGATAAAAATGTTATTTTTCTTTGGTAGAAGGTCTTTCTGGACTTTTCCAACATTTTATTCTTCTCTAAATCAGTACTAGGCTCAACTTTTCCCAAGCTTCGCCCAGTACAACTATTAGGTTCAGTACGTAGTATCATCAATTCAAAATTCAGTCTCATTTTAAGAACTTTATAATCACACCAAAAATCCTCATTGATTGTGCAAAAATCCGATCTGAACTGAAAAAGAAAGACTTTTGAAGCTTCAGGACATTCGGGACAACTTTCAACGTTCCGATCGGATCGAAACTTTACACGATTGTCAGTCTTGGATTGGAGTATCCACCCTGATTATCTGATCTGGAATGATTTGTTAAATAATTTGGAGCCGGGCTCAGAATATATATTTTTAGTCTGAAAGCCAAGGCCCGTGGAACAACCCCTCCGCGTGAGATCAACAGTTATTTTTTTGCGTTTTATTCCGCCCAATCGCAGAATTATACTACGAACATTCGAGCCGGGCATTCCGAATGTCCACCTCCGCTTCCTCGCAACTCGATCCATTTGCGACGCCTTCTTTTCGGCAACGTGTCAATTCCGAAATGGGATATCTGGATTTACGCGAAAACAAAAACAAAAAACACTTTCAGACGTTTTGATTCTGTAAATGAATGTGAACTGAGCTCGAAAAGGCTCTGATCTTTCTTTCGTGGAGAGAGAGGAAGAATCGAAACAAAACACAAAAGAGTGGAAGTTGGCGGCCAGAAGAAGAAAGGCGCTAATCCGATGCTGATAAAGGCGACGGCGTTTAATCATTGTTGCAATGCTGAAAGTGTCTTAGAACATGTGTGTGTATTTATGGAAACATTGAGAATACAATTGATGTCGGAGGCGATTTTCCGATCAAGTAGATAATACAAGTAAATAAGATTTAGTTAAAACAGCGCTTGAGTGGACACACACACACGTGTGGTAAAGATTGAAAAGAACAGGGTATTATGAGAGACAGATAGTTCATGAGCACCGCCGCTGCTCTTCGGCAATGACTTCTCGTTCTTCAGCCGAGGAAGCACGGGACACGTAACTGTTTCTCGAAGTAGAACAAGGTCTTTCGATCGAATTCACAGCCATGTCGAACATTTCTTTGAGCGGAAGGTAGTCTTGATAGAATGTGAACTTCAGAACGGATTGATCACTTTTCGTTATGTGACTGGAGGAGAGTATGTGTGACAAATAATTGGGCATATGTTTGAGCACGCGGTTGCAGACTTTGCACGAGTCCTAAATTATGCAAAATTGGAAAAGTTATCGTTTCGTTCAGTACTGGAATGTTCCATTTGGAACAATACAAAAACAGCATGGCCCGTTGTCCTTTTGAAAGATCAAGGTACCTGCGCTGAAGCACGGAGACCAATTCCAAAGCGACACACGCTGAAAACCGGCAAGTACATTTTCATTTTTTTTCACTTTGAAAGTTACGCTTCAGCTTGATGTGCCTTTTTCTACCGTGTCCATCGTAGAACGGACGGTATTCTTCTTGCGAACTCGCCGATTTCGTCCGAGATTTTGATGGCTTAGTATTAGAGTATGGCTCGGATCTGACGGAAGAACTGGTAGATTGCGTCCGCATTTTACCCAATTTACTGTCGTCTTTCCACGTCAGGGGCAAATCCTGGAATTCATTCTCGAATACCAGTGGGACCATTGAAGTGCTACCTACCGGTCCCGCAAACATCTCGTTTAACGGACTGGCCGAGTCCCCGACGTCTTCTTTATCAGACTCCCATCCATCTGAGCTTTCGTCGTTCGGTTCTACCAACAAGTTTTGCATCGGCTGAATCTTCGTCTTCTGGATGGAGAATCCGCGGAAACTGATGTCCTTAAGATGAGTCGGTATCGGCTTCTCCTCTCCGTATCTCTCTTTCAGCTCTCTCAACGTCTTCTCGAGCGTCAGTTCCTTGCCGACTCTCATTCCGTTGTCTGTGAATCTTATCTGGTGATGATCGGAGAAGAAATTCTTCTGGCACCACTGCAGCATTGTGGTCGCTGGGAACGGGCCTCTGAATTCGAACGGAAAATGCTTGAAAGCAAAGGTCGAACTCACTGATTTTGGCCATGATCGTCGTTGTAAAAGCACGTGAGCTCATCGTCATCGCTCATCGTAATTCTGAAATTAATCGAGATTTAATTGTTGGGGTAACGGTGAAAAGCAGAATGGAGCAGCTGTTTATCATTTATCAGGAGAGAATGGCAGACAGATGAAAGCAAGGAAATAGGGTAAATGATAAGATATCAGAAGGAGTTTCTGCAGGGGGAACCATCTCGAGTGGGAAAAGAAGCAGAGCGGGCCACGTTTGAATTCCAGGTTCGCTGGAGCGCCTGTTCGCTTGTCAGCACAAGGGGGATTCATAATTTGCATGATACTTTTTTCAGGGAAAAATTTGCGGAATACGCTCCTCTGGAACCAATAAGCGGTTCTAATATGAAATACGAAAGTACAATCTAGATCAGGCAACAGAAAAATATAAAAATAGATCTCAATTCATCTTGGCGTAGCATTTATTGTTTTAGTGAAACAAAGAATAGGGAGCGGCCAACGAAAAGAAACAAGGGGAACACTAACTGCAGGAACAATTTTTATAAAGATTCGAGAGAACAGTTTCGTCTTCTCTTTGCCCTTCTTGAGCAGATTGCGCTTCAATCGATGGTGATCACTTCGATTTGTTCACACGGTTTCTTGGCGGGTGGCTCAGTGGATTGCGGCTCGGCGTTTTGCTTTTTGGGGGTCGCCAACAGACGGACCCACGACCCAACGACTCCTTCGTGGTAGAGCATCATGCTCGTGTTTTCGCGGTGCAACTGGCTACCGATGTGAGCACAGAAGTCATAAAATGTGCTCATTTTAATGTTGCAGAATTTGCAATCATTCTGAAAACTAACGTACGTAGTTTTCTGTTTTCTGTTAGATCCAATTATTTTCCCTTACATATTTTTCGTGCAATTTGCCGTAATGGCGTAGGAAAGGTTTCTTGTCGACTTCTCCAATGAGATTTTCGACGACCTCAGAGAGGAAAACGCCTGTGAGCTTGCTTTCTGAAAACCAAGAATTGATTGTTTCATAAAATAAGGAAATTGTACGACTTGGCCGGAGTGCCTTAGTTGAGACGTATTGAGTGGCAAGCATCACGTCCGCCGTAACATCCAAGAACTGCGATTGTTTCACCACTCTTCCGACAGCTGAAATGATAGATTGCAGTTTGGAAATATTCTGCTACTCACTCAGTTTCCTCGTGAAACCTTTAGTACGATTGATAAAGTCGGCGACAGAATCAGTTGTGTTCAGAAGTACATCAGGGGTGAAGCCGGGAAGAGTCAGAGCAGTTGTAGGTGCATGTCTTATTACATCTTGGACGCGATCAATCCAGAAATCCACATCATTCGTCGAGAAAACGCAACTGGAGAGCCTTCCCATATGTTGGCAATTCACCAAATGAGTAAACATGCTGAATCCGGCCAGGTTTACCTTACAAAACTGACAGCAGATAATCTCTTTACTGTAGGGCGAGAAACAATGGGCCTTTTCCGGGATGGTGATGATCATTTGATAGAGAATGAACAGTTTGCGATGAGCCACATCTGCAAATATCAACACTGTTGAAGGAAACAGGAAAACTAGAAAACCTGGCTTCATGAGAACGGAACCGGGATCCGAAAGGCGCATGAGCGGAGGGGAAGAGTAGAGCTCCGGATTGAACGGTTTCGCCTGCGCGGCGAGAACATCTGCGTTAATGGAAGGCACGACGGGAACGGGTTTGGAAACAACCCGACTCGGTATTTTCGCGATTGGAGCAGTAGTCGGCGGCATTTGAAGAAGTACGGTAGGGATTGAAATAGGCGTATTCAAAGGGTAGGAGAGCATGAATGGCATAGTAGGAGACTGCAGACTTTGCATGATCCTATATTGGGGAGCTGTGTGTCCGGCAATCTGCAGTCTACCTTCCGGCTTCCCATTCTGCTGATTCTGCTTGACCTTGAACTGTTCCGCAGCGATGGTTTTGTTGACGTCGGCAGTTTGAAGACCCGGCTCGACTTCCTTTTCGATAGCTTGGTGAAGTTCTTTGGGTTGATCATGAACCAGCGACTTTTCAGACTTTTCTTGCTCGGCGACAAGATAACTCGTCTCTTTTACAGTGTTCTCTTCAGCTTCCAATTTTTCTAGAAAACTTTTTCAATTATTAAACGAATAATGCAGGGAATAAACCATGTTCAGCGGAAGCTAAATGAATCTTCTGATTTGCAGATTCTGTGATTTGAGCACCAGTTTGTTCGACAACCTCGGCGACGGCTACCTGGACGGCATCATGAATCTCTGTAAAATAATTTTTTTGTTGATATGTAAACAAACTTGCTCACCGTTTTTCTGGCTTTCTTGTTCATCCATCTTCACGATTACTTCCGCCTTTTTCGAATTACCGATTTGCTCGCCTGTCTTCTCTTTTTCAGAAATTTCTTCCAAAGGTTGTTGTTTACTCGATTCAGGGACCAAGAATGGTTTAGAATGTATCTTTCTCAGATCTCCTAAAATATCAAACTTCTATCAGTCTTATTTTTTCTCACACCGAGCTTGAACTCTTCTGCTTTTCCATCTATTGAGATACGGAAAACAATAACATCGTTATCGAAATAAAATCCTTCGTCCCATTTCGCCATAATTGTGCCATCGTAGGGACCGCTACAATCAAGCTTCGAAAAACGAAAGACCTCCGTAAAAACTTACTATTCTTCTCCCTCAAGATCTATATATTTGTAGGCAAATAACTTTTCAGTTGTTTCTTCTTCAGAAAACGGCATTTATCGTTTGTTTGGCAGAAAATGAATGCCGTTTAGAAGCTTTGATAAACAACGGTAATGTATCGGAGAGTACGGCAAACAAGTACGCAAGCACTGATGTGTATTGTCAACCGTATCTCAGAAGCAGTCTAAAATCAAAATAAAAATTTGAATTTGCAAATTCTCAATCGAAACACCGTTTGCTTAGGTAAATAATGTAAAGTTCTTACACCTTATGCGTGTCATCGCAGAAGCTTATCTCAATCCCTCTTTTGTCACCACCAAACACTCATCGGAAAGTTGTCCGAAAGACGCGACCGGGAGTTTGCAACTCATCCCGCCGTCGAGCTGATCTACCGCGTCGCCGCCGACACGACGACCGAGGATTCAACGCCTGAGCGCTAAGGGATCCGGCAGCGAATTGTGAGCACTAAAAAGGCGAATTGTCACCCAATTTGCTTTTCTCCCACCCCGTTCTTCTTGTCCCCTTTTGTTAATTGTCCGATTGGACGCGCAATAAAGCAGTGAGTAACCCCTAAACCTTCACTTTAACACGTGTCCTCTCGGATTGTATTCTGGTTTTATTAAAAACGACAATTCCATGAATTCTAAATATCGTAAACCAATCTGACTACTAGAAATAGTAAGTCGTACTCGTTTCTGATTCTCTGTCAATTTGGAAAGTTCCACGGATTCATTGACAATTTTCAGATGTCCGTGGCCTGCGCAGTACGTCTCCGACCTGCCGAGGAGGGCCCGAATGACTGGGTCGTCACGAGCTCTTCCACAATTGCGTCTGATGGAAGGGAACACAGATTCGGTTTGTTTACAGTTCGAAAAGTCAAGTAAAAAAATAATAAATTACAGATTTTGCATTCTCCCGTGAAACCAATGGCCAAGTCTTCAATATCTCGTGTCGAGAAATAGTTGAACGAGTTATCGAAGGATTCAACGGGACGATAGCTGCGTATGGACAGTCTGGATCCGGAAAAACGCACTCGCTCCTCGGAAGCAACGGCGAACAAGGGATTCTCCAGCTGGCCGTGAAACACCTCCTCAACCTGATCACTGAGGTCTCTTTGGTGTCCTAAAACGAAAATCTATTTTGCTGTTCAGAGAACGGCTGTCCAATACATGGTGAAGCTGTGCGCGTACGAAGTGTACAATGAGGTTCTCAACGATCTTCTGGACGACTCAGGAAACGGAAAGTGCAGATTGCTCAACGGAAAAGTAGTGGGCGGAACAGAAGAAATCGTCGAATCGTTCGAACATTTCAGAAAGATTTGTCAGCGAGCACAGGGTGAGAGAAAATGATTGTGATCTCGTTTCTATCAATTCTGCAGATCGTCGCAAAGTGGGCGAAACAGCATTGAATCAGAAGTCATCGCGGTCACATGCCATATTCCAATTGGTCGTCGAATCGTGCGAACTGAACACAGTCACCGGGAAGCAAGTCACGATCGTTTCTAAGCTGGTCGTGCTGGATCTGGCCGGAAGTGAGAATGCGCAGACGATGACCAATATGGTGCAGACGGCCGAATCCAAGAACATCAATCTCTCGCTGCTCGCGCTGAGCCGAGTCATTTCCGAGCTATCGGAGGATGCGAAGAACAAGTTCATCCCGTACAGAGACTCGATGCTCACACGCATTCTCAAGCCGGTGCTCGGCGGAAACTCGCAATTCCTCCTCATCTGTTGCATTCGGAAAGCGGCAAGCTCGGAAACGTCTAGCACAATCTCTGCGAGTTTCTGAGGGTCTCGAAAGTCTATTCACGTCTATTTCAGTTCGGACAAAAAGCCAAGAAGATGCCAAACCACGTGGCGAAGAACGTGGAGACTGGAGATGCGGCACTTCCGGCACTTCTGGCCCAGATGAACGAGCTCAGGAGACAGCTGGAGGAACAGAAGAAGGAGACGCAGGAGCAGGACAAAAAGCGTCTGGAGGATCTTCTCAAAAAAGTTCTCAACTCGAAGCCTGAGTTCGATCCTCCGAAAATGGAAAAGAAGAGACGCCACTCGTTTGCGTTCGGAGCGAACAGCTTCTCGTCGGAAACGAACCGACGTGGTCGTCAGTCGGCGGAGCCGGACTGGAATCAGTTGATGCGTGTCGAAGAAGAAGAGCTGCTCCTCGACAGTGGAAGGTCCAGCAGAATGAGTGTGGACGAACGGTAAACAGGTTTTGCAGATATACAGAGTACAAACTCTTTTCTACAGGCAGCCGACCCCAGAAATGGACATTCTGGAAGAGAATCGCGACAATGAAATCATCCACATTCCGAAGTGCACTTACGACTGGCTGATGGCCGAGTGGGAGGGCGCGAAGACGCTTATTGTGAGATTGACTGCCGATTTGGAAGAGCGAGAAAGCGAAGACGCCATGTGGCAAGAGAAATTCGTGACGCTCCAACAAAAGTGCGAGGATCTTGAGAAGCAGTTGATCAGTCAGCAGACAATGGGAGAGGCGGCTATTTTGCAGAGAAAAGAGGAGAGCGACAAAATGATGGCGGAGCTGAAAACTGAAGCTGACAAATATGTATGGAAGTACGAAGACTTGAAGAAGCGAGGACTCGAGATTCTCCAGGAGAAGAGTGCGGCAATGGAGAAGTTGCAGACAGAGCTGAAGGCGAAAGAAGAGGAAATCAATGCCCTGAAGGAGGAGTTAAGTCAAAAAGTCGCGACTCTGAACCAAAATGTTGAAGAAGAGAGAAAGAAACGGAAGAAGATCGGGGACGAAATGGAACGAGCACGTCGACTGGTGGAAAAGTGTTTGGAAGAGGAAAGACAGTTGAGAATGAAGGCGACGAGCGAGCAGCTGATGGAGCAAACTGAGAAGAAGGCACTTCAGGAGAAGCTGGACGAACTGGTGAGTGGGAGTCATCGTCATGGTGTTCGACTGTTTCCGCTTTCAGAAGTAGAAGACTTGGGAGGACGGGAATTAGAATCGAACTAGTTGTCTTACCATAATAAATGACTTCAATTCTCTCACCTCTTCAGTTGTTACAGACATCTGCTGCCAGAGGAGTATCGAGTACGATGCCCCAGCACTGCGCGAACCCGATCCACACCGAACTGCTGCACAAAGTTGACGTTCTGGTTCGTCAGCGGCAGCTTCTCGTTGACAGAGTATGCATTTCTATTACTCGTTCCTCATCCCATTTATTCTTTTTCAGCTTAACGAAAGGGACACAGATGTGGCCGGTAAATGCTAGAATTCGGCTATCCATTATGAATTTCCTAACTAGTGCATTTCTGTACCATATAATAAATTTGCATGTCAAATAAATAAATGTGACTAGATTCGTTCTCGTATACGTTTACTAGTTCATTTCTTTTTGGAGAGACGGGAGCAAAATAAGAAGGAATGCGGATAAACTTTCGAGAATTGCTCGCTGGACGGACTGGAAAAGACGGAGGAGAATACGGACAAGAAAGTACATACAAATGCTAGCAAAGTATCACAGGAAACAGAATTAGTAGTTGGAAATAAGATGGAATTGTAGGTGAGAAAGTGGTTTTGAGAGTGAAGTTTTTACAGATAATTTCATGATTCTTTGGCTAGCTACTCGATTGGCTGCTGGACTTCCTCGCGGTAGAACGTCGGCTGAAACGAGAAGTGAAATGACATCGAAACGAACTCATTTTCACTCACCCGGCTTTCATTGGATCTTCCGCTCTGATTCGCCTCCTCGTCGCTGTCAGAAGAGGAATCGTCGTGGTGCAGACGGTTTCCGGTGGTGGGCTCCGATGAGGACCCGTTTCCAGACGTGCTCAGACTGTCGAAACACTGGAAAATGCGCCAGTTCGTTTGTGAATTCATCAACTATTATTCTCACATGATCACAGACGCGCACGGGTTTTTTGTTGACGTTATCGATTCGGAACGTCTTTGAAGAGCACGATCCGCAGACGACGCGGCCGCAGTTTCGGCAGTGATGACGTCGTTGGACGAGGTTGAACTGCGTCTTGCCGCACATCATGCACTTGACCGCTTCTCCGTCCGGCACCCAGACGGCCGCGTGAGCTGTCGCTGCCCTCTTGTTTCCTGGAAACACAAATTTGGAGCCGTTGAGTGAAGAACGCGAACCTCGTTCGAGCAAATCGGAAACGCATCTCTCTATATGCAGCATCCACTCCCTTTTCTCGGTTTCCGTGGCCGCGTACACGGCGAACGACTTTGCCGGCGTTTTGATGATCCATCCGTGTTTGAGTGCGCCGTCGTCCTCCAAATCTTCGACTTGCACGCCTTCCAACCGCAGAATGCGCTGCTTGTTGTATCGCTTTTTCGATATCACAATGTTTCCGTAGACGAGAATGTCGTTAAAGAGGAAGAATTGTCGCTGCTTCGGCTTCTTGCGGCACATCTTCACGAGCACGCCTTCTCCCACGAGGACCCGTCCGAACTGGGCCAGCGATTCGCCCATTTTGCCGAAACACTGCTCTACGTTGGCCATTCGACGTGCGTTCACTTCGCTGTTCACTGAAAAAAGAGCATAACGAGGAAAACTGTAACTGAAATTTTATTACTCACCGAGTCGATCGACCATTTTCTGTCCGGGTGGGAAAAGTGTCGTTTGGCTGGAAGTTCGCTGGTATTTCGATGAGAAGAAACGAAAAAAGACAGGGGAGAAGAGACGAGAGAAAGAGTGGAGGACACAAATGAAATGATGAGTCATCAGTTACAAAATGGTGCAAACAAAGAGCAGACGGGCGGACCGACGGAAAAGAAGTGAATGGGCGGAGAACGGACGGACGGCGCCCGACGAATCATTGTGATGATTTGTGTGCGGGGGAGCCGCGGAGCAGCACTGACTCGGCAAAGAGATAGATAGTGCAATTAAAACTGAAAGTTATTCTGGACAAATTGTACTGAAAAATTCTGGAAATTGTGGGAGAAATAGTGAGGAGATATATTTGGGAAAGACCGCGGGAATGTTGTTTGCCGGGCGGACGGACGGGAGTGGTGAGACGCAGAGGGCGAAAGAGGAAAATGAATGATGACCAAATAGAGTGGATATTTGGAACCATTGGAAAGGAAAACAGTGTAGGCGATAAAGACAAACTGTTTATAGAAACAACAAGGCAATACACTCAAAAACCAAAAATTGTAACAAGTGTATTATAGGGGCACCGCACAGAAATGGCGCTCTGTTGAGAAACTCTTTTTGCAGTGCAAATTGAGCGACCTCGGGGCCGAGTTTGAAAAGTTAGGCCACGTTTTCAGTGGAAAATTACTTCGCGGCCTAGAAATTCTGCCAGATTGCGAACAGCGCGCCCTTTCTGTCCGGTGCCCCTATAATAACAAGTGTAACGGGAGGTCACGTTTTAGTTTAGCGATGATCATGTTCCTTCTTGGTTTACTTCTTCTTTTTTTTCTTTTTCTTTTTCGGTGAATCGGTTGACTCATCAGAGTGCTGTTTGGTAACAGGTGGAACAGATTGAACCAGAGAAAGGTCCGGATCTCCCTTCTCGTCACGAATGCGCTTCAAAGAATCCATCATCTTCCGGAAGCCTCCTCTGTTTACAGTCTCCTCGTTCCTAGCTTCAAACGGTTGAATCCCAACTGCAAATGCTTCGAGCGGAACCACCGGAATGACTGGTTTGCTGAAGACGGGAGTTCCGATTGTCCGAATCATTGACTCTCCCATCTCAACAGTCTTCTTGGCGGTCGAAGGAACAACAGAGAGTGTTTCCGTCGAAATACCATTTCCCAGAAGCAGAACGTCTCCCTCTTCTCCCGGAGTGCAGAATTTGTCCGTCGGTCCTTCGTACTCGACTATCATTATGTCGTCGTCATCTTCATCGAATCTCTTGTACTTTGGTGCTAGAACAATCCAAATTATCGATTGACATACTTCTCTCCAGAAACTCACTTTTTTTGTTGGCCATATTCAGTTGTCCTCTTTGATTTGCTTTCTTTATCCGTTCGTTCTCTTGCTTTTCTCTCCGTTGCATTTTTACGAGTTCGTCTGTGTACGCTTCGAAGAGTGCGGCTTTCTGGGGCACTTTGAATACTTCTAACTGAAATATCCTTTTTTGGCAGATCTGATTTTTGAAATTGCTTACGTCATTCAGTTTTGCGTTGTCATTGTTGAAACCATCGAACCAGAACACTTTCGATTCGTCCAACGACAATGGCTCATCTTTTTGATCTGAAGTGTCAGATGTATACATTTTGATCAGGTCTCCTCCTTTTATTGATCTGGAATTTTGAAAAAATGTTTTTTTTATGATTTCCCGGTATACAAACCTTTTCAGCCAACCCGGTGGATATCCCTTCACAAATCCGAGTCGTCGCATGCGATAAACCCACGGCGGAATATCGTTCTTCTTCAATCCTAAGGCTTTTCTCAGTCTATCACTTATTTCTCCGGGTTTGAATGTCTTCTTCTGCCTGTACGTCGAAATTCCATTATTATTGAGCTGATGTCTTTGACGTCTGCAATTCAATTATTTAATAATTATCCGTTATTCAGTTTGTTTCTGCTCGTACTGTTTTTCATCGTTGGCCCTCTTTCCTCTCAGAATTCTCATGTGATCCTTCGGAAACGGACAATCGCCGACACTGTGCTCGCCATCGCAATTGAAACATCGCTGTAACGTTTTAATTTGAATTTTTGAAATGCCAATGATGAATGCACCTTTCTGAAACGATTGTTTCTCCCTTTCTTCTCGGGCTCTGGTAGTGGCTCGGCTCCCAGGAAAGAGCTTTCCAAACGCTTTCTCCACTCACTTGTGCTTCTGAACGTACAGAACGTATCGATTTTCAAGTTTATAGGCATTTTCTTACACTGTTTGTTCGCTTCTTTCAACATCATTCACATTCAAATTCCTTTGAAGGGTTACAGTGCGATCTATGACGTATTCCTAAAAAAGTCAACATTTCGTAGTTGTTGACAGTGGCGACTCACCTCAAATTCCGTCTCTGTCCCTTTCATCGTTTGACTTTTTTCAATTAAACCGGACAACTGCCTTTTTCTGTGAAGAATCAAGGATATATTCGATTTAAGCGGTGAAAAAATACTTTTTGCTCTTGAAACTGGCATCTTTTCCGTCATTGCTCTTTCTGTTTCTGTTTTTTGGCTCAATCACTTCCAATATTTCAATGTCTGACATATTCTGAAATACTCTTGATAAGAAACTTCGAAAACAGTTACTAAGAAACAGAAACTTTGGAAATTCGAACACTTTATCACGAGTTTGATAATTAATCCAGCAAGGTACGGTGCGCATTTGTCTGCAGTCAGAGTGTACGCAAACGCACTCGGTGTCTTCTCACCGTAGCACCTTTGTTTACCGGCGCCAATCCCAAAAAGAAAACCTCGAATTTCAACGCGTTCTGGCGGTATTTCTCGTCGCGACCGCTGAAACGCATTCTTCCTTTCATTCCTTTGACTTGTCGATCTCTTTCTTACCACTTCCACTCTTAATGCTATTGAGCGACATTATGCCTATTTATTTGAGCCAAAATGACAAATTTTGCACCCAAATCAGTCTTTAAGAGAATTAGCTAATGGGGCTATTCAGCGCATGTTTTTTTCGTTTTTTTGTTTTTTACATCGCTGAATTGGATTTTTTGACGTAAAAAAACGAAAAAAAAAGAAATTGTTTTCACTGCCCGAATAACCCCATAACTCGACGACAATTCTGCGAATAGCTAATCTGCTTTTTTAGTCAAGTGTGAACTGCTCAAACTTCAAAGCGCATCAGGTCCTTATGTAGTAACATTAAGGGGTCTTCCCAGAAAAGCAGAAACACGCGACGCAGAGAAGTCACACATGCATGCAAAGACCGCTAGCGCTGTCATACGACAGTGAAAGCGGTGAAAATTGCAGCTAGCGGTTATATTGCGCAACAGAGTGGTAGGCGCGCTGAGTGCGGAATCGATTGAATAGTGTATTTCATAACCCCGCGCTTTCTGCTTCGTTTTATTGAAAAACGAGCACACAAGCGAACTATTTAAGAAAAGGCAACGCCTTACTCTCGTTACGCGTCATTTCCGTCGCACAGTATTTATCGCTGACTTAATCAAGTCTGATATGACTACTCGTCTTTTCAGTGCAAACTTCATTCCGACTCGAAAATGTGCAAGGTTCTGCTCGCTATCCTCGCATTCTTCCTGCCGGTAAGAATCTGACATCTATGCTCAAAACCAAATGCTTCCAGCCAATTGCGGTGCTTCTGGATCAGGGATGCACGTGCGACCTGTGCATAAACATTCTTCTCACGTGCCTCGGCCTCATCCCAGGAATCATACACGCTTGGTACCTCATCCTCTGCAAGGAGAAGACCGTAGTCACCAACGTCTACGTCCAAGCCGTAAGTTCGAGAATAAGGGGAAGGAAAAACGATGACGATGCTTTCAGAACCAGAATAGATACCCATAGAAACACATGGTAACTTGTTCATAATGTCCGTTTCACCATCTTTGGGGTCGAAGGGAGTAGAATGAAATAGAACTTCTTCCGGTTGTTTCGGACACGCATGAGTCCACAGAGTTTTCCTTCCGTTCCCTTTGTCCAGCCACCCAGAATCGTCCGAATCGAGAATCAACCATAACAGTTTCAGGGCAATCACGGAACCGCTCCGCCCGCCTACCAGGCCTAATAAACAACTCCTCGACAACCAGCTCTCCGTTTTATCACTTGCAATGTCTTTTTAATTTGTCACCTGTAATTCTGTTTCGTTTTCTGCTGTACCCCCCATTTGCAATTTGACACAGCCACTGGTTTCCCTTAAAGATTTACTCCTTGCCGAAGGTTTTCGATCACTTCTAGTTTTCACATTCCTCCCGGCGTTCACCCAGCAATAAAGCATTCCTCGAGGAACCATTCCATTCTATTCTCTATTTCGCCCGGCCTACTCATCCGATCGATCTATTTTTCCTTGTTTGTTCCACCTATCTTTCTTTTTTGTCTCGTTCTGCTGTTTTTCTTTGGTCGTCGCGCCACCGAGGCTAAATCTATCGAAAACAAGAGCGAGGGGGAAGGGGACGCCCTCCGAGTGTGCTCATCTGCGTCTCTGACAGTCGCGTGCTTCTTCTAACCTCGCTGTCACGTGTGGCGTCAGCGCAATTGTATAAATACAAGTATAGAGCGATCAGTACCGCTCTGCACCTCAGATTTATCCGATTTTCGCATTCATTTTTTATGAGATGCAGGTTCAGGTAATTCCGTATCAAATCGAGCGTTTTTCGCAACCGGTAACTGCAGAAGCTTTTTACCTTCTGATTTCTCATTTTCACTACCAGGCAATGCACAGGGTGAAGCGAAAGTTGTGCCGAATAACCTTACTTTTTTTCTTTCTCTTGAAAGCCTCTCGATTGTTTGCGTATTAAAAAAAGGAAAATAAAGTAGGAAGTCTTGATGCAAGTGCGCTCTACTGCTTCCCGTGCCATGGCGATTCAAATGAGTCCGCTCATATGATGCACTGAGTTCGACGCTACGCCCTTCTGATTAAAGAATTAAAGAACTGGCTACTCGGTTCGAAATGACGAATTGTATTGTTGTCGAGCGAGCGAACCTGGTTTCTGTCTTGCAATTGTGACCTTACTTTTTTCAAATGCCCTTCTATCTACTGACTTGTGAGAACGTTCCGATTTGTACGAATCATGTCGAAATCGAATGTTTACGATTGGCAGCGCAATGCCAAGGCCGATAGCATGGCCAACGACCGATCGATTTCGTGCGATAAGCTTTGAAAACATCAATCTCCCCCGACACGTGATCAGAATGTTCTCAAATGCACTCCCGCCACCTACAAATTCAGCTGATCTCCCTCTTTCCCGATCTGCGCTCACAGCGCCGCGGGATGGTTTTTGGTTCGTCGTTCGAATGGGCGGCCTTCACAGCGTCCTGTGATGCCATTCTTTTGCTTTCTAATATTCAAACGACTCTTTCTTCTTCTCCCGCCTTTGCCTGGCTGACCGATGCCACTCGTCTGCCAATCATCACCCATTTTCCAATTGATAACATTGCTGTTTTGGACGTTTTCGCTTCGCTCGAGGCCACTCACTCCTCTCTCTACTTGTCGCCCTTCCACTCACTTTTCATTTTCCAGCCTATCAACAACAAGATGTCGTCGAACGCTGAGGCCCTGGCTGCCGCTTTCGAGCAGGACGGAGGACCGGTGAGTGGATCGGTGATGTACGGTCAGTCTGATGTCGTTCATTTCAGGATTTCGCCACTGGAACTGGCAAGCGCACCAAGTCGGACAGAGCCGAGCACAAGCACGCTTCGCAGCCGGGAGGAGACACTCGCAAGGTGGTGCAGACGGCCGTCAACGGAGAGACGAAGAGAAAGGAGAAGTGGTGAGCTAGTGACTGTATTTGCGCACCAGCACAACCATCGCCTTCTTTCCAGATTCGCTCTCCTCGTACATATCGACTATCTCAGACCGACTGCCCACACCGATCCGTTCCAACTCGCAACTCCATCCACTTTTTTTCGCTTTTTGTGTAATTCGAATTGAGACCCATGTAAAATGCTTAGCAAACTATCTTACTAAGTTGTAAAAATCCACCGGCTTTAGCCCTTCACTTCTCGAGTAATCTTCGTTTTCTCCGAATAAATTTTGTAACAACTGTTTCCGTTTTTCACCTTCCATCAGCGTTTTTCTCCGCCGCACTCAGTACTCTAACTGCACGATTAAATCGATAATACTCTGCGGGCAAACCGTTGCCGACCGCATTCATTCGTCCGAATTCATCGATCGATTCCAGAATGTCGCGACCGCTCGGCTACATGGGATACGAGTTTCAGAACGAGGAAATGTTCGTGCAGCAGATGCTCGAGCAGAAGCGCAACAATTTGGAACAGGAAAAAATGCTCGGTGAGTAGAATCTTGTCGCTTCCGTTTATTTGCAATGTTCGACTTGCAGAACAACAGAAAAAGATGCTTGAGTGCAAGGAAACGCTGCCGGAGGACGAAGAGCCGGTACCCATGAAGTGTCTCGACTTTGAAGAGGCCTTCAGAAGCGGCGACGGCTACGAGTCGCCGTACAAAACTATTCCGTTTCTCAAAGACGACGTGCTTACAGTCAACAGTGAGCGATCGTCCATCGAGCAGAGCAAAATGACAATTTTTCAGCAATGAGCCACTGCTCGCCCGACGACATCGCCAAGCTAATCCGGAGTATTCAGAACTCGGTCTACACGCTCGGAATGGAAGAAGCTCGTCAGTGCCGACGTGGAAAGCTGCTCAACGTGCTCAAAACGACAGAGACCGCGCCACGTCTTCTGCAGCCGACGCCGCCGAAAATTGTGCCGCCGCCATCGAAGAGAACGGAAAAGAAACAGACAACGGATAATCACTAAGCAGATCTCGTCGCCTATTGCATGAGTTAAAATTAATACAATGGAATGAATTCTATTCGAAAAATTGGAAATGGTTTATGGTATGGAAATGGGAAAATGAGTACTTTTCACATGAAGTGATTTGAATTTTAATAAAGAAAACATGGAATTATTGATAAGTCATTGATCACATTGAGAAGAAACGGGAAAGAAGAGCATTCTGGCAAAGTTCCGGGCAATTGGTGAGCAAGAATCCGACAAGTCACAAGTTGTTGGCAATCCACTCCAGCGCTTCGGGCAGTCCTTCTCCTTTCGTGGCGCAGCACCCATTGATCTGCCACCTGCAATCAACGTATTCTCGTGACAGAACCATTTGCCAACTCACTTCCGACCGCGCAACTGCTGGAGACCCAGTTGAGTGGAAACTTCTCCGGGATTTAGCGCTCCCGGAAGATCTTGTTTGTTGGCGAGCACCAGAATGTGCGACCGGGCGAGATCCTGAAACGAATGCGCGGAGATTAGGGAAGTGCGAAAGGAGTGGAACCTCGTGCTGAAGCATCTGATGCAGTTGCTCTTTCATAATCGGCAGACGTGTCGAGTCGGAGCTATCAATCACTGAAAACGGATTGAAAGTTCTTCCGACTGTTTCCTGATCGTACCGACGATCACAACGTCCGTCTGCACGTAGTACGTGGCCCACGACTTGCGGAGACTCTCCTGACCGCCAATGTCCCAGATGACGAAGTCGAGATTCCGGAACGAGACCTCTTCGACATTACTCCCGATCGTCGGCTTCGTCTCCACTTGATCCTTTGTCACACTGAAAACAGAAAGGCCGATCCGAACGGGCATTCCAAACTCACTAATTATACAGAATTGTCGTTTTGCCCGCATTATCCAGTCCGACCACTATGATTTTGTACTCTGAAAACTCGCCATTTCTCCGTCTCTCTCCTCTCAATCGACCTACTTTTGCCGGCCCACCAACTCCGAAACAATTTTGCCATTATGAGACCCATCTTCTGCAAAAAGCTCATTCACAATGGTTTCTTACAATCTCAAGTACCTAGAGGTATCTACCAATGTGGTTCGACAACACTTTTTCAGTTTTCAAAATTTATTATTTTTTTGGGGCGGTTTTTGTCGGGTTTGAATAGTCATACAATTTCAACACAGAACACGGACGTCCTGGTGATCACAACACATGAAAAAGAGTATAGAAAATAGTAATACAAATAGGAAGGCATAGGAAGAGATAACGGGGTAATTGTAGTAAAACAACCTGCGACAAACAGCTCAAAACCTAAATGGGATGGAGTATTGAAAACGTGGATACTTGACTAAATACATCAAAAAAGAAAAGAAAAAAAAAGAGGATTTGTGAAGAAAAGTGAACGAGGGGACAGATGGAAATCGACTACCGAGAGGAAGAAACAGGAGAGAAAAAGAGGAAGAGAAACAATCCAACACATATCGGGAATTCTATCGAAGGGACAAACTTACCGTACGATCTATTGGTCTCGGGAAAGAAACAGAAAATGGTTAGGTTGGGAGAAGCAAAGATTCAAATTATGCAAGGAGAACGGGGACATCATGAGACAAGAAGATATGGAACAAGAATAAAAACTGGCGGAGATTAGCGTGGGAGCAGATGACGTGGCATCATGACTTGCGAACTGCATAGCTCCCGGAACGACTTGTCCAAGCATCTGAATGAGGGTTTCACGTCAAAAGACTCTGGAATCGTCTCCTCACTTTTTCAGTGTCGCGTAGTCGATGATGATCTGCGTGTCACCGCCTCGCGCGACCATCTCTATCTTCTCCAACGATCCGGCATCCAGTTTGTTTAGACACTGCACAATGTGAGCCATGTCGAGCCACGGCTTCCCTTGCTCCGTGACCTGATGGAAGATGTAATCGCGGAACAGTTTCAGCATGAATCGATCGCCCGTCTCGGACCATCCCTCGTCGATTCCATGTCTAAAGGGTGTAAGATTGAGCTAAAGGCAGAAAAAAAAAGAATTTCAATTCATCTTACTCGACGCGCTCCAGAACTGTATTAATCTTGGCCAGAAGTCGGAAGAGCCGACCATTCTCGAGCTCTCTGCTCAGTTCTGCCTCTATTGTATCGTTGCGTGCTTGCATTGTTTCGATGACGTTGAAGAAGCGATGACCGATCATTGGCAGCACTTCCGTGATCGTTCGTGGCCGCATTTCGTTGTTGGCGCTGTGGAGGTGACTAAAAAATTCACGTTTTGATAGATTTCCAGTTTGAAACTGACAGAATCAAATTCTTGAAATCAGCCGAATAGGATTCGCCAATCTGTTTCATTGTTCCGTGATACAGATCCTTCCGATACCCATTCGGTTTTCCAGACGCCAGCGCCATCAACAAATTACCGAACTGAATGAGATCATCGGCCTGCTGATGTTGAATGCTCTGCGGATCCGGGTTGATGACGCTCTGGATACCACAAAACGAGAG
The DNA here is from genome assembly GCA_946814055.1 of Caenorhabditis sp. 36 PRJEB53466. Taxonomy (NCBI): domain Eukaryota; kingdom Metazoa; phylum Nematoda; class Chromadorea; order Rhabditida; family Rhabditidae; genus Caenorhabditis; species Caenorhabditis sp. 36 PRJEB53466. The sequence continues at coordinate 2,777,562 of CAMPFS010000003.1, forward strand.
CATGATCTTGCTTCCATACGTGATGATCTTGTTGAGCTCAATTGTCCGACAGGCGAGACCACTCGAATGGATAGCCCGTAAACCAGCCACAATCTGCACAACATAACTCCAAATCACATTTTCCGGTGCTCCAGTTCCGGTAATCGGCATCGGCACTCCCATAGGAGAAGTCAGACGGAATTGGCTGTTCGGATCGTAGAAGTTTGCGGATTTACTCTCGAAATGTCTCGCCATCAGCGTTTCAGCAAGTGGATAGTAGTCATACACGAAGATCAGTGCTGAAAACACAATAAAAAACTGGCAAAAATGAATTTACTAACAGGAATCATCGAATGCTCGACAGTTGAGTAGAATTTCTCGACAAGGCACAACGTTTCCGTGAGCCACCTTCTTCCACTGCTCAATTGGAGTCAACTGCTTGCCAGGATGCAAAATTCGGAATCCTAGAAAATACTTTTCGTATGCTCATCTCCTCATCGTTGCTACGAACCGTGAATTCTCCGAAGACAATAATAACTGCCATCCCGGCACGAGAATGCTTTGTACGTGGTTTGCGACTGATTCTGGAGGCCAATGTTCTCCAAGGGCACGAGGTTCGAGTAGTGCTCAACTGCCGGCGGAATGCCCGGATACATCTTCGGGTCGAGTTTGGTATCAATCGCCAGCTGTCGATTTATGAGCTCCTGACGCATTTCCGGACTGATGAACTGTGTTTGCAGATTATTATTGGATTTCCCCCGAAACCGCGACAAATGAACAAGTGGAAGTGGAGCAGTGTAGACGGCAGAAGTAGGCATATTCTACAAGAGGTCAGAGTGGTGAGGAGAGAGAAAGAGAGAGCGATGTTACCACAGGTATCGCGTCGTCCGGAATATCAATGTGTTCCGCGTCATAGTGCTCTTGATCTGCCTGTCCCGACTGGCCTTCACCGGAGAAAAAATACATGGTTCCTCCGACGTTTTCCTGCTGGTACCGTGCTTGAGCATCGTTGAAATGCTGTGGATGGTCGTACTGCGGCGGCTCGAACTGTTGCTGGGCGAACGGATGTGGTGGTGGCTGATGCACGTGCTGGATGTGATCTAATTGCATTTGCATCGGATGCATGGACATCGGATGATGATGAGGATGCATCGGAGGTGGCGGCTGACTCATCTGCTGCTGCATCTGTTGGTACGGCGGGTGTGGTTGCAGCGAAGCGGCCTGATGCTGGTGGAACGGCACCGACTTTGGATTTTTCATTTCGTGAATGCTCAGTTGTTGAAACGGCTGAGGAGGTGCCGGAGGTGGTGCCGGAGACTGTTGCTGCTGACTTTTAGGTACGAACACTGGCGCCTACAGGTTTCAATTTTAGGAATTTTTTATAAAACCACGAGATCTTACGTTGATGTTGATAGGAGCGCCGCCGATAAAAGTAGGTGGTGGTGGCGGCGGTGGCGGTGCTGGAAATCCACCTAAAGATGGTAACCGCACCAATAAGAGCAGAAAACAAGGAGCTCAACAAAAACTGATGCTTTGCACTTCTGGGGAGCCTTTAACTCCGTCCCAGAAGCACGATGATACCTGCTCTATTTTTGTAGCCCATGTACATACTGAGCCGCGACCCAGCAGGAGGCTGCTGAGGCTGTTGCTGTTGAGCAGGCGGTGGTTGCTGCTGTCCTCCGTTCGAGTTTGAGGGGCCGACGTCGTATTGGTACCCTTCGCCCGGCTGCATCTTGCGGTTCTACAACAAAATCCAAATTTCACGGAAACAGCCTTAAAAGGGCGTTTTTCACAAACGAACATATGGCATATCGGCAAAATGAGCGGTCGGTGCCGCGATTGGCTTAGCGCCACGGGAAAGGCGGACGGGAACAGCGACAATAGGAGGGAAATGGCCCCGAAGAGCTTTTCAAATCATTCGAACGGTTAGATGTGTGCAAACACGGCGACGCGAAAGCGCACTCGGCGCCGAGACACGTGAACGATGGCGGCGGGCGCGACTTGAGAAGAATAACAGAGACCCTGCGAGACGCGTCGAAAGGACACAGCGGAGATGGCCGTAGGCGCCATTTTGATGGGTGATCCAGTTCGGTTTAGGACACCTCGTGATTAGTCGAAGAACTTGTGTTCGGAGATAATAATCTTGAAACTACTTTTACACTAGGAATTCTGTCTAAAAAGGAGTTTGAAGGTCGTGATCATTGGATTTGGGGTACTACATTTTGGAAATTAGGGAGGGACTGTGAAAAATATTTCACCCTCGTTGGTGCTATGACCGCCGAATAAAGAGAAAGAGGAGCTTGTTCGTCTTCCTCAAGTTTTGAGAATTGAGAACATTAGACCGAAAAACGTGCGCGAGTACGAATTTGCACTTTTGCGGAAACGAGCGGCGGGTGAAAGTGATACGAGGCAAAAGCGAAATCGATAACATACATTCGTTCCCTGACAACGAATCACATGCGTCCTGATAGCTATATAGTAGACCAAAAAAGCGACTGCGAATCTGCCTCCTTCGAGAATTGGGAAGTGCGCTTCCTTATTACGCCCGGTTTTTTGTGAATTTCAATAAAAAATTTGATGATGTCTGCAAAAGGTTTTGAAGAACGAATCTGTCATGAAAATTATTAATCCTTGAAATTCTTGCAGGCTGATAAAAAGCGCGCGAAATAAAAAATTAAAGGTGCCACCGTACTCCGTACTAAAGGCGCAAATTGTTTTGAAATTAGGTCTCGCCACGAAGATACGACTCATTCGGATCGTTGTCATTTTCCTCGTCTGTTTTGCAAAAATGTCGCCTAAAAGTTTGTTCACTTCAAGTTTAGGAGCTCGCTGTAATTAACTGACATTTCGGCGCTCAAATGTCTTTTTTTCCGTTACTTTCGCACTGTGCATCTCACTTTCCTTCAAAATTGTACGAAACTGATGAAATCAGCTCCCGAAAGGCGTTTTCATAGTTCATCTCACATATCGCCACTTATTGTTCACACTTAATTTACCATACTCGTTTTGACAAAAAATTGCCAGAAAACTACTGAGAAGCAAAGAAATTAAGAATTGAAAGTCAGTTTGTGTCACTATAGAGCTCTTACGAGTCCAAATTTACTAAATTGTCCTCTCAATGCGTAGAAAGCGACTCAATTGTGTGACGAACATCTGCGTGTGCCCTCTCAAACCCTTCCTCAATGCCAGCATGACGGGCAGCTGCATCGTGAAAATCTGCGCATGAGCCCGTCTCCACTGACCCCACCGGTTCCTGGCTTAATTACAACGTCGTCTGTTGTTGCGCGTCGCCCTATATGACCGCCCGTGCGTTGTCCTCTACGCACTCCGCATTGAATATTCTGCTCTCACTCGTACTAGTTGGTAGAGGGCGCTCTAGCGACGCTGCGAGTGAGTGCGCCCGTTGAAGAGACACAGACAGTCGCGCTCTCGCACATTCTTTAGCCACAGCGTTCGTCAGCGCCCGCCTAGTTTCACTATGCCGATTGTGGCTGCAATCACTTCTTTCCACTTTATATTCCTGGCCTATTTTCTGTGTTAACTCTCGAATTTTGACTTGATTCTTGTTTTCTGCGTGCACTTCCTTCGAAAATCAATATTATCTTGTCATTCACACACCCTTTTCTCCATTTTCGCCTTGTGTTTTGCAGGTAACCATGGTAAACCGAAAATGGATTTTCGTGTTCATTCAACTCTTGTTAATCGCCTCCGTTCGTGCTGATGACGAAGATTTTGGTGACGAAGCAGAAGATATCGCTATAGTTAGCGACCAGGAAAAGTTCGTTCCATCGTTGTTTGTGGCTCCAAAACTGAGCGAAAAGTCGACCCCTAACTTCTTCGATTACTTCCCAGTTGGAGCGAGAATCGGCCAAACTTGGATTAAGAGTCTGGCCAAGAAGGACGGCGTCGATTCTGACATTGCCAAGTACAACGGAGAATGGAGCATTGGGGCACCATCCAAAGTGGCGATTGAAGGAGATCTCGGACTTATTGTGAAGACAAAGGTGAGCACTGCACTTCTTATTTCAATGAATACGGCCTCTACGTTTTCTCAACAAAAGCGGAAATATCTTGTGCTTTCCACTTCTGCTAATGAGGTCCATATGACCTAGACCACACTTCACCCTTTTCACTTCAATCCACGAGTGAAGAGGATTTATCGTTGGCTGAATGAACGATAACTCACTTGCAAACAAAATTTTAACGCTTTATTTTATTTTGTGTGATTTCGTATTTCAGGCACGTCATCACGCAATCGCAGCCAAGCTTGATACTCCGTTCAAGTTCGACTCCGACAAGTTTGTCGTGCAATATGATGTCAAATTCCAAGAAGGACAAGAGTGTGGAGGCGGATACCTGAAACTGTTGAGCGAGGGCGCCGAGAAGGATCTGGCCAATTTCCAGGACAAGACCCCGTACACCATCATGTTCGGCCCGGACAAGTGTGGAGCCACCGGACAACTGCATCTCATCTTCCGCTACCGCAATCCAGTGAACGGAACTATCTCGGAGTACCACGCAAAGCAGCCGACGACTATTGGTACCACGTACTGGGATGATCACAATACTCACATGTACACTCTTGTTGTGAAATCAACCGGGGAGTACACTGTCAGCGCTGACGGAAAGAGTCTGTACTACGGAAACATGCTCTCGGTGAGTGGTGGAATCACCAATAGCTTTCACACTTTTCGTATTTCAGGACGTCTCGCCATCGCTGACTCCACCAAAGGAAATTCACGATGAAACCGATCTGAAGCCAGAGGACTGGGACGAGCGCGAACAAATTGACGATGAGACCGCTGTGAAACCAGAAGATTGGGACGAGAATGAGCCGCAGAGCATTGTGGACGAATCCGCCACGAAGCCGTCCGATTGGAATGAAGATGAGCACGAACTTATTCCAGACCCGGAGGCACAAAAACCAGCTGATTGGGATGAGGATATGGATGGAACGTGGGAAGCTCCACTCATCGACAACCCAGTTTGCAAAGGACTCAGCGGATGTGGTCAATGGAGCGCACCGACCATCAAGAATCCAAAGTACAGAGTAAGTAAATCGATGAAAAGTTTTCTCATGTTAACCGGGCCATTCTTCTTTTTTCTTCACGGCACCCTAACTTGGAAATAGGAAATTTATTCGCGCGTGATACCTTACCGTATTTTCCGTCCTGATTAGCTTTTCAAATCAACTGAAAAACGGTTTTTCCAGCCGTTCTAGGTCAAATCTTGTGAATTTGAAAATTGTTTAGATTTTCCAAGCTCTGACCGACTACGGGTGGAAAAATCGACTCCCCGTCGGTTTTGAAAGCTATTCAGAGATGAAAAAACGTGAGGGCGACACGTGCGACTAAAATTCCAATTTCCAACATAGGGTGCCGTGATATGAACTGAAAGTGCGGATACTTCTGGTTCATTGAAGAATGGCCTATATGATCTAGACCGACCACTTCACCCTTTTCGCTTCAATCCACGGGCGACGAGGATTTACCGTTGGTACAATTCCTAAAACATCAATACTCATCTATTGCTTCATTTTGATCAACAATTTGGTAATTGTAGGGAAAGTGGGTCCGTCCGAAGATTGCCAACCCGGCCTTCAAAGGAAAATGGGCTCCGAGACTCATCGACAATCCAAACTACTTCGAGCCGAAGCCATTCGCTGGCCTTGCTCCAATCACTGCTGTCGGAATAGAACTGTGGACGATGAGCGAGAACATTCTGTTCGGTTGGTCACCATTTCACTGAATTTAACTGAATCAATGTCTTTCTTTCAGATAACATTCTGATCACCTCTTCCGAAGAGGACGCATCGGACATTGCCAAGCAAACTTTCTTCATAAAACAGACGGAAGAGTACCGATTGGCTGCCGCTTCTGGAAGCGTTTCTGGATTCCTTCAGCAGATCATCGACGCGACGAACGAGAAACCGTGGCTATGGGCTGTCTACATTCTCTGTGTTCTCCTTCCGGTCATCGCCATCGGCGTTTTCTGTTTCGGAAAACAGTCAAAGGCGACTCCAAACTTTGCAAAGAAGACCGACGCATACTCCCAAGACGACGATCATGTCCCGAACTTGGTAGATGACGACGAGGAGGAGGTGATTGAGGAAGAGGAGGAATACGACCAGCCAGGAACATCAGGCACTCAGAATCAACCACTCATCGATGATAACGAGGAGGAAAAACAGCCAGGATCAGCTTCGTCCAAAAGCGAGGCTTCTGCTTCATCGAGTGCCGCGGAAGAGGAGGAAGAGCCGCATGTGGTGCACGAGAACGAGCCAGTTGTGCCAACTGAAGAGCTCGCCAGAAAGAGCCCAAAGAGCAACGCAGGCGGAGCTAAACGCCGTACCGCTCGCCGAGGAGATTAATCCGTAACAAATTGCCAAATCATAACAAATCCAAAGATTTTATTCCTCTTTTTTTCTGCCCCGTTCCATTTTTATACCGTAATGACATTCTTGAGCTCGTGCAGTTGTGAGTCATTGTGACCGGTTTTCCGATAAGTTTCCCCTTCCTAAGCAGCTGTGTAATGTCTGTTGAAAATCTCCACGAGGATCTTTCTTTTTTGCCACTTCCCAAAAAGCTCTGATATTTTCGCTCTTACAAAAGTAAATTATGTTTATTTCAAAACAGGTAAACAAAACATCAAAAACAAGATAGGAATGTAGGTAATTTTCTATTCAATTTTCGAGTTGTCGAGCTCTCGGAGCAACTGATCCCTCTCCTTATTCTCCTTTTTTCGTTGCTCCGCACTCGGCTTTGTCCACTTATTTCCCTCGCCCGTCTTCCGATTCCCCTTCCGATCCTTTTTCTTCTCCGATTTGCCAGGAGAATGTCGAGAACGATCAGCCGGCAGGAATGCGATTTCCTTGTCGGAAGAGCATTGCATACTGGAAAAGGTAGAACTTGAGAGAGCTTGAAAATGGGAACGGAACCTCATGCAACTGTATTCGCCAGGGAACGGATCACGCGAAATGACGATGAAAATGACGGGCACTTCGACAGTGACGCGGATGCTGAAACGGAAGATGTCAGTTGAAACCTAGGCCCCGCCCACTCACTCTCGCGGTCCCTCCTGTAAACATTTCCACAGAGCGATCCTTTTCGCATAAACGACACGTGTCCACTGGTACAATGAATCCTGAAACAGTCCTTTTATGTCGATTCCGTCGAAACGCTCACTTCGAACTGTTGTTTGAGCACTTCCACGCACGAAATCGCCTTTTCGGTGGCTCCGTTCGTCGACTTGAACACGACGAACCGATTCCGATCCGGATGTTCGGCGAAATACTCGCGGACGTGTCCGTTGATCTTTGCGAACTTGCTTGACTTGCTCACCAACATCACTTTCGCGTCGTCGGTGTTGTAGGGAGCGGGAAATGGATTCGACGGCTCTTCGACCGTCTCGTCTGACGGAACGTAGTTGTCCATTCTGATCTGGAAAGGGGAATAGTTTCGACAAAGTCTCAAAGTGCAAGTATAATATGGAGATACTTGAATTGGTATGAAAGGACCAGTCAAAAATAGAAAACGATGGAATAGGCGGTTCCAAAGATCGGATGGCTTTATTATGCGTTTCGATGAGTACTCGCAGTGAAAGTGAAAAGTGACACGAAGCCCGTAGTGAAATGATTCGGAGGAGTCAGTTTTATATTCATTTACATCAATAGGATCGGCAGCTGAGATCGTCAGAAAACGAAGAATGCGTCGATTTGCGGCCGTCGGTCTCGTCTCCGCCAATCTCCAGACTTCTGTAGAGAGCGTACCGCACGTGGTCCATTCGGCATTCTTAAGCGGAATTGACGTTTGAGGGCAACGAAATATGTGACTCACGATCTAGAAAGATGAGCAGATTCGCTTGGAACTGCTGGTACTGTTTGTCTGCTCCGACGGCGTCCCCACCAACGCACGCCCGCGATGCCTGCACGACGCTGGCCACCATCTGAATCAGAAGTTCAAGTATGCTTTCCCGTGAATTCGATCCCTCACCAATCTGATGACTCTTCCGGTCGTTCCCCTTCGCAACTTCAGCATCAACGCATTCGCCACCTCCTTCGAGAACCGTCTGTGAGCCTGATAACAGACGTTGAGCAGTTCGTGCGCACTTCTGTCTTCAGAAGATTTCTTGAAATTTACAGTCTTCTGAAAAACGTTACTTGTTTTGTTTTTAATATTGTTGCAATCTGCCCCTTACCATAAATGTTTCATAGGCATCTTCTATCAAACTGAGCATGTTCTTCCGAATCGCAAACACCGTCGTGTTCATGTGAAAGAATGCGTAGCGAAGACGTGGCTCGCGGGCTAATGTGTCCGAATTGTGCGTCTCAATGACTGCTTCAAGGGCGGTATGAAGCATGTTGAGCACTGAGAACACTTGCGAATAAATGTCCGTCACGCCAGGCGACACAAAGACGTTGAGAGGTTCTGGAGGTGTCACGGTCAGCTTCGAGTCCTCCATTGTACTTTTCATGTCGTATCCGATCGTCTTCAGAAAGTCCGCATCGAATCCTTGTCTGTGCATCTTTTCTCTTTCAAAAGGATCCAATTTCGATTGACTTCTGATGAGACTTTGAAGGTGGATGTATGCCGAAGTGAAGAACTGTTTGAGGAATTCGAAGAAGTGTACAGATTTCCTGAGCACGACTTGCGAGTACTTCTCTACAAGCGACGTCGTCGGAATCATCGTGAGCAGTTTCTCGATGCACGTGCTCAGCTCGTCTAGACTGTCGGTTAACGCATTCACGTCCAATTTGTTCACAATCTCATCGATGGTCTTCTGGAATTCAGGAGTCTTCGAGAAGAGTTCCAATTCTTCCGCGTCCTGAATATCCGATTTTGCGAATGTGCTCCCGTCCATCTTCTGGCTCTTGCTCTTTTTATCATTGACGAAAAACTGATATCCGATGATCAGGTCGACGACTCGGTTGGCCAGCTGCTCGTCGATGCACTGCGATGACTCCATTTGAAGCGGATTCAGGCGTTGCCAAATCGACGGATTATTTATGAGCTTAGCATCACCGGCATCAGTCAGCAGCTCCATGAGCTCGGCGTCTGGCGAAGTGAGCATTTCGGCCAGTTTGCTGGAAGGAAAGTCGTTTAGAATACTTGGATTACTGTTATTCACAAACTTGACGATAAAGCGCGTGAGTGCCACGTTGAGCCGTCGCCACATGAGTCGGGAATACATTTGAGGAGCGGATTGGGAACCGATGAATGACATTTCATTGAGACGGATCGGCTGAAAGGACAACTCGTTGTTTAGTATGACTGAAAAGTGTCACACACACTGTAGTTGTTAATGTTCCCAATAACTTCGTTCATTTCCCGAAGAACGTGGTAGTAAGCACTGACGATTTCGTACAGGTCATCACAGATTTCAAAGCGATTTGATGAAGGGTCTCGGACTTTTAGTTCAGGAAGAGCACTGAAATCAGGTTGAGAAATGTGATTATCAAAATGGATTACTTGATGATTGCCGTGAATCGGAACTGATACTCTTCTGAGTTCGTCCGGAGAAGCCACTCGAAATACTCAGCGAACAGTTGTTGCTCGTCGACCAAATACTTTTGCATCATCAGCCGAATCGAGTTTTCCGTTCCGGACACAAATCGCTTTTTCAGTTTCTGTACGACGTCTGATACTTGATTTGCTAGATAGACGTGCTTCTGAAGGATCATCCGCGTCATCGTCAGATTCCATTCCTCCACTCGACACGGTCTTGATTGATAGAAGTGACCGACGCCGTCGAGCTGCAGTAGATCAGAACTGATCCCTCGGTGCATGTCAAGAAGGTAACGGAAAAAAGCGGACGAGTGGAGATGAAAGAACTCGACGGGCTGGCCTTCTCTGGCACACAGACGCAGTTCCTCGCACTTCAGAATCGTTCGAAACTCTTGTGAAAGAAGTCCCCATTCATCGACCGGTCTGATGTTTAGGAGATTGTTCGCTATAAACGAAAACAGTTGGTAATAAAGAAAAGGACTCACGAGGCTCCGGTTTGTCCTTTTCAGCAATTTTCAGCTTTTTCAGAACAGGACTGATGTCCCACACGAGATGTGGCACATTGTTTTGCACGATCGGCTCGGAGTAGAGCCTGTGCTTGTACTGACCATCAATGCGAATCATCTGAAGTTCGATTATCATTTAATGGAAATCCAATAGAATCTCACCAGGTTTTGATTCAAAGTGAATTCCTTCAAACTTGCTGCGAAGCTCTCATTTGGTAATCGAAATGTACTCACAAGAACGAAATAATAAAGAGCGTCATCGTTTGCATTTAACTTCTCTGAAAGTTGAAAATCTCTTAATTTATCTGCATTTAATCTTACCCAGAACATCCGATACGACAGGTTCAAATGCCTCCAAATCCAGCTCAACCAGCCGTTTTTCCAAGTCGGTTCTCAGGTATTCAGCAGTAAACTGAAAACAAATAACGTAGTTTATATATATTCATAAACTTAAATAGATTTTTTGAAAACATACAGGATTTCCATTCGAGTCTCTGATTGGTTGGTTCTTGTTCACCAAATACAGACATTCCAGCTCTTCCAGGCGTCTATTTTGTTGTTCTTTGGCTTCCCCGTAGATCAGAAAGCTCAATGTGCTGAGCATTTCTGAAAATATAAAATGTTCAATTTTTCAAGCGATTTTTCAGAAAATAATTAAAAAATTTCAAAGAGAATAAATGGCGCTACAACGGAATAGATAGATTTATTAGATCTATTACGATTTGGAACTCGCAACGTTAAAATACAACTGCGAGTTTCAAATCGTAACAGTTCCATTCCGTGCGAGTTCTACTTCGCTGTAGCGCCGTAGCGCCCTGTGTGCGATGTCTGCGATGGAGCGCACTTGCATATTTGATTAGCTGCGCTGAGTGCGCTCTTTTTTGACAACTTTCAGACGTGGCACATTGATTTCATTGTTTTCTGAATGTTGCGTTGCGTTACGAGCATGTTTTCTGCTGTTTTATTTGCAAAATAGATAGAAATAATATCCCTTCAAAATCTTGTGTTTATAGATACTAAACCAAAGCAGAATTTCGCAACGAAACTTCCGGTTCAGATTTTCTCAATGTTTTCTCAGTTTTCTGATCGGATGTCGTCGCCATGCGGTCTCCGTTCATCGTGTAAATAATCATCGGGAGTGCGATCATCACTAGGCGTCCTTCTTTCCGCTTGCCTCACTCCACTCTACTTCCCACCCATAAATAACTGTCCGATGTCGCCCTCTTTACATTTTTCTGAAAATTTATGATTCTTCGGCGCGTCAGTCACGTTGACGCAATCTCACACGCGCACTAGCGCAAGTTCCCAAAAAAATGCGGCCCAGGTAGTTGTTTTATAGTCCTGATCTCATCGCCCGCCTCCTGCGCCTCCGACACTCGCCGGTATAAATGGATTCTGTAGTTTTCAGTTCAGACGCGTTTAGCCGTCGTCGTCCTCTTCGCGATCAACTTGTGGAATGATGGAATCGTTTTTCTTTTGTATTCTGTTCAGTCACGTGTTGATTCGAGCGCACGCGCATTGAGAGATCGCTCTTCTCCCCCTTCGTTATCTATCTTCTTATCATTCTTCGATCGTTTTCTTGATATTCGCACGAACGTCTTTTATTCTCAGATGCTTCTAAAACTCAAGTGCGCTGTGAACAACTACGCGTGGGGCTCCAAGGGAGATGCGAGCATGGCCGGAAGCCTGGCCCTCGACGGCGGTCATATTAGTGACCTGGACAAGGAGAAACCGTACGCCGAAGTGAGTGCGATGACTTCCGTTCTAAATATAGCGCCCTCAGTGATTTCTGACCTTATGTCGTGACTTTCGAAGATTGCGCGAATCACCTGACTAGGGCGACCTACATCACACCCAAAACACGTTATCTTTCATCATCTCTTGTCTGTTCCAGTTCTGGGTCGGGACTCATTCGAACGGACCGGCATACGTCATCGAGAAAGCCACTGCTCTCAAGCAACTGCTCGCCACGACATCTGGTCTCCAGGGGAAGCATGAAAACGGTATTGGACTTCCAAATCACATCAATCTATTGAAACTGTTTACAGGGAACCTCTCGTATCTGTTCAAAGTGCTCTCGGTCAGCGGTCCCCTCTCGATTCAGATCCATCCGACGAAAGCGCAGGGCAAGTTGCTCCACGCAAAGGATCCGAAGAATTACCCGGATGACAATCATAAACCGGAGATTGCCATCGCATTGACTGATTTCGAACTGCTCTCCGGGTTTCGGCAACATTCACAAATCAGCGATTATCTGAAGTGTGAGTGAAAACTGAAGTAGTATTGACGGAAATGTTTAGAAATGCACCCTTGCAGTGTACTCGGAAATTCAAGACCTCCTTTCCGAGGAGGAGAAAAGCGAAATTGACAACTTAGGGTCGTACGGAGATAGCTCTGCTCAGGCTCTCAAGAAGATATTCTCGAGAATTTGGCGCACGCCGAAAGAGCAACTTCAGGCTGCTGTTGATAAACTGGCGAGACGGATTCAAGGGCAAGGTATTGTATACAAACGAATTGGCCTGCATGACCAATTCCTATTTCCAGAGAACAAATCAGCTCTAGATGAAATCATCGTGTACTTGTTTAATCTGTACCCGGGAGACGTTGGAGTCTTCGCTCCGATCTTCTTGAATTACTTCAAACTGCAGCCGGGAGAGGCCACATTCCTGGAGCCGAATATGCCGCACGCCTATCTAAAGGGAGACTGCGTCGAGTGCATGGCCGACAGCGACAATACTATTCGTGCCGGTCTCACTCCGAAGTATATCGACGTGGAATCGCTTGTGGAAATGCTCAATTACAACGAGACATTGCTTCCGAAGTATGTGCCGAATGAGTTGGACGATGGAACACTTCTGTTCACTCCGAAAGGAATAGATGAATTCTGGGTGCAGGAAGTGAAAGGACCTGCTGGACGAATTTTCCAGCTCCCATATTCCGAATCCTGCTCCGTTCTCACCGTGCTCTATGGCTCTGCTATCATCTCGCTGGCGGAGAGCGAACAATCTCTAAGCCGAGGAGAAGTAGTTTTCATTGGAGCTGCTCATTCGACAGACCGCCCGAAAATCCACGTGTCCGACGACTTCCTCGCATTCCGCGCTTTCACGCCTTCTCCAAGAGCACTTGAAGGTCTTGCGAATAAGAATTTGATAATTGATTGAACGTTAGAGGCCTCTATAAAGGGACCAATATATCTTAAGCATGTATTTAACAAATCGCTTGCCATATGATTCTGTGAATTATTTTAAAACAAAGTGCTAGTCGCTACCGCTTCATTTTATCTAGGGATGCTCATAATAAACTTTCACCTTCTCTTTTTCCTCTTCTACCGGGCTTGACCGTTTTCCAAACGCCTCATTACTTCTCGTCAACAGAGCGCATTTACAATATCGATTGCGAAATTTTCCACCATATTGCATTCTTAGATATCTCGTATTAATTAATGCATTCTAGTGATTGAAAGCATACTTTTAACTTGTTCAGAAAGATTGAGATGGTGCCGAAACGTAGGAAAATACGAAAATTGCGAATGCCAAAATCGCGGAAAGTTTCTTGATAAACTAGATTTTCTAACCACCTTTTTTTCTATGCTATCAAGGCTGGAACAACCGTTCTTCGAACTGGAAATCAAAAAAGCATCCGTCCACTTGCCACTATTTTATCATCCGCCATTTTCTTAATTTCTGACATTTCGGCACCAGCTCGAAAAGTTCGGAAACGATGGCTAACTGTGACAACAATCCGTGGAAAAAGAATGCTTGGGGAAAGAGCGAGGTTCGTTTTTTGAAAGACATTTGTAGTCCTTCATAAAGAATGTTTTAGGAGAAAGCAGAAGAGCCCGTGGTCTGCTTCGCGGATGTGATGAGCGAGGAATTCATAGAAGGAATGAGTCTGCAGGAGAAGCTGGAAGAGGATAAATACTTGAAAGTATCCCAAATTCCAAAGAAAAAGGGAATTTAAATGAAATTACAGCAATTGGCTCAAATGTACGGCCCCACCTCGACCTCGGACGATCAGTTGCCGATCAACACGGAAGGGATGACAGACGAGGAGGTGGCACAGGCTCTCCAACGTCATTTCGACCGGGAGGCAGAGGTGGCTCGTGCTGTCGCTTCCTCCAGTTCGGTTCATATCGCCCCTGACCGATACCATCCTAAGACGATGCAAGAGACCGATTCGGAAGGAGAAGATGACGATGCGCTGCGACAGGCCGCCACCGATATGCTCTACGCGAAGCTTGATGCTGAGAACGCTATGGAATCGCGTCTCCGTCCGGAAGGGCAGGGAATCTCGCGCACTAAGCACGACATCGGGGTCAGCGGGCGTCGGAATGCCGATAAAACATTCAATGTAAGTACGGCCACTTCGCAACTGCTCATCCGTTTTCCAGGATCGTAACTCACTTCCAACTGGGGATATGGTTGGTGACAACATCAACAACAAAGTGTTCAATACACTGATGGCATTCGGAAAAAGCGAGTCGAAACGTCAGATGAGAAACAAGGACAAGGAGGAAAAGGCGACGATGGACACTTCGGTAGACAGCGACACCCGTCTCCTTCTGCTCAAATGGATCAACCAGGGCGTGTTCGATTCGGTTGATGGCATCATCGCCACCGGAAAAGAGTCGGCTGTGCTCCACGCCGCTCAGAACTCGGCCACCAGTTACGCCATCAAAGTGTACAAGACGACGTTGTCCGAGTTTAAGAATAGAAGCGAGTACGTGAAAGACGACTTTCGATTCAAAAACCCACGCGGAGTGCTCAAGATTTGGGCGGAGCGAGAGTTCATGAATCTGACGAGAATGGCGAAGAACGGTCTTCCGTGTCCGCAGCCAGTCAAAGTCCGCCGCAATGTGCTCGTGATGTCGTTCCTCGGACACGACGGACTCGCTGCGCCGAGACTCAAAAACGTCGAATGGGCATTTTTCACGGACGAGGAGCGCCGATCTGTGTACGATCAAGTGCAGACGGTGAGAGTTCTGATGATGAGATCAGAACATGACACTTCTGATTTCAGATTATGTGCCGTATGTACAAAGAGTGTCTTCTGGTGCACGCAGATCTCAGCGAGTTCAATCTTCTCCTGACGCCAGACAACAAAGTGCACGTGATTGACGTCTCGCAAGCGATGGATCTCTCCCATCCGCGCAGTCTCCAGTTCCTCACACGAGACATCCACAATGTCATCGCCTTCTTTTCGCGCATTGAAACTCCGAACCTCCCGACTAGCGTGCAACTTTTCAACCTGATCACCGAGTTGGAAATGTCCGAAGATAACGATCTTTTGGTGCAAGTGGAGCAGTTCTCCGAGGAGAATCGGTCAGTTGACCTGCGACACGACAAGTCTCGTCCGGCCGATATGGAATTAAAAAAGTATAACGAAGAGAAGAAGGCGAATAGAGGAGTGTCTCCCGCCCGTGAATACAATTGATTCCTGCTTATCTCGTAATCATTATTTTTTGTTTCTGGGATTATTTTAATAAATTGTTGTCAGTGCTATCAATCCGAGATCCATAGATCCATCTCTTCTGTCATTCGGGCACTCGTTCCCTTTATCAACCCACTTTTCCTCGCTGTGACCTCAATCAATATATACATGCGGAAGGGAAAGGAAACGCCAGACAGGCAGACATTTCGCAACTAGGCGGACGTCTCGCAAACATGTATTTCGCAACCGGCTGGTCTAACGTGCGCCTTTCGCAACCGAAAGTGGCTTCAATTCGACTTTACATTTACTTTACGCGCTTACCAGTAACTGGCATATAAGTTTTATATTTCTCTAATATTCCAGAAATGTCAGATGACGGGGTCGAACAAGAGGGATTCTTGATTCAAGTGAACGGACCGAAGCCCTACAGAGATGCCATTTTCGCGTATTTGGTCGGTTTCTTCAACTCAAATTCTGAGGAATTCAACAAATCATTACAGACGGGACAGTCGCTTGATCACAATCTCTTCATGGAATTACTGAAAGAAGCGACTGTTCAACGACTCGATTCTGAGATCCTTCAAAGTATTCAAAACGAGAATGTTGAAGGCGGAAGCGTTGGAAGCACGGACACTGCGGTCTGTTCCGAACACTTCGAAGAAGAGACTGTCGAACAGCCTTCGATGAATCTTCAGTCGATCCTCTCGAGAATTGCCATGGCAACTGCACGTCCGCCAATTCCGATTAATGAGAATGTCTTGAATGAGCTTGCCGAATACGAATTGAATCCGTCTACGATTCAGCCGGCGACGTCTTCTGAAACTCCCGATACTTTTATGGGTCTCATAGCCGCACTGGAAAACGTTCCTCTTCCGGCGAAACCGAAAACAACGCGGAAAACGCTTCCGCTCTACTCGCACGACGGATTCCTTTTCCGATTTGTGAAACAACTTTCGGACGGATCAGAACTTCTTTATTGTGATAAAAGGTAAAAAAAAACGGGAAAACACATTTTACAAACTTGTTCTCATCTCAAATAACTCATTTCCCTGATTTCAGAAAGACTTCGGTCAAATGCACGGCGATCGCAAATCGGAAAAACGGAATAATCGAAATCAGAAAACAGCATCACGGACACGATCGTCAGGATGAACACGTGAATGTGAGCTACAGTCATGTAGTTGTAAAAATACAATCACATTCAGGCTAAATTAGCGAGGTATCGGATCCGGGAGAGAGCGGCGATGAACAGGAGGATTCCGTCGAAAGAACTGCTCCAGGAAGCCGAAATGACGTTCGGACCGATCTCTGGATCGCCCGCAGCTCTCTCGAAAATGATCAGCCGCGCGAGGAATCGGAATCAGGAGGAGGTGGAGAGCGCTGAGGTGTTCGACGGTCAGACAGAACAGGGTGAACAAGAATACGGTGCGAATTCGTTGTAATCAATAAACTTCTAATAGTGTTGAACAAATGTTGTCATACGCTTTTTTAAAGCGTCCGACTGAAAAGATTCCGTGATGCTTTCACAAGCGTTCATTGTTTCACAAAATAAATTTTTAAGATCAATAGTGATTGTTCCTTTCACAACATTTTCAGTACTTTCCAGCGAACTTGGCTCTGAGAGCATCTTGTTTGGCGGCTGACTGCTCGGCGTTCGGAGGCATCCACGTCGAGTACTTTTCCTCCCGATCCTCCACGCCGACTCCGTAGTCCTCCGCACCGCCTGTCTTTTTCTCAATGTCACGTTTTCGGACTCTCGCCGTCTTTTTCTTCGCTTCTTCTTCCGCTTCCAACTTCTGCTTCTTCGCCAACTCTTCCTTCTCGGCCTGAAATCAGTGATTCTTGCTTCTGCCATTGCCCCTATGTTTACCTCGAGTTCTTGTTCCCATTCGGCCACTCTTTTCAGCACTTTGCTTCCAAACGCTTCTTTCGGAGCATCTTCCTTCTGTTCTGGAGCACCTGCCGGTTTCGGTTGCTCCTCCTCTTTCACACATTCGTCCTGTGGGCTGCTCACCGGTTTCTCCACTTTCTTCTCTTCTGCTGGCTTCTGCTTTCTCTCTTTTTTCTCGTCTGAAGTCGTTGGAATGCTAGCTGAAGGCCCTTGAGCCGGCGTCTGATCGACTTCCTTTCTCGCTCTCACTCCCATCAGCTTCTTCATAAATGCTTGTTTGTCTCCAGAAGCCGTTCCCAACTGTTCCAATCCTTTTAAAGCCGCCGGTTTCGCAATCTTCACCAGCTTCTCTAGTTTCTGTGATTCGTGTGTCGCCGCCACGAGCTTTTGTCGCCACTTGGATTTCTCCATCTTTGTCTGAAACATCTCCATTTAACTCTGCTCCTCTTCTCCCTTTCCTCACCTTCGGATCATCCCCAGTGCCTCCAGTCTTCTCCAATTGCCTGATATAATCGTCCAAAACGTCGCCGCCCGTCGCCGCAGCAGCCGCTTTTCTACTTTCAGTCGAGAGTGCGTTCAAGTTCTTCTGGCACTCGGCAATCTCTTTTTTCGCCTCTTCCAGTTTTGCGCACAGACTTTCGTACGTGTCTTTCTCCGGTCTTCTATGTCCGAATCCCTCCTCCGCCCATTGTTTCCTCTTCTCCCTCTGCTTCTCCAACTGTCCAGTTCTGTCCAGATACAGGTCGTCGTCTTCATCGTAATAGTCATTCGCCTCCAGAGTTTTCCGTTGCATTCTCAGCTTTGTGTTAGACTTTCTGAGCACGTTGTAGGTGTCCAGAATCCTGCACGCATCCAGGGCGCATTGAGCTTGCGCGTCTTTTTTCGACGTGGAAACAGTGGCCGAAGCAGTAAAGGCTCTGTCGACGCCGTCAATTTCCACGGGTAGTCTGCAAAGATTTCATTAGAAGATGTCATTTTCGTGGAAGCTCACTCAATAGAGCACACCCATTTGTGCGTGTGTCCTTGTCCTTGCTCGCTAAACTCGAAGTTCATATCAAATCCCTCTCGTTCGAAGAACTTTTGCAGGGCCTTCTTCGGATCCTGATTGTAATAAGCCTCCCGATCCTCCATGAGATGGGCGTCAGTCTCGGTCGCCAGCAGCGGCTTCTCGTCTTCTCCGTAATCCATTCCCCATCCACACCCGTCCTCTTCGTCCGCTTTCTCTCTTTTCTCGTCTTCAATAATATCCTGCGCGGCTGCTGCTCTCAATTTCGCCTCCAACTCTCGTTTGTGCTTTCGCAACTTCATTTCGGTCGGCGAGCAATCCCACTCTGGCTCCGAGTCTTCCGCCGGTCCCGTCAGGTTCAGAATGCGAGTACTTTCTCCGAATTGGAAAATGAAGCCGACTCTCGTTCGAATGTACTGTTTGGGCGGCAATCTGTTCTTGTTCATCCGACTGCCGTGCGTGCTTCCCAGCTCGAAAATGTGCCATCCTTTGCCGGTTTTCGACATTCGATCGTCGCCGTACTGAAGAATGCAGTGATATCTGGAGATGGACGGATGCTCCATGACAAGGTCGCATCCCGGCTTGATTCTTCCGATCACCACAAAAGTCGAGTTCTTTCGTTCCGACAGATCGAACGAACCGATCATTTTGCCCTCTTTCAGAATGTCCAAGTGGAATTTCAGTTCAGGATCGGGTTCGCACGCCCAGGGAGGAGGCTCGTAATGAAGAGTCGGCGCCTGAACGGAGATCTTCGACTGCTTCTCCGCTTCAACTTCTGCCGTCTGCAATTGACTTCCGTTTTCCACGTCCGATTGCTTTCTCACCTCGACTTCATCAATAACTTCTTCTATCGGTCCTTCTTTCTGCTCCGTCACCAATCCGATTTTACCCGGAGACGAAGGTTCCGGCGCGATATTCGCATCGTTATGAGCTTGATGGTGCGGGGGCGGAAGAGCTGGCGATTTGAATATTTCTTCTTTATCACCCATCTGAATTTCAGAAGGATTCAGAGAATATGAATGCAATGGAAAAAGATTTCGAAAAAAGAAAACTACTTTATTCTCGAGGAGTACACGGCGTGAATTCTAGTCCGCCGAAAAGATTTTGTGAAAGCAAATGGGTTTCAAGCTATTTTCAAAAGGTTAACAAGGCAAGTCAAACTGGAAAAATACCGCATTGTCCGTATATTTACAAGTCGGCTCCGTATTGGCAATGGTAATGAAAGTTCATTCACAAAAATTTGTTGAAATACTCAAATTGATCGCAAATAATGAGAAAAAATAGTGCGTTGATAAAACATTGATAAAAGAATGAGTGGTAGTAGCGGATAAGAGATCAAAGCACAGGCGGCTATTCAATTATTCATCGGCAATTACGTAGTTCGGATGGACGCAGAGCTTCGGGTCATCTCCAGGCACCACCTCAAGCAGAATATGGTCCTGATGGATGAGACGATGGATGACTCTCTCGCAGATTGTCTTTTGGACGGTGTAGTCTTCCTCTGTCTCCAGATCTGTTTCGATCGTCGACAAATACCTGAAAGAGTGAAGATAAAATGAGAATTATTGTCATTTGTGTCTACCATTCGACGAGAGCACTCTGCTTCACTCCATCGTACTCTTCCTCTCCTTGGCTGTCCTCATCAGCACGCATGTGTAGAACGAGAACGTCGGAGAGCTGCTTGTACTCCTGGAATGAGATCTTCAGCTTGGCCGGATCGATCTTCGGGCCGTCGTCCTTCTCTCCATCGTGGTCCATCGTGTCGTCTCCTCGCTGGTTCTCTTTGTTTGCTTCGACAACTGTAACCGGATTGTCAAAATCATCCTCATCGAGAGCAATGTCGGGCTGTTCAACTCTCACGATCGACTTGTTCAGAAGTTCGGCAGCCTTCTCCACGTGGCTCTCCAGCACTTCTCTTCCGCAGTAAAGACGAGCCAGCGCCTCTGAGAGACGAACGAGAGATTCGAGCTGACGGACAGTGATTCTCCAGGAAGACGTGGCAGCGTTGTTGCTGTCCGACATACGCAGCTTCTTGTACTCACGAACGAGAGCGACGGCAGCCTTGTCCGAGATTTTCGGCTTGAAGCAGCGGGCGAAAGCAATGTACTTTTTGATGTCGTCAATCTTGTAGGCTGTTTTTCTCTCAGTGTGCTCGTTGATGCACCGATGATTGTCGAGAATACGACGAGCGATCGCATAATCAGTCACTTCATTGCATTCGTCGACAAGGACGAAGAACAGATCGAAACGGGACATGATTGGAGCGGACATCTGGACGTTGTACTTCAGAGGACGGCTTCTATCGTACCGACCGCCGACCGGATTGGCAGCAGCCAGAATTGAAGCACGAGCATTCAGAGTGGCCTTAACTCCGGCCTTGGTGATGGAGATGGTCTGTTGCTCCATAGCTTCGTGAATTGCCACTTGATCCTTCAGGTCCATCTTGTCAAACTCGTCGATACAACACACTCCGTTGTCCGCGAGCATCAGAGCTCCAGCCTCGATGACAAACTCAAACGACTCCTCGTCTTTCACCACGGCAGCAGTCAATCCGGCCGCAGAAGAAGCCTTTCCGGAGGTGTAGATGGCTCTTGGACTGAATTCTTCCACAGCTTTCAGTACTTGGGACTTGGCCGTGGACGGATCTCCAACAAGACACACGTTGATGTCTCCACGGAGCGTCGTTCCCTCGTCCTTGCTCTTCTTCGCAACGCCGCCGAGCAACATCAAAAGCACTCCGAGCTTCACTTCGTAGTTTCCGTAGATATTCGGGAACAGCGACTCGACAATGTTCTTCTCGATCTTCTTGTCATCGCTCATTTTCTTGAGAGTAGCACGGTCTTCTGGGGTCATCCTTTGCCACAACTCGAGATAATCGGATTCTTCGATAGCTCCAGATGCATCAGATCCAACCAGGCTCTCGGTTTGTTGTATGTGACACGCGAGGAACGCCATTTTGTAAGTGAGGTCGCGGACTCCGAGGGCCTTCAGTCCGGTGATTCCCCCGCTCTTGTCGTTGGCTCTTCCTGGAAAACAAAACGTGGATTAATCAATTTTTCGGTCGCTATGCTCATTGTCAGAAACCACATCTGCCCACTTCCTTGTGCCGCCGATAATTGTACCAATTCCATAAAACCCATTCGCCCTATTTCATTCCATCTCATGATACTCTCAAAATCCTATGAATTCTTGGGACAACCCTATTTCTAAATATTCAGTCCTTCGCAATTCATCTTTCTACCAAACGAAATGGAGGCGGCTGTCGTGAAACGTATCGCTCTCTGGGTTTACGAAGCGGCTTCTGCATTCAATTTATTCTACTGTATTACCCTTTCACTTGCCATCAAAACTTCAAAAAACAGTTGACTTTAATAAAAACGACCGAAATTACCATTTTGATTTTCAGAATCGCTTCCAGCCACTTACATCTACAACATGGCAATTTCCAACGCGTTACTGGTCACTTTCGGAATAGCCACCTACATAGTCCCTTACTACATGGATGACAAAACATATAAAGGTTCGCACGACTGATTCCCTCTCGATCGCTCTCTTCTTTTTTAAGTGTACCGGGACACCGTTGGTCCGCAAATCTCAATGTGTGTCACATTTCTGTACCTTCATCCAATGCTCACTCTTATTCTCATGACAATCAATCGAATTGCCGTGGTTGTAAGTATGCAGGCTTCCAAGCTTTTCACTGCGAACAAAATTTGGGCTTACACTTCTCTTCACATGGTGAATATACTCCTAGCTTTACAATATTTCACTATTGAAGCTCTCAGATTGCCAACTTCGTATGTCTTTTGATTCCTTACCTCAGCGACTGTCAAATCAATTACAACCAGCGAGCAGTGGGATTTTCATCAGAATGTGCACCAAACAGACACCCGGTTTGTGGAACATTCTTAGAACTGTATTCCAGTTGATTTCAGATTACTACGTTCTCCAACTACTATTCTGTATTCTTCCCCTTCGTCGCGTTCTTCTTCAATGTTCTCGTTATAATCAATTTCAAACTCCAACGCTCTCCCACTTATGCCAAGATCAAGAAGTTCATACGAGGCGGAAAAGACGATAGTTTCGCAACAACAATGCCCTCAGATGTGTTGAAAGCGAAGAAAAAGACGGAACGAATGCTGATGATACAGGCTTTCATCACTGCTTTTTACCTGTCCGTTTACGAACTGACTAGTCTCGTTCTTCGCGTCGCTCCGGTAATCTATTCCTCTTTTTACTCGACTTCTTCAGTATTTAGGAACTATTCACAAATCTCTCAATTGATGGAAGAATGGCATTCACCTACTTCCGCCTCGCTCAGATTCCTTGTCACGTATTCCTCGTCTACTTCATTTTCACTCCCGTCACCCGCAAGATCTACGTCGACTTCATTCGAACACGCTTGCTTTGTATGAAACCTTCTAGTAACAAGAAGACGGTGAAAGTGTCAGCAACGAGCGTTTCAATAAAAAAGAAATGACATAATTGCCGCGTTCTCGCAATAAACCCTTTTTCCATTCACATCCCATCTCTCCTCACCTCTGTTTTGGTTTGAAGTCTCCGCACGTAGACCAGGCGTGCTCAGCTGAGCGATATCGGGGATGACGATCAGAGTTCCGACGATATCGCACTTGTCTCCTGGCTGCACAGTCTCCACCATCTCTCCTCGAACGACGACGTCGACAGTTCGTGGAATAGATCCACGCGGGAGCTCAGCTTGCGTCTCCTGGATTCTAATCTTCTGGAAGTCAACGAATGTCGATGCGTTGACATCCAAACTGAATCGAGTGCGGTTTGCGCACTGCGGATTCGAGCATTTCGTCGGCTGAAAAATAACGTTTCGTTTAGGTAGCAGGACGCAAATACGGTACTTGAGTGTATCTGAACTGCTGCTGAACGTCACGAGTGGTGACTCCGCAGTCCTCGCAAATGAAGCAGGCTCTTGAGAGCTCCGGATGAACTGGATGGGTTCTCACAATCTGTCCCGCAATGCGAACGAGACCTCCGACTTTGTCAGCAGAAAGCTCGCGAACGGCCGTCTTCGCATCAAGATGGAAAAGCGAGACGTACAGTTGCTTCTTGAACATCTGCTGTCTCTCGTTTTCATCACATCCGTCAAGGGTCGCCAGGTGAAGGGCTTCGCACATGTACGGATAGACTCTGAAAAAGGAGGAAATTCAGAATTTCGCAACGATTTCCTCAATAATCATACCGGTAGTATTGAAGTTCGATGGTGGTGGCCAGATTATTGCTGAACAAGTACAGATGTTGCATGTCTACAAAAATAGTGTTTCTCTCTGGTTGCACCAAATCCTTCATGGCTTTCTTGTACGGCAGCTCGTTTTTCGAGTCCTTGAACGTTTTCAAGAACTTTGAGAACTCGTTCTGAACCCGAGTTCCGTCGGTATCCTCGACTTGTTGCGCCTGACCGCCGATGATGTTATCCATCCTGAAAAGTGACCCGATGATATTATTTGAAATAAACGCAAGAAAAGCAAGAAAAACTAGAAAAATGCGATAAGAGCGAGAAAAGAGAATGCGGTAAAAAGAGGACGAGACTCCCTCGTCTAAAATTCAAACTGTCAGTTTTCGCGCGCTCCGCCGCCGTCAATTCGGAGTGTCGTAAATGGAAAGACTGTGTCGAATTGAGAGACGCAAACAGTTTGGCGCGGAGAAACGTTTGAATATTGAAACAAACTGGTTCTGATGAATGTGCAGAAATTTATTGAGACTGATTGGGTGTTTGCGAATATCTCAAAACCAGCATATATTCCCCTGTGCTGTGCGAAAGGCGGACCGCCTTTTTGTAGGCTAAACTTTTGTCCCAGGTACTTTTCCCATTGAACCCAAACTTTGCAGGCTTCTCTAGTTTAGATTGAAGTATATTGGGTCCAAGTTTGAGACTTATCGGATTATCTGGTCTGAAAATGCGTGGATCAGATGCCGAAAAAAGTGCCGTTTTCGGTCTGAAATCGGTCTCAAACTTGAACCCGTTCAATCCAAGCATAAAAAAGTCTGCAAAGTTTATGATTGATTGGAAAAACTGGGTCAAAAGTTCAAGCCTCAAATAACCTGGACCGGCCAAAAACCCTGCTTAATATTCAGGTAGTTTATCATTTACTCCCATTCGATATTATCCATATTCAAAAGCTAGTTCACTTCAGCCAGGCCTGGTGTTTCGAGTGACCATGAGATCTCCAAGTCTATGCTGATCGGCGAGAAGCAGCTTCGTGTCCAATGAGACATCGGAATCGGAGCATCCGATCAACGCCCGCTCACATCGTTTCTTCAGGTCGGCCACGGGGAAGTGGTCAGCGAGCGTCAGAATATCAGTAATGAAATCGGCTGAGAATAAACAGTTGCTGATATTCACATACAACATTAAAAATAACACACTCTCAATTTCGGCCAGCAAGATCTGAAAGGCAGAGGCGTCGACGTCTTATGATTTCTGGTGGGCCGGTCTCTTTGAACTGTTCGGCCACCGAAAAGGCGTGAAGAGGAATCCGATTTAATCATCTCAATCGGCTGATTGTAATGCAACATTCGATACTAATTGGGACTTTCTTATTCCCGCTGTTTGTGCTCGTAGAGCGGGAGTAAGAGAGTTTCTGACTATTGGTCTTCCGGATGTTATTCAGATGATTCCCTTGGACGTCGGTTATTTTCGTCTTTCTGTTTCGGTCAACGTGAAACCATTCAGCGTTGATGTGGGCCCCTAAGCGCGCTTTGGATCCTTGTTGGAGCACGAGATGCTTAGACGCAGGATGTGTGTTTTATCTGACACGTGGCAAGCAACCGTCCTGCAATTGTTTTTCTTTGATTAATGGAAACTTGGTATCGTCTTGAGTACCAGTCGGCTCGGAAGTATCTTGTAATTGAAAATGTTTCGTTCGGATACAGATTTTGTTTCATCACAAAAGAACGGCTCATTTTTAGTGATTGAAGCCACGCGAGGGCGATAATTGAGGAATGAATGACGTTGGACACTTAATTGAAATGGATTATATTGCCATGTCATTTTTTCAGTGGTACAGTAATGATATTGTTTTGCAGTTAGTTCTAGAGGGGTAGACACACACTGTCGAATGAATAAATATTCGAGAATGAGTCACGTGCGCAACAGGCCGAGGAAACTTATGCGAGAAGGCGTGTTTGCTTACTTTCTGGGCACCACTACAACTTCCACGCTTCGGCCAACAGAAAGTACTCTGCTTTATCGATAAGCTATGGTATTCTCAATCACAACTTTTCTATTACTATCTTTGACCTCAAAAGGTAACTCAAACATTGTCGTGCTCCTCTTGGCAAGTACTTCCATTCCAGTTGTTTCTCAGTCCTACAATGATGTCATCTGCCGTCGTCCATGGTATTTCAACACTCCACGACCTGCTCCATTGTCAGATACTCCTTGAGAAACTCTTGAGTCCCAAAGATCTTCAATTTCAGGAGATGTCCCACGCCTTCATTCTTCACTTTCTATGAGTGTTGCGGTGAATTTCTGGAGAACTGTTGTTGGAGATTCCGTCCAGAGCCCATGTAAGTCTCCCAATTCTCTCGCTCTCTAACTTTCTTCTGCTCAGAATCATCTCGGTCATTCTGCTCGTTCTACTGTTCCTCCTCTGCTGTTGTTGTTGTATCGGCTGGCTTGTGGCCGGCAAAAAAAAGCAGAAGACGTCACCGGAAAAGCAGTCGATTCCCTCGAAAAAAGACTCTCAAATCCAGACAATTAGCAGTGCGACGATGGATTCTGGCACCCAATGGGAACACGGAAGAGTTGATGCAGACAAGCGACGTTCGTATGCGGCGGCACGCGACCGCGAGCTCGACTATCAGTACTTTTCGTGAATAAATCTTTTCCAAACCTGCGCCCCCGTTGTTGCTCTCCGCCGCGACGTAATTTTGCCCGTAAAGGTGTGCCACGGGGCTCTGCAATTTTCTCAAATTGCTCTCCTCCTCCTTCTCCTCTTTCTTCCCCGTTTACCCCCCTTCAAAACACCTATTGTGGCCGTCTCCTCTGCCTTCCTTTCGTATGTTTGTAATTCAATTCACGGACCCGAAACGTGGCTCTTTTCCTTTTTTTTCTTGCTCCAATTGCCCATAAAACCGACTGCTGGGCGGTGGCTCGTCGAAATGGGCCGGAGCGGCCAAAACAAAACATGTTTATTTTACCCAATTTGCCCAATGGAACCACTTTTCATGTTTTTCTGTCATCGTCGTTGGTTTGGACGAACAGAATGTCTCGTACAGATTAGAGAACAAGGATTACGGTAAGGACATTTCTGGGACCACTTGCTCTTTGTACCCCGTGCTACCGTACCCTCACTTCTCATTTCCCTCTTGCTAATCCACCCGATGCTTCCTTTCCTCTTCATCTTCATCTTCTTCTTCTTCTTCTCCCTTCGCGTCGTCCTCATAATGTGCATCCCTTTCCCCAATGGGACCGCCCTCTTTTCTGCCACTTCTTCTCCCATTCCTTTTGTTGTGTTGCCTCGAATCAAAAAGAGTTTGTCGTCGAAAAAACCGGGAAGTGAGGGCGAATTGCATGTCATTCATCTGTTTTTTTTTAGTTGAGATGATGAAAAGTCGCAGTCTTGTTTTCAATTGTACAGTATTCTTTTATCTCTTCCATTTCCATCATCTTCTCAAGTCGAAGAAGCCTTGCCACGTGGCGATTGTTGTGCATGATTGCTCTTCTCCCCTACCGCCATAGATCTTCGCCGCGCCTTCCCCGGAGACGTGACGTCCTCCTTTTCCTTCTCTTCACACTTTTTCTTTGAATGTTCCTTCCTTTTTGACACTGCCAAAGTGTGGCACGTTTCCGGCCGGCCCCATCCACTTTTCCCCAATTTTCCACTCGAATCTCTCGCTCACCGATCCGTCGGCTTCATCTATTTTTGACAGCTCCTTCTCTCTCTCTCTCTCTTCCTCTCTGTCTTCCCCTTTGGTCCAATTCAACTCGAAACAATGGCCTCTTCTGGCGGACGAGATAAACTTCGCAGCCGGGGACCGCGCGTGTTTGCCTTCGGAAGCAGCACGCCGCGCGACATGAACAAGGTGAGAATCCCCCTGGGGAGCGATGAAAGCGTCGGAAGAGAAGGGAGTACAACTCTCACTTCAATTAGTTTTTCGATCAACTCGCCGTACCCCTCATCCCATAAAAAGCGGCCATAAAAATTGAATAAAAAGAGCGATGGGAGGGAGGGAATTCCAAAGTTTGTGAAAGCGAATTCGAGGGGTTTCATATGCAGGTTACACCGAAGCTCCGGAACTACGATGCGAAGTCGGTTGACAAGGCGGAAGCTCCGAATCTGCACGACTACATCCTCAAGGCGAGAAGTCTCTCCCGAGAAGGTTCCTTCCGCTTTCCCTTTCCGATCCTTCTCACCCAGATTCCTTCCAGCCGGCAACTCCCGTAATCAGTTTGTTTTCGGCTCCTCCACTCCTCGAACTCTTGCTCATTTGGATAAGATTCCACATAAACAAAGAGTTTACGATGCGAAGATTCCAAAGAAAAGTGCGACGCACAGTGACTTCAAGGCGGCGCCCATCAGATTCAATGCTCGTGAGCCCACTCATTCCGTATTCTCTCTTCATTCTCTCTCTCTCTCTCGCTTTCCAGCTTCGGCGCCCATCAGCAAACCGACTAAAAAGGAGGAAATCCGTCATGTGATCACTTCGAAAGACGACGATATCGCATCGGAACCGGATTTTGTGCAAGACCGTGAAGAGTTTATGAACGAGATGAGAAAGCACAAAAAGGAATTGGAAGCGAAGAAGTCGATCGGAAAGACAGATGAGGCCCCGAAAGCCGCCGAGTCCCGTCATGAGCACGTGAAGTTCGCGCATGCTCCGGAAATTGCTGGAAATGCTCAGAAGGCCGTTCGAATCCGGACGGAAACGCAAGAGGAAGCTCCCGTCGCCGTGAAGAGCTTGTCGGCGAACAAGATGAACGATCAGGTGCACTCGGCAAGCACCTCTTCTCATTCGGTCCCTTTTTCAGATCGAAGTGAGCCAGTTGATGAACGAGATAACGCCGGAAAGTGTGCCAGCGGTGGAGAATCGCGACGGTCATAAGGGCGCAAATGTGGTCGGCGACTTGCTGGCAAAAGTGCAGAAAGTGGCTGGAGACACGGCTGATAAGGTGGGCGGAAGGGGAAAAGAAATGATAAAGAATTGAAATTGCAGGAGGCGAAGACGACGATCGTGGATGACGTGGCAAAGGTAAGAAAAAAGAGAGAAAGAGGTAGAGAAGGAGATCATTTTCAGACAATCAAAAAAGCGGAGGATGACGTGGGAAAGGTAGTAGCACAAAGCTTTTTTAGCTCAAAAACGAGTCACCAATTGAAGAAAATGAATAAAATTGTTCAAGAGACGAATGCAACTGTAAATGCGACAAAGCAAGAAATTGAGAATGTAAGCAACCATATTCGATACGATATATCTCAGCTACCGGCGGAGATATCAAAAATTTGGCAACTGATAAAATGTACACAATGCCTCAAAGGGATTAGTTGACAATTTCTTGATAATTCTACCCGCAGCTGAGATATATAGTTTTGAATGGAAGATATCTTTTACTATTCGTTTTTTTTCTTCTAGAATATCGCCGAGAAAGTGGACGATATCACAAAAGCGTTGGAGAAATCTGCGAAAAGTTTGGAAGACGCCAAATCGAACGTTGAGGATAAAGTGGAGAAGGCGAGTGCGCCGAGAATGGCCGATTGATTTGAACTGATTTCAGACAGGGGCCGACATCAAAAACGCACTTCTAACAGCTGCGGAGAAGACTGAAAAAGTTCGTGAATGAATTGGATATTCTCCTAGAGAATCTGTGTTTCAGGGAGCATCGGAAGTTGTGAAGGCGGTGGAATCGACTGTGAAATCTGGAGAGAAAGCGGTCGCCGGTCTGGCTTCTGACGTGAAGAAGGTGCTTTGCTTTGAACAGACCAAGTTCATCCAGTTCTTTGCTTTTTACAGACACTCGATTCCACCGAACAAAAGATCGGATCCACGTTCTCGAAGATCGGATCGACGGCCGAATCCGCTTTCGACGACGTCAAGAACGGACTGACTCTCCGCAACTTCTAAACCATCATCCATATCTCAATTATCAATCAGTTTATTAGTCAAAAACAGTCTGCATTATGATAATAAACGACAATTAGAACACAGAAATGACCTGAATAGGGGGTATACACAACCACAGAAGCTCGATGAAAATAGACTAGGAGAACCGAAAAGAAGGAGGGTTCACAACCAATTTGAAGAGAAAGACGAGGGGATTTATACACGGGGAGGAAATACAATCACTCTGAATGGTAGGGAAGAAGTTCACTTGAGATGGAGACTGGGAAGGGTCGAACTGACGCCGTTCACCCAGAGGTTCGCACAGGTTACATCGAAGCACTGGCCGCCGTAGTCGATGGCGTTTTGGACGGGTTGGCAACAAATTGCGCATTTTCTGAAAGAATTCTGTGGGAACTGCTCAAGGAATCAATCCTACCTGTCGTCAATAGCATCTGCTGTTCCTTCTTGATCTTTCTCCAAGTATGGCTCCCAGTTTCTTCGCAGATTACGGCAGTATTCGGCTTCTTTTGTCGACTGAATGGAGAGAAGAACTCCGGCCGACTTGCAGACTCTTTCAAGAGTGTCGAAGGCTTTCGCCAGGCTTCGGAAGTAAACGACCCCCTTTTCCGTTTCCGCAATCTCTTGTATCACATCTTTTTTGGCATCCTTCATAATCTGGTTCGCCTCCTCGATGACAATGTAAATGGCGTGCACGGTCTCCCGCCAGCACGTTTGTATCGGGGTTTCATTCGCATCTTTCACCTCTTCCTTCAGTTCCTCGCCTCCGAAATCAAGGCCTGCCAGATCATTGGCTGCTCCTTTCGCTGGCGAGTTATGAGCCGATGCTTCTTTCGAATCCGGCTCTTTCTTCTTCCGCATACTTCGTCTCGGAAGCAACGATGTCGGAATGAATGCGGACGGCTTGATCCTGCAATTCTTATGGGAATAAGCCGCGGACGCCCGAGCTACAACTGCTTACTTTGCGAATTGAGCGAACGAAGAGGAAGTGTTAGTGACGGGAGCCGGATTGGAAGCCGTCGGAAAGGCTTGCACTGGATTCAAATAGGGGATCGGAAGGGAGTCCATTGCACAAAGAGCCGCCAGAGACTCTCCTTTTTGTGCCAGCGCGATGAGAGCGAGTAGGGAGAAGAACTCGGGACGGGTCAGCTGACCAGGCTTCGCACGGTTTACTGCCGACCAAATGTGCGAGAGAACGTCTTTTGGAAGGCCCGAGGTGCCCATCAAATTGTACACTGAAATGGGAGACTGTGTAATTTACACTGTGTTACCAGGAGGGACTTCCGATTATGAAATATCGATTGATTCGACGTCCCACTCTCAATTGCCCACAATTTCCTGCCGTTTTGACTCACCGAGGCCAGTGTTCGGAAGAGCGCTGGAAGTGGTTCCTCCGCACGCGACTATAGCGTCCAAATAAAACTTCGGGACTCGTGCTTCGTCGAGAAGGGCGGGAGGAAGAAGTCCGCCGCCGGCGCACAGCATCCCTGCAAACATAATCCCTTTCGATCAGTTATTCCGTGTTTTTTTTGTGGTTAAGCGCCTTCTTTTCTTTGTTTCGCAAACGTCGCGAACATTCATTTTGATGGATTTTTCTGGAGACGCGCGGACGTTTTCTTTTCGCCGACGGGATTATTCTGGGCTCTTTTTTAGTTTGTTCAATGTACACCGAAGGATGAAAGCAGAAGAGAATGGGAAAAACTGCAATTTCCGGAATCGCGGCGTTAGTGCAGCCGATTCGCCGTGCTTTTCCATTTTGAAAGGAATGTTACACTTCATGGGAATCTCTCGTTTCCCGTCGATTTCCAGATTTCCCAAGAATTGCAGACGTACCTGTCCTCCCGTGACACGGAATGTTTCCACTTCGCAGCACTTCGTCGAGTATCTGGCTGTCCATCGAGAACTTTCCGGCCATCTTCAACAAGAAGTCAGTAATCCACGTGGCAACTCTCTCATAAAAATATCCGACGTGGAGATCGACCGTTCCTTGCTCTCCTCACATTTTTTCAAAAGTTAACGCGAATGATTTATTGTCTACTTATGTGCGCCGAAATTCGGACCAAGAACACAACCTTTCAAATGAGAAAGAGAGCTCTAGTAGCCATGGTGGGGGATCAAGTGTTTATGATGATAGACTAAAGAGGAATAGACAAGTCGTAGGTTGGCAATGTTAGTACACATTGATAAGAAAAAGGGATCACTAACAAAAATGTGAGGGAAATCAGCAGGTGGTGGAAATAAAAGTGAGTCAACTGAGATGTGTTGACTGTGTTCGGTGGGGTACTGATGAAAAGGAAAGGAGGGTGGCTGGGGATTGACTGGAAGGAAACGAGGGAAAATACATTTAGACGGGAATCCGGTACGGGAATGGGGGGAATGAATTATGTGGGAGGCAAATCAGCAGACACTGAAACGATTTAGGAGGTTCCGAGGATCAGAGCGACGATCATTCCGTAGAGTCCCAAGACCTGAGAGAGCAAGATTTAGTTGTGAACAAAAATACTTCTGAATTTACCTCGGAGAAAATGAGGATGAGGATCATTCCGACAAAGAGTCTTGGCTGCTGGGCAGTTCCACGAACTCCGGCGTCTCCGACGATTCCGATGGCGTATCCGGCTCCAAGTCCGCACAATCCGCAGGTAAGTCCGGCGGCTAAGTGAGCGAATCCCTTGTTGAGGTCATATCCTGCAGAGGCAGAAGTGACCTTTCCCTTGAGAACCATGGCCACGACCAATCCGTAGATACCGATGATACCTGAGGAAGTCGATTGGAAAACTGAAAAATGTCAAGAGGAACTTACCAGCCATAATGACTGGAATGACGGACTTCATGATGAGCTCCGGTCTCATCACTCCCATCGAGCAGATACCGACGGCCGACTTGGCGGTTCCGTAGGCGGCTCCCAGGACGGTGAAGATCTGGGCCGAAGCGGCTCCCATGTATCCAAAGAACGGCGCATAAGCGGCTTGTTCGGCGGTTTGCAAGTCGTACGACATTCTGTAACGGTTGTTGATTGAGACAAGTGATTCGTCGCCAAATCACGACGATAGGTAAATAAGTGCGATAAGAACGCAGCGGATACTAATAGAACAAACGGCGGAGGATGATACGGGTCAATCGAATATCGGTTTTATTGGAATGTGGGGAGACGAAGGGAGGAAGTAAAATATTACTAGAACACTAACGAAATGTACATGAAACGAGAGAAAAAAGACGAGAAGCGAAATGATGCGAGGATTACTATGAAACAGAGAAAATTGGAAGAAGCTAGTTGGGCATCCAACGGGTAAAACCGGACCGAGCGGGCTCGTCGATATTTGTTCGACGTTGACTTTGTCGGTACTGGATGCCTATGCTCGAAAGGATTAGGAAAAAGAGGCGAATGTTTTTGCATTTTTTGACAGACAAAAATTAGGTGGCAGCCAAGATAAGGGCGACGATCATACCGTAGAGACCCAAGACTTCGGCGAAAATGAGAATCAAGATCATTCCGACAAACATGCGCGGTTGCTGTGAGAGGGCCCTCACTCCCGCGTCTCCGGCGATTCCGATGGCGTATCCAGCTCCGAGTCCACAGATTCCGCACACGAGTCCTCCGGCAAATTGGGAGAATCCAGAATTGATGGTGTAGTTCTGACCTCCTGCCTCAACCTTTCCTGACACAATGACGGCGACGACAAGACCGTAGATGGCGACGATTCCGGCCATAACGACTGGAATAATGGCCTTCATGACGAGGTCCGGTCGGGCAACGGCCATCGAAGCAATTCCCGTGCCTGCCTTGGCAGTTCCGTAAGCTGATCCGGCGGCGGCGAAAGCCATGGCAGAGGTCACCCCGAGACTTCCGAAGAACGGTCCGTACATAGCATTTTCGCCTTCGTAGGAGGTGTCCGTCGTGGCCATTCCTGAAACATCTGAGTGGACGTTATTTTCTATAACAAACTTCAGATCGAACAACGAGACAAATGAGAGTGAGTCAGCAAGTATTGTGAAATAGAGTAGCGCCTGACAGAGTATCGATCGAAGGAAAAAGTTCATAAAACGGATAAACCGCTGAAATTGCATACTTCTGATGATATCTTAGCTGATAATTCGATTCTGCAGAAATTTTGCCGTCTCCCGGAAGCTCTAATAAAAAACCGATATATCGACTTTTCGCGTGGAAGGCACGAGAAGCCTCATAGGAACTGGTGCGGAAATGGAGGGACGCAACAGTTTTATACGGATGTCGAATTGACTTGTACAACGAAAAAACCGAGGTTGAGGTTGAGACCGAAAGACTGTGTGACTGTCCGTCACCACGGCCGAAAACCGAAGAGCAGCTACCGTAGTGCCGTACGACCAAAAACCGAATAGAGGGGCGCGTGCGCGGTCGCGTCGCGTGTGTCAGCTGGGGCGCGCTTGCAGCCGGACACATTTCATTTTTGCCGCAAAGCTTCAGAATAGGAATCCGGGCGCGAGAAAAGCTGAAAAAGTCACAATCTATTGGTCTGAAACAAAATTAATCAGGTTTTTTGTTTGTAAAAATTATGGAATACCAAAACTTGAGCTGAAAAATGAATTTTTGAGACGAAGCATTGTGCTCTCTCTTCTAGAAGCTGGGTCAGTCAGACATTAAAGTACATTGAGCTCCGAGGGAAGTGTGCACAAGCGAATCAATGATTGCCCACCAATAAACTCTGCCAGCTCACCGCGTTGAATGTCATCTGGCCTCTTTGTTCACGTGGATTTCCCATTTCCGCAGAAATTTCCGTTTATTCTTCCGCTGCCAGATGCCATCGGCAACTGCACTTAACACACACTCCACACGAATTATCCTCATTTCAGAAGAAGCCATTCGATCGCCTTCTTCTCAACTACAAATGCGATGAAGCTGAAAACACGGTTAATCCTCTCGGGAATAATTTTAATCTCGTTAGCAGTATGTTACCTCTTAGTTTTGCTCATTCTCGATCTGGATCTTATGACTGATTATGAGTGAGCTTAAAAAGCAAATTTCCATCTAAAAAAGTGCGCGAGACGTTTCAGAGACCCCCGTCCAGTGCGGATCAAAAGACACAAGCTTTGCGTCGTCGTGCCGTATCGTGACCGACTTCAGGAGCTCACCGAGTTCTCTCCGCACATGGAAGCGTCAGTTTCATTTGGATTTCAGCATGAGCCGTTTTTTCCAGATTTCTTCTCAAGCAAAATGTCACTCATCACATTTTGATTGTCAATCAGACAGATTCGTTCCGCTTCAACCGAGCATCATTGATAAACGTGAGATCTCCTCAGTTCCTTCGTTTCATCTACATTCGTCAATCGTTGCAGATAGGATGGAATGAAGCGGATCGTCTCGGTTGTGACTACATGGTCATGAATGACGTCGATCTTCTTCCGGTCAATCCAGAAGTCCCGTACAACTTTCCGGGCGTGGGCGTCATCCGGCACATCACATCACCCGAGTACCATCCAAAATATCACTATCCGAAGTTTATTGGTGGAATTCTGATGCTCACGTTGGAAGATTACCGAAGACTGAACGGAATGTCCAACAAATACTGGGGATGGGGACTCGAGGACGATGAATTCTATTTGCGAATAATGTGAGATCCATATTATCGCTTTTTCAAAAACTAGCTTATTTTCAGAGACAGCAAACTGAATTTGACTCGAGTGTCGGGACTTTCGACGAACAGTTCGAACACATTCCGTCATATTCATGGTCCGAAGCGGAAAAGAGATTATACGGCGAAGAAAAAAGATCAGAAGCAGTGGGAGATAAAACGAAAACGAGATCATGTAAGTTTTCGAAAAATCCGAAACGGCTCCCGTGATTATCAGTGTTTCCACTCCGACTTTTGCAGATATCCGGTCTCGGAAACGTCCGCTACATGATAAACAGTCGGCGGTTGCTCGAGTTTTCCGGCACAACGGTCACTGTTATCGACGTTTCGTTGCTTTGCGATTTGAGCTGGACACCCTACTGCAAACCATAGTTCCTTTAGGCTTTTGTTAACACTGGTTTCTTTCTTTATTTCAGAGTGTTTTTGTGCCTTTTCCTCCCCAATCAATCCGGTTTCCCCTTCAACTCGGGTATTGTTCCTTCTTCCGTGGCCTTTCCCAACAATTTTCTTGTGATTCCCGATCTAACTTTATTATAATGCCTTGCGAAAATAATTTATTCATAAAATATACAAATGATTACATTTTTCCTCCATTTTTCGGGCGAAATTATATTTACATAAATATATAATAGTAATAATGTAGTGGTAGTTCTAGGCGACAATACTGCAGAGAACCGTAATCCCCCGTTTAGTGTGGTCAAAATTCAATCGGAAATCGGGATGGGACGGGCGGGAGGAAAGAGACAGAACGACTCGTTTCGAATGGATCGGGACAAATTAGACCTATTTGGAATCTTCGCTAAGCGGAAAACAAACATGAAACTATGAACAGATTTCACGCCGAATGCGTGCTGTTTTTGCTCTTGTGGTTGTGGTTGGGATCGTCGGCCGCGTAGTTCCGTGCCTGATAGAACAGAATGTACGCAGACTCGGAGTTCTTCTGCGGCGACGACTGGTTCCCCGTCGGCATCTGCGCGCTTGTGTCGCTCGACATTCCGGAGAACTCTTCCATCGACGACACTTCCAATTTCTCGACAATGTCGTCGTCGAACACCAGCCAGAACGAATTGCTCTTCACTAGAGTTATGTAGTGACCGCGATTCGGAGTGGCTCCACAGTGAACAACAGTCGCCACGAGGTCGTACAATCTGTCGCCGTGCTCTGCGTCGTCGCTCTGAAGATAATCGAAATTAGCGATAATCAGACGAAAAAACAGGCGCTCACCACATTGAAAAGTCGCAGTTCCAGCGGAAAAACAACCCGATACGACAATTTTGTGTGACGATTCAGAGTGTCGACGTACTTGAATCGTTTCAGATGAAGAGCGAGAAGCTGGGGCGGTTTCTTGATGCGCATCCGTTTTTGAGCCTCCTGCTTCGAAGAACACGTCTCGCAAAAGTATTTCTGGTCTCCGCAGAGCGTTTCCGTTTCGCTGAACACTCGGAGACAGTGCGTTATTGAAGTGTTCTGCTCGACGTCGATCGACAAATCCAAAAAGTCTTCGTCCTTGCTGGAGACGGTTTCACAGCTGAGACACCTCGTTTCGTTCGTCAGTATTCCTTGGAAGATCTCGTGTATCCACGTGGTTCCGCTCCGATCACTTCCATGATCTTCTCGGAGTCCGGCAGTCGCCGGATGCAGGTTCACCGTCACATTTCCTTTCTTGATTGTGTTCTGACGGGATGCCTTCTCTTTTTCGGCGTTCTTCTCTTCGATCAATGTTTCTGATATCGTGTTAAGCAAATAGTTGAGGAATTCGTGAGCGTCTTGTTGCATGTAATTGTCGAAGAGTTCTGCAAGGAATCAGGCGATTGAAAGTGTCCTGACCGCCTGGAACTAACCATTTTCCTTTTTTAATTTCGTTATGAACCTCTTCGGAGCAATTGTGCCGACTCGTCGTTTTTGATTGGCAATGTTGTGAAAGAGATCCGCTAGACACGTCACCAGATTCTCTTTTGTGGAGCCTGCACAGAAAATATGAATACAAATCATTTTGATATGGTGATTCACGTATTTCATAACATTTTCGGGTCAGAAACTGGACTTACCCGACTTCTTCAGCGTTTGTTTGTAATTCAGAATTTTCTCGCGAAACGGCCGACAGAAGAAGAGTGCCTGGATGACCGAATTGCAGTAGCACGTGTTTCCGAACTGAAAATGTCTAGTATTCGCACATGGATCACCGTCGTTTAGCCTACGTTGACCAGCCCGTAATAGTGCTCGTTGCTAGTGGTGACCGAATCAGTCGTGCTGATCTCCTTCTCCAACTGCGATGATCCATTGGCTCCCATGGATGCGACGGTTCGCAGCGCCGACGACTACCTTTAAAAAAGAGAAGAATTTGACTGGAAATCTCTGAAAAACGAGCGGCAATAATCGGAGGGACGGCGAGAAGGGAAGCGGGCAGTGGCGAGAGCAGAACTCTCTCGTCGTCTCCGTCTCCAGTCGCTCCAATCTTTCGCGCGCTTTCTCTGTCGCTCGCTACTTTTGCGCGTCTGCGAAAGAGCGCGGACCAGCCGAACAAAAGGGGAAACGGAGAAAAAATAGAGATGATTATGGCAAGAGCCACGCGTCGTGAAGACGGTTTATGAGGTGTGCAGAAGACGTCGCGCGGAAGATTGAAAACTTCTCCTCGCCGGTGGGGCGCGCTTGCCAAAGCTTTGCGAAGTACCGCTAATCCCGTTTCGAACGGAGAGAAAGAAAAGAAAATATGCGGATTGAAGGCATGAAAAAGTATTTATTCAGTTTTAATACTGGAAAGTTAGATGTCATTTATCACATTCATTATTCACGCATTTGAATCGGGCAACAAATTACAGTCCACCGGAAGATCTAAAAGAATCAGTTGAAATGAAAAGCGGGAATACAAAAAATGTTTCCGAATGAATTTGAATGGTTGGGTGTGAGCTCGTTTATTTACGGAATGATCCATGGCTTGACGTGCGGATTGGGTGCCGCGTTGTCCGGTTGTCCGACCGCGAGTTGTCTGAATCGGTCCTCCATGAATCGGTGACCGACTTCCGCTCGAATGTTCATGCAATACGGGACGTTGCAGATCAATAGCTCACAAGTCCTACTGTGCGGAAACACCAACTCCAGGATTTTCGCGCACAACACACACGAGGCCAATCTTCTGCTGCATCGCTTGAAGTGAAGTCCGTGCTCTTTCATTCGATCGCAAAAGTTCCGATCGCATCTCGGATCCGTGCAGTTGGCGGCGTGAGTCAGTGTGTTGGTCATCTCGCGGACGACGATCGGAGAGTAACTTTCCGGAATGCGACTCAGCCGATGAATACTCTCTCTTTCGCCCATCGATATTGGAAGCGGGGAAAGTTCGTCGGAAAGGCTGAAGGTCATCTGAGGCAGGTACGTGGATTTGTAGGTGATCAGCTCCTTCATTTTCTCACAATCCCAGCACTGTCCGCTCATTCTCCTCATGCACAATCTGAAATGTTTCACGTCGTACTGCTCGTCGTAGCACCAGTCGTATCGGCACGCGCTGTTCACGCATCGGACGGCGTGCTTGATTCTATCGATTCGGAGGATCATGTCCACGTGGCGGTCGCTGATTTCCGGGTCATCGGATGGTCGTGCTGGGTCGGCGTGCATGGCGACAATCGGGACCATGTCATGCCAGTGGTTCGTGGAAAGACGGCACGGATGGCAGAAGAAGTGGGAGCACGACTCGCTCGTGCACTGCCATTCCGCCCATTGCTGACAACTGACACACACGTCCATTATTCTGGAAAGATAAGGCATTCAGGAGGGTAACGCCAAACTTTTGAAAGACAAAAGTTGGTCAGTGCTGGGCACAAAGTTAACTTTCGACGCAGTTAAGTAGGACTACCGAATCGAATGTAACTTTGCACGAATATCAGGAATGGAATGGAGTATTCACTTTCAAAGTTTGAGCGCGATAGGATTATCTGATCTGAAGATATTAGCGCCTTAGCTTTCTGCCAATGGCGCTCTACCGCAATTCCATATGAAGACCAGGCTGCGGCCGCGAGCATCTCACAGCAAATCCGCTCTGCTGAGAAACTCTTTCCCCAAATCACAATATCTCCAGATGAGGCAATCCGATCAGACTGAAACTTTGAAGGTAGGTACTCCATATCAAAACTCATCATCTTGCAAAGTCAGGGTCCGATTCGATATTTTCAACTGTACTTTAGCCCTTTGCCCTATCTCTGCAACAGACTGTGATTGGAAGGTACACCTCAATAGGTTAGCTCCGACCTCAAGCGGTACAATTCTGTCTGATCTGAGAAGAAAATGAATACGGTTATGTCAATAAATAATAAACATTTTTATTTTCAGCTCCATGAAACAAAAGTGAATTTGAGTATAATTTCACGGGAGCGTATTTTACAATAAAATAATCGAGTTGAAAAATGGGTCAAACTATTATTGTTTCAAGAAAATAGTATTGTTAGAATGGAAAAGGGTGCATGAGGGAAGAGGGAAAAAAGAAGATAATAATTAAGAAGGGTCAGCTTGAAACATAGACCCCAGAAGTGTACACATATTCTTTCCTTTGGCTGGACGCGCGCGCGCCGGGACTGAAAGAGTTCGATATGGGAAAGCGTGGCTCCGGGAGAGGAGGTCGAGTCGCAAAAGGGGGCGGAGCGACTCGCGGACCCGTGAATTCGGTTTCTTATTTCTAGATTCAGTCTGGGCAAAACGTGAAGGGTAGGACAGGAGAGGAAGAAGGTAAAGAGACCACCATGTGAGCGTCTGGCGCGCGGAAGAAGGGAACACGTCGGAATAGACTGATTAATTCACAATTTTTAATTGTTAACGGAAGAGCAGAGAGTACATCTAAGACGTCTATGTATCATTAAGGTGACACGAAAAAGGCCAAAAAGAAATATACGAGATGAAAGATTATGAATTGATAACAGTTAAATGGACTGGGGAGAGACGGAGCGATTCCTAGGCTAGAAGAGACGAGAGAGGGCGGTCAAGAAGTCGGCGACACATCGAAGAGATCGTACAGAGGGGGCGGGATCCTATGTGTCTGGCGCGACAACTTGCACTCGTTTTCTCCGGCATTAAGAATAACAACTTAACAATGACCTAGTTTGAGAGAGAGAGAAAGAGAGAGAGAGAGTTCATGGGGACTTGTAATTAATGCGTAGACTCCAATTGAGCGGGACTGAGCATGGGCGGGAAGTGTCAAAGGAAAGGGGAGCGGATAAGAGAGTAAAACAAGTTTCTGATGTGGCGTTTGCATCACGGCTAGACAAAATGCCCGTATTCAAGAGACAGGGGATTAGTTAATCGGGGGGACAACGAGCGGCGCAGCTGTACAGACAAAATTGGGGGGATAAAGAAGTACATTTCAGAGCATCTACGATCGGTTTAGAGGGTGTACACGTACATTTTTGGAGGTATTTACTGGGTGCATGAATGATGGAGAACAGAAACGTCGCTATGGTTCAGAAAAAAGGACAGATATCGCAGAAAAGAAGTTTTTGACAAGAAGCGGACGAGATGGAGATGTGTTTGTGTGGCAGAGGGTTACACGTAGACGGTGAGATGAGAGTAGGAAGAGGGAGGTGGAGGATGAAAACATTGAGAACAAAACGAGATTAGGAATGAGGGAGGGAAGAAATCAACAACGGGAACGTGAGCGAAGAGTTGGCACGGTCGGAAAATGATCGACTACTGTTTTCCAGCATTCGAAGGATGTGGCTGCTGCTGCTGTTGCTGCTGCATCATCATCATTTGTTGCCGGTTCTGGAACTAAAACAAAGTTATTAGATGTCATGTCAACACAGATGTCAGGGTAAAACAATCGACTATAGAACTTGGTTGGTTATTCCAAATAGAGGTTATTGAAATATAGACGAACGCACGTTGTTTGGTTGATTTTTTGGAATAAATATAAAAAATTACACAGATAGCTAAGAATTCGAAACCGAAAAGCGTAAAAAGTTCACATCGATCGATCGTCATCGCAACATAAACATCCTTAGACCCCCGGAGCGTAACCAACCTGTCCGTACTGCATCGAATTCTGTGGCATGCTGCCGGGATGCGGTTGCCGTTGCTGCGCCCAGCCTGGTTGCTGCTGCTGCATAGATGGATTCATCGAAGCAAACTGTCCGCCCGGTCCTCGTGGCTGATTGCCGTTTGGTCCGGGGAAGTTGCCGCGCATCTGAGCTCCTTGTTGCTGGCCCATTTGTTGTGGATTCTGTCCCATCGGATTCTGAGGACCACCCGGCAGCGGTTGACCCATTATATTGGACATATTGGCGAATTGTCCGTGTTGCGGGTTATTCTGTAAAGACCGACCACGGGTGAATAGGTTAAGAACAGGACTGAAAACATTGGGATAAGATGTAAAAGCGGGACTTGATCACTTTGGAAACAGGGACACAGACGATCGGCTTCTTAAACTAAGGATGTCAGTTGAAGCAAAAACTCAAAAAAAAGCGATCCGTCTCTCGAAGTTTTCAGTATCCTAATGTTAGTTAAAACCACGGAACCCAAAATAAGTTAAGTAGGTTTAGTGAGTAGTTTCGAAGACATCGCTTACTCTGAGCCATGCGTGGAACAAGTGCGGTGTCTTCTTAAGATCGGCGAACACACTCTCCCGCTCCTGTTGGGTCTTTGCATTCTTTAACCGTACATTGATCTTGGTTATCTGTGGCTGCAGTGTAGGATCGGATTGTTGCTGCTGCTGAGCCTGTTGTCCCTGCATGTTCATCATGTACATCTCCTGATTATTTCTGAAAAATTTTGAATGCAATCAATCAAACATTATTTCGATTGGAATACCTGAACTGCTGCGGATTCTGTCCCATTCCAGGCATGGCGGGTCGACCCTGTTGCTGTCCGGGAATTCCCTGCTGTTGCCCTTGTTGGTTCATTCCTCCTAGTCCGCCGTGGCTCATTCCTTGCCTCGACATATTCGAGTACATGCTATGCTGTGCATTCGGTCCTCCTGGCCCTCCAAATCCTTGCCCATTGGCTTCTGAAAGCAACGAAATCATCTTACTGTTGGACCGAGAGACAACTTACGCATGAAACGCTGATTTCCTCCCATGTGTTGATTCATTCCAGGAAGTTGTCCATTCGGTCCGTTCGGTCCATTCGGTCCTGCAGCGCTCATTCCAGTGCCTCCAAAACTGTTCATCTGCGCTCCCATTCCACTAAGCGGACCCCTTTGCATCTGCATCTGTCCAACACCTCCTCCTTTCACAGCCGCCGATGATGGTGGTCCGGCACTAACTGGCGGTGTTGGAGCACTCGTATGAGCTCCATTCGTCGATGCACTTGGGGTGGGCGGGGCTCCTCCAGCTGTGGCTTGAAGTCCTTCCATTCTTCTTCTCATCATCATATCAGCACGACGTTGATGTGAGCGCTTCTGTTCGGCGAGCTTCTGTCGAATGTTCATACAGAATGGTACGGAGCACGAGTCACGAGTACAGTGCTTAGCGTGGTAACAGCAAAGGGCAATGAGCTGCTTGCACACCGGGCACGTTC
This sequence comes from Caenorhabditis sp. 36 PRJEB53466, assembly GCA_946814055.1. Lineage (NCBI taxonomy): Eukaryota > Metazoa > Nematoda > Chromadorea > Rhabditida > Rhabditidae > Caenorhabditis > Caenorhabditis sp. 36 PRJEB53466. The sequence goes on from CAMPFS010000003.1 coordinate 2,820,065, forward strand.
CGTTGATCCTCTTCTTGCAAAGTTTCGTGTGCTGAACGACACGCTTCATCTTGTGGCAAGACATACGACGGCAGTTGGCATCGCGGCACTGGCACGCGTGAACCAACGAAGCAATGCACCGCTGGATACTCTCGTATCGACTTCCGTTTCCATTTGAATCTTGGTTGGAATCAGGGAGGAGTAGCGACTTGATCTGTTCCATCTCATGCTGATGCGGATACTGTGGCTTGCATCCACCGCAGAGATCAAAGTCCTCGCAACTGTTGCAATGCCATTGAGCCGGTCCATTGCACTTGTTGCAGCTGTACTCCATTCCCTTGGAATCTGTCTCGTGGAGAGAGTAAGCGAGACAGAGTGTGGAGTATTTGGCTCTCCTCAGAGAAGAGAACTCCCAGTGCTCCTCTCGGGCCTTCGTCAAGAAGATGTCACGTCCGTCCATCATATCAGAAGGCATCAGACCGTCAGGATCGTTGATTGGGCTTTGAAGAGCGAGAGCCTCGCCAGCGGCATTGACGAGTCGAATGGTGAAGAAGACTTCCTTGTGCTTTTCGAACTGCGAGAACAGCTTGTCGGCCACTTCGTTTCCAGTCAGGCTTCCAGCTTTCTTCTTATTCATCTTCGCGTTCTTCTTCAGATTGCTCTTCTTGTTCTTCGAACTCTTCTTCTTTCCAGAGTCTCCACTTCCGCCGAGTCCTCCGTCTCCATCCTCTCCGTCGTCGTCTTCATCTTTCACTTTCCGTTGAGCCTCTTCATTGGATGCTTCCCGAATACAATCCTCAATCACATTCGGCCAGAAATCTCCTTCAAAGTACGGCAATTGGGTCGGCGAAGTGAGATTGTCGTCGCGAGCTTGCTTGTAGATGTCTTTGAACTCAATGACTGTTCCCTCTTGAACTCCTTTCTCCAACATCTTTTTGTACCAATCCTGAAGACGTTTCGGCTTCGGTATCTTCTGCTCTGGCGGGTGGCAATGGAAAATGTAGTCGTCTCCTTCCGAAGGAGGACAAGCCCAGATGTGAGCCATTGTGTACCCGAGCTTCTTCGCGTAGTCGAGGTATCCGAGTAGAATTTCGTGATAGACATCAGTTCTGAGCTCTCTCGGTTGGAAGAAATGCACCGAATCGAGATACGCGATGTATACTCTTCTCGCGTTCGGAGCTGGACACTCGCTACCGTACTCCTGCACGTGAAGACCGAAAAAGCACACTTCGACGCCGTCGATGATCTCGAAAGCGAACACGGCTTTCGTTCGGTAAGGGAACTTCTCCGGGAACTGATTGCTCTCCACGTACTTCGATTTCATCTGCGGCTTCACTTCGGCGTCCTTGTCCTGCACACAAAGTGTTCGGATTATGACAGGATACTTTGGAGCTTCCGCTTGCAACTGTCGTTTTATGAATCCGTTGACACGGTCCTCGAGGTATGTCGACAGTTTGTTGGGAGGCAGCTTGCTCGCGAGATACTTGTTCTCTTGCTTCGGATACTTCTTCGCCGTCCTGCAGCTTGGGCAAATGAATCCTTCCGGATAAACCTTCTTGTCGTGAAGTGCACAGATCTTATGCCATTTCCGCATACAATACTTGCACCGCTCGAATGGTTCGTACTCGATCAGACTGTTTTTCATCTCCTTGAAGTCCGACTTCGGCGCCATGTTATTGCGATCATTCGGATTCTCAGAAAGTGATATTCCCTCGGGCGGAAGCGCATCGAAACACTTCTGACAGTAGGTATACCGCTCGTTGACAGTCACATTGAACTGAGTAGAACTCTGTTCGTACATCCAATACACCTGCTCTCTGGCGATCGTGCACATTGCTGCTCCGTAACAGAAGAGGGAGAGCGGCGTGAATGCGAGCTTCTTGGCACAGCAATAGCCCATCGACTTCATAGTGTCAGAAATCTCGGAAATGAACAGTTCGGACAGCTTGACTCCATATTTGTACACTTTGCTGTTCTTCCGATTGTACAGCCATGCGTTGTCGAACATCAGCCAGATGTCGTCGCAGAACTGATGCACGTTCTGATACTTTCCACCGTTCAACTTCTTTTGAATAGTGTCCAGGTCCATTGGATTCTTGATAATCTGATGGTAGTCGGGAATGTTGAGTATCTGCGCGTCAACAGGTATCCGGAATGGAGCTCCTTCTTCCGACGTGTCAAGTTTCTCCCAAATCGGCATGAGTCGCTTGACCAGCTCCTCTTGCGAGAATACAGAGTCTTCCGCTGGTGGTGGCGTCGGTTCTCTTTTCACACCGTCCTTCTTATCAGTCGAGCTGGATCCAGCTTCTGTCTTCACATCCTTCGGAGTCGGCGCATGGTTGGATGCCTCATCGTCTTCTTCCTTCTTCACTCCGTTGAGAGTAGGAGCCGGTGTGGACGAAGTGCTCGATCCCGCGAGTCCGGCGGCAGTGGCTGGTCGAGAGCTCATCGAATCCGCATTACTCTCATCCATCGGTTCAGTTTTCGGAAGAAGGGTTCCACTGGTAGCGGATGATCCTCCGATGTTCGGCGTGCTGTTTCCGCTGGCCGGGAACAGAGCTCCATTGCTGTGTGGCGGAATCGGACCGTTGGATGGCATCTGCTGTGACTGCATGCTCGGAGCGCCTCCCCATTGTTGGTTCTGTTGGCTCGGCGCAGCTGCCATACTGCTGCTCCCTTCCATATGAACGTCGCCTCGATCGTTGCGACCATCGACTCCCAGCATCTGCGCGATCTCATTCGAAGGCGGAATGTTGTTGTATGCTGAAACTAAAACTGGATTATTCGATTCAGACTGAAATTAAACTCACGGTCGTGATTCGCATTTCCTTGACTCAGTCGAGAGTTCTTCTTCTCTTGTAACTCCTTCTGTATCTTATAGATCTTCTCGGCAAGTAGATGATAGTACTCTTCGCGGTCGTTGGCCGACTCGAACATCTCCTTCTCGACCTTCCGTGCATATGCTATCAAATCTTTCAGACGATTGTCATTCACTGCGTTCGGATCTGGTTCTGGGAAGATTGCCTTGACCAGCTTGCCGACAAGATGGTTGCGTAGATCCTTGGTGACTTGATGATGCCATTCCTTTGTGCAATCCGGCATGTCTGGAGGTGGGAGATTCGGAATATCTCCGTTGCTTCCGCCCTGTGGTCTCTGTCCTTGACGGTTCGCTCCGGGTCGAGAAAACGGATCTCCGTTGAATCCTTCGAAAAGACTATTCGTCAGATGTTGACCGCGTTGGAGTGAAGGTGATCCGAACTGTCCCATTCCGTCACCTTCTGCACTTCCGTTCGAGTTTCCGTTTCCGCCGATGATGTTAGCGAGATCTGGCACTGAAACTATATTATTTGTAAAGTTTGAGTTAAGGTGGGACAACTGACATGAAAATTGCAATGGCGTGTCCTGTATCCTCTTCAACGGCTTACACACTGGGCAATCCTCTCGAGCACAGTTCTTCCAATGAGCAATAATTTGACGGGACGAAGCACAGTGTGCAACTGAACATTTTTTTGTTTGATTGGTATCGGCTGAAAGAGATTTCAAACAGTGGCCAGAGTGAAGCGGATTGGAGCGGGAGCAGCGCTTCTCACTTGCTGATTTGTTCGAAACTCTTTAGAGAAGAGTGAAAGAGAAGTAGGTAAAAAGGAAGAGAGAAGCGACACGACGAAGAACAACACTTACAAGGGCACGATCTTCCGACGTTGCAACTCGTCATGTGCGTTAGCACGTCCTTCATTGTTGAACAGTGTGGGAGAGTGCAGGCGGCATGAGGCAACGGCTGATTCTTGGCGGCAAAGTCCCGATTCTCCTGAATCTGTAGTTTTTGAGAGGAAATCAGTTCCAAATGCACTCACCTTTTCACGTTGTGAGCATTTATGTGCATGTAGCAGAAGAACCAACTGTTGCTGAATCAACTTCCGTTTTTCTGGGTCTTGATGTGTTGCCAGCATGCTGGATCCAGGCGTTGTTGACCGTGCGGCTCCGTTCCGTTGTGCGGCCGCCGCTGCAGCAGCTTCCTGCTCCCGTTGCTGTTGAGCTGCGGCTTGAGCTTGAGCCTGAGCCTGTTGTTGTGCAGCATGATGAGCGGCTGCCTGGGCTGCATTCTGTCCTCCTGGAGGCACGTGCTGTATACCCGGGTGTCCATTGTTCATCATCATTGGCCTCATGGGTTGTCCGTTCGCGTCCATCATCATCTGAAATTACAAGGTAAACTGAAACATCCACAATGGGAGTACAAACCTGTTGTGGATGCATCATAGGCGGGTATCCCGGATTCGGCCCTCGACCGTACTGCGCATGCATGAACTCCGGTCGTTGTCCTGCGTACTGCTGATGTTGCATGAAACTCCTTTGATCCATCATTCCAGGCATCATCTGCTGTTGATTAGGAGCCATTCCGGGCCTTGCCTGTGCCGGCATCGGTCCGTTCCGTTGCATTGTTCCATTAATCATCGCTCCTCGTCCCATGGCTTGTCCTGGAGTCGGTCCGCCCCGACCTGCTCCAGGATAGCCTGGCGGTGCAATGCCTTGTGCTCCGGGAGGTCCTGGCTGCGGGTATCCAGGATATCCTCTGTGCATCATCTGCGGGAACTGTTGACCCTGTGCTCCCATCATCATCTGCTGATCCCCGCCCGGTGGGAACATCCCAGGTTGACCTGGTCTCAGCTGTGCTTGTCCGGGTCCTTGTTGAGGTCCACCAGGGCTCGGACCAGGAACTCTGCCACTCATGCTCGGCGGAGACATCATGTTCGGCGTTCCATTATGCATCGACGGACTCCTGTTGAAGGCGTTCTGCTGTCCGGGTGGGTATCCAGTTGGCCGTGGCGAGTTGTTAGCACCTTGGGGTTGGTTCATGAGCAACTCCTGAAGCACAGAGCCGCCGGCGCCCCCCGCCGCGGTCTGTTGCTGCTGTGGTTGTGCTCCCGGCTGTCCCGGTTGCATGTTGAAGCCGCCATTTGGTGCTACCGGCTGCGGTGTGCCTTGGGGAGGTGGATGTTGAGGAGTCGAGCCAGAAGGACCGCCCAGTCCTCCAGCCGAAGTACTCGGATTATCTACCTAAAATAGGAACATGCGGTGGCGGAATGAGAGAAGAAGGGTCACTTACGTCTGAATCCTTGTTTGATGTTGGGAGCGGTTCCAGCTTGTCGAGTTCGGAAAGCGCGTCGAGTCCCGAATCATACTCTGCAATTATCGATTTTTGAACATACGAAACGATGTTTCGCTTTTACCGCTCTCAGCGCGAGATTTTTTCGATGGTGGCTCATCCATCAATTAGTAGAATGTGTGTTTGACGAAAAAGAGCCGAGAACGTGTGCTCTTTATTTCTCTCTGACAGCGGAACTTTTGTAGAGATTGAATTGGTTCAAGTAGCCAAAACAACCACTACAACATCGGAGTTCCCGCCTTCTGGGTTAGTTTTAGCAGTACACCAGATAAGCGATGTCCGTTTCTGTAAAATGAACCGATTAAATTGAGGTGCTGGATCTGTTCTAAAAAAAGAGAGAGAGGGAGAGAGAGAGAAAATGAAAGAAGCGAGACGAACACTGCTGAGAGCCGCCGCGTGCGGAGGGTGCGAGAGAAAAAGAGCAGAAAGAGCGCGCGCGACTGAGAGAGGCAAACGATGAGACGGAGACGACGGAAAATCGATATAGCGAACGAGGGAGGCGCGCTCTGCACTATTTGGGTTCATGCGTACTGTTTTTGCAAGATTTGAAAAAATAAATCGGGAACAGGAGTGGATATGAGGATAAGATAATGCCAAGGAAAACTTTGTGAAAGGGTTACGGATTACGGTAATCACTTTAAAGCAACTTTTTATCGGTGTTTAGATTTTTCACTCTCATTGTGATAATTTGGCAACTACTGGTCTACAGACCTCAAAGAATTACCGCGGAGGTCACTTCTATGAATCAGAACAGTCTGAGTCAATTTTTTACAAAGGGCATGCGTGCCATGTCAAGTAGAACTTTTTTGCGCAATTGATCCCCCACTAGGAGTCTTTAGGTGCTAGCAGTCTCAGATATGGGCCTGAACGTTCCGATAGAGATAGAAGCATCGATGATCAGAGGGACCATCAAAAACATTCTGTGGATGGTCCCGATCAATAATGTCGATTTTAACAGTACTGATCAAGCTGATCAGGTGAGCACAGCTTGTCAGGTGAACTTCCTTGATGCAGATATGGTTACTGACCCGATCCCCAGACTGTTTCCCTGCTTTTAAGTCTCGAAAGTTTTCCACGTGATAGATATCATAGAGTTATCGAGCGTGAGAAGCGCAGAACGGCGTTCACCGAAATATCACTGTTCTGAGCAGAGACGGCAGACGGCACGACTCAGCGACCCACCAGATATTGTGTGTTTTCGAGAGGACGCCGACAGAGGGTGTCTCCTCATTGGCTGGAGTCTCGCCACGAAAGCCGCGTTTGCCAAGGTACGGTAACGCACTGACCGCACGCGACACGCACGCGGCCGAGGTAACTCGCAACTCAAACGCGTTCCATTTCAGCCAAGCTTATGGTCCGGAATCAGGATTTTTGCAAAAAATTCGGGCATGATAGGAAAGAAAATAACCAATAGCATCGAATTAGGGGAGAATCATGGTAAAGTGGTGGCATTTGACCGAGAAACTAGCAATAGAAAAAATAGGTCACTTTGAAACTTTGACAATGTTTTAAAAATCAACCATGGGAGCTAAAAATACAAAATAAGCATGAATCGTGAGGAATCGAACAGGGAATGGATGAAGAGGGTGGATTAAGTACAGAAGTCCCTGATTTATAAAATAATCGATAACAAAGATGGTACATGTTTCCAGGCGATTTTCGGAGACGCATGTAGGAATTAGGAGGCAAGCAAGGCTTCAATGGATAGAGAATGGTCGAAAGTACCAAGAGATGGCTGGAATTTGAAAATAACTGCCGGAGAAGCGCAAAAAATGAAGAGGACGGATGAGCGGCAGTTCAAAAAGTGCGAGGAGGCGGGGCAACGGCCCTCCGCCCGACTGTCGATATCACCAAGCGAGAGGCGGGGCCGACAGGGTGGCGGGAGGGTGGTTTACCGGCGGTCCTCGCTCTCCGGCAAGACTCCTGAAGTCGTCGGCATCACCGACGACGACTCTTTCGGACGCTGACGCCGTGCTGCTGTCCTCAAGATTGTAATAGTGTGGCCGAGAGGGCGGAGCCTCCGTTTCACACTCTTCCGCTATGCGCCCCTCTACTACTGCTCAGCGCCGGGCGTTCCGTCCGTCTCTACCCTCTCGTTTCCTTATCTCTGTGGTATCGAAGGTGCGATCGGCGATCTGCATATACCGTAATCTACACATACGGTAGTGATGCGCGCGATACCATTAAAGGGAATTTTCTGCTGAGCATTCGGGAGAAGGAAGCACGGAGAATACAGTAGCACGGGTTTTATCGAGAAAAGGATGGTTAGACTTATATAAAGATCAGAGACATGGTTGACTGAGGCAATGACGGGAAGAATTTACGGAGGGAACGGCACAGAATAAAGTGAGGTTAGCGCAGAGGGCATAATTTAAAGTAAGGATGAGCGACAACGGCGAGAAGCCTAATTAGTGGCCTCGCCGGCGTTGCCTTGACGATCTCGATCGGCTCGTAGCCGGAGCAGTGTACACTTAACGGAAGAGCTATCATTTTCGGAAGGACTGAGCAGCGGAAAAGACAAGATCAGAAGAAGTGCACGGCAACGGGCGCCGACCCTAATTGGGCTACTTCACGACTTCCGCGACAGCGCTGAATCGCCTGCACATAAAATTGATGTCCTGAACATTCAACTTTGACTAGTCAATTTTCCCAAGTGAAGGCAAAAAACTTGTAATATTCGAACTGTGAGAAGGAAACTGGAACAAGGATCCTCACACTGCTCATAAACTCAACTACCGTAAAACCTTTATCAGAAAGCCATATTGCTTCACGGTCCAATCCTCTGTTTTTTAGATGTCATAAAACTTAAAATCATGTGAAACACCCATCGATAACCGCCTAAAAGCGGCATAGGAAGCTTTTCGGATTTGATCGGAAGCCTTCTATTGGAGGTTTTATGGTAAATGCATTTAACTTGCGAATAACTCAGTAAAAAATATGCGAACGGTTGATATCGATTAACAATAAAAATGTTGATCAGAAAACAATTTAAAATAAAATCTCGCTTGGATCTGATAGACCGAATCGCAAAAACGGTTTGGAACGTAACGTGGCATTGGAAGAAGGAAACGTGGAAAAATCGATTCAGAGCACGACGACCACAAAATCGAGAGAAATAACGAATGAATCGGCAAAAATGAGTGAGAGTGGGGCAAAGTGAAGATGTTCGATTATGTGCACTATCCGAGGCAAAAATTGTATACGCGCTCGAAATGGACGTGGAAGAGGAAATGCGCCGATCTGGCGACCGCAGGCCACAATTCGTGGCAATTCTCCAATTTATTTCCCGCTTTTCCCGATCTGTCTAGCATTGAATGCACTAATTAACAATTAATACTTATAGTTTTCAGGATGCCAACTCCAGAATCCTCAAAATCCCCGGTGCCTTCACCCGGATCAGCCGGTGGAGGTGGTAATAAGGTGAGCTTGAAGATTGAGCTCGACAACTAAATAAATAATGCATTTCCAGCTTGATAGTCTATCAAAAGATGATTTGGTAAAGTTCGCGAAAAAGCAGGTCACTCATTTGGCGGAGATGAAGAAGAATCAGAGTGCTCTAATGGAAAAGCTGGTGAGCACTTGAAAATGATAATCAAACATAAAGTTGGGTTTAGAAAACAAAAATAACAGAAGTTGATCATCTGAGAAAGGAGTCGGAGAATCTGAAACTGGTCAACGAAAAACTCACCTCTGATGCTGCTCATAAAGTGGAGGTCCACACCAAATTCATCAAATCTTCGACAATTGCTAATTTTCAGAATAACCCAACAGAGTGTACCGAATGTATATCGAAAAGCGGAGTACTTTTAGAGCTCGAAAAAGAAATAGTGGAATGGAAAGAAAAGGCTACTCGTGCAGATATGTTCTCGTTAGAATTGCGTGATTTGGAGTCGAAGGTCGACCAATTGAACAGAGCACTTCGTGAGAAGACCGAGGCGTTGGTTAAAGCACAGGAGGTTATCACTGAAAACGATTTGACTGTAAACAGCATGAGGCAAGATAAATAACAAGAAAAGTAGTGAAACAGTGTTGTGTTTTAGAAAAGAAACTACCACTTCAAAGTCGTCCATCGATAAGTTAACAGAAGAAAATAGCCGTCTAACGAAGGCTCTGCAAGACGAAAAATGGAAAAGCGCTGATTTCGAGGCTCAGCTTCGATCCGCCAACTGCAGAATCTCCGAGCTCTCTGACCAACAAGGAAGCGAAAAGCTGGGTCTTGCTCGAAAATTAGCAGAAAGTGATAGTCGTGGCAGAATGTATGAAAACCTCCTCAGACTGAAAAAACAACAGTTTTTCAGTCTCGAAGAAGCCGTCGAAGTCTTAAAGAGCGAAAATGAGAGACTGGTTGCTCAGAGCGAAGAAAGTACGACGAAACTGGAAGCCGCGGAGAAAGAATTCGCCGAGTTCAAGGTTTGAATATCATTTAAAATTTTAGTATGCATCCATGCTTCAGAACAAGGCTCATTTTGTTTTGGAGAAGCGTGGTAAGCAGGAAGATGAAACGCGGAAAGTGGCCGATCAGTTGGAGACTGCAAAAAGTACTATTCTGGAATTAGAGCAGCAGGTTGATCAGACGAGACAAGAGCATTTGAAAACTGTGGAAGACTTGGCATCCTCGCGCGACAAAGTAGAATCTCTCGAAAAGAGCCTTAAAGCAAAAAAAGTGGAGCTTGCTGAGTCGGAAAAGAATAATGATACTGCGTAAGTGACGGGATTATTGCAGCTGAAATCAAATATCGACTATTCAGAATGGAAGAATTAAGATCTAGCTCTTCGAAACTCATTCAAAGACTCGACGAAGAGCTCCGATTGATGCGCTCTTCACGTGACTCCGGCGAGCAGAAAATAAAAGATTTGGAAATGGCAAAAGAAAAAGTGGATCACTTGCTGCAGAACGAACGACAGCGCAGTGAAAACGAGAACGGAAGTCTCAAGACCAAACTGACCAACGCTTCGAAACAAGTACACGCACTGGAAAAAGAGGTTGCAGAGCTGAAGGCAGATTCAGAGAATCGTCGCCTTCAAAGCTCACAGCATCAGCAGCAAAAGGCAGTCGCCGCCGTCGTTCCCCAGCAAATGCACATTCCCGAGCATCCGGTTCCTTCTCAACACTTCCAGAGACCGGCAGTTGCACCGTCCGATTCAGTGTCTTGTTACGACGAAACTGCCACGCAGGTTTGAGCTATTTACATATTCATTTAGTCGGATGCGAAGGCAAAATACAAATAGTTAGTTTAGCACTTCTGGAGAAGGGCCTTGCACTCCTTGAGAAGCTCCTCGTCGTTCGGCGTCTCCATTGGGAGCTCGACGGCTTTGCTGAGCAATTCGCGCGCCTTCTTTTTGTCCTTCTTCGCAATGTGGCATTTCGACAAGAACAGCATGTTCTCAATCCAGTCGGCGCGCTGCTCATAGGCGGCTTCGAAGTCAGCCCGCGCGTCGTCGATCGTTGCTTTCGGCACCTCGTTATAGAGAACGGAAGCGGCCTAGAAACACTATTAGTCACGAGAATTCATAGAAACAGTTCACCTTTCTCTCGATCCAAGACAAGTTGGCGATGGTGAATGAGAACCGGGCGCGAAGGTGAAGAAGGGCGAAGTCGGTCGGGTCGAGCTGCAGAGCCTTGTCGAGCATGTCCTTAAGTTTGCCGCCCTCGTTGATCTTCTCCTTAGTTGGAAGCTGATCGACGACAAGTCCGAACACAATGGAAGCCCACTTGGCGGCATCGAAACAAGACGGGTCGAGCTCCATCGCCTGCAGTCCGTAGTCGCGACCTTCAAGCAGAATTTGGCGTCGTTCCTCTCCGCTCATTGTCGTTGACAACTCGTGGCAAAAGCGGCACTGTCTCCAGAGCAGGTCGCACGATTCTTCTCCGCCTTCACGACGTTTCTTCAATTCGGAGAGTCCTTTGACAAATTCGCGGCTCTCGAAGAGCTTGTCTGACGAGGCAAAGGATTCCTGCGAAAGGAAAAACGTTTTTTTTTTCTTGGAAATGAAAGATACTTACCATGTTACGGGCTAGTAGATGAGAAGAACGATGAAAAACGGAAGAAGTCGAGGAAAATGCCTGAAAAACTACCCTTTATAGTCACCGACGGCTCGTTTTCGCGCGCGCGCCCGACATAAAAGTCACAGAGATTCAAAATATGTCCGACTACGATAGAATTCAAAATTTTTTTGAAATCGAAATTTAGTGAAAACGAAAGAAATTATCTGAAATTTCTCAAGTTTGTTATTGTTTTGTTTCTAAGGAGATGAAGAGCGAGTGGATTACATGTGATTGTGCCACGCGCTGCTCGAATTGCACAAACTAAATATGACGTTTTCTGCCCCTCCTCCAATCCCGATTTTGAAAAAAAAACTGATTTCAGCCGGACCGATCACTGGAAGATGTTTTATACGGTGACCTAGGAGATGAGTACAGTCAGTGGAATGTTCCCAATTAAAAATTACGAAATATTGTTGCAGGAGTGGAAAGTGACGAGCTGTCAGAGGAACGATTTAAGTCTTTGATGGAACAGCTGGAGAACTTCAAGAAAACGAATCATCACGTGGCTGAGCTGCTCAGTGAAGCAGAATCGGCCAACGGAAGACTTGCAACTCAGGTCGGAGAGCAGAAACGAAATTTTAGAAATGACTATTAATTGCAGAACTCTCTTTTGAAAGAGGAGATCCGACGATTGGAACGAGAAGAAAAGCGAGAAGCGGAGCTGTCAAACGAGAAGAATATGGAATACTTGAAGAATGTATTCGTGCAGTTTCTCAAGCCAGAGAGTGTTCCAGCTGAAAGAGATCAACTGGTCGTTGTTCTCCAGAGAGTGCTTCATTTATCCCCGAAGGAAGTCGAGATTCTGAAGGCTGCATCAGGTAAAAAAGAAAAGGAAGCAAAAGAAATGTAGTGGTGTTGATAAAGAATGTAGTCTCTGCAAAAAATTGCTGGTCGGCGACAACAGCAACAAAAACATCAGACCGCCCGCCCATCTTGCGTCATAAAAAATTCGTTTTCAGCTCACATGGCGACTGCTCAAGCTGCTTCTTGGTCGGCATATTTCTCTGGATGGTCTGGAACTGCCTAAATGTTTCCTTCCTTTGTACATTCCTCTCTTATTTATTGCATGATTACCGGGTTTTCTTCATTTTCTTGTGTGTGTGTGTGTGATAACTCATTTCCTTTCATGATACTAGTGTCTTTTTGTGTGCGTGCCTACTCTTTCCACTTTTCACTTACCAATAAACGCGTTTATTTAGTGAACCCATTTGAACGACAATGCGTTTCCACATCGCGCAAAAACTACTTGTTCTAGAATATGTATTGTTTCAGCTTCTTATCGTTCCTCGTTAAAGATAACACAAAAATGGAAGAGCCAGCAACCAGCGCGTTGAAGTTGTCCGAAGAGGTGATGACGGAAATCCAGGACATGTGCATCACCGAGTACTGCAGACCAAACATGAGCTTGATCGCCCAAATCAATGAGCTTTTTCCGACGGAGCAGTCGCTGACCCAGTTGGACTCTGTCATTGCCGCCGTCGAAGGCGAAATCAGCGAATTAGACAACGAGTTGGCTTATCTCGTGGAGACAAACGCGAACGTCAGCGAGAGAGGCGAGGAAGCTCTAAAATTGGCACAAGATGCGATGGTAGAACTAGAAAAGAGCATTGGGAGCATAAGGGAACGAACGAAGTCGTCGGATGAGATCGTTCGAGAAATGACTCGAGATATCAAGCAGCTGGACGTAGCGAAACGGAACCTGACTGCCTCCATCACGACTCTCCATCACTTGCACATTCTGCTGACCGGAGTGGAATCCCTCGGCGCCTGGGTTGACAAGAAGGATTACAGTTCGATCGCACGACAACTTCCCGCTATTCTGAATGTTCTGCAATTGTTCGACGGCTACAAAGAGTCGGAACAGATTGCGAATCTGTCACAACAGTTGGACAAACTGAAAGCGAGCTTGACGATTCAATTGGCGAAGGATTTGAAGAATGCGTTCCAGACAGGACAACTCAGCGAACGAGTGACCGACATGTGCCGAGTGGCCGCTGCTCTGGAGGGGAATGTACAAGAGAACTTTGTGAAGTGGTTCATTGAACAGCAACTGAGCGACTATGTGATAATCTACGCGGACAACGAGGAAGGCGCGTGGCTGGATAAAGTGGACGACCGTTACAAATGGTTTGTACGGAAGTTGACTGACTTCGAAAGAGCCGGTCTATCGAAGATATTCCCGGCGGATTGGCACATGGGAAGGCGGCTGACGAGCGAGTTCTGCACGTTTACCAGAGACATTTTGTATCGGATGATGACGCGAAGACGGCAGGATCTGGATTGGAAGCTTCTCGGCCACGCAATCCAGCATACGAAAATGTTCGAAGCACTGCTCACCAAGCGGTTCCCAGAGAAAGACGGAATCACATTCGAAAAGGCGATCTGGAGTGTCTTCGATCCGTTCCTCGATGTGTTCATCAATGCGCAAGAAAAAACTCTAAATGGTTTTCTGGATACTTGCGCCAGCAAAATACGTTCGGGCGAGGAGAAGCCGAACCGGGAGTCGTCATCACACGCAGTGCCGTTCCCCTCTTCTGCCGACATGTTCCTTCTGCTCAAGAAGGTTATTACCGAGTCGAGTAAACTGAGCAGCGAGCCGGATGCCCTGATAAGGGATGTGATTGGAGTGGTCAGAGTGTGCCTCCGAGGGTACGCGACGTCCTGTCTCATCGCATTCCTCCCGTCTCTCGGATCTCATCAGTCGGGGGCCGCCAATCTGTTCAGTCTGATTCGGGAAGAGGTGGCCTATCCGAGACTGACTCCCGATCAGCAATTCCTTGTGTGCTGCATCCTGGCTACCGCTGATTGGTGTGCAGAAACGTCTATTCAACTGCAGGAGAAGCTTTCGCAACGTATTCCTGGAGTGGACATTTCCCAGGAAACGGAGGCGTTCTACTCTATCACCAGTCAATCTCTCTTGGTTTTGGTCCAGGATGTAGAATCTACGTGTGACGCGGCGCTTCAGTCAATCAGCAAAGTCAAGTGAGAACTACATGGTGTCATTAAACTTCCAAATGTTTATAATTTCAGTTGGAGTGCAGTTGACTGCGTTGGCGACGAATCCCCGTTCATCGGAGCGATGCGAGCACACCTCCGGCAAGCCGTTCCTCTGATCCGTGACATGCTCTCCGATCGTCGCAAGTACTTTGCTCACTTCTGTCTAAAACTCGCCACGCAGCTTGCTCATAAGTTCGTGGGCGCGCTCTTCCGTTGCCGAGCAATCAGTACGCACGGTGCCGAGCAGCTCCTCCTTGACACGCATTCTCTGAAAACGTTCCTGCTCAGTGTTCCTTCCATTGACAGTGTGATCAATTCGAAGCCACCAACTGCGTATGTTACAAGTGTCAACGCGGCGTTGACAAAGGCTGAGATGATCCTGAAGGTAGTTTCGTGAAGGAAACGAAAGGTTAGAATAACTGATCAATTCAGGTGGTCATGTGCAGTTTGGAAACAGTGGACGATTTCGTGGAGCAATATGCCAAGCTACTCCCAGTCTCAGACGCAGCTGAGATGCAGAAAGTGCTCGAGATGAAAGGAATCAAACGGCAAGAACATCCAAGCATCCTTATCTCTTACCGACTCAAAATGGGCGTTTCCGCGTCGGACCCCATTCCTCAATCAACTAGTCTCACGTCCCGAATCGGAGGAGCTCTCCCGACCGTCGGAAGTGCTGCGTCTGTGTCCGAAGCATTCAACGCCGTCGTCTCGATGGCAGCCGACGGACTTTCCGATCAAGCGGTGACGTCATCAATTGATAAATTGAAAAGATTTGAAAGACTAGTCAAACGCCAATTATGATATGCCAAAAAAAAAGAGTTGTATCGAAGTATTTATTAACTTATCGAATTTTTCATACTGAGAACCCTTGCATAAATAAAAGTTGTTATACCGCATTGAATATCTGAATCTCTTTTTTATCTGAAGACGGTTCGAGTTTCCTGACTTACTTTCTTGAGTTCTAACTATCATTTTATGAAAAGTCAAAAACGTGGCCTCCTCCTATTCTGCCAAACTTCAAGTTTTCTATCACTTCACTGATCATTGCGTGATCTATAGTCCGAAGGTACCAATCAAAAAGGTAGGCTAGGTGCTTTTGCTCGTTCTTTTCCTGATTCTCTTCCCGGCTGCTGATCTTGAATCGTAACTTACACATTGTGCTCATCTGAATCCCTTCTCTCAAATCTTCAGAATTCTGAAGTTCACTGATCACAGTTCACGCAGTGTGCTCTATTGTTCGTCTCTCTTTTGTTGCCTGCGTCTTCCGTTGTATCTTTTCTCTCGCTCCCCATCTTTCTCCTCCCCTTTGCTGACCCTTTCCTTTATTTTCTGTTTCATTTTCAAAAAACATCCACTTTTACTATTCTTCTAATTTCAGAAGTTAAAATGATGCGCTTCTCGTCGATGCTCGTCCGCAACGGAAAACTGTGCGTCAATGTGAACCAGATGCAAGCTGCTGCCTTCTCGAGCAAAGTTCCCGAGATGATCAAGGTGGAGAAGGTTGGAGCCAAGCAGAACGTGGCTCTTATCAAACTGAACAGACCGAAGGCCATGAACGCCCTATGCGCGCAGCTGATGACCGAGCTCTCCGAAGCTCTGAACACCCTCGATTCGGACAAATCCATCGGAGCCATTGTGATCACTGGAAACGAGAGAGCTTTTGCCGCTGGAGCTGATATCAAGGAGATGGTGAGTAAACGCTATATTGAATCTCTCAAATCTCCCTTTTTCAGACCAACAATGAATTCGCGGAGACGTTCTCCGGAAGCTTCCTTTCCAACTGGACCACCGTCAGCAATGTGAAGAAACCAGTGATTGCCGCCGTGAACGGATACGCTCTCGGAGGAGGAAACGAGCTTGCTATGATGTGCGACATCATTTACGCCGGAGAGAAGGCCCGCTTCGGACAGCCCGAGATCAACATCGGAACGATTCCAGGAGCTGGAGGCACTCAGCGCTGGGCTCGCGCCGCAGGAAAATCCTTCGCCATGGAAGTCTGTCTGACTGGAAACCACGTGACTGCTCAGGAGGCCAAAGAGCATGGAATCGTGAGCAAAGTGTTCCCAGTGGATCAGGTGGTCGACGAGGCCGTAAAGCTCGGAGAGAAGATCGCCGATCAGTCGCCACTCATCGTCCAGATGGCCAAAGAATCTGTGAACAAGGCGTACGAACTGACTCTTCAAGAGGGTCTCCACTTCGAGAGACGTCTCTTCCACGTCACCTTCGCCACCAAGGACAGAAAGGTAAAAGAGACGCAGAAGACGTGGTCGGAACAATGAGAAGAGACTGTTGATTTCAGGAGGGAATGACTGCGTTCGCCGAGAAGAGAAAGCCGCAGTGGGAGTCGAAGTAGACAAGAGATCTGATCGATCGCCGGAATAGATGAACAAGAATTGTGTGTTTTATTGTAATTTATGTGTTTCTACGGTTTCACCCTTTGCCTATGTATCACCTGGAAAATATAATAAACGAGCATAGCGTGGACTTTCTTTACAAACCGAATGTTTGAATTCTACATTTTAGTATTTGTGATTTGAGACTTATGATGTCGCGTAATTGATAAAAGAGGTTACAGAGTAGTCTCAGATGCCCTTCCTCGATTGGATCTTTCCTGTGGGTTTTACTCCTTCCGCTTCTTGTTCAAACCGCCAATTCGGCCGACGTGCCCTGCCTCTTTCTGTCCGTCTCCGTCCCGTTTCCTCTGATTATCTCTCGCCTTCTTACCCCTTATCGGCCGAACGATCACCATGACGACGGACTGCAAATGCATCTCAGAAGCCGCTATACAACAACCGCGTGCCCGCAACCTCAATCTCAAGTAAAATCGCTTCGTTTCCAGATCGAAATGCTCGTCGTCGGGCTGAGCGGCGGAGTGGCCACCGGGAAGAGCACTGTGTCGAGTGTGTTCCGTTCCCACGGAGTGCCCATAATCGACGCGGATCTCGTCGCGAGACAGGTCGTCATCCCGGGCACTTCCACGTACAAGAAGCTGCGCAGAGAGTTCGGAGACGAGTATTTCGACGATGAACACGGCGGAGTGCTCCGCAGAGACAAGCTCGGAAAGCTGATATTCAACAATCCGGAGAAGCGGAAGACGCTCAATCGAATCACCCATCCGGCCATCCAATGGGAGATGTTCAAGCAGTTCCTGAGCCTTCTCATCACCGGAACCAGGTGATTTTCAATATCTTTGTTATTTCTTTTCATTTCAAACTTGCTCAGATACATCGTTTTCGACACCCCTCTTCTGTTCGAGAGTGGCTATGATAAATGGATCGGCACGACGATCGTGGTGTGGTGCGAATTCGAGAAGGAAGTGGAACGGATGACGAAAAGGGACAATGTCTCGAGAACGGACGCGGAGGCGCGCATTCACGCGCAGATGGACATAGGTGAGAGAGAGAGAGAGAGAGAGAGAGAGAGAGAGAGAGAGAGAGAGATGCAGACGGAAACTGAAAGCGATGATATTTGCAGAAGAGAAGAAGAAGCGGGCTCGGATCGTCATCGACAACAACGGAAATATCGACGAGTTGCGGGAGAAGGTAAAGGAAATCATTGTGCAGCTGGACAAGTCGTGGAAGCCCTTCATCTTCCGTCTCGTGTTCGGAATCATTCTCGGCGTCGTTCCCTACTACTTCTTCAAATATACTCGGTCCTGAACATGTTTCATTCATAAATGTTATTTTGAATTTATACAATTTGTATTTGTGATCACTGGACGATATGCTCGATGATCCGTTGACGTACTCGATAAATGAAACTGAAAGTGAAACGTATTCAGATTGAACGAAGTCAGGCTCCGCCCACTTTTGCTTTTTAATAAGCATTCCGTCGTCGGCGGCCGACTGGAGCATCTTCTGATTCTCGCGAAACCGCAGGTACTCCTCCGTGTGATCGTCCTCTTTACCATTGTAATTCACGACGTCGTTCCTCGTCAGCGTCCTTTCGTAAACTTCAGATTTCAACATCAGAATAGACTCTTTCGAATAATTTATATGATTTTTCGGAAGTATTGCTTCTCTTTCACACTCTGGTTCATACTCGATGAACCAGGAACGATGATTGAACTCCCAGTACTTGTCATCCAGCCATTCAACAATGGCCGGGAAAAAGTAGAGCGCGAGAATTATCTGAAACAAATCTCAAAACGCCTCCATAATTGGAAACTAACATTAGCAGCGTTGCATAATGCGATGACGTATGACGGGATTACCGCAGCGAGCATTTTGAGAAATGAAGATTATTCCGGTTTACACGTCGAAGAAACGCTTTTCAAGCGGATTTCATTACAGCAGAACACACACAAAGAGGAATAATAATAAAAAGCTAGAGGTCAAATACACATCGCACAGTTGAATTGGTGAATGGGCCGTCGGATAAAAAACAGAAAATGGGGATACTTAGTCAAGCGGGAAAGATGGATATAAAATAGAATGATTAAAGCACGAGAATAGAGGGGAGAAGTGAAAGGGTTTAGTCGAGTACTAGCTCTCCGCGATAGTCGCCTGCCGGCAACTTCGAAGTGTCGATGTCATCGAAGTACGCATGATTTAGAGCCTTCTTCGAGCTGATGCGGAGAGACGGGTCGTAGATGAGAAGACTCTGCAAAAATTATCGGTTAGTTACGAGTGGCTCAAGTTGATATTACCACAAGCAGGTCATATCCGGCTTCGTCAATCAAGTAGGTTCCTGTTTTCTTGTCGAGGAACTTGTCGCGGAGATAATTCTCACGCCACTTCGGGAATGTAGGCTTGTAGTCGGGCAGCGACTCGACTCCGTTCCATTCCAACTCGGTCGGCGTTCCGAGCACTCGGAAGATACGGAAGAGCTCGTCAATCTCCGAGTCTCCCTGGAACAATGGTCTCTTCGTCGCCATCTCAGCAAAAATGCAGCCAATAGACCACATATCGACACCCATTGAATAGCGCTGAGCACCCATCAAAATTTCCGGAGCACGGTACCAGAGGGTGACGACCTGAAAATTAAAGTCTCCTTTCTAAATAGATTTATTCGTTGTCACCTCGTGAGTGTAGACGCGTATCGGAATTCCGATAGCTCTGGCGAGACCGAAATCGGCCAATTTGATGGAGCCCTTGTTGTCAACCAGAAGATTTTGAGGCTTCAAATCACGATGGATCACACGGCGCTGGTGACAGAAGCACATCGCTTGCAGGATCTAAATAGCAAGCGTTTTTTTACTCTATAAAGCTGACGCTTGCCTGGAATGTATAGCTTTTGAGAGTTTGATGCGGCAAGTACTCTTCTTTTGGGAGTTGGTCCATGAAGCGCTTCAAATCTGACGACAAGAACTCGAAGATGAGATAAAGACGATTCTCCTGCATAATGACAGCCTCCAGTCCGACAACATTAGGGTGCTGGAGCTCTTTGAGCAGGCTGATCTCTCTGACAGCAGTCGACGGCACACCCTCAAAATTAGTTGTATTACTACACAAACAACTTTTACTGTGGTCTCACTTCGTCCTCGCTCTCCAATCGAATCTTTTTCATGGCCACCATCGCGTTCGTTTTTCTGTTTCTTCCCTTGTAGACGACTCCATAAGTTCCCTCGCCAATCTTCTCCAATTTGGTGAAATCGTCCAGAGTGTAGGTCATCTTTTGCTTGCTGACAGAGCTCATTCGGAGAGTGAAACTAAAATGAGAAAAATTGAGTGAAATGTGAGCAAAATTGCGCCGAAAACAGACAAAGCAAGCGCGGCAATATTTGAATCGTAGCACTTGCCGCCGTGGGGAGGCATGTCGTTGCGAGACCCGCAGGAGAAATAGCCTGCGCCTTTGAGGCAACGGCCTTTTTTCAACGAGTAACGCAATCTGTTAATTGGCATGAAAAATTGCATAACATTGACACGGCAATTTTCAGTAGAATGTTTATCGAAGAGCGGAGCACTTTTAGAGCTCGAAAAAAAAATAGAGGAATAGAAAGAAAAGGCTACTCGTGCAGATGTTCTCGTTAGAAATACGTGATTTGGAGTCGAGAGACCATTGTTCCAGGAAAACTCGGAGATTAACGAGCTCTTCCGTATCTTCCGATCTTCCGAGCGTGTAAATTTGAAATCCACAATCGGTCGGCCGACATCTTTCGAGAAGAACCGACAAATCCAAGAGGCGGCCGCCAAATTGGGCATCGAAGAGTACTGGATCGGCGCGACGAACGTCGATAACGACTGGGAATGGCTCGACGGGTCCATGATGACGTATTCGAACTTTGACGTGGCAGCCGGATATCCGAAGAAGACAGAATCGCAGGTGGGCGCGGTCTCGATGGAGTCTCTTTTCGGACTGTGGTACACGAAGATCGACGCGATGGCGCTGCCGTTCGTGTGCGAGTTCCAGGCGACGGAAGACTATTCCCAAGGTATTTTCTTCTTCCTTCCAGACAAAAGAGAAAAGAGACGGAGGATTCCGTGAATGTGAAGTCCAGTCAACAGGCAACGGGATCAAGTGGAAACGATAAGGGAAGGGAGCGGTTACGGTGGAATTGTGGTCAGGCGACTTCGTTTTTGCGTTGAAAAAACAGGAACCTTTTCTGCATCCCTACAGGGACTGCACTGACCGAGGAACTGAATTCCAACTCTAAAGCGAAAAGAGAACGCGATGAGAGTGAGACGCTCCGCACGAAAATTACTAATATTCAAAGAGGATGACAGTTTTATGTTGAAATGAATTCGTTGTTCAATACTTATGATTTCGAGTTGATACAAGAAACTGAGAAGCGGCGGATGACGGTTTTGTCGTGATTCGCAGTTTGAATTTCGATGGATTCAATCGTCCTCGACTGACTGATAATCCACGTATGCTCTCCAGTCCTCCCAGCAATTTCATTGTGATTCCATAAAACGTTGATCGCATTGTCCGATTCGCAAATGATTTCAATTTTACCCAATGGTATCGAATCGAATGTGAACAGCCTGAAAACCTGCACATTCTTACGTGAACTGTAGTTGAAACTTACGGAAATATCCGGTTTCTTCCGAACAAAACTACGCCTTTCCCGACAATCGGATGGCAGAAAGCGCTGAGATGCTGAGGCTGCAGCTCGAGTGAACTCAACCGGAATCTCCAGTTCTCTTCCATTCCTGAGCAGAAGTTGGTGGAGAAATTGGCAGAAATGAGGGGACGTGTCCGAATGTGAGGCTTCAGCTTCTCCCAGAACCTGAAAGCACGCCCCTGGATAGTAAGTATTATTTAAGATCGAAACGAACCGAATTCCCATTACTATCTGATTCTCATCGGGAAACTTTTCGTAGATCCATCCGGGTGCAAACAGAGCGACAGAAATGTGGAACAGTTTGGCGAGGGCGAATGATTCGTGGCAGTGGAACTCTCCGACGCATCCGCGTGCCCACACATCGATTCCGACGAAGATCCGATCGAGACGGCCGAATTCGGCGGAACGGAACAGGTCTCCGTCGGTCCTTGTTGTAGTCCGAAGTCCAGTCAGACTCCGAACCGTCCGTCCTCGAGCAGCTCTTCTGAAAAGTAAAATTTAGTACCGAAATTCTGATTTCTAAAAAAAATACCTGATACAATAATCCCCTAGTCAATTTCGTAAAGGCCTCAATAATAAAAAGCAATATTGATATACATAATTAATGACTGTTAATATTATTTTTCTTTTGAAGTTATTGCTCCGCCCTGGTCGGGATCGGCGTCTGCTCGTTCTGTATGGGTCTCTCTGAAAGTAAGCACGGTGAAGAATTATGTGGCTATTCAGCGTATATTTGTTTTCCGTTTTTTACATCGCTGAATTGAATTTTTTGACGTAAAAAAATCATTTTTTCACAGCCTGGATAACTCCATTAAAAACACTGCCGCCTAACCATAATGGGGATATTCAGGCTGTGAAAAAAAACATTATTTTTTTTCCGTTTTTTTTACGTCAAAAAATCCAATTCAGCGATGTAAAAAAAACGAAAAAAAACGGTAAAAACAAACATGAATAGCCCCATAAACTGGGAGATTGCATTGTCCTCGACAGTAACCCGGAGTGTAATGCGACACGAGCCGATCGTTCATCAATTTGAGAAACTCAGCGACCTGCGGCCCATTTCCTTTGTTTAGAATGGATGCTATCGAGTGTTGAAGTCATACAAACATGAACTTGTGCCAGTGAGGCTAGTTCATGCCGGAAATCGCGGTTAAGTGCTTGTAAACGTTGCTTATTATCGTTGTTGGTCATGATGATTATCGTTTGTTCGCCAGGCCCTCTCTGGAAGTGGGTAATGCAACATAATTAGAAAAGAAGGAGATGAAGAACAAACGGAGGAAAAAGCAGAATAGTTTGTTTTCCTCAAGGCGGGTGAATTGCATTAAAAATCACAAAACAAGTACTAACAAAACATTCGCGCCAAAACTGGTAGTTCAAATCTGCTCCACTCGCAATTTACCTGAGTAGCGACTCGTTCACCATAGCGATACGTAGCCAAACAGTCCACCAACTCGATTTTAACGAACTTCCCGGTTTTTCGAAAATTTTCGTTCAAAATGCTCACAGATTTACTATTTTTGTTTTCTTTTTGAAATCTACAGGTTCACATTTTGACATAATAGCGGCAAATTGATGCTCAAGTGTTCTCGAATGCTCAAAATTCATTATGGAAGCTTAGTGATAATGGAACTTTAATTTAGGCGTTGTTTTTGTCTCGTTCTCAATAATGTCTTTTTCAGAATGTCCGAAGATCACCACGACGAGGAACAATTCGAATCGGCCGACTCGGGAGCTGCTGCCACCTTCCCGAAGCAATGCTCGGCTCTTCGCAAGAACGAACATGTCATGATTAGAGGAAGACCGTGCAAGGCAAGTGTGCTAATCAGACTTCTGTTGGCCAATCGTGTTTTAGTTGACGACACTCGATCTACTCCAGTTTCACAGAGCTTGCTTTTATAGATTGTCGAGATGAGCACCTCGAAGACTGGAAAGCACGGACACGCCAAAGTGCACATGGTCGCCATCGACATCTTCACCAGCAAGAAGCTGGAAGACATCTGCCCGTCGACCCACAACATGGACGTTCCGGTCGTCAAGAGACGCGAGTACATCGTTAGTGATTTTTTTTTTAAATTTTAAAGGTTACACTTTTTTTTTAGCTCATGTCCATCGAAGACGGCTTCTGCTCGCTCATGGATCCTGAGACTTGCGATATTAAGGACGATCTGAAGATGCCGGAAGGAGACCTCGCAAACACCATCCGCGAGGCCCTCGAGAAGGATGATGGAAATGTCATGGTAGGAAAAAATAGTGGAATTATTCTTGAAACAGTATAATTAAAGGTTCAAGTCGTTTCGGCGTGTGGTGAGGAGGCCGTTCTCGGGTACAAAATTTCTACCAAGGAATAATTACATTTCATATGCACTTTCACAATAAAATGATAGTCAGCTTAATCCAGTCGGTGTCTTCGTATAACATCGAAAACATTGCGGCGGCAAACAAGTGCACATCCGATGGAGGTGTGTGGGTGTTTTCTATGCCGTGATGATTGTGATATCTGCTCACCGGACGAAAATGAATTGATTGCAAACCGCGAGTGACACATGTCTGGTTGACTTCTTTTTCTACATCTGAAGATTCACGCGGATTTCCATCAAATTGTTTGCATAACAGGGACACACCTACCGATGTAATATTATTGGACACGGGTCGGGGGCGGTTCATTCTCCGTTCCTATACTTACCTCGCTGCAGCTTATTGAGATGACCCCAGGTTGGTTGGCCGAGTGCCAACAGGTCTGTTCACTTTAAACTGTGTCGGATCAGGGAGCACTCGGCTCGCAAACCACGATGTTATCTGGGTCCAGTATCAACTGGCCACCCTCTCTTACTCGCTCTCATTAAATTGCTATTTCGCATCAATTTCACAGTCAGATTTCGTAAACTCTTCTTCTTCTTCTCGCCCGAATCCTTCATCATCTCGCCACATTTCTCACCTCCCGCTCCGTTTACACCTCGCACTGCTCTTTCTTTCGCTCTCTTCCGGATTGTTTGCCTTTCCTCAAAACCACACACATCCGTTCTAATCCAGCTTACTGTAGCGACGGATAAGAAGATTGAGAAGCAGAAGAAGAAGGCACCTGTCCTGTTCCGTAGGTTTCATTGTAAACAAAGCCTGGGAATCAGATGAGTATTTGTTCGATCAGTACGTTTTCCGTCTTTCCGTAAATTGACCAAGTTTTCATTTATCCCACTATTTCCATGTCAATATCCTCAAAAATGTGTATTTCCTGATCGGACCTCCCGGGTCATTGCCTTTCTGCTCCGACTTCTTCTCCCGCGAGAGCACCTGTTCGTACCAAGTTTTACGAGCTCGCTCCGGGGTTGTAGGTGAGCCATTGCCCCTCTCGGACGGAGCGTCTCAGTTTCAATTCGATGCGGACGCGAGACGGCGCGTTACGAAATCGAAAAACCTGGGTATAAAACGAAACAGAAGAAGAAGGAGGATCTGGGTGCTCCGCGGAAAAAGTGGACACGTCGTCCTATCTCTCTCACTTTTTGCTGCTCGGCTCTGCTCACCACTTCGCCCGTCCGGGAGCCACTTGTCGTCCCGTCGTCATTTTGAGTCGGTCCCCGGCACGGGAGAGAGCACGTGGCAATGGGACACGCAGTCGGCTCTTCATTTTGCGTGTTTTAGTGCGGGAAGGAAGGCGATGGATGGGGGGAAGAGAGTCTTCACAACATGTCGCAACTGATTCATCACTTTGGCTCTCGACACAAGCCGCGAGCCGGAGAAGCGTTTTTCAAATTAGTTTGTACTAGTCTAAGGTGATAACCAGAGTTTGCACTTTACTTTCTGTTTCTCGCTTTACGTTTCTCAGGGTTACTGTAGGTTTCATTTCTTCTCTCTCTCTCTCTTTTTCTTCTTCTACTAATAACCCATAGTTTCTATCACACCCCCGATTCAGAATGAATTCCCGGATACTGTTACTCCTTCTCATGTTCGCCTTATACGTGGGCCTCGTCAACTGCGGCGGCCAGAGTCTTGTGTCGCCCCAGACCGCCTGTAAAATCAGGTAATTACCGAAACTTGCCGAACGCCGATCACAAAACACGCCAATTATCAGATGCGAGAACGGAGGAATGTGCGTGTTCGACTTGGACCGCCCCGACGTCCATTCATGCATCTGTCTGCTGGGAGTTTATACCGGGGACCGGTGCCAGACTAAAGGTGATCTAAGGAGGGATTGGATCAGATCTGAAATCTCAATTTAATTTCAGTGCCCACTCCAGAAGATTTGTCGACTACTGCAGCTCCGGTGGATCCGCGGACCGCTCCACGTGAGTCTACATTCAATTTCTTCTCATTTATGAATCTTCTTCAGAATCCGACGTCGAAGAAGCTCGGCGACGTGACGAGGAACGGAAAAGAGAGTACGAGAGACAGGTGGCCGAGCGGACGCGCAAACAGAAAGAGGATCGGGAAAGAGTGTCGGAGGAGGAGAGACGTCGCCAGCAGCACGAACAGTATTGGAAGGAGGTGAGTCAGTTGTCGCCGAGCCACGGAGACACTTGTTTTGAACACATTGGGCGGTCCGGGTTGATTGATCAAAGGGGAATTGGAATTGGGTGGCCGCGATAATGGGCGAAGGGTGTCTTGACGAATTGACAGGAAAGATTCTGAAGTCAACCTACCCACTTCCAGGAAACCGCCCGTCGTGAGCAGCAAAAAGTTGAAGCTGAGCGTCGGCTCCAAGAGCAAAGAGTACGGGATGACGAGAGACGCAGACAGTACGAGACAGAAAGAGCGAAACAAGAGGAAAGACGCAGAGAGGTTCGGAAGTAACTCAACCTGCCTACCGTACCTCCTCCATTTCAGGAAGAAAGTCGTCGATTGGCTGTTCAACGAGAAGCCGAAGAAGCGAGAATGCGAGATGAAGAGAGACGCAGACAGGAATCGGAGAAGGAGTTGGGAGAGAAGCGAACGGAGACTGTGAATGAGCAGTCCGAGTACGAAGCAGAGGACGACTATCCGCAAGTGGCCGAACGGGAAGATGAGTACGACGAAGGATACGAAGAGACGACGACGACAACGACGACGGTAAAGACAACGATGGAGATGGAAGCGACGACGGGGCGATCGGAAGGCGACGACGGAAGTGATATGGTGATGGAGAAGGACGAGATGGAAGAAGAAGAAGAAGAAGGAGAGCCGCTGCGGAAGGAGGACGAGCAGTTGGTCGATTCGATCAAGCACGTCTTCGATAAGGCCGTCGAGGAGACCGTCAAAGAGCATCCTATGTGAGTTTCTTGACAACTTTCTGGATGAGTTAGAAGTTCTACAAAATTGCTATTGTCATGTTTCTCTCCACATTTGATCAATGAGTGTAGCTCTAAGTTTGGTGCGTATTCATTTAATTGGCTGTAATAGAAGGACGCTCCAAAACCGTTTATTCAGCTGTCTGTAGAGATTTCAAAATATTTTCAACTGTACACTATGTTTCTATGAGCAATTCGTTAGTGGACAGCTATTGGATATCTTCACTGGCAGCTGAGATATATACAGATGAGCGGTACTGGGGTGTCCTTTTTATCCTTATTTTTCCAGCGAAGAAGACGAATACTGGGATGACAGCTCCAAAAAGATGGATGATGCTGAAGCGACTGTGAAGACTGAAGGTAAGGAAGGAATGAAAATGTTGAAAAGAGAAAAAAAAGGAATGTTCAGAAGCGGAAGAGTACGGTATGGAGGAAGGAACCGAGGGATGGATGATGGTGAAGAAGGAGCACGAGAACGTCGGCTCACGGAGCACAATCCTCGCCGCAATCGTATTTTCTCTGCTTATTCACCTCTTCTAAATGCGTCTACTCCACCGTTTCCACTTCTAATTTCCTCCCTGTTCTTACTCCGCACTGCTTTCCATCACGGGTCACCCTTTTCCTTTTGCTCCTTTTTCAATTCGCCTTCTTACTCATATCTCCTCACTTTTTCTTCTGCCTGTTTTGTTAACACACTAATAATTATTGCTTTTGCGTTAATAAACGATGACGTAATCCGCTGGCTAATTACCGTAATCCCGCAGTCACCTCATCCAAAATTCAATTAACAGGAACAGGTGAAATTGGTGTGCGAAAGCAGAGAAATGGCAAAAGTCACCGCCTGTAGTCGGCTCTCCCGACGCTATTCCGGCAGCTGAGACGACGGCTGAAGCGCTCGAAAGGTGAGAATTTTCAGATGAGTTCGCAAGTTTCAGATGTAAATGAAAGTATTTCAGAGATAAAGGGCAATCTAAAGAAAAGGGAGAGGAAGAAATGCCAATGGTTGTTGCGAAAAGGAACGCGAGAGAACGGACCCGCGTGCACACGGTCAACCAGGTACCCAGGGTTACTGTGCTCTCCTTCAGTTCACTTTCAGGCCTTCCTGGTCCTGAAACAGCATCTTCCGAGCCTCCGTCAGTTCACGAAACGAGTGAGCAAACTGCGCATCCTGAATGCGGCCATCAACTACATCGAAGCCCTTCTCAAACTGATTCAGTCCTCCGACGTCATTCCCCAGTCGACCATTTCGGCGACTCTCGGTCCCATCGTGCCCACTCCTGTCCGTGGTTTTTCGAAAGTCACCAAACCCGAGATAATGCTCACCTCCAATCACTCCCGACACCTTGCTCCGCCACCGCTTCCACCGAGGGAACTTCATCTGTCCGCGCCGGTTGCCACGTGTGCTCCCGATCATTCTCTCGTCGACTACCGTCCGTCTCTCGCCATGACGCTTGCTCCCGTTCCCGTACAGATGCCGACGGTGTTCGCTCCTCAGCCGACGTTTCCGTACATGAAGAGTCTTCTCGATTACCCCACTTACCTGTACCAACCGCCCCCAACAGCCACTGCTCCGAGTGCACAGTCTCACATAATCGTCAACAATCAGATTGTGCCAATGCCTTCTTATCAATGTTTTTAGAATAATAAAGTATTCTTTCCCCCGTTCGTTTTGCCCAAAACATGGAAGATCCGCGGCACTGCTGCTCGGCCGCTCCAAAACGTCATTTCTCTTGTTTGACGATCCGCGCGTATTTGCCTTTTCCGTTCCGTATTCGGTCGCGTTTCCGGTCCTTCCACGTACTTTTTGCCGTCTATAAAAGAGCCGTGAGATGGGCTCTCCGCCCATCGCTCTTCCGTCCTCTGATTCAATAATATTTACCTGCAAGTTCTGGTTACTTTTCCTCTCTGTTTGCCCGTCATTTCAATCTGTTTTTTCAGTCTGTCATGTGGAAGAAATCCCAATTTTCGTCCTACAAGAAAGTGGAGAATCAAGAGGAGAATGTGAAGAGCCACACGTTCAACTACCAGAAACTGAAAGGTGAGCCCAAATTGTGGTGAAATGACGTGGAGTGTTTCAGAGATGGAAGCCGAGGAGTTGCCGAAACAAACGAGTTATCCGAGTGCTTCCGCCCAAAAGACGTTCTTCGTTCCGCCCGTTTTCGCCGTGATTCCACAGAAGTTTATGTTTTTCGGTTAACCAATCCAGGATCTTCCTTGAGAAATCGTACTATTTATTTTCCGTATTTGAATGAGAAAAGAGAAAAGAACAATAAATTATTTGCTTGAATGTCGTCGCGATTCTTTCAGTTTGGATTCTCACTCTCCCATGCCATCAAATGACCTGATCGGCTAATACTGAAAGGCAAACAAAACCGAAAAAAAAACACATGAGAAGTTTTTGAAGAGAGTACAAACAGCGCGATTTATACAAACACTCCTCTTCCCTTTCAAACAAATTACGGCGTTTCCCGTCATCCCGTTTTCTCGCCAGTCTCGTCGTTTTTCGAGGTCATTCCGAGAGCTGATCGTATCAAAAGATACTTTCATCAACACTCAACCCAAAGTGAATCAGCTGAGCTTCCTTTCATTCCATTTCACAACCCTTTTCCCGGCGCGCAATCACATGTGATGAGAGGGGAAAACGGCAAACCGGTTGCCGGATCGGACGGTCATTTCCTTCCGATTCCCTCTTTCTCTCCCGCCGATTTCGCACTCGTCAATCTTCGTGTCCAACCTGAAATAGAAAAGTGTTTTATCGCACAGTTAGATACTATCGTTCAAGTTGATTTTGATGGATCGTCCCGCAGTATTTCATTGAAACCTAGTGGGCAACGTTTCATTTGAATATGGTGGGACACGATCAAGGTTGTGCAGGATTTTTGACCTCTAAACTTTTGACCCAGTGTCAATATTTCGACTTGGAGAATGCAACGTTAAGGCTATCCTGGCTACAATCATGAAAGTACATTTCCTACCAGTGCGTGACCGACAGTCATCTCTCTTCTTCTTCCTCTCTCGTCGCCCAATTAGTTCTTCAGTAGTGACTGTCATTCTTTTTCATTTTTCACTCTCTTCCCTTATTTTCCGCCTTCTTCTTCTTCTTCTTCGTTCCGTTCATCTTTTGAATGAATTCATCAGCATAGAGGGAAGCAATCATAAAAACGCAATTACATACAAAAACACAATGTTTTCGTGGGGCGGGCGCCTCTCTTCGTGCTTCACTTTCGTACAATCATTTCCGTTTCTTCTACTGAATCGTCAATATCAGTATGATTATATTTTGGGAGTGGACACTTGTAGTCAGTTGGTTTTCGGCGCTCTCACTTTACATTCGGACCTTCTTTTTTGTGGGCTTTGTTTCCGTTCGTCTTTATTTTTCTCCGTCTCCGTTTTCGCTCGGATCACACTCTCTCTCTGCTCGGCTCATTTGGGTCCATCGTTGGGACGGAAGGGAACCAGTTTGACGAACCAATTAAAACGTTTGCGCTCGCTTTGGACTCTGTCGCAGTCCCTTTGGAGAAGGCTGTCACGCAATCGAAAGTGTCCTTTCTGTGCAATAATCTGTACTCGTTCTTGTCAACCTCTGCCCACCGGGACAGTTGTTTCTCATCCGATTCACTTGAAATCATGAGCTCTTGGTCTCCTCCTCCTCCCTCGAACGTTTCCCTTGTCAAATAATTAGTCATAATTCCGAGACGACCGTATCCGTTGCTCTTTGTCTAATTATGTGACTCAGGGCCCACTTGAGCCCGAGTGCTTCGCTTTTCTTTCTCTCTCTCTCTCTTTCTGTTCCACGTCGTTCATCCGCATCGTAAAAACTTGCTAAAAGCGCTCTCAGTCAGACCAAAAACCTCTTCTCTCGGCAGCGAGCTCCCCCGGGAGTGGGCTCACTTTCCGGAGAGGAATCTATCAAATGCAACATAATCTGGGGCGGCGGCTCGCTTCCTCCCGCTGCTCATCCATCAATCAACACCCCCGCGGACCGTCGGACACCTGTCGCCGCCGTCCCATCCGATCCGAATCATTTCGACACCTTCGGCATGCTTCTGTTTGAAATCACCTGGAAGTTTGACTTAACGGGTACACCTGCCTGCCAAAGTTTCCCTTCGCTTTGTTGCTCTTGCTCTTTTCTCCTTTGCTCCTTTGCTCGGGCCACCCCGAATTGATCTGTGCGTGCAAATTCGAGCTTCGGTCCCTCCACTGGCGCCCACTTCCTCCAACTTCTTGCCGATGATTTCACGGTCGGGGCGGCTCTCTTTATTCACGCCTTCCGGAATTGGGTCGCCGCCTCCACTTATTTATGACTTTTATACACACCGGGTAATTAGTGACATGTGTCTGGGCGTGCCACACGCGAGCACCCGAATATGCGTCCCTCCGGAGAGCCGCTGCCCCCGTCGCCGGACATTATTTTTTGCGCGTTTTGTTGTCGTGTGTCGTGTCGCTGGCGATCCACGGCTGTGTACATGATTCTTCTTCTTCTTCTTCTTCCTTTGCTTATTTGTAAATACATTTACATTCAATTCGGACGGCCACAGGATGATGTCGGCCCAAACAAAACAAGCACCTCTGATCTTGGATCAGGGCTCCGTGAGCCCTACCGTTGCTCGTAGCTAGTCGTGCTGGAGCAAGTTGCAAAAAAAAACAGCTAAAAGATATAACAAATCATGCTCTCGCTCTGCACCCATTCAAGATTTATGTGACCGACTGCACTACTCTCCCTTTCTGTCTCTTTTCAAAGAGTTTCCGTTCTGAAAGTGACACTCTTTTGTCCGCTTCCATTTGGTATTGGTACGTAGTACAAATGTCTTAGCGTGTCATTTTGTCGCTTCCGATTGTATTCTGAATGCGTCAGAAAGTGCCCAGTTCATTAAGTTCAAATTTCGGCTCTTCGTTAGTATTCCGTTTTTCGCCACTTAGAATTCGGACCCATGATCCTATGTTGCGATGAATGACTAATCGCATTCTCGTGCGCTCCCCATAATTATTGCGTGTCCTCCGAGAAAACTGATAATTAATGTCTGGTGCCGGGCCGCTCAGACCTTTTTGAATGACTGCTTTTTGCTGGAAGCTTCAGAAGCTTGATTCCAAAGACTACCGTACTCTTTCACAGCGTCGCCAGGGTAATCTGACATCTTCTTAAGACAACGTCTGCCGATTCTGACCTCATTTTGTACCTTCTCGTATCATTCTCCGAATCCATTCTGCCCTCTTCTAATCCATGTCTCATTCAAAAAGTACACCTCTTCTCAGTGGCTGATAATCTCGACGCCCGCCCGGATTAATCGGCTCTGAGTCCCGTGAAAACCCACCCAGTTGGTGTCCCAAGTCCATTCTCTTTTCTTCCTTTCTCAAATATATATTCATAGTCCTTCTCGCCCCCTCCACAAAATGATTTATGTGCTCCCCCCGTACGCGATTGGCTCTCCTCCTCTTCCTCATTCGAAGCACCTTTGCAGGAGAAGAAAACTGATGAAGCCCACGTGGCTTCTGATTGTGCTGGCCGTCGTGCTCTTCTCCGCATGTTCGGCCAAAAAGGGAGGAAGATCGTCGTCACACGCCCGACATTATTCTAGAAGTAAACCGTTTTTCACTAGGAAGTGAGTAACTTTCATTGGTCCCGTCGGAAATGGGAATTGCTTACAGATACTCGAAGCCCGGCTCAATCGAGCACACTTCCAACTTCCGTTCGTTTGTGTTCGGAGCCACTTCCGGACTGCTCATGTTCAACGCGGGAAGACATATTATCCAGGACTCTTCGGAACCTATTTCGTGAGTTTGGTTGTTTGGTTGTTTTCAATGGTTCTTTTCAGCTTCGGAAATAGAAAGTACTTCTGGGGAGAATCCGGCTACGTGCCTGACGAAGATCTTCCCGTTCAGTGTATAAATCGAATCGATCCGCAAGATCCACAGTTCGGAAGAGTGAGCGTTTAAATGGTTTCCAATTCGCTTCTGAAAGAATCACTTTCAGGTGTACTTTGACAACGAATCCCGACCGCAGGAGATCGTCTACGCCTGCCCGGCAGATCACAACTGTTGCGGGTACGACTGTTGCACTGAATCCACGTTCTTTACTTCCATCTTGTAAGTTCCCGCTCTCCCGAACACATGACAACGTTTCCTCCGATTCCAGCAGTCTCCTGGTGATCCTCCTCGTCGTCTCCGTCCTCAGCATCTTCGTCATCGAATGTTTACGTTGGTGTCTCCATTGTACCTACTTCTGCAAGCACGGCCACTCCCGTGACTTCGAGCCCCTCAGCATCTGAATCCCTTCATAATATTTCCCTTGTTATCAAGTGCCTTCTCTTCCCCGAATACGGTCTTTTCCACCCTTTCCAAATCCCAACTTCACTTGTTTCTCCACAAAATCTGCGATAACTTTTCCCCCCTTCTGTGTTCACTTCTTCAGTTTTCTTTCTTTCCTCGCTACGGGTTTATATGCAAACATAAAATGCGAATAAAATCGAACCGTCTTGTGGAAATCGGCCGGAAGTTGCGTGTCAGTTATGCTCTTCCGGTCGCTACTTGTCCTGTTATTCACATGGAATACGGTAACTGGCTTCTGCTATTACGGAACCGCATTCAAGAATGTCACCGGGTATAAGCATTCAATAGTTCATTGAGTCGTAAGTAATTTCACAATAGCTAAACTTTCAGATGTTTCCAGTTCTTCCGAACTCCGTTGAACTTCACTAATGCCGTCCGAGTATGATTTTATGATTTTCCACTCTCTTCTCAGTGCCATAACCCTTTTTCTTCAGTTCTGCCGTGTAAATTTGAAGTCCACAATCGGTCGGCCGACATCTTTCGAGAAGAACCGACAAATCCAAGAGGCGGCCGCCAAATTGGGCATCGAAGAGTACTGGATCGGCGCGACGAACGTCGATAACGACTGGGAATGGCTCGACGGGTCCATGATGACGTATTCGAACTTTGACGTGGCAGCCGGATATCCGAAGAAGACGGAATCGCAGGTGGGCGCGGTCTCGATGGAGTCTCTTTTCGGACTGTGGTACACGAAGATCGACGCGATGGCGCTGCCGTTCGTGTGCGAGTTCCAGGCGACGGAAGACTATTCCCAAGGTATTTTCTTCCTTCTGCCATCCTCTAAGACTCTCGAAAGTGCTTCAGGAGTGCTCTACCGTGTCCCAAAGACGCAAAGTCTTCGTTTCCCTCACGGCGGCATCAAAGCCCCGATCGTTTTGGTCCAATCCGCCGATCAATCCGTTCTTTATCCGGCCGTCGGACCAATTCAGAATGAGGTGGACACTGGAGAAAAGGCGTATATGGAGCCGATAAACATGACTGCCGGAGCATTCCCCTCGATGGGATTGAGTGGACAACCCGTGGTTATTCTGAATCCGCGAAGAGTGAGGGTGAAGCTGAAGCCGGTTGTTGTGACGGAGACGGAGACAGAGCAGAACAGATCGGTGAAAGAGAAGGAAGAGACGGAGGATTCCGTGAATGTGAAGTCGAGTCAACAGGCAACGGGAGCAAGTGGGAACGGTAAGGAAAGGGAGCGGTTACGGTGGAAGATTGTGGTTTTCCAGGGACTGCACTTGCCGAGGAACTGAATTCCAACTCTAAAGCGAAAAGAGAACGCGAGGAGAGTGAGACGCTCCGCACGAAAATTACTAATATTCAAAGAGGATGACGGTTTTATGTTGAAATAAATTCGTTGTTCAATACTTATGATTTCGAGTTGAAACAAGAAACTGAGAAGCGGCGGATGACGGTTTTGTCGTGATTCGCAGTTTGA
The DNA here is from genome assembly GCA_946814055.1 of Caenorhabditis sp. 36 PRJEB53466. NCBI lineage: Eukaryota > Metazoa > Nematoda > Chromadorea > Rhabditida > Rhabditidae > Caenorhabditis > Caenorhabditis sp. 36 PRJEB53466. The sequence goes on from CAMPFS010000003.1 coordinate 2,854,274, forward strand.
ATTTTAATGGATTCAATCGTCCCCGACTGACTGATAATCCACGTATGCTCTCCAGTCTTCCCAGCAATTTCATTGTGATTCCACAAAACGTTGATCGCATTGTCCGATTCGCAAATGATTTCAATTTCACCACATGGTATCGAATCGAATGTGAACAGCCTGAAAACCTGCACATTCTTACGTGAACTGTAGATGAAACTTACGGAAATATCCGGTTTCCTCCGAACAAAACGACGCCTTTCCCGACAATCGGATGGCAGAAAGCGCTGAGATGCTGAGGCTGCAGCTCGAGTGAACTCAACCGGAATCTCCAGTTCTCTTCCATTCCTGAGCAGAAGTTGGTGGAGAAATTGGCAGAAGTGAGGGGACGTGTCCGAATGTGAGGCTTCAGCTTCTCCCAGAACCTGAAAGCACGCCCCTGGATAGTAAGTATTATTTATGATCGAAGCGAACCGAATTCCCATTACTATCTGATTCTCATCGGGAAACTTTTCGTAGATCCATCCGGGTGCGAACAGAGCGACAGAAATGTGGAACAGTTTGGCGAGGGCGAATGATTCGTGGCAGTGGAACTCGCCGACGCATCCGCGCGCCCACACATCGATCCCGACGAAGATCCGATCGAGACGGCCGAATTCGGCGGAACGGAACAAATCTCCGTCGGTCCAGTTGTAGTTGAGGTAAATGGCGTCGCAGGCATCGTAGAATCGACTGGAATTCGGAGGAATTCGAGGAAGAATCAATGGAGATGTTACCAGTTTTCGGCATTCAATGCATTCTGCCAGTGAAGTTTCCCGTTGTGAAGGACCGAATCGTACCAGATCACGCGAGAGTTCTCATTGGACTCTCTTGATTTCTTCGTCAAACTGGAGCAGAATCTGAGCAGCAATTCAATCTTCTTTTCGTCGATTTCATTCTCGATGTTGATGAGCCATCCGTCGAATCCAAAGTGGTTTGCCACGGCGACCAAGCAATTCACTGTCTTCTCCACGGATTCCTCACTCTCCAAAATCATCGCACAAATCTCTTTGCCCGGAATCCATTCAGTGATGAAAGTGCCAAGAGAAAGGACACCTACAGAGCGAGAATTGCGTTTTTCTGAAGACGTTCCTCACCGTGTTGATGAGAAATTCTCGTGTATTCTGCCGGCGGAATCGTCACAAAATGATGGGAAAAGTAGTTGAAAATGTCTATTTGCCACCAGTTGAGCATCATGTACGGATACTTTCCCTCCTCGAACTGCTTTCCGCCGTTCATTTCCTCCTCCAAATACCCTCCTTTCATATCGTGGCAAACGAGCACTTGGGGACCCGAACGAGGTCTGAAATGCACGGAACGGTGACTTTGAATCGGGAGCGACCCTACTTGAAATTCACTAATTTTTCCGTGTATTCATGATCCACATCCGTTCGGTTTTCCCATTTCCAGAGGGCATCGAGACTGTCGATCGGGCAGATGTCCATCTGAATCGGCATGTGAGGAGAAGAAGAAGAAGAAGGAAAAGAAGTTAGACCACGAATGGGATGTGGATGGAACCGATTTTGAAGACAGGAGAGTTACTCAATTTCATTGAAATTATTGAATAATTTATGAACTTAGAACACCAACAAAAAGTAATAAATTACATAAGGCTACAAGTAAAAATGGTTCCCGCGTTGTAGACGAGTATAAAAAGACTAGAGCAAGTTTACAACTCTCTATCCATTTCATCATCTGGAATATCCGACAGATTGAGTGGCTCGTCTTGAAGCGTCGGCTCGTTCGGAGGCAGAGCAGCCACGTCGACAGCGGAACACACTCCTAATTCGAGCTGGCAAAACTGCTTGACTGGCTCTTCGTGGGCGGTCTTCAGGAACGTCAATAGCTCGTCTTCGTTGGCATCCAGGAAGTCGTTGCACTGGAATTTATTAAATATGTTTCGTTTTAAAATGAGCACCATAAACTAACGGCATTCTGAAGACGGGATCTCATTTTCGGTGACTCGTCTCCCTTCAAATATGTGGCATCCTTGTGCACGTGGACTGCTTTTCCGGTCAACGTATTCACCACAAGTTTGTACTGTTTCGCCTCGTCGCACACGTGCTCAATGATTTCGGTCAGATGGGATTCCGAGCGCGCGTATCCGATCTCCTTCAGTCCCTTCTGCTCGCCGGTCGGCGAAACTCGGAAGCTGCCCACTTCGATTTTCTTGTTCGGATCGACAGCCGCGATTTTCATCTCGAAATGAGTGACGAGGAGGGAGCAGGCTGCAAGGATTCATGGGAATTCGGAAGGGGAGCACGAGGGAAATTACCTCCGCATTCCAGCGATTGCACAGAAGCCGCGACGAGAAGAGCTGGAAGCGAGGAGAAGAAAACGACGACGCAAAGGGATAAATGCATTCTGAAGGAGAAAAAATGGGTAGGAAATGGATGTTTGTACGGTGAGAGTGACCCCCGAGGAACGAGAGAGAAAAGAGCAAATAGAGAGTCAGAGAGAAAGAAAGGAATGATATTCGGACAGTTATCCAGTTCAGGCGGAGAAGCAGTAGAACGATGAACAGGTAACAGATTCATTGAGGTAAAAAAGAAAACAAGATGAGATTCAGAATGAAGCGAGATTAGATAAAGTCTCAGCGACGAGGTACCACGTCGCATAATTTTTGTCTGGAAAATGAACGATTTCAAATTTTCAAGCATTGGTCACTTACTCAAATTTGTGTCGTTTTCTTGTGTTCAACTCCGATGGAACGTCTTGCTCTTTCCTGAGCAGCACCTCGTAATCCTTCCACGTCACATATGTCGCCTCGGGCATCCGTCCTCGCAACGGACCCACAATTGTTCCAGTTTTAATGCAGAACGGCATTTCACGGATCTCATTTCTGAAGAACATGTTTTTTTAAATGATAGGATGAGGTAATAGACTTACAAGCAATCAGTGATGCATTCACGGAAAAAAGCATAGAGTGGATCCTTCAATTGACACAACTCCAGATATTTCAGCTCTTGAGACCTTTCGTCCATTCCGAGCGATTTGAAGAATGGCGTTGATCGATTGAGGTCTTCGAAAAGCGTTGATCCATTTCCGATTCCAGTCAGATCGAGAAGAATGCCTGAAAACCAAGTTATTTTTGTGAGTTATTTCATTATCATAATTCATACGCAACAGAGCATTGACGATTTCACTCGGCAAATTGAGAATCGCTTTCTTGTGACTGTTTCCGGTCCTTCGAAGAGTGTACCTCCAAATCATGCATCTGGGACGGCAGGCAACGATGAAATAGGCCTTGAGAAATTGCTTCGTTTTGTTGAGAAGCTTAGCGTGGTGACGGAAGGTGAGCATGTTGAATACGTAGTACAGATCGCCATTTGTGAATACACCAGTCGGCGGAATTTCGTATTCTTTCGAAGCATTTACAATGTTTGAGGCAGTCAGATCGAAATGGTCGAAGCGTGGTTCCGTATACGACTGAGCCGTTCTCATCATGATCGAGGTCTTCACTTCACGCATGTTTGCTTTCAAAACATTCCACATCAGCGCATTTCCAGTCATGGCAAATCTCGGATCGACAATTGCGGCAGTAGGAGACATGAGTCCGTGCACGAGAGCCTCCATTGAAATGTCGCCCAGGTAGGCGGCTTCTGATACTCCCGTTTTCACAGATTTGTCCAGAAGCGCTTTATTCAGTGAGTGGTCTGCAGCTCCCATGATCAATGTTCTTCCAATTTCTGTGACATCGATTTCTTGAGCAGAAACTCCTAGCCGAATTGAGTCTGGAAGAATCTCGTTTTTGGATTTATTTTTTAGACCGAATAACTGACCGCCTCTCTGTTCTCTTCGTCTAACATGCGGATTCTTCGATTCTTTTGGTTGTTTTTCTTCGACTTCATCTACAACTTCCACGTAAAAAGAATCATCTTCAATTTCTTCTTCAATTTCCACTTGTTCTTCGTAAACTTCCACGTCTCCGTCTACTGAAATGTCGCTCTCCGGGGTTGTTTCCACTATCACTTCGGTTTCGTTGAAAGGGACGTTTTCGCAGTAGGTGTACACTGAAAATCAAGACTTTTTAGTTTTTTAGAAGTCTTTTCGGCTCACCTGGCTCCGTTTCTTCCATTTTGTACTTCAGAACATTTGTTTCTTCTGACTTCTGTCAGAGTTTCCAATTATTCGTTCTAAAAACCGTAATTTTCTCTGCGCACTCCCCGATTCCCGTTTTCTCTCCGTCTCCTCATTCTCAATAGAGCGCACTTCCATCGGAGCATTTTCGCGACAAAGCAAACTTTAACCCGTTTATTTCAATTCCAAACCAGTACATTATCAAGAGATAGTCCAATAAATACAAAAAACGAGATGTAAATAAATACAAGGCAGAATGAGTGAGCCCGTCGGAGATAGAACTTTTGAGTCAGCATTGCTGAAAAACGGGGTGTTAGTGCGTGTTCCTTCGTAGCCTGACTAACCGATAAAAGTGAATATTAATGAGATTCCGAGGAAGAGCATCAAAAGGCGATATGTGGGATTGATCAGCATCTGAAACTCGCTAGTGAGAACTGTAAAAAATGGGAAAGTACTGACAGATATCGACTTTCCCTGAATTTTGGCAATTGTGAATGGTAATCCGAAACCTATCAGAAGATCTGAAAAGCTTGAAAATGGAAAGATAAGAACTGGAACAGAGTTTACTGAAAAGTTGTCCTCCAATGGCTGCGGCCATTGCCATCCTCGGATACCCCTGTTTGACGACTGAAACGTCAGCAATCAGGTCGCCGATACTGTTGCTCCACGCGAGAATTGTGAGCCCGAGAACCTGAAGTACACGCTGAGCACAAATTGGAAACAAGCGGATACCTCGTGGGATATTCTGGAAACAACTCCGAGCATCGTCACAACATTCACGACTTCAGATGAAATCAGATAGATCCACGCGATCGACATCAGGAATCCGACATACGAAGTAATTCCCTGAACAAATCCGATTAGAAAACAACTTCAGAACACAATCATACTTTGTAGAACTGTGGTTCATCGTGTAAATCTGTGAAAAAGAAGAGCGAGACCGCCAAAAGGACGGAGAGAATGAGAGCGTAAAGCCAGAGTCCGGGGGAGCCGGTGAACGGAGAGATTGTGATGACTGAAAAGGTAATTGAGAGGAACTGAAGAAAAGAAATTAGGAGACCTTGAATGCAGAACAGGAAGAAAACAGGACAGGTGAAGCACTGGAGAAGGGACACTGGCTCGGACCACGGCTGCTCGTTCTGAGGGATCGTAAGTTTGAAGAGCAACGTCGGGACTGTCTGAAAGTGCACTGCTTAGAACATCTTCTCCATCTCTATCAAACTCACATTCACAACCGAAATGGTCTTCTGGAACATATTCATCTCGTGCCAATCTTCCTTCTGTGGCCATGGTCTCAGGTGCTCTTGCAGGTCACCGATCACTCCGCGGACCGTCCATTTGACCAGCGGCTCCGTCATCACCGTGTTCCCTCTGCTCTTCAGAATATCGTGAGCGTGAAGGACGTGGTGGCCGTGGCTGACGTAGATATCTTCGTCGTCTTCCGCACTGGTGACCGACACATTATCGGCTGGCTTCGCTTCTGTTTCCTTTCGGGCTTCATGCACTTTCTTCTGACGATGATGGAGGACTTGGGAGCAGATTACAGTGCAAACGTAGAGTAGGTAAATCCCGAGAAAGGCTGGAAATGAAGGGTCTTCTAGAAAAGTAAGGGAACAGACTGATAGGCATCCAGATCTCGACATGATCGTACAAAATGAAACAGAATGCCAGAAACGCCAGAGCGAACACATAGAAGGTAATGTCTCGAATTGAACTGAAGACCTGACAAAGAAGAAATTTAGAAAGAGCGATAAAAGAGTGATAAACACATACTTCTGCCACGAAAGGTCGACTGAAGATAGTGACTGCCAGCACCATGGTCGTCACGAAAAGCCCTGCTCCGAAGAGCTCTCCGAGAGCGAGGTCGGCCTTCGGAGTGGGACTGCTCAGAACGGAAGCGATGGATCCGAAGACGTCGGGCGCGCCGTTGCCAAATGCCATGAAGGTGACGCCCTGGAAGTGAGAGAGAGAGGGATTGAGAGGGACGGAAGGAAAAGGAACTGACGGCCACAGATTCACTGATGCGGAGATGGGCGACGATGGAGGAGATGGAGGGCGAGAAGAAGTCGTCGGCTGCCGCACTGACCATCACGAACAGAATGAGCATGTAGATGACGCCGACGACGATGAGAAGGATCTGAAGGACGGAGGGTTCGGGGGAGTGAAAGACGGAGAGAAAGTACCCGAGTGGCGGGAGAAGGAGCACATTCCACGTACTGCGTCCACAGAAGATATCCGCCGCCTTCGCAGTTGTCAGCGTTGCACTTCACATACTCGCAAACTTCTGAAATGAACGATGACAGTAGCTACCGTAGTCCTGGCCAGTGGAACCCACGTGAACTCGTCCAGTTCTTCTGAACACTGCACTGTTCTCCGTCGTCCAGTACGCAGTGTGCGTCCGTTTCGCTCTTCCACTTCCGAACCAACTTCCCCACGTCAGCCTGCCACCCGTAACAACCACATGTAATGATAACAAAAAGTAATAATAGTCTCATCTGAATGTAAATATTTCAGCTCGAATCAAAATATGGTCAAGACCAAACGAAAGGGAAACGGAGGGGAAATCGCATGAGAAAGGCGGGGGCAATTAAATTTTTTTGTGTGTCTGCGATAAAAATTCGTCGATTATGATGGGAGTCAACATTTTCCGAATATTTTATTTTATACTTTACAGCTTATCACATAGGAAACACCCGTTTTGATCGTGTCGAAATGAGAACGGAACGCTCGAAAGTTGTACAGAATGGGCAGTGTTAATTCCAGACGAGAACGCCCGTTTCGGAGAGGAGAACGAAAAGGATGAAAGTCACATAAATGGTTATGAGGACGGCGGCATGAGGCCTTTGAAGACGGAATTTCTGCACCGGAATCCCTGAAATCATCGGGGTTTTCACAGACATTTCGGACAGTTTCTCACCTATCAGAGTGGCGAGCAGCGAGATCGCCAAAAATACGATCAGGAGGCGGTACGTCGGATTTATAGTCATCTGAAAATAGAAAGCGATCATGAGAAGCCTTATTAGAAATCGTCACCGATATATATTTTCCCTGTAACTTGGCTATGCTGAATGGCAATCCGAATCCCATCAAAAGATCTGAAATTCAAAGGTTCCCGAGCACTTCGCTTCTCTACTCACTGAACAGAGGACCTCCGATCGCTGCGGCCATTGCCATCCTCGGATACCCTTGTTTGACGACTGAAACGTCAGCAATCAGGTCGCCGATACTGTTGCTCCACGCGAGAATTGTGAGCCCGAGAACCTGAAGTACACGCTGAGCACAAATTGAAAACAGGCGGATACCTCGTGGGATATTCTGGAGACGACTCCGAGCATCGTCACGACGTTCACGACTTCAGATGAAATAAGATAGATCCACGCGATCGACATCAGGAATCCCGCGTACGAATATAATTCCTGTTATTAACGTATTTTACAGTATTCAGAACGATAAAAAACCTTATAATACTTAGGCTGAACTCCCAATTCCGTGAAAAAGATGAGGAGCGCAGCGAGAACGGCCGAGAAAATCATTCCGTACAACCAAAATCCAGGACTTCCAGAGAACGGAGATTTGAGCAAAACTGAAAGGAATTTGAAAATTTACATTTTGTCGTTAAAAATCTAAAAAGTCAAGTTGCCTTTTCACCATTCTCTCCGTTTTTTCTCTATTCAGGTCGCAGGAAAGGAGGCGGAGCCAGCGGCAACAGAAAAGATAGCAGCGAGCGGAACCCGTAAAGTGCCGGCTGCTGCTATGATACACTTTTCGCTGTTAGTGCTGCCGCACTGGCAGTGAAGAATACTTTTCCCAACGCTTGGAATGAACCGATGTGATTATTTCCAATCCTTTTCTGAGCCAAATTTTCAAAGTGAAATGGTGAAACCTACATTGAAGTGAGAATAATAAGAAGGCGGGACAGGTGAATGCGTGGAGGAGAGCCAGTGGCTTCGACCAACTCATCTCATTCAGCGGTATTGTCAGTTTGAATAGTAGAATGGGAATTGTCTGCAAAGAATGACTTGAAACAAGTAAAAGAACGTTGAGGAGTACACTTATGATGCTGAGAACTTTCGAGATGATGTTCATTTCTTCCCATTCATCGTCATCCGGACGGGGATCCAAGTGTTCAACCAGATCGGTGAACACATCCCTCGACTGCCAACTACTAATTCTCCTCGGCTCGGGAACGATACTGGCCGCTCTGCTCCGTGCCTCGTGGCCTTGGAATACGTGGCCGTGGATCACAACGAACTCTTCGTCCTCGTTTGATAGTTCGCTTTCTGGAAAGAATCAAATGATCGAATACATAAGCCGAAAGGAAAGTAAAACCTCTCCGAGAGACTCCCAAATGTCCGTTGGAATACGGATGGAGAGAGTTGGTGTGCCCGTCTCCGGAAATCATGTACGACGCTCTTTTTATGTACCGCCTATTCGATTGGGCCTTCTCAGCCATGTGCTCTTTCAGTTTGTCGATTGCTTCTGTGACAACTGAGATTTCGGGGAACGGCGGCGCTGAAGAGTTACTGTATTCAGGCACAGAACTTTAGAGGAATGAATATGTTCTCACGCTGTCCCTGTACTGAAATCTCCGGAACCTCGGGAATCGGAGCTATCGAGTGCAGACTCCGCCTACTTCTCTGACTCCGCACACTTTTCATGCTGCTCTGCTTCTGCATTGCTCTTCTTTTCCGATTGTGTACTGCCTGTGCTCCGAACACTGTGAGCACGTAGAGAACGTACAGACCCAGAAAGGCTGGAAAATGATTGTTGATCCAATGAAACAGGGGAACAGCTAACTTAAGGGCATCCAGAGAGTCACTCGATTGTAGAATATGAAGCAGAAACCGAGAAATGAGAGCGCGACGAGGTAGAAGAGAAGATCTCTGATGGTACTGAACACTTCCACGTCGAACGGAGAAGTAAGCACGATGGTGGAGACGACCATTGTGGTGACGAAGAGGCCGCCTCCGAAGAGCTCTCCGAGAGCGAGGTCGGCCTTCGGAGTGGGACTGCTCAGAACGGAAGCGATGGATCCGAAGACGTCGGGCGCGCCGTTGCCGAATGCCATGAAGGTGACGCCCTGGAAGTGAGAGAGAGGGATTGAGAGGGAGGGAAGGAAAAGGAACTGACGGCCACAGATTCACTGATGCGGAGATGGGCGACGATGGAGGAGATGGAGGGCGAGAAGAAGTCGTCGGCTGCCGCACTGACCATCACAAACAGAATGAGCATGTAGATGACGCCGACGACGATGAGAAGGATCTGAACGACGGAGAGTTCGGGGGAGTGAACGACGGAGAGAAAGTACCCGAGTGGCGGGAGAAGGAGCACATTCCACGTACTGCGTCCACAGAAGATATCCGCCGCCTTCGCACGCGTTGTCGTTACAATTCACGTAATCGCACACTTCTGCAAGACTTTTCTTTTGCTGCCTGCTCGGAAGCTGACATTCTTTCGAGCACACAAAGCGTGAGTTCTGCTCCCGGAACTATCACACAAACACACAAACAGACAGACCGTGATCGGTGGCCGAATCTCGAGTTTGATGCTTTTTACCTTGCTGGCTCCAGTTCGATTTCAGTTCGCACTTGTCCGCTTTGCAATATGTATCGTCTGTCGCGGCAGACAGCGCGTTTTTGAAACGAGCATCGGAGCATTGGAATGTGAAAAAGAGGAGGACTACGGTAGAGGGGATGAAGAGATATTTGGCCATAACATAGATCTGGAAAGGAGAACTTTAGGAGCAGTTCTCCGCGGAAAAGTTATAGAAAGAATGGGGAATGTGGAGAAGAGAATAAGCGGCAGTTCGAAAGTTTGCAAATCGGCAGGAATTATAACGTTTTTGGGCAGCTGATAACATCACAAAGCATAATGATTGAGGATGATTAAGAGGGCCAAAAAATAGAGAATAGGCGGAGAGGAGAGCAAAGAACGGTGAGTACTTCTGGATAACTCTGGGAGCATGTGTTTTGAACTTTGGTGTTTTCTTACTCCTTTTTTTTCAATCCAATTTCAGTAAGTACATTCTGACCATCTTTTTAATAGTTCAATAGCAGTTCAGTTTCTTTAACAGTGTCAGTGTCAGTTTTTTGATTTCTATGCATAGAAAAGGATAGAAAACCAAAAGAGCAGTGGTTGATCGGTTGTCACGAGACATTCAAAAAGCAACATGATTGCTTGGTTATCAGCATGGGTGCGGTACTTTTATCAGCACTAAACACTCGGAACCCTTCTGAAACACCAATAAAGCATTTCTGATCACTCGCCGTTTCTTATCTTGCCACACACAAACTGTTTTCCGTTTCTCTCGGACATTCCTATCCATTTCCAGGAAACATTTTCCTTTCCAATCCTCTTATTCACACCTTCATATCCTGCGATTGTTCTCGTTCTCCCACCTCTTCTTCTTATCATTCTGCCCATTTTTTTCCTGGCTCTTCCCATTTCTATTTGCGTCATAGTGCTCTCTGTGGCTCCCTTGCTCGCACAGTCTCTCCGCTTGCTGTAAACGTAATTTCTGGTTTATCTTGACTGATTTATTCGGTGCTAAATACCGAAAAAGTGAGTGTCGGTAACGAAAAATCATCTCGAAATGTTTACAGAATTCTGTACTGAATGGCATCTGTCTGGAAAGTGCCGAACTCTGTTTCAAAACTCATTGCACAGTGCTCTGGAAAGTGAAATTAAATGAAAAGACTAGAACCGGCAAATTCGGAAATGATCAGCACCATCTGCACCACCTGTACTAAGAACTGATATGTCTGCATCGTTAAAATCATGTCTGGGCGGTTTTTATGTGAGAAATTCTATGAATTTTTAAAATTCTCAGAAATTACATTTTATGTGCTTGGCCGTGCTTATGAACATTTTTTATTTCAGACCGATCAGTTGCAAGTATGAGAAGTCTGCTTTTTTAAAAAAATTTTTGTTTCTTTTTAGGAATTATTTTATTCGGAATATGAAAAAATTACAAAAGCTAAAATCGTGGCGAGACCCGCGTGATGATCTACATTTGCGTGCCTTTAATGTTGTCTGTAAACAATTTTTCGTAGCGAACGGGCATCCCAAAATCGGACGCAAGGCAACATTTCGATGGCCAGCCGCAAGCATCAAGGAGTCATTTCTGGTTCCCTGTACTTCAACAAAAAAGAATATGTAGAAATCTTCGACAAGGAGTACAAGTATCTTTACGGATACATCGACGATCTCTTTGTGAGTTGTCGATACAATATTTCTAGCTTTTTCATATTTTTTCATGTTCCAGGTCAACTATGGCAACTGGGTCGAGTATAATATCGTCGAAGCTCCGACGGGTCACCCGCAAAACTGTCGGTACCTTGCGAAAAACATTTGCTACGTGGACGGGAAGAAGTCGATGGCGCCGACAAGCGACGAATTCCGAAGCAACGATATGAACGTGCGCGACTATAACAAAGTGGATTACTTCGAATATGAAACGAATGATAACGTCTTGGCTGTCAGTTTTGTGTCAATCTCTCGAAATCAGGGCTGGGCAATTGGCCGGCACGGGCTTTTCGTTGGCCGGCCCTTGACCTGGACTTTTGAACCACATGCAATATTCCGATCGGACCCAAACTTTGCAGGCTTCTTGGACATGGGTTGAAGCATATTGAGACCAAGTTTCAGCCCGATCGGATTATTTGGTCCCGAGAAATGTGGATCATTGGCCGAAATTGACCGGAAGCCCGGGCTTTTTGGAAAAAATCGGCCAATGATCCACATATCTCGGGACCCGACGATCCGATCGGGCTGAAATTTGGACCCAATGGCCCTCAATCCAAGTCCAACAATCCTGCAAAGTTTGGGTCTGATCGGAATGTTGCAAGTGGTTCAAAAGTCCAGGTCAAGGGCCGGCCAACGAAAAGCCCGTGCCGGCCAATTGCCCAGCCCTGCTCGAAATACCGTTGGAAATTTCAGCACAAGAGCACTATCCAAAGAGATCCTGGTCGTCACAACCAATATTACAACAACTACTATGGCGACGTCATCGTTCCCGCCGATGTTCACCGCCGTCTTCTCGAGCATAGAATCGACAAACTCGACGTTAAAATGAGTTTGATTCCATCGAGTGAATACACTTCCGGTCCTCACTGGCAAGTCGTCCATTACATTCACCAAGGAAAACTGTATAGTATTAATGGATATGTCTGTGTGCACTTGGCAGAATTCTAATTTCAAACCAATTTCTGCAGCTCTCGATCACCGGACATGTGCTCCGAGGACCAGGCGGCGTCGTCCGTAACCGCTCTGAAGTTACCGTGGCGCCGGATGCTCTTCGTCCACGCAATGCTGTCTCCTCGTTCGGAAATGCTCCAACTGGCTCCAGAGGACTCGGAGCACTTGCCGCTTCCCGCGGATTCGGTTCTTCGCCGCGTGCTGAGCGCCTTCCGATTTCTCCGATGCAGGTAAACAACTTAACGTTCTCACACGTACCGGTAATTTCAGGAAAAAGTGAAGCAAAGGCCGCTGGTGAAAACCGGAATTCTTGAGGCCAGTCTCGGTTCGTCAAGAATGAGCAGGCTGAAAGCTGCTAACGCTGACGATTCGTTTTGGGGTGACGCTCACGGGGAAACCACTGACCCGTTCAATAGAGAGCTTGCGGTACTAACTTCTTGTTATCAACGAAATCTACACCTTTTCCAGGACTCTATATCGCAAACAACCGTGCACTCCGGCCGACTCACTCTCAACTCTACCACGATGACTACTGAGCACGGATTCGGAGGAGGAAGAGGATTCGGTCGTGGCGGCGGCGGATTCGGAAATGGAGGAGGATTCGGAAGACGTGAACCTATCGGTCTTGCTCGCTTCGGAAACGCCCAATTCTGAGTCACGTCGTCATCCTTTTGTTTTCTCATTTCTTACCACTTCGATTTACCAACACGTGTACCCATTTTCCTGTCTTTTCCAATATCCATTTTTTAGATAATGAATTTCTGCATTTAATCTCCGCCCAAGGGTTCGCCACGGCAAAGAAATTAGTCACTTACAACTTATGCAAATTATATCAACATGGAAGGAATTGTTTCGTACAAGAGCAACTAGTCATTGAATAACTATAGCACACGAGAGTAACGAAGATGTCAAAAGCAAAGAGAGAAGTGAATGGAACAGGGGCACAATAAGTTAATCGACTTGGTACAAGAAGAGGGAATCACTGGTCTTGGGTCGCAAAGAACGGCTTCGTGTCTCTGTTGAGCAGTGTGTGACACACTTTGCACACATTTGCCGGCCGACGCGACGGTCCGCTTGGCACGGTGTCTTTGAGGCAACTTGTGCAAAATATCTTTCCGCAGTGCAAACAACTGAAAATCAATCCTGTACGGGTTGTTTCACAATATCCCGTGCTTACTGGGGTTTGGCTTTCAATCGGATCAACGAGGATTCGCAACTGGAGCACTTGTCCACGTCTTCGTCCCATTGCCACCGCACTTCCTGTTCCGATTGTCTGATCTTCTCCAATTGGATCTGCAGACTCTGCGACAGCTTCACGAAGTCTCTTTGGACGACTTCGGAAGTGTCCAACTCCTGCTGCAGACTCGTGCACCGTTGCTTGTAGTTCTGGGCGGTTTGCTCGACTGCCGCTCTCTCGTTCTGAACCTGCTGAACCTGCGCTTCCAGTTCGGCGACAGTTGTTTGGAGGTCTCTGATCTGTCGAATATTCGAGTCCTGATCGGCAAGTGTTTCCGTCGCGACAACCATCTGAAACCCTCGTACTTGTCTATTTCGTCTTTTCGCTCTCCACTCACCTTCTTATTAACCGACCCCAACTCCGCTTGCAATCGACTGATCTCAGCGGTGAAAGCGACTTCTTGCTCTTCGCGATGAGCTCGTTCTTCTTGAATTTGAGCTCGGAGCACGGCGACCTCATCCCGTAGCTGTTGCTCTTGGTGCTCTTTCGCCGCCCGTGTTTCAATCAATTCTTCTCTATTTTTCAAGCAAATAAACTGTAATTGATCGACATCCGCGGGGAGATCGATCACTTCTGACCGGAGCTCTTGAGCTGATTTTCTAGTGGATCCGAGGAGCTTCTGATAAGAGGACAAAGCGTGAATTCGGTGAATTCAATTGTGTTAAAACCTTATATTTCTTGCCAAGAGTGATAAAATCGTCGTCGGCCTGTTGGAGTTTGCCACGAGCAAGATTGAGCTGTTCAGTGAACACTTCTATCGACTTATCATGCTGAAAAACAATATTTTTGAGGTTCGCTCATAAAATGTTGCATTGAGTCCACAAACCTTGGCCCTGAGCTCATCCAGCCGCTGCTCCGATTTTGCGTTCGCTTTCGCCGCTTCGTTCACCTGATTCAGACAGTTCGTGGCAACCTGAACGGCAAAGCCTCTTTTTGGTATTATAATTTCATTAAAATTAGCTTACCTCATTCATTCGCTTTTCCAAATCTTTCCGGTAGTCTCGCTCGTTGCTTAGATCAACCTCGTATCGTTCCGTCAATTCCATCGCCGCTTTCACTTCGTCTTTCAATTTCCGTTCGTTTTCCTGCAAACAAACGACTATTCATGAGTTCCCACGGTCGTTTCTCACCTGCATCGCAGTCAAATTCACTTCATAGTTTTGACACATCTCGCATTGAAGCGCCGTGTTCGGCGACACTTGCGAAATCTTCTTTGTAGCTGCTGATGGATCCTGAAATATCTGTGCTGGTTTATTGATTGATATTAGTTACGGTTTTCTTACCTCTTTTTTCACTTCCGAGAGCACTTCTTCGCTCGCCGATGGCTCGGACATTGTTCTGAAAAGGACAATTAATTTTATGAGCGTTTTTAAGGACGAGTCAAAAATGTATGAAATTAGCACTCCGCGGACTAGTTAGGAAACCTAGGCCATTTGACGATGATTCTTAAAATTCAATAGAATGACTTTATTTTTTGTTTCTGTACTATTCTTGATAAATATTATCGTTGTGCTTTTATTACTAGCTCTTATTTGATCGAAGTTTTGGCGGTCCAACATAATAGAACTGCGCAGAATAGAACCGCGACATAATAGAACTGTTTTTGTGTATTTATATGAGCATTTTGTCCGTTCCTTTCAATTAACTTTTGCAAAATTTTTCGTCTCTCAAACAATTAAGCAGAAAACCACAGTTTAAACCTAGAAAATTGGTTTCCTTTCGTTTTTGATAGTACAATAAAATTATTTTCTGTGGGTTTTCGAAGAAGAGGGATCACAACGAAAGTGAAATTAATGAATGCAATAAATCGATCACGAGATTCAAAAATTATCTTTTTCTACGAAACAATTATTCTACAGAAAGGTTTAAAAGTCGCTCCAAACAGTTATATTGTGGCCGGTTCTATTGTGTCGCGGTTCTATTCTGCGCAGTTCTATTATGTCGCGGTTCTATTCTTCCCAGTTCTATTATGTTGGACCGCCGATGTTTTTATCACTAATTTCGAAAAGAATATTCAAATCAGGATTCTTGACAAGAGAACACAGAAAGTGCGGCTAAAATTGAGTGTACTGAAACAAGTTCAGAGTTCCTGACTACGAAACAACCGGAAGCCTGTCGAAACTAAAAAAATGTTTGAGTAGTCTCTTGTCATGAACCAACTTTACTTGCTATGCACCTTTAATCTACCGTAATCGAGTGCCACGTCACTCGTCAACTTTCATTTCCCATCTTTTCCTTTTCCATTGCTTTCTCTCCCTCTCTTTCGTATTTCACTTTTGATTCTTCCATTCAAACATGATAAGTGCGGACTGATAACCCGTTTGCTAATCAAACACCGTCGTTTCACTTCCAATTTCTGCTAAGATAGTTGGGAAACCGTCGAGTTTAGACCACTGTTTTGTTTCAGTTTCAAATTTGCAACATTCTTATCTCTTCGCTTTCGATTTCCCTCCAGAAAGTCATAAAATGAAAACCGTTAGTTGTCGTCTTTATCACATTCTAGTAGAGAATGACGAAAAAGTCAACGACAAAGCTTTCTGACAAACTGAAGACCGTGTGTGGGTGCTATCCCAAAAAAAAGTCTGACCGAGACGACTGCTATCAAAAGGTGCTTGCTCCTTTCCCTGTTCTTGTCTGTCTCAATTCGATTTCCCTCTTCATAACATCAAATTATTCTTTTTCCAGATGGCTGCTCTGAAACCGAGTGCTCCCGAAATCCGCAAAGCTGCTCAGGAGTTTGTCAGCTATCTCAACAAGGCAGTAACTCCATTCCATGGTGGGCAACCAGATTTGTATACTTTTCTAATTTCAATACTTTCAGCCACACAGGAGGTGAAAGATCGACTCGTTCAAGCTGGTTTCAAGGAACTTCCGGAAGCGGGCCACTGGGACATTCAGCCAACGAGCAAGTACTTCGTCACCAAGAACCGCTCCGCCATTCTCGCTTTTGCCGTCGGCGGAGCGTACAAACCGGGCAACGGCTTCTCAATTGTCGTTGGACACACCGACAGCCCGTGCCTTCGTGTCAAACCGATTTCCCATCAGAAGTCCGACAAGTTTTTGCAAGTGGGCGTATCCACCTATGGTGGCGGCATCTGGAGAACGTGGTTCGATCGGGACCTGTCCGTCGCCGGACTTGTCATCGTCAAGACTGGAGAAGGCATGCAGCACAAGCTGATCAATGTAAAGAAGCCTGTGCTCTTTATCCCAAATCTCGCAATTCACTTGGAGACTGACCGGTACCGAAATACGCTGTTTGCCAAACTTGAAAAAGACTTTTCAGGACGACTTTCAAGCCAAACACTGAGACGGAACTTCGTCCGATTCTCGAAACGTTTGCGGCCGCAGAGATCAACGGACAGAACAAGGAAGACCCGAAGGTAAAAGAAAACTGTTAATCTGAAGTCAAAATTCGGTTCAGAAAGAGTACGATCCTCGTAACATCACCGGAAACCACCATCCACAGTTCTTGGGACTGATTGCAAAAGAGGCCGGATGCCAGCCAGAAGACATCGTCGATCTGGACCTCTACCTCTACGACACCAACCCAGCGGTAAATTTAGTTCCTTCTTCCAAACCAAAGTTGTGTTCGATTTCAGGCGATTGTCGGAGTGCAGGATGAGTTCATTTCGGGCGCCCGTTTGGATAATCAAGTCGGCACGTACACTGCAATCAGTGGACTGCTCGATTCCCTCAACGGAGACTCTCTCCAGATTGACGAACAGATTCGCATCGCCGCCTGTTTCGATAATGAGGAAGTCGGCTCGGATTCTGCAATGGGGGCATCCTCCTCTTTCACTGAATTCGTTCTCAGAAGACTTTCCGCCGGCGGATCGGCAACCGCGTTCGAAGAGTCCATCGGCAAGAGTATGCTCATTTCAGCCGATCAGGCGCACGCTGCTCATCCAAACTACTCGGCCAAACACGAAGAGAACCACCGCCCGGCCTTCCACGGAGGAGTCGTCGTCAAAGTGAACGTGAACCAGAGATACGCGACCACTTCGACCACCCACGCGGCTCTCAAACAAGTCGCTTTCGAGGCCCAAGTGCCTCTGCAAGTCGTCGTCGTTCGCAATGACTCTCCATGCGGATCCACCGTCGGTCCGATCCTTGCCACTAAACTCGGTCTTCAGACGGTCGACGTCGGATGCCCACAACTCGCAATGCATTCCATTCGGTAGGTTTCCAGCTTGACTGACCATTGCATTGTTTTCTTTTTGTAGCGAGTTCGCCGACACTTCGAGCATCCTTCAGGCCACCACTCTCTACACAAAGTTCTTCCAACGCCTCTCGACTATTCTCTCGAGCATGCAGTAATCAAACGAGTCGTCTCTTTCCTTTCCCACATCATTCTACATTTCGTCTATTGTAGTCACATTTCGTTCTTATGTAAAAACTAAGTTTAGAAAAATATTTCAGAAACAAATAATTTTGTATTCGTGTGATTTTTCCAATTAAAGACAAATCAAGCAATAGTAGAACATAATCTAAAGCTTACAATTGATAATATCGATTCTGGACTTGATGGACGGCTCGATTCCGACTGCTTTCGTCAGGAAATAGAATGTCGCTTCGGTGCTCTCTCGGATGACGTCTCCACTTCGGAAGCCGTGTCCTTCTCCGTCGAAAAGCATTAAGGCGGTGGTCACTCCGGCTGCCCGCATCTTCTCGAACATCGAGACCGACTGGTTCATCGGCACCACCGTGTCTTCTTTTCCGTGCAGGAACGCAATCGGAGTGCGGATTCGATCGATGTGATAGACGGGACTTCGTTCCTGATAAATGTGCGCTTCTTCCGGGTACTTTCCGACCAGATTCTCGTTGTAACACTGCTCCAGTTTGTGCGTATCCTCATCGAGAGCCAGAAGATCGGCCACTCCGTACAATGAGACCGCCGCTTTGATGATGTTGTCCGGAGAGATGAGACAACTGAGGATCAAGTATCTGAAATAAGGAACTGATTGGATTCGGAAGTTCTGAGGGATGATTACCCTCCGGACGAACTGCCTGTGATCAAAACTTTGTCAGCGTCAACTCTGCCCTCCTCAATCAGTGCTTTTGCTCCGTTCAGCATGTCATTTCGATCGACAATTCCGCAGTTCTTGTACAACATTCTTCGGAAATCAGTTCCGAATCCGGTTGATCCACGGTAATTCACATCAAACACGGCGATTCCTCTCGACGTGAAAAACTGTTTCTTCAGGTCCAAATTGCTCTGAGCAGGAGCAGTTGGTCCCCCGTGGCCGAGCAGAAGAACAGGCGGCAAAGTGCCCGGAGGAGCGGTATAGGCGGAGTTCTTCGGAGGATAGAAGAATCCGGAAACATTGACACCGTCCGATTCAAAGACAAACTCTTCTGGCACTGAGATCTCGAGAGCGTCGATTTGAGTGGAATCTCTAGATTCTCTGTGCACCTTAAGAGGGAAATCGGGAAGACTGAGATCGATGGAAATGACACTGGAAGCACGATTTGGTCCGGATGCAATCACGAAGAGCTCGGAGCCGTGGGGGTCGAGGGACAGGTAGGAGATGACTGTGTACTCGGGCGTCGGGACTTCCACAATGACGTCGTTCGATCGCACATACAGCACTCCGTTCGCATTCATCACCAAATACTTATTATTAAAAGCATAGTTTCTGAATCCGAGTTGCCATAGCGGATAACTGATCTCCTTCTGAATTGGGTTCAGATTCTTGTCCTCTGCGTTGGGCTCGGCAGCCGATTTGTACAAGTTCCACCAGTTCGTGCTGTCATTCACTGTCAGCAGATGGTCATTTCCATCCCAAGATGGCTCCGAATAATTTATCTTCTTGCCAGCTCCATCCTTCAGAATCACTTCGTTCGTCGCTTCGCCATTACTCACACTGGCCATTCGGATCGAGGTTTCGTCCCATGGCTAAAAAGGGCATAAAGAAAAGAAGACAGTTAGTGAATAAATACCATATTCGGATGACTCCATTGCATCCAGACGAGCTTCTTTCCATCGGGCGAAATTCTCGGGTATGCATAAAAGTCGGCTCCGCTCGCGACGACGTTCTGGTTTTTGGTGATACGGTCAATTGAAATCAGCCGGTTTTCCGGAAACTTGGCGCTTGCCTGATGTGTCTCGTTGACACAATAAATGTGCGAGTCGGTGGTCGAGAAGTCAGCGAATCTGGAAAACGAATTATTTCGATAGAGTGCCGTTTCGTTCTCACCGGAACACACGATTGTTGCCTTCTGCGAGCTGCTCTACCCCGGAATCCGGCGACTTTTGATAAAAGACGCCTTCAACGGTGGCGAACAGAACTGATCCGTCGGTGAGAACATGAAGGGCGCCTCCTCCGTACTCGTGAACGGCCGTCTGCACGGAGTGTCCGTCCGCCCAGCGGGTTCTCTCTTCTCCGTTCGTCGGCTTCGAATACAGTTCTCTCTTGCCCGTCACCGCATTCTGCTCCACCCAGTAGACGGTGCTTCCCACGACTTGCATCTCGCAAATCGCTTTGCAATTGCATTTCGCGAACAGATCCGGAGTGATCGGACTGTCCCAGCTGCCGTACGCCGCTTCGGTTGCCATTTTTCTTATGCTGAAGTGGAAATGAACATTTGAAGGGAATATTGAATAAATTGTAAAATACTCACCTAGGAACGTAGACTGCTCGAAGGATTCGGAGAAAAATCTGGAAAACTTGCTTTTATCGTCATCGACAATGACAAAAAGTGACGAAATTGTGACGATTCTCTTATCAATCTGAGGTACTTTCGGCTTCTGACCACTCTTTTAATCGTCGTTGTGACTGTGAAGCAGTGTGTGATTGCGAAATCAGCCTTCTTTCGAATTTCATACTTCCGAAATCACACACTGTTGTGAAGTTCAGTGCACTTTATTATGAAAAAAATTGGGGAATCTGAACGATGTAGGGGAATCACAGATGAATGGGATTGCATTATGGCACCACAAAACATGGAAATAGTACTCGCAATAGAAACAAGACATTATGCTACAGAAGAAAGAGCAATCACAGAAATCACATAAAATCTACTCGAACTTGATTCCCTGAGCAAGAGGGAGATGCTTGCTGAAGTTGATGGTGCACGTCGACCTGAAAAGATGCTCAGATTATCGATGCGTCTCGTCGTCTGCGTCTCTACCGTCTCATGTACTGTCTCCACGAGTCTGAGCCCGATTCACGGCCTCCTCCGGTCTCTTTCTCTCCTCCGAACGCTCCTCCGATCTCAGCTCCAGACGTCGGAATGTTCACATTAACGATTCCACAGTCGCTGCCTTTAGGTCTGAAATAAGTTGTGCGAGTGTGAGTTCAGCTCAAATCGCTCACCCCATCCATTTGAAAACGTTCTGAATGTTATTGGTGAACAGTGAAGAGCTCAGTCCTTGAGCTACTTCGTTGTTTATCTTGATGGCTTCGTCGAGGTCCGAGAACTTGAGAACGTACAAGATTGGAGCGAAAGTCTCGCGGAGAACGACTGGAGAATCGTGCTGCAGACCAGTCACGATGGTTGGCAGCACAAAGTTTCCGTCTCTCTCGAGCACTTTGCCACCGTACTCAACCTTGCCTCCAGATGAAACAGCCTCAGCGACCGAAGCTTTGTATTTTCCGACCGCCTGTTGATTATGAAGAGGTCCGATAATTGTATTCGATTCCAGTGGGCATCCGATTCTTGATTCGAATTGAGCGTACGCCCTCTTCAGTCTCTCGAGCACTTGATCGTACACCTTCTCGTGGACGATCAATCGTCTCGTTGTCGTGCATCTCTGGCCGGCAGTTCCCACTGCTGCGAACACTGTCGCAGGCACCACCATGTTCAAATCGGCGTCCTCGTTCACGATGATTGCGTTATTGCCTCCGAGCTCCAAAAGCAGCTTTCCGAAGCGAGCTTGGACCTGCTGGCCGACAATCTTCCCAATCTCCGAGGATCCAGTAAACGAGACAAGATTGACTCGTCTGTCTTTGACGAGAGCCTGACCGACTTCTGATTCTCCGCAAACGAGAGAGCAGAGGGCTGGATTGACTTGGTTAGCAACAAGAACTTCCTCGACGAGCCTGGAAATAAATCGTTCCATGTTTACAAACGGGGAAGGAAACTTACTTGGTGACAGCAATGGCGGTGAGTGGAGTGGAAGGAGCTGGCTTCCAGATGCACGAGTTTCCTGTCACCAGGGCCAAAGCATTGTTCCATCCGTAAACGGCGCACGGAAAATTGAATGCCGAGATGACTCCGACCACTCCGAGTGGGTTCCACTGTTCGAGAAGAGCGTGCCCAGGTCTCTCGGACGGGAAGATCTTTCCTTCGAGAGATCGGGAGAGTCCAGTGGCGTAGTCGCAGATATCCACGTACTCTTGAACCTCCCCGACTCCTTCTGCCGAAATCTTTCCCATTTCGAGTGACACGAGCTTTCCGAGGTTTTGCAACTGAGTGCGAAGCTTGTCTCCGATCTGACGAACGATTTCTCCGCGACGTGGAGCTGGCACTTCACACCAATCGTTGTAGGCTTTGAGGGCTTCCGCAATGGCGATCTCGTAGTCTTGGACATTTCCGTTTTGTACCTAGAACTTTGAAAAGGTGGATGTAACGGTGAGAGTTGATTGAATTACATTTGCGATTGGAGAGTTCGAAGCGGGAGCGAAGGATTGAACGACTTGCCCATTGGCCGCCCATTTTCCGTGGAACACTCCGGAATTGTTCTCTCTGAGACCGAGCTCTTTGAGGAACGCGTACTTCTGGTCGTTGATGAGCAACTGGGAGGCCATTCTGCGCTGCAACGTGGCAAGCATTCCTGTGCGCAAGAACGAGCTCATCTGGAAAGAAGAGGGGAATTGTTAGAAAGAAAAACAGAAAGAAGCAACCGAAGAAATGCCACACGTTGTTAGTAAAAAAAAAGGGAATGGTGAAATGGATTGCGGAAAGGGATGGGATGGGGAGAGGGGCGGGACGAGACACGGGAGATGTTTATGATGACGAAAAGTGAGCGGATTGGTGTTAGTGATAACCAGAGACAGGCAACGAGATCTACATCGGTCATCTCCTTATGATGTGGAAGTCAGACTGAACGCCCTTGATTTACGATCTCGTCGTATTTAGCAGCCCGTCGTGGTCAAAGATCTTCGAGACAAGACTCCTGCCTGATTCTGAATTATCATCTCATCGTTTACGACCACGTGGTCTTTTGACCGATTATCTCCGTTTTTATCGCAAGGCATGCAGCCGGTTGATCGAACCTAATCAATGTTACGGGAATAGATGCAAAGCGAACAACACTGTCAGATGTAAACAAACCGAAGATTGCAGATTTGATGGCGGAAACAAACGGATTTGATGCTCCCTGAACTGTGTAAAGCAGTTATCGGTGAGCATGCCACGATCCGCATCAAGGGAACTAGTCGCAATCAACAAAAACATTCATTTAGTACTCTATCGAACTGCTGATTCACAAATCTCAAAATAGCGACGTCCCAACTATTTCCGCTCCAAACTTACGCATTATCAATCCTTTGCCGCCGTTATCGCCGCACGCGCTTATTCTTCAAATGCTTTCCCACTTCCAAAACATCTTCATTAATCTTCGTTTTTCGGAATTGCTATACCTTTCAAGAGAGCTTTTATTTCCGAGCCGCACGATTGACAACTGAATTTTTCATCTCCGTAAATCGTATCGAAAAGCGTAGAACGCCTCATCGTGGCGAGACCCGACCGGGAAAATGCATGCGCCTTTAAACAAAAATTTATTTTCCAGAACGAATTCAAAGCGCCGATCCGTTTTCCATCGTTTTCCTCTCGATTTTTGTAAAATTTCTCTCCAAATTTTGCAAGTTTTGTTTTCGAGAAAACACAAATCAAACGCTCTATTGATTTTTGGTAAAATACACTGAAACAGTCGAATTTGAGTGTCTTTTGCAAACTTTTTTCTTTTTCTTCGTTTAAGTTGCCGTTCTTCGACGAATTTTTAGAATTTCAAATGTTTCAGGTAATATGTCTTCTATCCAGTGCCTGAATCCAAAAGCGGAGTTGGCTAGACATGCCGCTGCTCTTGAGCTCAACATCAGCGGAGCTCGCGGACTTCAAGATGTTATGAGATCGAACCTTGGACCGAAAGGAACACTCAAGATGTAAGATATTTTTCTGTTATCCAGTAAGAAGGATTTAACAAAATAATTCAGGCTTGTTTCTGGTGCTGGAGACATCAAACTTACAAAGGACGGAAACGTCTTGCTTCACGAGATGGTTTGCACTCGTTTACACAAAAAAATGATTCACGTGTTTTCAGGCTATCCAACACCCGACTGCTTCGATGATCGCCAAGGCTTCGACTGCACAAGACGACGTTACCGGAGACGGAACAACGTCGACTGTTCTCCTTATTGGAGAGCTTCTGAAGCAAGCCGAATCCCTTGTTCTCGAGGTAAGAACTCTTTGACATAGATAATGTTTTTAACTATTGCTTCAGGGACTTCACCCGCGTATTGTCACGGAGGGATTCGAGTGGGCAAATACAAAGACGCTTGCTTTCCTCGAAAAATTCAAAAAGGAACTTCCAGTTGAGCGTGATCTTCTTGTTGAGGTCTGCCGCACTGCTCTTCGCACTAAGCTCCACCAAAAGCTTGCCGATCACATTACGGAGTGAGAAATCAAGAATTAGGCGCAAAGTTCTCACCACCATTATTTCAGATGTGTTGTCGACGCTGTCTTGGCGATCCGTCATGGTAATGAGGAGCCAGATCTTCACATGGTTGAAAAAATGGAGATGCATCACGACAGCGACATGGATACCACCCTTGTGCGCGGATTGGTGCTCGATCACGGAGCTCGCCACCCGGATATGCCGAGACACGTCAAGGATGCTTACATTCTTACTTGCAATGTTTCACTCGAGTACGAGAAGACTGAAGTTAACTCTGGACTGTATTACAAGACTGCTGCTGAACGCGAGAAGCTTCTGGCTGCCGAGCGCGAGTTCATCACTCGTCGTGTTCACAAAATCATTGAGTTGAAGAAGCAAGTGGTTGACAATTCACCTGACGGCAAGAACAAAGGATTTGTGGTCATCAACCAAAAGGGAATTGACCCCCCTTCTCTCGATCTGTTGGCTTCTGAAGGTATTCTGGCTCTTCGTCGTGCTAAGCGACGCAACATGGAACGACTTCAACTTGCCGTTGGAGGAGAGGCTGTCAACTCTGTTGATGATTTGACTGCCGATGATCTCGGATATGCTGGACTCGTGTACGAGCATTCGCTCGGAGAAGAGAAGTACACTTTCATCGAGGAATGTCGTGCCCCGAAATCGGTTACCCTGTTGATCAAGGGACCGAACAAGCACACCATCACCCAAATCAAGGATGCTATTCACGATGGAATGCGCGCAGTTTTCAATACTATCGTTGACAGTATGTTCAAAGATTCTAGTATCAATACACAAGACTCTTAAAGCTTCGCCGCTAGTTTCTTTCTCATAACCGTTAGAAAGTTCACGTGTTCATTTCTTAATATATCCGTCATAACTTTTTTGCTTAAGAAATGAAAGTGGGGACGGACAAACGGAGAAATAAACAAACAGTCAAAAATGAGGATTAACTCAACGAGAGTTATATTAATATAAATGATGATTTTTTTCAGAGGCTGTTCTTCCGGGAGCTGCTGCCTTTGAAATCGCCGCCTACGTCATGCTGAAGAGTGAAATGTCGAGCTTGAAGGGACGCGCCAAGCTTGGAGCTGAAGCTTTTGCTCAGGCTCTTCTCGTCATTCCTAAGACTTTGGCTGTGAATGCTGGACATGACGCCCAGGAGACGTTGGTCAAGCTGATCGAGGAGAAGACTGCTGCTGGACCAGATTTGGCCATCGGACTTGACTTGGAAACGGGCGGAGCTGCTGAGCCACAAGGAATTTGGGACAATGTGACTGTGAAGAAGAACAGCATTGCATCGGCCACAGTTCTCGCCTGCAACCTTCTTCTTGTCGATGAAGTGATGCGCGCCGGAATGACCAACTTGAAGCAGACTCAGCCAGAATAACTGATGCACTATGCATTTCCTACTCTATTTTACTCCCCCAGTGTGTCCGTTTCTATGATCTGTTGCCGTGTTCGATAATATCCCCGCAAACTCGAGAAAGCTTAACGTTTCTTCAGCTTTCTTTAAGCGATAATCAGTAAGGAATGATCTGTTTTTCCTTTCCTCTCCCACACAAATTTTATCAAATTCTTATTTGAAAACTTTGTTGATTTGCTCTGCACGTTTCTATTGATTTTTTCACAATAAATGCTTACGCTTTTTCCATTCCTTGTTTACCCGATTTTAGAAATCAAGACGAAGCTACTCAAAAGATAGCAACGCTGGCTTTTTCTGAAAAAAAAAACGACTGATTTTCACATGATGATTTGTTAACATACTCACTGGAAGGATCTGCTCAAAATATTGCCAGTTTGATAGAGAAATTGACGGGGAATTTTTAGTTGTAGACAAAACTTCTCAGTTTCATTTTCGTCTCTTAATAAATTTTATCTGCCACGCACTCATGACCACGGAATGCGTATTAAATATTTTTTCTCCCAAAATTGAAAGCGCAAACTATAAATTAAATTCTTTTGAGCGCTCGCACTCAATCGAGCAAATTTTGCGCAATGGCCGTGGCCGAAAATCCGAGGTGGCCGCCAAAAGGGAGAAAATTTCGAAAAAGGCCTACGAACGCATGGCTTGCTTCTTAAACTTTTCCCATGTTCTTTTTTATATTTTACATCCGCTTCACAGTTGAATTTTCAGAATAATGGCTGCCGAACCGCCATCTTTGGAAGAGCTTCTCGAGAAGAAAAAGAAAGAAGAAGAGGAATTGGCCAAGGTTTGTGGTAAATGTCTGACTCCTCATTATAACTGAAAATATTTACAGCCAAAGTTCCTCTCGAAAGCTGAACGCGCAGCTCTGGCTTTGAAGCGTCGAGAGGAAGAAGTCGCAAAGATTCGTGAAGCTCAGAAGCAAGCGGAAGATGCCCGGAAGAACTGGGGACGGAATGAGAAGCCCGCGGTCGCTGTGGAGGAGAAGAAGGATCGAGATCATGGAAGAGACCGTGCAAACGAAAGGGACAGGGATCGAAGACGCGACCGTCGGGACCGGAGTCGTTCTCGTGATAGGAGAAGGAGCAGAAGCCGAGATCGGGAGAACAGAAGAAGAGATCGCAGCAGAAGCAGAGATCGCAGCAGAGATCGTAGAGATCGAGATCGGGACAGAAAAGACGATCGAAAAGACGATCGGAAAAAAGATCGAAACGAGGAGAGTGAGCCTGAAGAGGCCGAAGGAAAGATGGCTGATGCTGTGAAGGATAGATATCTGGGAAAGCAGAAGGAGAAGAAGAAGCGAGGAAGAAGGCTTCACGAGAGAAAGTTCGTGTTCGACTGGGATGCCGGAGAGGATACTTCCCAGGATTACAACAAGCTCTACCAGAGTCGTCACGAAATCCAGTTCTTCGGAAGAGGATCAGTGGCTGGAATGGATGTGAATGCGCAGAAAAAAGAAAAGAATTCGTTCTACCAGCAAATGGTGGAGCATAGAAGAACTGAAGATGAGAAGGAGCAGGAGAAGAACAGACTGGAGAAGGAACAGAAGAAGGAGAAGAAGGTAGCGCATGACGATCGGCACTGGAGAATGAAGGAATTGTCGGAGATGACGGACAGGGACTGGCGTATCTTCCGCGAGGATTTCAACATTGCCATCAAAGGAGGCAGAGTGCCACGTCCGCTGCGTAACTGGGAAGAAGCCGGATTCCAGCAGGAAGTGTATCAAGCAGTACGGGAGATTGGATATCTCGAGCCGACTCCCATCCAAAGACAAGCCATTCCGATCGGACTGCAGAATCGCGACGTCATCGGCGTTGCGGAGACTGGATCTGGAAAGACGGCCGCATTCCTGCTTCCTCTTCTCGTTTGGATCACTTCGTTGCCAAAGATGGAACGTCAAGAGCACCGCGACATGGGACCGTACGCTATTATCATGGCGCCGACCAGAGAGTTAGCTCAGCAGATCGAAGAGGAGACCAACAAGTTCGGAAAGCTTCTCGGAATTCGCACCGTTTCGGTCATCGGAGGAGCGAGTCGCGAAGAGCAGGGAATGAAGTTAAGAATGGGAGTGGAGGTGGTCATTGCCACACCTGGACGTCTTCTTGATGTCCTCGAAAATCGCTATCTCCTTCTGAACCAGTGCACCTACGTCATTCTCGACGAAGCCGATCGTATGCTTGACATGGGTTTCGAGCCAGACGTCCAGAAAGTTCTCGAATACATGCCGGCCACAAATCTGAAGCCGGACACTGAAGAGTTCGACAACGAGGAAGCGTTGATGAAGGGATTTTCGACGAGAGAAAAATATAGACAAACTGTGATGTTCACTGCGACGATGTCATCTGCGATCGAAAGACTCGCCCGCCAATACTTGAGAAGACCTGCGGTCGTGCACATTGGATCGGCTGGAAAGCCAACAGAAAGAGTTGAACAGGTAGGTTATTTTGAAAGAAGTCCATTTTTCAGTTCATGTCTACAGATTGTCTATATGATTCCGGAAGAACGCAAGAAAAAGAAGTTGGTGGAAGTGTTAGAGTCGGAGTTCCATCCCCCAATCATCATTTTTGTGAACCAAAAGAAGGGAGCGGATGCGCTGGCGAAGGGTCTCGTCAAACTAGGCTTCCATCCGACAGTTCTTCACGGAGGAAAAGGGCAAGAAGCGAGAGAGTACGCCCTGCAGGCACTCAAAGACGGATCCAGCGACATTCTCGTCGCCACCGACGTTGCCGGAAGAGGTTCGTTCCATTTGTTGTCCCAAACAATCTGCTAGAGTGGAGTGGGACAACTCGTCGAGGATTAGGAGTCACTCGCTTTGCCAACTAATTTCTATTTTTCGTTTTCAGGTATTGACGTCAAGGATGTGTCGCTTGTTCTCAACTATGATATGGCTAAGTCGATCGAGGATTACACCCACAGAATCGGAAGAACTGGTGAGTGATTGTTCCATTCATTCCCGCATGCAATAAGTCTTCCATCTACTGAATATTTTGTCGTCTTGACGACGATTCTGCTAGTGTGCAGGTGCTCCTTCAGCCCTGACTCATCTAGTTCGCAGCTGCCCTTTCGTATCAGGCATTGTCTTTTCTTTCGGCTTCTTCCGCTCCCTATCCCTTTCTTTCCACATTGCACTCAAGCGGAAAGTGCTCAGTGCGCTTGTCAGTTTCGACGTAATCTTCCGGCTGAAAAACACGCGGAGCATAACTCGTAATAGGCCGGGCACAGGCTCTTTCTCTTCTCTCGATTGCACCTCTCCAGGCTTCGGCGCTCTTTTTTGTCAATTTGTGTGCATGTATGTGTGTGTGTGTGTGTGTATAGACGCGCATTTTGTTGCCATTCCGGCAGCCGCTCCTTCTCCTCCTCCTCCTCCTTCCTCGCTGAGCTCTTTCCATTTCTCGAGCACATACACACATATTCAGTGCTCTTTTTCTTTTTCTCTTCATACACACATACATAGCATACAAAAAGAGATCCGTGTACACCAGTGTATCCCACCACTTTGCCGAGTTTAAAAAGAGCCCATGTGTGACAAAAAGTGGAACTGAAATGGAGCTTCAGTTAGGAAAAAAAGAAGAAAAGGAAGAGGACGAGGGGGAGCCACAAGGGATTCGTCCAGCTGATTTCGTCTGCAATGGAAGAAAATGGACGCGGGAAAAGCTGAAAAAAAACGAAGCGCTTTTAGAGATAAACTCACTTATTTTTGGTAAAATGGACCTATTTCCTTATGGATGAAAAACTTTTCGGAATCCTTTTAAATCAGATTGGAATACACTTTCTATTTCGTCTGCCGCAGTGAAGTTCCTCATAAGGAATATCGATAACAAATCAATACACAACCAGAATCACGCGACTTGGCACTTAGTTCCTTCACAACCGAAACGACTTGACGACGAATGAAAAATGACAATTAGTGCTTTCACTTCCGAATTCGTCATTCTATGGGAGTAGCGTGGTCGCTTCTCTTTTTCCGCGGCTGTCATTCGGGCACATTTGTCAATCGAAACGGGAGCTGGAACGATTGAGAATAATGGAGAAGAGAGGCGATGGCTCGTGTTTCTCCGCGATGGGGACTCCCGCTCTCAACTGTAGGGAGCGGCAGCACGTGGTCCCAGTCCCCTCCCTCTCCGCTTCAAGCATGTTGCATCTCTTCTCAGCGGCAGCCAGCCCATCAGAGCGGGCACATTTTCAACTTTGAGCCTCTCTCGTCTTCCTCTTTTTTTTTTTGCTCCGACCTCTTTCCTCCGCCGCCGCCGTCTTCCTGCTACTCTTTTGCGTTTTCTCTTTTTCTGCTTCTGCTGACATTCCTTCGTCTTTTCTCTTTGAAACTCGATTTTTCTCACGAACTCTATGTGTCTGAGTCGATGCTTCTTCTACATTTATTTTTCTTTCTCTTTTCCTCTCCTATTTTCTGTCAGCTTCTCTCTGGAAGCGTGCTCGCGTGGGCTCCCTTCTCTCGTCACCTCAGTCTCTGTCGTCGCCACCGCCACCATCGTCGTCGTCGCCATCGTCGTGTTGCTCGAAATGCACATGGAGCACAAAAAAGCTCACTTCCCCTCTGTGTCGGCGAAGAAACTCGAGTCGACACGTGCGGCACTGGGAAAGGCGAATGAGAGCGTGTGAGGAGCGAGAGAAGGTGAACTCCTCCTGCTCTCGTTCCGCCTTCGTCCTCTCTTCATTCCTTTTTTCTTTCTTGCTTTCTTTCTTTCTTTCTTTCTCCTCATGCCACGCTTCCTTCCTGGGAACGCTGCCTTCATCATCATCATCATATAAAAATCGTATCATAAAAATTAGAGTAGTCTAGTGTAGGATGGATAGTCCTGACGGAGGCGTCACTCACATGCGGTGTCCGTCTCGAGCACCTGCTATACGAAACATTAGAGCAACAAAGAAACTATGTGAAACATGGGGCTCGGTGCGTTTCTATGGAAAATTTTCATTTCAAACCGCTGCACTCTCTTCATGTCTCGTCCTTCCCGTACTTTAGCGGTCCGGCAACACCAACTCTGAATTACTGTTGTGTTTAGTTGGTGGCTCTTTGTTAATCGGTTATGACTCCATTTAATTGTGTCCATTATTATGCTGGGCAGGATGTCCCAGAGTAAATATTCGCACTCACGTCCTCTTTTTCAAATATTTTGCGTTGAAGTGGGGTCTTTTTGGGATGCTCTAAACGTTTTTTCCACTAAAAAGTATCTTCTGACAATCAGAATAACAGAAAGAGACTGAACATTTTTGTAATCCACCTTCAATTCCTCTCATTACTCGTCCGTCCGCTGATGCGTACTGTCGGCTGGTAATCCCTTGTCCAATAGGTGCGTGGATATTAGATGTAGACGGTGTGCAAACACCCGTTTCTCTTTGCGTGCTCCTCTTTTGGGCCCTCTTTCGTCCGTCCGGCGAGTCCTCTCTGTTTCCGTTTTGTTTCGTTCGTCGTCGTCGTCTTCTTCTTCTTCTTCTTCATTTACTCGTGGGAGGGCATAATATCTGTGGCCGAAATATGGCAGAGACGGCCTATAATTATTTGGGTAGTGGCGGTGAAGCGAAGAAACTGGAGGGAGAGGCGGGAGACGGAACCCATATGCCTGATAATAATAGACCAAAATGCGTCTCCCCTCCTCAGCTTCTCATTTGCCATCACCATCATCATCATCATCATCTAATTGCATTCGCATGTCAATTTTCAACACTCACACCGGCAACAGAACCCCCTCCCCGTCTTTTTTTCGATTTCCTTTTCGGTTTCCATTCAGTATCTTTTTGATTTTCACTCCTTCAATGACATTGATCGTTTCTCATGCTATTGGACCTCAGCCTCGTGGAGAACCTGAGTGTTCGCTGCTTGATTTCTACTGAACTTTCTATGATACGCCACGATGTTCACCTGGAACCAGATCACTGTTCACTTTGAAGACTTAATTCTAGTCTGAGGTAGAATGCAAGGTTTCTGCTTTCTAGAGCATTTCTTAAAAATGCTTCTGGAAGCATTTTTAGTTATGTCTGTCTAGCCGCACTCTTCTCTCGCTCGCTCCTTCTTTTTCTTTTGGTTCTGTTTTCAACCCGGGCGCACCCATTCCGAAATGAGTCACGTGTTGTTCTCCGTTTGCGTCTATTCTAGCCGAGCGTCTTCTTCGTTCCCATTCTTCTCATTTTCAGTTTAGTCTAGTTATGAGGTGCTGTCACCCACAAAAACCCAGACAACCTTTTTTCTACTTTGGACAAGGCGGCAGGCAGGCGTTGATTGTTTTGCTTTGAGTTTTGTGAGTGTGTACGGCGCTGCTGAGTCTCAAAAATGCAATGTCCTTCGTGTTTACGCTTTGGAACGGAGTGGAAGGCGACTGACGGCGCCAGAGAAAAGTGCAGAGACGGCACTCGGACCCTAGAAACGAAAAATTGATGTATAGGCGAGTCGAGAAAAAGCAGTCAGCTCAAAGTGTAGTCGGAAGGCAGTAAACACTACAGTAATCCTTCTCCCGGCGGGGGGGGGGGGGACTTTTAGATCTTCTCGAGAAGAAAGGTTAGAATTACACCCCGACGGCCACGCTGAAGGGTAGGTTTTCATTCAGTAATACGGTGGCGAGAGTTTGTTCTCACAAACAGACACACACGGGAATCGTCCTGTATTTGAACAGCATTTGTCGCGTGCGCCACGCGGGCCTTCCCGTCCTTCGCTATTCGGGCTCTCGGCGACCGAATAGGTCGAGTTGTTACTCCCGACGACAATGACCGACGGACGGACGGGCGGATAGAGGAAGAGGAGGAAAGAGTGCACAAATAGTCTCTTGCGGTTATGCTTTGCTGCTGCTGCCTCAGCTGGCTGCTGCGCCCAGTTTTCGAGACAGAAGATGGGAAGATCGGAGAGGCAACCTTCGAAGAGCAGAAGGAATGAGCGACCTGTTCCGCTGCTCTTTGCAACATGACATGTTGACAAAAAGTGCCCCTTCTCCCGTCGGAGCAAGACCAACCAACTGGTTCCGAAACAGCTGGCTCCTCTCTTCTCTTCTGTCGGGGACCAATTCTTTTCTCTTCTTTCCAGAATGTAAAGTACGTCCTTTTGTGTCAATTCGAATTGCAAATGATGATGATAATGATGGATGTGACAAGTGAGAGCAGTCAAGGCTTTGTGTTTCATCTCAAATCAGTCCATCGGTAGTCTGTATTCCGTTCATCCCCATTCCTTTTCATTTCCGAACGGTTTTCTCTTTAGTCGAGTGTGTGCCACCACATGTATTTTTTCTGCTCTCCGTTTCTTTCTGAGACGACACAAAATCTTCGTCCCGGTACCCTCACTCTTTTCCCCGTGTCTGTTTGAATAGTGTTCTTTTGTGAGTCTTTCTCTGTGTGTGTTTCAAATATTGGCCATAGTCGTCTCGTCGTCGCTCTCGTCTTTCTCCTGGCTGCCGTTTCTCACCGCGCATTCCGCCGCTCCTTCCGATGGCAGCAGTCCCTTTCCTTCGGCGGCCCCATTGTTCCATTTCCTCCCTACTTTTCGCCCTTTCGTTTTTTTTCTCAGTCGCTTCTCCCCTATCTCTCCCCCGTCCTCTGGGTACTATTTAGTTTGCCAATGTATCGAGTGCCAGTTAACAATGGGAAGGTCGAGTGAGAATTAGAATCTGAATGACGACCACAATGATAACTAGGATGTCTCTTTTCCACTTGCTGGTCCCTTCTCAAGGTAACCCGATACGTGTCTGCTGCACTGGACCCGTCCCTTCTTCCTCTTCGTTTTCACTCTCAAACATGAATTTGTACGGCTGGCCGTGAACCGATCCGAATCTTTTCGAGATTTCCATCGCCTCGCCCGCCGTCCACACCCCGTCGCGCTTTTGTTCCGTTCAGTAATGGTGGAGAGCCGACTACCGAAGTACAATAGAAGGCCGTCCGGGCGGAATAACTTTTAGAGATTAACGACAAGAATCATATGTATCGCAACCTTCTTCGGTGCCGAGATGATCTTCTCCGATTATTCGTGTCGTCTTTTTCATTTTATCCGTTAGAACTCAGCTCGCTCTGAATCTGGTTTCTTTTTTGCAGTAGTCTGATTGTGGGCTAGCTACATTGCCATTTTAGTCTCGTCCCTTTTAACCTATAATTGGACAACAGGTGGAAAGTCGTTTTGTGTTGGTCGTCGTAAAAAGAGACCGGTTATTTGTTTCATGTAGTCAGTTAGTCGCCTTTCTCGCCGTCAGTCAACCCTAAAACTACAGTAATCTTCCGATCGAGACTGATGGCTGGAAACAGCGGCTTTCCGTCCCTTCTTGTCCATTAAGTTGCCGACATCAATCGGAAGATTCCAATCGGAAA
Source organism: Caenorhabditis sp. 36 PRJEB53466 (assembly GCA_946814055.1). Taxonomy (NCBI): domain Eukaryota; kingdom Metazoa; phylum Nematoda; class Chromadorea; order Rhabditida; family Rhabditidae; genus Caenorhabditis; species Caenorhabditis sp. 36 PRJEB53466. The sequence continues at coordinate 2,888,144 of CAMPFS010000003.1, forward strand.
CCGATCACGTGTCGTCGCTCGGCGTCTCTCGACACGCCGAACTCTCTCCGGTCAGGTGAACAATTGCCGATCCGTCGATTTTTTTTGCTATCAATTTTGCTGGCAACACGCCAGCCTGCTGGTTTTTGCACTCAACGTGGTTCGGGAAAATGTAAACGTTGGAAAGAAAGACAGGAGAAATATGTCATATTTTTCTGAGCATTAGAATTTGTATTCATAACATTTTAATCCTCATAAAGCTCCCCGCGGCTTTTCCTTTCCATATCTTGCCGCATACGTGTTGGACTACTCATTAGTTGAGCCACCGTCCAATTATATATTGCTCGAGGTACTGCTGAGCTCATTACTCTTTTCCTCTAGTGGCACCATCGGTTTTTGCTATAAATGTGGCGAGAAATTTCCCTGGGAAATTAGAAGTTCCAGTCACTTGGCGAAGCGGACCGTTGACAACAGAAGAACACGTTTAGCCCGCAGTCGACCCGTCGCACATCCTATCCGCCGCCGTCCGCATTTCCCCTTTCGTCGTGGTCTTCCGCTGCCGCAGCAGCTATCGATTCGATCCGATTCTGACCCATCTGACAGTTTCTGTTTGTGTGTATGTGTTTTCATCCGCCGTTTTCTTCAGACGACCTTTATGCATCGAAACAATACCTTATCATTGTTGTCGCACTGTTATTGTCTCTTTCCCGTGTTTAACGCTTTCGTTGGCGGTCCTCTTGTCCATCCGTCACGCCTCATTCATCGCTCCGCAAAAAAATTAGCGCCATTTTTGGGTCTTCTCAAACACATTGCCGCTAATTACAGTCAATTGACAGGCATTTGACGGTGCAAAAAGCACGTGGCAACGGCAGATAACGTCAGAACGGCACATTCCCGAATAGTACGTCTATGAACACGACCGCCAGATCAATAGATGATCCTCAAAGTGTTTTGCCCTTCTTCTGCCCATCCCATTCGCCTCTCAAATCTGCTTCGAGATTCCTAATCCGTGTCCGGCTCTCCTGCTTCCCTACTGCTCCATTTCCGTTTATTTCATAATCGAATGTGATTACATGTTATACACACGTTGAGTATACGTCTTGGCTCATTATCGGTTACTTATGCGCTCTCTCGACGCCTATCATTTCGTTTCCTTCTACTTAACGCAAACTCTCGTCTCCGTTATCATGCCATTCTCTCGTCGGCTTCTCAGAGCCTTCTCGAATTTTCGTCTGTTTTCCTATGCATTTATGGGAGTCGCAAGCCGCACTTTTCCCTCTCTCTCTCTGCCCCATTCAGAGAGAGAGAGAGAGAGAGAGAGAGAGAGAGAGTTTGCTCTTTTCCATCCGTCATCTTGTTTTCCTCCCGGCTCTCTGCTGAATCTCCCAGTAGCCTGCATTCTTCGTTTTTCTTTCATGAAAGTACACCGTTTCCGCCATACTTGTTCTCCTTCTCAGTCCTCTCTTCCATGATGGCCTTTCGAGATAACTTTTCGATTGTCTATCCGTTCTTTTTCCTTTTTCTCTCCTTCTCCTTCCTCTTTTACTCGCTCTTTTTCCATCCACGATGGATTCTATTATTTTTTCACCGGGTTCAAAAAGTGTCTGTGACTGCTCGCTTGCTTTCCTTCTCCTTCTCTAGCCGCACATTCCCCCACGTCTATTTCCTCGTCTTTTCGTTCCTTTTTCTCTCTTGCCACTTTTCTTCTTGTTGTTGCTACGTGATGTTCATGTGCAAATCATGTGAACTAATCTTGCCAAAATAATAGCGGAAATAGTTTTGTCGATATGTGTTAGTTGATAATTATGACCTGAAATTTGAGGTTCATAAAGAAGTCTTTATCATTTACCCGCTTCTCTGCTCTCACCCGACCTGCTAATAATTCGAATGATATTGTTTCGTTGATGTACCTGGCCGCTCCTCTCACCCGTAACTGTAAACAATCCTTGTCAATCGATCGATTTATCAACTCAAATCGTCTTAAACACTTTTCCGACGCCATTTGAAATCAAATTGTTCAGTTTTTGTCTGTTCAAATTAGCCATTGGAACACAATTAGCTAATCACATCACAACAGAGGCGACTTGAATGGCATTTTTGTAAGTGCATGTATCCGCCCGATTCCTCGGCTAGTAAGCCTTTCCTTCCTGACACGTTTCTCTGTTTCTGAGCTCGGGATTATGCGTGCTGATCTTCGCGATCGGTCAGGTGCTCTTCCTCTTCGCGTAATGCGTTTTTGTTTATTCTCCCGTCATTTCAGATAGCGTTAGTATTCCTTTCTCGAGCGAAAAACCCATTGTTACGTCGTTCAGACGTATGATAATTATTTATGATCTATTTTGATCTATCCGATGAGAAGTTCAGTTTCATCAAAGAATCGAAAATTCCCTCTCAATTCTTCGTTTCCCATTCGGCGTTCGCCTTCTCCTTTCCCCTGTCACTTTTCGATCCAAACCGTTGAAAATTGGCTGACGGACAGGTCGCGAGCGAGTTTCTTCTTCTCTTCCTTTCGATGTAAATCGTCTCCTCAGCACGTCGCCAGCGTGTCGGTCTTCTTCAATTAATGGATGTTCTCAATTGACCCCCTAAAAGTACTTGCCCGCACTGTCCATCCATCCTTCACCCCATTCAAAGTTGTCGGCGGCGGTTGCGGCCCTTCCGATTCTTGCGATATTTCTCGTCACCTCCATCTTATCCTAAAAATTACCCGGGCCGTATTCTTTCGCATCTCCGTCTCTTCGGAACCGTCGCCATCCTATCCTCTATCGTCTTGTCCGTCGCACCGTACTTGTGCGGAACAATGCGGGCAATTGCCGCCGCGCAATCTTAAGAGAAAGAAAGAAAAGATTCGTCTTCTTCTTCTTCTTCTTCTTCTCCTCCTTCTCTGCCAACGTCTTCTCCTTCTCCCCTTCACCGCACTGTTGCTATTTATCTTTTCGCTCGTTTCTCGCTTCGTTTCTCTCTCTTTCTCTCTCTCCGTTTTCATCTCTCCTCGACCCACCAGGGAGGAAGAGAAAGGCCGACCCGAAATGTATTTACCGTCGAAAAAATCGGGCACAGCAGAGTTTCAACAATGTTCCCTTTCCTTCCCACATCTCTTCCTTCTTCTCTGATTCTCTCGACACTCTTGATCTTTTCGTGTCTCGCCCGTTTTCCGCTCTCGGTCCGATAGTTTGATCAAATCAAATGATTCCCGCCGCGTGGTGGTATGTGTGTTGATCGAAGTATCAAAATGTGCCAAGGGATGGCGAGAGCGAAGGATAGAAATGCTGACAGTGCAGAAATCAGCTAAAACTGACGGAAACCCTGTTTGAGATTATTATAAGCGGAATCAGAGTAGAAACTCCTTACTAGAATTGGATTATTGCAATTAGTCACGGAGGGCCACAGTATCTCTCTCTCCACGCTTTGCTCTTTAAAAATCGAAAAAAAAAACGAAAATCCTAACCAAATAGTTAGTGCAATCCGCTCAGCCAACTTCAAGCGAATCTGCTGCAAACTCCTGCTCGTGAAACATTTGTTTGTATGCATTTACACAGTTTGCCTTCCTTTTTTGGCCTCAAAACCGGACAGCTGACTCCGAAATAGACGGGACACTTGGCGCCGATTGCTCTCGTCAATTGCTCCTCTTCTATTACCGAGAATGAAGGAGACGAAGAAGAAAACGAACGCCGCCGTTTTCACATAAAATGGCTTCCCTTTCAGTCTCTGAATCTCTTCTGGATAAGTGAAAGAGTAGGATAAGATAAGTTACGGAAGCCATTTGTTCGCGTGGATCATGTGCTCTTTTCTTTCATCTTCTTCATCTTCGTTTTCCTAGCGACGCCATGTGCTCCGAGGTGTGCTCCTCATCTTACTGCTCTTCTTGCTGGCACTCGATGCAATTGACAGTTTGAGCAGAAGATGAAACGACGGCGAGACACGAGATGTGTTTTTGCTCCGAGCCCCCGGCCGCTTTGCTCTTTCTCTCACACAACTTTCAACCAGGACTGCCTCAGAGTGCACAAACGTTTCCGCAAACGACCGTAATCTGCGTGGCGAGACTTCAATTTCCTGCTTGGTACTTGCTGCGTACGCTCATTTCGACCCATCCACGTGAATGGTTTGTTGCAAACACTCCTTCTTTCCCGCACTCCTGCGTCTCTCCAATCGTCCACTCTTCCGTCGTTCTTTTTGTCTCTCCCTCTTCACGAGTGCCATCGCTCTCGCTTTCTCTCTCTTTCTCTTTCTGTCGGTGTATTTGCCACACGCTTTCATAAAAGCATTTTCCAATCATCGATACATACGATTACGGCGCCGGGTCGACCATCGGCGTGAGACACGCTCTGGTTTTTTGTGAGGAGGCAGCAGTAAATCGAAAAAATTGGAAAACGATTTCACAAAGTTTGCACGGTGCCTCCACTTCTCGTGTCACCTCGCTCACTTGTTCATAAATCTTTTCAGAATCCGATTTGGACAAAAAATACGATCAAATTGTTCGCAAGGTTATCGACTCGAATCTTGATCTAGGTGCACTATCGCTTTCTGTTTGATTTATTGTGTTTCTACCTGCCATCGGTGCCACACACACACACACACTGTTGTAACAGATGTATTAACAAAACGGAGAGAGAGTATTCCCCCGAAAGAGGCACATAACAGCTTCATTCGAGCATACGGTTCGCAGGCCGGCTTGAAAGAACAGGCGCCGAAGATACTGACGCTTGAAATTGCAAGACGAGATGGTTAGTGATTACGACCTGTCCGTGCACCATCGGGGTCATAAAAGAATACGGTGTCATCGCTGCAGAGATAGATGGTGTTGATAGGGGCGAGCGGGGTCTGTCCTCCCTCGTCTCAGCGAGTTGGATGCGAGCTCACCGTGTCTGTGTTACCGTCGGTTCGCGCACTCTCTTTCTCTCCCCTTCCCAATCCCTCCCGTTACCGTCCTTCGTCCCTCATCCTTCCCGTCGATTCACTCTCTTTTTTCCACGCTGTGATCGTTTTTTTCTTCTTTTTCTATCGCAACGTGTGTTTGTTACCATTTTGAGAGTTTTTGTCTTGCAAGAATACTGCAAGTAAACTTTGTGATAGCGGCGGTAATCACGCCATTCGGATAGAGAAAAAGAGCTATTCCGACGGTTTATGGTGCTGAAAAGTGCACGTTCTGAGTTGTTGTGACCAGTCAACACACAGATACCGTTAGGGTATGTACATGGCACGATGGTCGTAAGAAGGGTGTCTAATATCGAATCTCGTTGCCCGCAAATGATAAGAATTTCGATAAGCACGTCGATCGTCTCCGCGCCCGACACACACTCAACGCCGTCATTAACTTGTGTGTCCGTCTACGGTATTATCAATCATTTTCTTCTTCTTCTTTCCCTTCCCTACCCCCTTCCTCTTCTTATTTCCCTTCCACAACTTCTTCTTCTTCTTCTTTTCTCCTTCTCCTTCGTCTCTTTCTTCTTCTAAATTCTGAATTTGTCCGTCTTCGTCGTCGTCGTGTCACCTGCCGCTGCGTCTCTATCTGTCTCCGTCACCAGTTTCTCGCCACCGGTGCTGATGGGAATGAGGGAAAAGTTGCCAGTTGCTCGGGGGCTCCGCGTGCTCGAAGCGTTTGCTGATAAATGAATGCCCCGCTTCTCTCGCCGGTTTCACATTGTTATTGCACTTCTTCCTCCATCCCTTCAGACCTCCAATTTCAAACATTTGCAATTCTGCAGTCTTTCAGGTCGTGCCGGCAAAAATGGAAAAGCGATCACGTTCCTTACTCCGGACGACACAGCCGTCTATTTCGACCTGAAGCAGGTGAGTAAAGAATCCGTCACGGCGAAAGCCCGTAATTGGTTCTATTGCACTAACCGAATTCTTCTCCTCTTTCGGCACTTCACACATGTGTGTTGGTTGCCTAATTTCGTTTTTCGCGCCCGCACTTGAGCTAGTTCTCTAGAGGCGGAAAAGAAGTGGCGTGGACATTGACGGATTCTGTAAAAAATGAAAAAAGAAACAAAATGTTTATGGAAAAAAGTCTGAAACAGTGGAAGGTCAGACGGTGTAAAAGAAGTAAATACGAGGCCATAAGGTTCATCGAGTGACGTGTGCGGAACGATAGATCACTCTGTTATTGCAGGTTCTCGTGGATTCGCCGGTCTCGTCATGCCCGCCTGAGCTATCCAATCATCCGGAAGCACAAGGAAAGCCGGGATCATTCACTTCGAAGAAAAGGCAGGACGAAACATTGTTCCTGAAGTGAGAAGAGCACCGCTCGAGCTTTTTCCGCGGTTCGTTCCGATCGGTTATCTTTACGATCTTATTTATTCCAATATTGTCAAATAAACGTTCGACTATTGCGTCTTTCCTCCTATCTTACCTCAAAAGACGTTGCTCTTGCTCGTTCTCAATATCTTATCTGTTTCCAGTTTTTCTCTCTATTATGTTGTCTCAATTCTCGTCATTCTTTTTGTCTCTCAATTAAACCACGCCCATTTGTTGCAGGATAAACCGGGGAACAAATCGAAAAAGTGTTTGCCAGCCGCAGCGACGCAGGCTCGTCTACGTTTGACGAGAACATCAGGTAAGCGTTCTTTTTCCAAATCATTTCCAAAAGAGGAAACTTTTTGATTCCCCATTTTCGAAGGCAACTTTCTCCATCTCGTGTTTTGCCTCTGTTCCTCTACAAAATCACAAAAGAGGCCTCCACGCGGACGGCCTATGGAGGACATTCAACCAAAAAGTTTCCGATTGTTGCAGAAATCGAATTGTGTTATTTTTTGTTTGTCGAGTGTCGTGCCAACCACAACACCACAAGCCGCCACGTTGACGTCGTCAGTGGTAGATTCGCGCGCGAAAGCACCGTTCCAGCAAGAACAGCAGAACAACCGAAAGATGAGCGAAGAGGACTGGCCGTCGCCCAAATTTCGAGAGCATGTGATACAAAGACTGTAAGCACTCACTCCCCCTTGAGTACGTTTCTCATGCGAACATATTTTCAGTGAACCCGAATTGGCGCGGAATCGGCAGAATGCACCGAATCTTCCGGTGCCTGGCGATGCCCGGCAAGTTGAGGAATACGTATTTGCCAAGTGTATGTCAAAAGATGAATACATGCGGACGATTGCAAAAGTGATAAATGCTATCAATTGCAACAGCAAGTCGGCAGCAGTTCCGTCAGTCCTGCAGCCCTCGCAATTCCACAGTCCGCCATGCACGACTGCAGGCAAAGGAGCGACGACACCAGTCGGATCCACGTCTGGCTATCGGGCACCCGTTCCGCCCGATCCGCAGCCAACTTCGGCTCAAGCCCGGAATCCGCCCACTTCTACGGTGGCGACCACTCAAGCCACAACGACTCCATCGTCTCAAAACACGGCTGGAGCAACTGGAACCGTGTCTGCAGCCTCTGCGGTTGCGGCCGCCGTCGCATCGTTCCCGTCTCCTGATGCGGCTATTCGTCCAGGAGGACAGACGACTCCAGCTGCCGCGGTTGCTGCTGCAGTCGGGGCAGGAGCGCCTCCTCCGGGAGCATCTTTCTCGAACGGATCAGCTGGAGGTGCTGCTAGTGCTGGCGGTCCGATGAACGGAGGACCACCGATGGGACAGCCTCCACCGCAGATGGGTACTCCGAACATGGGAATGGGAGGTCCGCCTAATGCCTACGGAGGCTATGGAATGATGAATGGGCCTGGAAATGGTGGACCGATGGGTGGAAACCCGTACAATCAGCAGATGAAAACGCCGAAAGAGGTGAGTAATAACAAGTGACACCGTGTCAGATGATAGCGCAAAAGTTCTGTAGCGGCTGATAAAAATATTTATTCTCTCACAGATGGACCAGTCTCGTGCGTGGGATCCTCAAGGTCACATGTACCAGCAGCCGCAATGGGGAGCGATGCCGCCACAACAAGGACACGGATACCCGAACGGACCGATGAACGGACAAGGAACGACACCAACTGGCAATCCTTCAGTGCTCGAATCACTCATAAATCAGCCACAACAGTATCCGAGTCATCACAATCAGATGGCACCACCAGCCGACAGAAATGGACCGGTACGTGGTCAACAGAGACCGGGAATGGCTTCTGGACACCAGCAAGGAGTGATGAGTGTCGACGACCAGAACATTTACAATTTGAAGTTGAGGAACATGCGTGGCAGCTGCGAGAGCTTGAGGTGGGTTGTCTTCATTGTGAAAGGACTCATTCTCACAAAGAAATTTTCAGAACGAGAGCCAGGCAGTGTAGACACGAAGGCAACCACGAGGCAGCTCACAAGCTGGAAGTGATGCTCAGTGTGCTCGAAGGAAAACGAGTCGTCAGCTTAGAATACCTCAACCATCTGGAGACGTGGATCGCCAGGAAGCAAGACTTCTTGAACATCACCCCCATGGCCCCCAATCCGAATCACATGGGAATGGGCGATCCAGTTATGAATGGAGAGCACGGAATGATGGGCAACGGACAAGTGCACAACCCCTATGGAGGACATCCCGCATACGGACATGGCCAGTACATGGGCGCTCCGCCGCATCACATGCAAATGCACCAGCCCCCAATGTGGCATCAACAGCAGCAACGGATGATGCAGCAAGAGCATATGATGATGGGTGGACCGCCGGGAGCTGGAGGCCCGATCCATGGAATGTACCGGGGAGATATGGGACACGAACAGATGACTTCGCCAGTGAACAATCATCGGCACGCACCGTATCAAACGCCGATGATGAGGAACAACATGAGAGCAATGCAAAACGGACCGGGACCGGTCGGAAGAGATCGCAACTCAATGAGCGGTTCCATGTCCGGACCGAGCTCCGCTTCTTCGATAAACCCGATGGGAACGCCGGCACCGAAAATGGGAGCACCTGGATCCATCGGTGGAATGTCCGGACTGGACGACTTCGGATACGATGACTTCCTTCCTAACCCGATTGATTCTCTCCAGGCAACTATTCCACTCGGCAATCCAGCGAATCAGATGAATGCTGGTCAAGCGGTGCAGCGAGCAAACTTGAACGAAGCAGCACGGACAGAGTTGCAAGCTCTAGACGCCCGTTTCGAAGTTGATCCGAACCATCAACGTCACGATGCCAACCATATTGTTGTGAGCGTCAAGATTCGCAACCAGCCGTTCCCACCCCTTCGGCTCGTCGTCCCAACCACCTATCCGGCTGGAAGTGTGACCGTCGACCGGGCAGTCATCGACTTGGACGCCTATCTTTACGATGACCTTCAAAATGTGGTCCACGAGCGGTTATCACGACCCGGACTCACTTCACTCACTGACTATTTGACTGCATGGGTAAGACAATGTTTGCATGATACACTTTCATTATTTGTGACAAGATTGAGGCTGCGCGGGCCGAGCTCACGCGTGGCTCCGCCGCTTGTTTCTTTCTCATAATTGTTTGAAAGGTCACGTGTTCATTTCTTTATTTTTCCTTTACTACTATTTCCGCTTTAGAAATGAAAGTGGGGACGGACAAACGAAGAAATAAATAAAATTTATTTAATAAATAAACAAACATGAGGACATACCCCTCCCCTCCCCCCAAAGGGTTATATTAATAAGAATGATAATCTTGCAGGAAGAACAAGTGAACCAGTACTGCCAGCAGCAAAATCAGTCCAACGGACTTGACACGCCCTTCGGTACCGACTTCTTCTACGACAATCTTAATTTGTGAGTTAGGTAGTGCTTTCAGTTTCTTTTTTTCTGCATGCTCTTCGACACGAACGGATATCCTTCCTTTTTGTTTTCAAAACTTTGCTGTTCAGTTTGAAAGTGTACCTTTGCGGTTTTCGTGTGTCACCATTCCGCGTTTTCTCATTATCAACTTTTTTAATTTCAGGTCGAATGCATTCTAGCCGTTTCGCTGCTTGGCTGCTCATCATCGTTCAATTTGCTCAGTTGCACAAAACATGTACAAAGTGACCTCAAAAGACGCTGTTAAGTGGATCAGTTGTTCGTTCTTCCTTCGTCAAATTGCCAGTCTCGCTTGCCTTCGCATATCAATTTGTTTCGTTCTTCGTCTGTCTCTCCACGTCGATTCCTAGTCCTTAGGCCCCACCCACATCCTCATCGAAATACGGTTCAAAAGCAGTCCTTTTACTACGTTTCACAAAGTGTAGCCACCACCCTCCAATCGTATCTGTCTAGAGCTATTATTCCACCTCCATTTAAATGTGATAATATCAGTCCGAGAGCATTTCTTCTTATGTGCCGTTTCAATGCGATAGAAGGTTTCCGTATTAGACGGGTTCCCTGGCATTGCCCGGCTCCTGAAGCTGAATTGCTCTTTCGACCTCCTCCCTTCATCGAGACGTGTGCGCCCCTGTTCTTCTTCCGCTGAGATTTCCCCACCCCCACCTGAATACCTCAATCTTCTGTGTTTGTGTACTTAATTCCTCTTAGCACTTTTATATTTATGCCAAAAGTATAGTGATTCTGTTTAGTCTTGACTTAAAACGCGTTCATTTACCAAAATCAGGGATTTTTCATTTTTTTAATATGTCCTCTGCATATAGAACATGTATAATCGGAATAGTAGACAAATGGATAGTTTTGTGTGTGTCCTATCTAGTTTTATTCATCCTCCTCCTCGTTTCGAATCTGTGATCCGATCTTCTGTCTGCAAAGTACGTTCTCCCCCCAACTCCCCTCTCCTACTCCCCCGCCCTGTTGTTGTTTTGTTTTCCTTTTTCAACCGTCCACGGTTGATCCCCACCCCCGTCCCTGTCCTGTGTACATTTCTTTTGCACTACCATCCAGTATGAGAGAGCAACAGATTCTAATAATTTCTGTTTTACCCTACTCCCTCCACCGTTTTTTGATTATTTCATAATTCTATTTTATTTGTCTCCAATAAAGAATTGAAATCAAAATAATAGTGGAATCATGAGAAAACGGGTGATATGAAGAGTAAGAGAATGGAAGTTGAGAAGTAGAAGGGAGCGAAGTACCGGTGAGGGATGGGTGGCTAGCGACATTGGAAGCACAGCGCGAAGAATGCTCCCGCCACGAAGCCGATGCCTGCGATGCTGGCCGGACTGAAACGGAATGAGCGGTGAAAAAAGGCAATGATTTCGGAAGTGACTCACTAGACCCAGTACCGTAGTCTGAAGCAGCACTCGTTATCGCAGCACGTACCGTACGAGAAGAACGTGTCGGTTTCGGGATCGGCGCATCTGAAGTTCGTCGTTTTGCATCTATACGAAAATGGCGCTTCTGCCCTTTTCGCATAGTTCACCACCAGTCAATCATCACCGTTTTTGGTGGGCCGACCCCGTCAGCACCCTGTCCTTCTTCTCGCTTTTCCTTCTTTTTTTCTCTCTTTTCTTATCCATGTCGACTCATTCTCCAGGGAGTCTCAATGCCTTCTTCGCCCAAATTACCCGCCATTTTTTGCGCCTTCCGGAGCCAGTCGAGAAATGGAATAAGGGAAAGAAGAAGAAGGAGGAGGAAGGAGAAGAAGGAAGAGAAGCGAAAGATACAGAAGGCAGTCCTGGGTTGAATATGGCCCAAATTGGGCGGGAATTTGAATAATTCTGGACGGGAGGCGCCCCGACACACTCAAATTCGATTTGCAGGACGACGTGGCGGAGACAAGTGGAAGCGCATATTTTCGGAAATTTCGGAAGGAAGGAAGTCGCCGTCGACGACGACGATCAACAAGCAATCGAGGGGAGACCTTCGCGCCGTGCTGACCAGAAGGTGTTCGCGGAGCATTTTCCCATGCTCGCCTCGCTCAGTCATTATTCAACGGGAAGAAGAAGAAGAAGCGGGTTGGGTTCAATCTAGGAAAGTGAAAACGTCGCATTATCCGACTTCTCCGTTAATCTTCCCTTCCGTCTTCAGAAGCCATTTCTGCTCCGTTTTCTGCTCATCTTTCATCAACGGCGCCTCCTCCAATTAATTGGAAAATCGAGAGCTTCTCCTTCTTCTTCTTCTCCTTTTTCTCCTTCTTCTTGCTGCGTGTGGAGCTCCCACGTAAATGAATGAATGAAGCGCGAGCAAAATGGAAAGTATTAGCCTTGTTAGTGGAACCGATCGGCTGATTTATGTGTGCTCTTGACACATTCTTTTTTGCATCCTGCTCTTTTTCTAAGCACGATTACGAAGAATCTATGTTTTCAGCGCACAATTATTTTGTTTTCTGATTGGCCGTAGAGGCACTGAATCGCCGGGTGTGTACGAATGTTTTCGATGGACTGCCATCAACTTCAGGAAACACTTTGTGCAAGGTTTAGAGCGGGACGCCACCGCCAGCAGAAGCAGCCGTTCTGCCACGTCCTCCTTCGGACCAACTACCAAAGTTCATTGGAGCGCACTTGTAATTGAATCCAACACGGCGCCATTGTTCTCGAAAGTTTCGATGCGCTCGAAGGAATCCTCGCCCAATTTGTTGTATATTATACGATCATTCATCAAAACAGCACTGAAGCAAAGCACCGCCCATTTTAATGCATAATAGATGGTGTGGGAGCTCTTCCGACGGACGCATTGGCTCGAGAGAGACAGCCTCGGGGCCGGGCACATCATATCATTTTGCCACGGCTCATTTGTCACTTACACGTGGTCCTCGTCACGCCAAATTGGAAAGGTCTGGTCAGAAGAGCCCCCGCTCCATCGCATCAATTATCATATTGAGGCTCGTTACTCGACTGAAGAGCTCGTGGCTCCGTGGGAGATGAGCAAATTGGAGAGAGAGAAAGAGAGAGAGAGAGAGGAGTCCCTCCTCCGGAGAGGATTAGGTTTCCAATTATTTCCAAGGGAAAAGAAGAAGGAAGCGGTTCGGAAGTGACGGAAAAGTATCTGCGTCTACCGTACTCCGTTTTGGTTCTTCTGGTTCCTGGTGAAAAGTGGTTAAAAGGACTTTAGTTAATTTCATTTACACCAGGAACCAGTGAGGTATGAAGATGTCAGTCAGGCTTGAAAAGAACTCACGTGTCTGGGTAACATGTCTCCGGGACGATTGCTGCCAAGACCGCGGCAGTGACGCAGATCACAAGAAGTAGGATGCTCCGGAGCATCCACTCAACATGGAGCAGTGCCACGTGGCGATGGACGAATAACCTGGAAGCAAGGGATGTGCCGGAAGGAAGAAGATGGCAATCTCGGAATGTGTCGGACACAGGGCGGAGTTCGCGCGGCGACGAAGAAGAAGAAGAAGAAGAAGCCGACGACGACGAAGAAGAAGCAGAAGAAGAAGGAGAAGAAGGAGAATAGGCCCCGCCCCTTTGGATGAAGCACGCGGCGGCCGAGCACCGAAGACCCCGAAATTGGATTGTTTTGATGAGAAAAAAGGCGGCTAGGACAAGGAGGAAAAGAGGAAGAAGAGGTGTGTGAGGACGGAGACAATTTACAAGTAATATGCAGACGGGAGGTATTCCCCTTCGCTGAATTGTGTTTATGTTTTCGCGCCGCCCGGAGTGACGGAATTCGTCCAGCAGATGTGAGAGAGTGGAATGGGCGGAGCCTCACTCCTGGAAGGAGCAGACGAAGGGCTCTCTCTCTCTTAATTTTCGCAGCAGTTTATGAGTTTTGAAAGCAGAAAGCTGACTAACGGGATGTGACATCTGGGCGTGCGGCAGATGAAACCACTGTAGTCACTTCTGATTCATGTCAGGGCGCATTCAGGGTGCTGGCAGTTTGGTACCTTAACCAGCTTCAGATCTTGTGTACGTTATTGTTGGTTGCAAAAGCCAAAAAAGAAAGATTCTGCCGAAATGTGGAATGTGCCCATTATCTTGTCAAAGAGTACCGGGATCTCAGTATTTCCAGTCCAAGACAAATAAATAATAGAGTGCTCAGGCTGGAAACGACGAAATGACGCAGGAGAGAGAGTGCTTCTTGTTGGCATCTTTCAGCGCGGCAACACAGCAAAAGAGAGCTTGTTTTGGAATGTCAAATGAGCCATGCGTTTGGGCTCGAGCAGCCAGCAACACCAGCCTGGAACCGGCTCACCAAATAACAATCCAGGTTGTGATTTGTCGGGGCGAGCACTGAAACGGGAGCAGTCGCAGAAAGAGCACTTCTTTGCTAATCTCTGCTGATGGCAGCGACACCGCCGGAATGGGCGAGAAAGGAAGAAGGGTCAATATGATTTATTGGGGAACATGAAAATGACGATGAGCACAGAGCAGAGCCACCCCGTTTCTATCGTTTCTTCGCTGCCAAAACAAAAATATCGGGAGCTGCAAAATCGTAAAAATGTGCGGTGGAAGCAGAAGAAGGCGAAAGAGTCACGGCTTCTGATTTCGAATGAATAGATGACGTGTAAGGGAAGTGCGTGAAGCGAAGTGCATTCAGATGATTAAAGGTTAGACGACGAATTGGGATATTATGAACTTTGAGGACTGACCTGGAAGTAATGATGAGTATATTATGAGAACAATGAGGGAAACATGATTTTTCCAAGAAAAAGCGGCTGCGGAAGAGTACGGATGAAGCACTTGAAGCTGAGAGTACCACTTTCAAATCAAAAATTCAGAATTTTGCAATTTCGAATTCAAATTCAAATGTCTGAGAAGCGGAGGTTGAACAAAACAAAAGTTACTCAAAAAAAAGGGAAGTACCATAAAAAAGAGTGGTCGTATTGCAACATTCGGCCAAAGCAGGGACAATAAAAATGATAGTGTCAGACAGAGAGAGCTCGCGGAGCACGGACGAAGCGGCGGCGCGCGACACCGACTTATGGTCCTCGGGGGACATAATTCAGAAAAAGTAGGAGGATTCGTCACACTTCGGAAGACCGTTGAGCCGCCTTTCGCCTTCTTCGATTTGGAAATATTTATTTGAGAAGATGTAAAGTAAGTACAAAGAGGAAGTAATTACAGATAAAAGGAATGGGCGGAGGCTAGACGCTTCCGAATTGGTTGCTATTTTTGAGAAGTTGGTCGAGCAACTGCAGCGGGCGATGGAGAGTGACTTCGATCCAGCAGGGGGTCTCCTTGAAAAGGAAAAATGATAATAATAATACGTTCGAGTCGTCACAGTACCTTGATAGTTTTTCTCTGAATAACATCTCCCCAGGCTTTGACAAAGGAAATTGCGATGGTGCAAAAGTCGCGTCGCATTCTGTCGACTCCACTGTCCGGCATGATTGCTGGCATCACAGACATCTGCAAGTTTATCATGAATAACAACTTCTTCTCTCTATCACTTATACCGTATTCCTAACCGGCGCGTAGCCAGCCACTGCTGCCGCCTGTGCTCGCACCGCCTCGTTGCTCGACTCACTGCGACGGAGCATTTGCATGTACGCCCAGCGGATGTCGAAGATCTGAAAGAGGGAAAAGTTGAGAACGAGAAAGCAGATGGTGCATTTACAGTGAACGAAGCCTCGTTTGGAGTGAAACGGTGCGCTTTGCTGCTGTACTCGGCGCCCTGCGTGTAGTCCAAGTAGCCGGAGCGCACGAAGATCTTGCAGTTCGATGTGATCGACACGTTTCCGTTCGCATGACACGTCAGTTCGACACCTCCTCCGATGTGCATTCTGAAGAGAAACGATGAAAGAGTGAAATAGAATGGAGAAAGTAGCTCACCTCGCCTTTTCACTTGCTTCTGTTCTGTGCACATTGGAGAGGGCTCCGAGACAAAAGCGTCCCTCGTTCTCTCCGTGAGGATCCATCCCGCCGTCGACAATCACCTTTCCATGATCGAGAGCACTGACCTGAAAATGAGATCATCTACGATCTAGTCAACATTTCGAAACAAGCCTTGAAAGTCTCTCCAATCTGAGTGTCGAGCTCATAATAAATGATAGAACACCAGTTGTCCAGTGACTGTGAAGGAGTCGGCACATTGATTTGGGTGAGATCGACGGCAAGTTCGCATAAGGAAGGAGTGATCAGTTGCGGAGGAGTGTGCTGGATGTTCGCACCTGTGAACCCTGTAAGAAGCGACCGTTTCCTTCCCCGTTCTTCCCGTTCCCTCTCTTACCATTATAGTTGTTGTCCGGAGGAGTGCTCGGCCAATCGCCGTACGTCTCGTGCATCGGCTGCTCTCCCGCGTACTCGTAGTCCTTCTTAACCTGCGCACCGTCCGTGTGCAATGACGCTTCCGCACTGGCTATCCGATTTGAAACGACTCTTTCGTAGTGGTACGGATTGATGCAGATGTTGTCCGGATGGTCGGTGACGGTCTGGCACTGAACGAGCTTCACCAGTTCATTCTTGCTCACTTTCGGCCATCTCCAGATTCTCGCGTACACCACATGAGGCACTCCCTTTCGACCGGCTACTTGCAGACGTCCGTCCAATGATCTCTGAACTTTTTCTATAATTCATGAAGATCTTCTTCAATTCCTGCTCACCTGGATAGTGACACATCCCGTCGGCTGCTTCCCGTTCGAAGTGATTGCCGTGATGAGCGCATCCAACTCGACCCGCTTGTCCTTCAGCTTTTTGACCAACGACTCGATGGCTTTCCGCACAAACTCTCCGTCCTCTCCGCCCTGAAATGAAAGTCAAATTCCGCAGCTATCATGGCGCCTACAGTAGCCTGTTTGTGTGCGGAAAGTGGGTGGACAAACTCCGATGACTCAAAGCTAATACCTGTTGATAGCACTGGAGCACATGCGAGATTTGCTGGCACGAGTCCATGGCGGTGGTGAGCGCGGCTCCCGCATTCTGAGAGATCGATGTCGAGGCGACGGAAGGCGTCGGCTGTTGTTGTGGTTGAGATGGTGGAGGCGGTTGAGGAGGCTGAGATGACGGGGCAGGAGGGAACACGTACGGATGGTTGTTGCTGTGGGCGATCGTGGGAAGTGTGGGCAGGAAGGTGCCGAACGGCGGCGACTCGTCGAGACTGCTGACGGTGTGCATCAGCGACGGATGGGGCACCGGATAGTGAGGCATGTGGGCGATGGGCACGGGGAACTGGAAGGACGCATTCAGATGCAAACGGCTGAATTTAACCGACCTGGTACCGATTATGCGAATTGTTAAAGTATTGCATTCCGCAGAGCAGATTGGTCTGATAGTCCATCGGAGTGTACTGAAATCCGCCAATCTCACTTTTCGGCGCTTTCTGATCTCTTCTCACCTGAACCATCTGCTCTCCGTACAACTGATCGTAGTACATGGGGTTCGAGGTGGATGGCTGGGAAGTCATCCCTGGATGAAACATGATTGTAAGAATGAGAAGTTGTGATGAGAAATGAAGAGAGAAAGAGAGAGTGAGATAGCAAGAGAAGAAGTGGGCGGAGACTGCAGAGAACACGGGCGGAGCTGTGAGCGAGAAGAGAATGGGAAAGAAGAAGAAGGAGAAGAAGAGCTGGATGGGAAAAGAAGTGGAAGGAGGGGAGGGAGGAGGGCTGGAGCGGAACGGCTAATGAAGAAAGAACGGCGTTGTGATTCGAGGTGACAACGAAGGATCAGTGGGCGAGATGTGTCATCGAAATCAAACAACAACGCTGATCTCGGAAGTTGTTCTAGACGTCGAGTACGGTAGAATTGATACTATAGGTTTCTTGCTAAAGCCGGAGAAGAGAAAATGAATGATAAGCTAAACAGAAAGTGTTCGGAGAGAGTGGTTACTGTAGTTTTTAACTTTGAATTTCCCAAACCATTCATGAAACGGTTCGAAAGGCGAGAGGAAGTATGACTGAAAAGTGAAAAAGTGCATAGAATTAAAGTATTAAGAACGGAAATCGAAGAATTACATCAACAAATTCCGTTGCCAACCGAACAGTCGTTAGTCCTATTAACAGTACTTTGTTCCAAAATGTCATCTGACATCAGTCAGGCCATACTTTTCCAGACAGTTACTGATAAAAGTACACAACAGGAAGACTAGAGAGACCGAGAAAAGCGAAAGAGTGTGACGTGGCGGCTGGCTGTTTTCGGACTGTCCCGTCAGTGAGGACGGCTCATCGATCAACCTGATTCGAAGCCGTCACCCCTAATTTGTGTGTCCCAATCAGCCGCCGAGATGTGCCCATATGTGTTCTCTTCCTCCCTCCCCCACCTCCGTCGTCTTCTCCATCTCAACCGTCGTCTCGTTTTCACTGCGTCTCGTTCCTCGTCTCCACTTCGGCGCCACTGTTGGGTGGTCACATCAAACGGACGCCGAAGACTTCGATTCAGTCTTCCTCCTCTCAAATCAACGCTTTTTTGACACCCTCACGTAGGGAGACGCACGTACAAATAGGGGCGAACAGTCAGGAAGATGATATCATTGAGACAAGAGGAGGAGGGAAAACACAAAAAAACGGAAATGAGGTGGTTGGAGAGCTCTGATGAGGGACGGTCGTATCGATTAATTGGGTTATCAGTGGGCGAGTCGGACGAGCAACACAGAGCGCATGTCACTTTTTGGAGGGAAACCACTGATACGGTGGAAGAGGTGGAGACGCAGACGTGGCGGTTCGAGGAGTTTCAGAGAGGGAGAAAGACGTCATCGGCGAGTGATAAGGTCCTTCTGGAAAGGAAATAATCAAAGAGATGCCTTCCGAGTCACTATCATTTCTAGGGATGCTTCAACGAAAGATTTGTATCAAGTGACAAGATCACGGCTTTGAGATTCAGAAATATTACGATACTTGGCTTCGATTTGGCGAGAGTTAGCATCTGGGATCTTCAGAACAGAACTTTCGCGAAAGTTCACTGGAACCGTACTTCACAACCATTCCGCGCTGATCCGGCGGACGAGGTGTCTCTTTAGAAACGGTCGTAAAAAATAGAGAATTGTCTGTGTCTTATCTGTGTCGTTTCGGGTGAGTTATGGCTGATTTCGCACCCGTCATGCACGTGAACAGAACGACCATTCGGCCGTCCGCGGACTTTCAGCTTCTTCTTTTTCTTCTTTTTTCCCTTTCTCTTCCCGTTCTTCTGCCTTCTTCTTCTTCCTCTTCTTCTTCCTCTCCCGCTTCTCTCTTGATACAAAACGATTTCTTTTTTCTTCTTCTTCTCTTGCGGTGGCGCAAAAAAGTGTGATGAATGACTGCTTGATAGCCGCGCCAACCAATCAAATCACCGGGCCGCAAAAACAAATAGAACAAGAGCGTGTGATACACACACACACACAGCAAGAAACGGCCGAATGATTGATCAACTTTTTAATAAGGCGTCGGCAGAGAGTGCGGTGAAAGGAGGAGAAGGACGGGCAAACGGACGATTTGTGACAGTGTGTAGGGAGGAATAAAAGGATCGACCTGATATCGTACGGGGAAAGGTCGGGAAGGATCTGAGATCCGAGGGCTGGTAGCAGAAGATCAGATCGGAAAGGATCAAAAGGCGAGGTTCGCAGAAGTTCGAAATATAATATGTGAGAAGTGACAAGAGCCGCGCAGACAAACAAATCATTCGAAACAGATGTTTTGCGGAGAGCCTACCCCGTTCGCTCATTTCAACAACACAAAATCATAAATTATATAAATGTTTTCTGAATTCGATCGTAAATACTCGAAAGGACGTTCAAACAGAAGAGTGCCTTTGATTCTGCATTCTTTTCGTTTCCAGCTGAACAGTTGATGAAGAGCTGTGTGTTTGCAAGACGTGTAGGCGAAGTGAACACTTTGGAAACATGGGCGAGTTCAAACAAAAATGATGTCAGACGTGGAAATTTTCATTTTAAAGTTAAAATTCAGATAACCTTGGATTGAAGATCTGAGCAAGAGTAGGCAAGAAACAGTCAACACTGATCGGAAGGGAAATTACTGAGATCAGTTCAATGTATTTTGGTCAGAAAACGTTCACGTGATCTGCAGCGATTGGGAGGGAAGCTCTCAAAAATCATATGTCAATGTTGCTCGAAGGACTGTTGAGGAGAAGAAGCCACCACCCCGATAAACAAACCGAGAACGATGTGGTTCATTTCGAAATGAAAAACTTCCTCTGCCGAATCGATTTCGAAAGTATTCATCAGCTGCTGCCGTGTCTATGTGCAATTTCAACATCAAACTCTCAAGGTACACGACTTTGAACTCTCTCAAAGGGAAACAGGAATAAGGAGATGAAGGAAGGAAGTGGGGAAGGAAGGATGGAAGTCACAAGCCAGCCAACTTGTTAGTAGTATGAACCGAAGCGTGAATAATTAGTAACAAAGAGAGAAGGGTGTGAGAGAGAGAGAGAGACGGAGACACACAGAGATACGGTTTGGAAGACAGGCGCCCGCAGGCCCAGAGGCACTCGGAGTGGCGAGCACCGAGGAAGAGAAGGTGGGCGAGGGGGAGAGTGCAGGGCTCGAGCAAAAAACGGACAGAGAGTGTTTGCTCGACGAGCCAGACGGGAAGGGGACTCGCCCGGATAATGATATTAATGGGAAAATGCTACCAATGCATCCCAGATGAGCCCCAATGTTCAGATTAGCACGAACTTACTGGGTTTAGATCGAGAGGATTCCCTTCGGAATCAGAATACTGTAGAGCTGGAGTACTGTAGAGGTGAGGATTCATTCTAAATTCACTTCAAAAAGTTAATCATAAGACTCAGAAACCGATTGCCAAAGGCCCAAAATGAAAAGAAGCCGTCTGATTTGTCGGCAGAGATTCTTTTGACTGATGGCCCATTCGAGGCTCGTAACGGCCTCCGAACGACCGGATGAACGGACGGAAAACGGCGCCCAATTGGCGCAGATGGCCGACCTTGTCTCGCTTTTGGCGCCACCTTTTGAATCGAATTCGACACCAAAAACAGAAGAACGAATGGGGTTCAGAGTAATTTTCATCACAATTGGAACGGTACCCATTTGAGGCGGAAAAGTGAGGGAATGGAGACGACACAACCAAAGAATTCGAGTCAAATGAAAAGTGGCCTAAAGTAAATACAAAAGAAGGAGGAAAGAGCGACACTAGAGCAGTTGAATCTCCCGACCGGTACAGTTTTTGCAGCAGGAAATGGTCAGATTTGAATATTTCGCAGCGATCGGACGCACTCGTTCTTCGCATGGCGAACGATGGAAAAAAGAATGGAGATCGAGTTGGACAAAGTGTCGGATCTCCTCTGATGTCACACTGAAAGTGGCTTTACTTTAAAGCTTCAAAATAGAACGGACATACTTTTTAGTTTTAACAGCCTGTTGCACTCCAACCAACGTCTTTAGAAGATATTCGTTCTTTGACGCCAACTCATTGCACCGAATGGATTGTGCGAGAAACTTGCACTTCCAAACATCGCGATCTATTCGTAATCGATCCGATTCTTCGTCTTCTACCATCAACTGAAATGTGAAGACGGGAATGAGATAAATTGTAGCCGACTGACTTTTCCCATGTACTCATCAACTCGATGTGCGAGACGGACCTTGTCCTCCGTCAGTGCTTCCACTTGTCCCTGAACCGTATTCGAATATTATACTCAATCCTATTCTGCTCACCTGCAGCTCATCGTTCAACGTAGCAATCATCAACCTTTTCAGTTCCGAATTCACTTTCTGCTCCAAACTGAGCTCCGTCCTCATCAGTTCCAACTCTCTTTCCAGTTCGGTTTCCCTGTCCGTTTGTCCTCCCGGCTCCAGACTCTTTCTCTCTTTCCTCCCGTCTCTCAACTCTTTCCGCAATGTCACATTATTATTCTGTTCTGCTTTCGTGTTCATTGCGTATGCGATCAATTCGGGCAGATTCTCCGGGCATGTATCTCCTCTTCTGTAATTATAAGTTCACTTATCAGTGCCATTTCGTTCAAGTTGCAATGGAGCGCACTTGCTCTTTAACCTATGCTGCAGTGCTTACTTATTCGGCGCCACGGCCGCTTTGTACGGTTCCCACGGCACAATCCTAGGCTTTTTCTGTTTTCCTCTGCTCTCAGGTGTAGAGCTCTCCGTGCGAAGTGGCACGGCTTCAGGGCTCTCTTCTTTGCTCTTCGCTCCAAAATGCACTTCATAGTTATCCTCATTGGCAAGGGACAAATCATGGGCATGGTAAAGATCGAGAAGATCCATTTGGGTGCATTGGAAGGGCAGATATAACCGGGTGGAAGGGGAGGAGGGGGACGAATAAAGAGGTCGAGAAGCAGTCAATAAAAGGAGGGCGGTGGCCGTCAAGACCCTCGGCCGGGCGGGCAAACGGCCATGTTATCGGGAAAAGGCGATCGGTGAGAAAATGGAAGGAGACGGTGAGAGAAAGTGTATTTGAACAGTTTATTTCGATTGAGCAGTCAGCACAGAGTCGTCTTCCACCAATTCGATGCCGTGGTTGAGGATGAACGTCTGAAAGCACTGAGCAGTTATACTGTTCTCCCATGGGATTGCAGTCGAGTCACCTTCACTTGCTCGGCCAACTTTTGAGCTGCCACGTCAACTCCCACGTCTTTCGGAGCACGAAGCGCCAGCCTTTTCTCACTGAAAACCTTGCTCAATTCAAACACTTTATAATTTCCCATTACTCACTAAACTCCAGGATCACGAACTTTATTCAACGTCATCTGAGTAGATAAAGGAGCCGGAGGCAGTTTCACATTTTGCTGGAAAAGTGTTGTCTACTTTAGATGACGTGGCAAAAGAGACGGTCAAATTGTCGCAGGCGCCGGCTGGCACCTCATAGGGATACTTGAACGGCGCCACCCGCAGGAAGACTGCCACGTGACACACCTCTCGGGCAGACAGCTATGACGCATTACGAAATTTTAGTATTTCCCATTTCCCACCTTGATCACCACCAGCTCCTCGCGCTTCTTCCGCTCCTTCTTGGCGCCTGTCGTGGGAGCGAAGCCGCCCGTCTCGCACAGTTTCCGAAGTGCTCCGTACCTGCGCCATGGGTTGTTCGTGCTCCGAGTTCCCTGCTTTCGGAATGTGGGCAGCTCTCCGAACTGCGCGAATTCCACGACGGACTGAGATTTCACGATTCGAATTGAGGAGTAGGAGACCGGTTTTAACGGTAGAATGCACGGCTCTTTGAAATTTTTGAGCGCGATGGAAGAGTGCGAACTTTCGGATGCTCTGGCGTTCAAATGCGAGTGAGCGCCGAGGTTTGAGAGCTGCGAGCACAACGAGTGAACGTCTTCCGTCGAGATTCGGCTGTTATGGCTGCTGTCCTCCAAACGATGAATACGCTTTCCGGAAGTATCGATCGGACTTCAAGCAAGAAGAAAACTCAGTAAGGAATTCAATAAAGTACTTACTGCATGACTTCAAAAAGTTCGAAGGATAAGAAAACGATAAGGAAGAGTAGAAATGAAGAGGGTTTGAAAGAGGATTGAAGGGGACGTGAGTTCAGAGCACAAATAAATTTTATCCTTTTGAAGATCTGATACATAAAAGTGGGAAACGGATAAGAATAAAGTACAAGAAAAGAGATCACATAGAACGGCATTTGAAGCTACACTTTTTTACTTGAAGACATTGAAGTTCTGTTCGGAGAGCGTTACGGGGGACAAGTTTTCTCCGTCTTCCAGGATGCTCGTCGTGTTGAAAGTGTAGTCCGTAGGCAGTCGACCGACGAGAGCACTCTTCACGCGGCTCTTCGCCCGTTCTCCAGCCGTTCGCTTTTCCAAAGAAACCTTCTGAGTCTCTTCAAACAGCTCAAAAAGGTACTCGTACTTGGTCTTCAATTCGCGGCACTCCTGCATGGTCTTCGCCACTAATTCACTGTGAATGTTCTTCAGCGCGAGTAGCTCTTGTTTCTGAAATTACTTTTTTACTTCGAGTGCTTATTCTCCGATCTCAACCTTCTTTTCAATTTCTTTCGATACATTCGGCTGATGTTTTCCCATCGCTATTATCTGTTCGGTGATCGCCTCAATGTTCTTTTTGAGCATTTCGTTCCTTTGCAAATGCTCCTCTCGCAATTGTTTCTGCATTTCCGCCTGCTCGATCATCCGTTCGTGCACTTTGTTTCGCTTTTCGGTCGAGAATTTGAGCTCTTCTTCCAGGTCGGTTAGTTTGCGGAGATTGCTATGCACATTATCTTGCAGTTCGATTATTTCCTTCTTCATGGCCGACCACATATTCACTTTGTCGACAATAGCCGGAACGTTCTTCGCAGCATTGATGCAGATATCAATGGCTTCGGCCATCGCCTGCTGGCTCGCTCTGCAAAATAACAATGAAATAAACCGTTGACAGATATTAACTAACTTCGACTGCTTCAAACAGTCTCTCAACTCTTCGATCTGCTTCTTTCTCTTTTCAATTTCGTCTGCCAGCTCCTGCGGAGACGAGAGAATCTCTCCATTCAAATGTTCGATCATTTTCTTCCCACTGATAATTTCGCTTTCCAATCGGTCAATCTGCTGAAGCGCCTCGTCGTGCTGTTTTCCTATCTCTTCAATTTTCGCGTTATTCGCCGTGTACTCTGCCACAATGTCATTCAGCTGTCCTTTCACAATATTGTGCTCGTTGATCAGCTCGTGCTCCCGTCTCTTTCTCTGACTTTGCTGTGAAAGTAGTCCATTCTTGCGTTTCTCTTCTGCAAGCAGTTCTTGCTGCAACTGCTCCATCTGCACCTTTCTGTCGCTGAATTCTTCGCTGACTTCTTTGAAAAGCGGATCGGCAATCTCGTGGAGCCTCATGAAATCGACGAGAAAACTTGTTAATTTTCGGAAACGCTGTGGAACTTTCGCCGGGGCCACCAAGTCACACATTGTCAGATCTAGTTTCTTGCCCGAGTCGTCGATGATGAATGCTTTCCTGAATAATGAACGTTTACATTGACCAAAGTAATATATTTTACATACATGCACTGGTAGAGGATAATCAGAGGAATGCTCTTCCGGTGCATTTCAATGTCGTGATCGCAGTCGACGGAGACGGGAAGAGTTCCCAGAGAATGTTCGGGCACGTTTAGAATTTGAACAACAAAGTTGTAATAGACGTCTCTTGCAACCTCAGCCTGGAAAAATAAAGAAGCGTTTTTCGACGGTTAACTGGGAAACTGACTGTCGGGTTCAAAATGTTGTCCGGAGTCAATCCGAGGTGCAGTTTTGAATTCAGCCATTTGACGATCATTCGTGTATCGTACATAATCAAGCCAACTGATTTTGACTTCTCCATTTTTGCTGAAAATGCATAAAATTTATTGAAAAAATTGAACAACAAGAAGATAACGAGAAAACACGTTTCAAATTTTGACCGAGCGCGCCGAAACCCGAAGAAATTCTAGGCCACAGAGGTTTCTAGGCCGCGGACAAATTTTCAGTTTTTCAAAACAAGACCGTATTCTAATTGAAAAACAGGACATTTCAGCATGAAACATCATGGAGGCAGCTGAACACAGATTCCCTAAGTGGGTATCGTCAAAAATTATTGATTTTTATGCAGAACAGGTATCGAAAACGTGAATCTGAAAACTATTGCGAAAATGAGAACACTCAGGGAATCGAGCGGTTGTTTGAGTGGCAAATCAACGTTCTGAATGGAGCCATCAAGCATTGCGATCAAAACGTGGTGTTTAGTGCTCCGACAAGTGCTGGGAAAAGCATCGTGGCGGAACTTTTAGGTAATCGCATTAATCACAAAAACTCAACGGATCCGTATGGATTTTAGCATGGCAAGTAGCCGTCGCTGGAAAGAAAGTTCTCTTCATACTTCCGTACATTTCCGTGGCTCGCGAGAAGCTTCATCAGATTCAGAAGTGCTGGCGACGTGAGGATATCGCCGTTTGCGGGTACATCGGCCCACAGGCGTCGAACCCGAACGAGTGGATCGGCGCAGTTTGCACAATTGAGAAGGCAGCCAGCCTAACAAATCGAGCTCTTTCTGAAAAGTGGTTTGATGAAATAGGTAGGCACTGAATTTGACGCATTCGAAAAAAGGCAACTCGTCAGGAATGGTGGTGGTGGATGAGTTGCATATGGTGTTCGATTCATCAAGAGGAGCACATATCGAACACATGATCGCTAAAATTCTCCTCTGGAACAAGTAAGTTTTGAGATGAATATATAAATTCTGATTATAGACGTTTAGAACCGCAGAAAACAAAGTTCGAATAGTTGGGATGAGTGCCACAATTCCAGAGTTGCACCGGATTGGTCAATGGATGGAAGCTCAAGTCTATGAAGCCAGTTTCCGACCGATCCGCCTCAACAACAACATCATAATCGGATCCGAAATGCGAAAATTCGAAAATGGGATTGTCTCCGATCAGATTACTCGCGAGTTTCCTGATGATCCGCTCATTACTCTGGCTGAAGAGAGTTTCCGGAAAAACTATCAGGGTCTTGTAATGATTTCGTCAAAAATGGAAGCCGAGAAGACGGCAGTGAACATTGCGATGAGGCTGCACGAACTGAAAAAAGGAGACGAATCGATTATTAATCGACTGAGAGAACGGGCCGACGGACTATTGTTCACGAAGAATGGATTGCAAAGAAACGGCTGCAAAGATCGGAATCTGATGGGCACTCTGGCCTGGGGAGTCGCCTTCCATCACGCAGGATTGACTCTCGAGGAGCGAGAATGTATTGAACTGGGATTCCGGGAAAAAAGTATCATCATTCTGGTGGCCACGAGCACTTTGGCTTCCGGAGTGAACCTCCCTGCCGAACGAGTAATTATCAAGGCTCAAACACGTGGCCCTTCGGCTCTCACATCTCTAAGTTATCGGCAGATGGTCGGGAGAGCCGGTCGGACAGGACACGCGACACGAGGTGAGTCGCCCCTTCCTCCCACTAATTGTCCGCCAAAAACGTACTTGACGTCTCCGTCCTTCCGCTGCCGCCATCGCTGCTCACTTCCGTTAATTGTTACGTTGTTTATTAGAAAATCGAATTCGGTACCCAAAACAGAACATTACAATGAGTTGGTGTAATCATGGTAGAGCTTCAGCGAACTGTTCGCCGGAATCATTTGGGCGGTCGGGAAATGTAATTGGGAAAGGGAAGAGGTATCAACAAGATTCACGTCGAAATTGAGAGTTGGTTGTTGATGAGAGACGAGCTCCGCCGAGCGTTCCGGAATGTTCGACGGCTGAAATGATTAGGCAGAGCATGAAAACGAAACGAGAAGATGTAGCTCACCTTGTACTCCTGCTTGACCGACATGTGATGAGTCGGACGCTCGTCGTCGTCACTATCCGAGAGATCACATTTCTCAACGCTTTCCAGACATGCTGCTGCTTCCAGACTCTTTTTGTGCATTCCTGAAAGTGGCTTTTGAGCTCGGACAGGTGCGTATTGCGCAGGCGTTGTTGCGTTGCGTTCCAATTACATTGACACTACATTAGAGAGTAATACGGAGAGGTTCTCGCCATTTAATTGTGATAATTCAATTACAGCTAGGAAGATTTGGACATGGTAAAAAACCTAACCTAAAAGCCATGGAGCAGCGCTTTGTTGTGGATCCGACGTCTCCGCACTTTTCGTGATCGTTTCCGGAAGAGGAAGCGAATGACGAACCATCGCTCCGTACAGTCCGTACTCTGCCATTATCGTGCTCTTGCCCCACGTTTTCTCTGTTTTGCGCCACTTGGCTCTTCGGTTCTGGAACCATACCTGAAAACAAGAGGCGAATGTGTTTAGCTAAACAGAATGGTGTTTGGTTTCCAAGGGACCGTGTGAATTTGTTGGGATAGGGTTAATCTTTCGGGAAGGGTTCGGGTTGCAGGGTGTGCTGAAGCATCCGGAGAGCGTGTTTCAGTCAATTGGCAGTCTCCACACGCAGGAAATTCAATTGACACTTCCCTTCGCCGTCGTCCCTCCGTCAACTTTGAGACGAGACAAAGAGCACTCGGGAAATTAGCGCCAATAAAAGCGCGCCGATAAAATTAAATAAAACGAAATGGAAGCACGTAATTGGTTTTGGAATAAGATCCCAACTGACCTGAATCCGATCCTCTTGAAGTTCCGTTTTTCCGGCCAACACTTCGCGTGCGTACACATCCGGATAATGAGCATCTTGGAATGCTTTCTCGAGTTCGTCGATTTGGTATTGAGAGAAGATGGTACGATGTCTTCTTTTCTTCCGTTTATTTGCTTTTCCTCCGCCTCCTCCACCCCCACCGTTACCAGAAGTGTTCGAATTGGAAGCGGACGAAGAATTACTCGTCGAGCTGATCTGAGTCTGAGATTCCACCAACGGTAACGATTGAGTCGTCTGGGTAGGCATTCGATACATCAGAGGAGCGGCCGTTTGAACGTTCCCGAGACCATCGGTAGCACAAAGAGAACGATCAAAACTGGAAACTCCACAGGAGCTGATGTCCATGAAATTCGGTTGATTTGTGAAGAAAGTCCCTTGAGGACAGTATCCATGGGAAAGGTACGCGTTTCCCTGAACAGAAACAGTAAGGGAAAGGTCAGAAACCCAGTGGATATCACCTGAATTCCGAGAATCTCATGAATAGCGAAGCTCATTCTTTGCGAATTGCTCATCTGCATCGAAGCCGCCAACTGCATGTCATCCACTGTCGACTGCATATCCGCTGCGGTCATAATATGTCCAAAAGTTGCAAGTTCTCCGGAAAAGTAGCTGAAATGGACAGAAGATTACCCAAAGTGGAAAAGGGGCAATTGGGAGAGGCTGATATAAAAACGAATTGGCCTGACACAAGAAGAGACGCGAGAAGACGACAAATGATCCAATTTCCAACGAATCGTTGTGCACGCTCCGCCCTGCTTCCATAGAAGATACTCCATTCTACCGTAGTCATTCGGATGAAGTGGGCGGGGCTTCGGACGAGTAGACGACTAATTGTTTTGTGATGAGAGAGAGAGGCAGCGCCGGGCGGAACATACAGGAACATTCAAGTGTTTTGGAAACGGTGATAATTGGGAATAGGAGAGAAAAAGCAGGCTGCGACAGTGAAGGCGGAATATTATGGTTCACTCTTTTCAGGAGAGAGCTACTTAATTGTCAAGAAATGTGATCGAGAAGCGGTTCAGAAGATTCTATCGATTCCTATAGATCAAAGCTTTAAAAGGAGACCTCGAGACATGGAAAGAGCCAATTTGAGCAGGTTCATTCTAGAGGTCGGAGAAATGAATCGTCAAAAGTTTTGCAACCTTGTTTTCAGGGTATCTGTACTTCTCTCAGCACCACCAAAGCCCAAATCAGCGAGTTGTTCTCTTTTCTGCTCATCGACTCCGACAATCTGAAACGGTGTGATTTGACCGTCAATGCGCTTCTCGACAATTCGTTCATATCAAGGGACGGAGAGCTGCTGAGCCCAACGCAGCTCGGCCGAGCTGCCATAGCTTCTTCTCTTCCCCCAGAAGCTGCGCTCGCCATTTTCGATGATCTGAATCTCGCGAGTCGGGCGATCGCTTTGGATACGGAACTTCATATGCTTTACTTGGTGCCAAGTTTAATACCTTTCCACAGAAATAACCTGAAGTATTGCAGGTAACGCCTATAAATGTGAGCGTGTGGCAGGAGTGTGACTGGCATCATTTGTTCGCTCTCTTCTCCAAACTGCCTCCTGATCATCGAAGGATAGCGAAGCTCGTTGGAGCCAGTGAAAAGTTCATTCTGGAGCAGATACAAGGGCGCCGAGACGATGGACAGCTCCAGGTGCACACCCGATTCTTCTCGGCTCTCGCGCTCTTCGATTTGATCAACGAAGTTCCCATCTACGAGGTTGGAATGTGTCAAACTAATTGAAACATCAATTGGTTCAGGTATCGCACAAGTACCGAATTTCTCGCGGATGTCTCCAAACCCTCCAATCGCAGAGCGCCACTTATTCAGGTTAGAACGAATCGTTTCGGGTTCCGAAAGAAGGCGTCATATGTCCGAAAGCCACGGGGTCAGCACTGATTGCCTCAGTTTATCCGTTTGCAGCGATGATTGTGGCGTTCTGTCTCCGATTGGGATGGACGTATCTGAAGGCGTTACTCGACGGATTCGCGATGAGATTGATGTTTGGCATTCGATCGGAGCTCTCGGAATTGGTGGCGATCGAAGGGATCGATGGACAGCGGTGTGGTGACGAGATTACTGTAGACTCAACTAGTCGGGTGTTGCAGAGCTCGAATCCTGCACGAAAAGGGAATAACGTGTCTGTCGCACCTTTCCGCGTGCGAACCATCCAAACTTGCTCACTTCCTAACACTCGCAGTTCCTTATTCTAGGTAAGAAAAAACGAAAAACAGAGTGTGATCGGCGGATTACTGTAGCGGGGAGTGTGTTGCCGTTTCTGTCCCCCTTCTCCTTCTCCTCACACAAATTGAGCCAATTTGTGAACTGCGTTTTGTGTTGATTAGGCAAAAGATGAGGAGAGGAAGAAGAAGAAGACGACGACGATGATGATGATGGGGCAAACATACACAAACTGACTGACTGAAGGCCTTTCTCAATGCTCCACGGGGACGAATTCTGACCTCGAATTGGAAACAATAGGAGGGGGAGGCGAGAATGCGCCAAATTTGAGACACAATGGACCATGAAGACAATATGTGATCGGATGAACGGCAGTAATTGGTTTTGACGCCTTCCGGGAGTCGATTAGACCGATTAAGAAGTAATGGAGAGAAACAACTGATAGTAGGAAATGACCCTCGGAAGGCTGTCAATAGGCATGTCCTCATTATCGTCCGTTCCTTCGACTCATTAGCACGTGGCATCATCATCTACCACCTCGTCTCCTTCCCATACTATCACAATCCGGATGGTATTGCATTGTTACGTCATGACAGTTCACTGACTCTCATGTTTTGTCAACACCAATTATGACGCCATTCCACCAGAAAGCACCTGCTTCTTCTCTTTCGTTGCAGCTCGAATTCGAACGATGGACTTGGCGAATGGTTGTTCGGGGAGCCACGTATGCGTGTCGAGGTGGCAGCCATGATTCTGAAGGAACGGGCGAGAATAGTCCTGCAAAGAAGAATTCTGGAGCTCGGAATCCACGTCGAACTTCCGAAGCACGAAGAGCAAGAGAGTTGTGATAGTGGACTTCCGGACAGTTGCACGGATTCAGAGATGGCTGAGCAGGAAGAGGACTTGAGGACCGTGGAGGAGATGACGAAAAGTGTTACGGAGGTATTCATCAGGTAATTAGATTTTAAAATAAAGTTGTTTGATTTCAGATGTCTCTTGTGGATACTTCGAGTGATGAGGAAGATAAAGTGAAACGGAAAGAGACGTGTACACCCGTAAAGATGGAAGAGGGCGACAACGACGTAGAAGTCGAGGAGACGGTGATCGAATGTCTCGAGACTTCACTTTTGAGACTGAAAGCATCGAAAGACGAGGTTTTTCTACGCAGACTCTCTCAGACATTCTCTCCAGCCCGCAGAAGAAGGAGTATTCTGAACGACTCCCTCTGTGAAGACTCTTTCGATCGTCCCGTTCCCGGGTCGATCCCCATCTCATTCAAAACACCTCTGCGGAACCATGCAGCCACGTCATCTCCAATGGGAAGCTCTCCGTATTTCGAAGATTCTTTTGATCGTCCCGTCCCTGGATCTATGCCTCTTTCTGCATTGAAGTCAAAAAGACAGTCCTTTCTGAAAACCGAATCAGTCAGCTCTCTCAATTCTTCCATTGGTACGTGAATTTTTATTAAAAAACATTATTTTCCCCCAATTCAATCATTTTCAGTCTCTGAAAATAAGTCGTTCGATGTATTTGCGACGCCGCCGATAAAAGAGGAAAATGCGAGAACCGCGATAAAACACGGGCGAATCACTGATTACATAGACTCTCCTTTGTCCGCTTTCACGTTTTCTCCGATTCTGAAACATGCGAAGTTGGATCCAAATCGGCTCTGGCTTGAAGACGTATGCTATGACGTGGCGTCTTGGAAAAACTGGATCCAATCGGCAGTGTCCGCAGCTAGCTGTTCAGTCAGTGTGCACAAAAACGGGGTCGCTGTGAGCACTGGCATCAGGACGGCCTTCATTCCACTAATAAAAGAGTTCGGCGGAGGTACTCAGAATCAGTATCTTCAAACTAACAAAAAACGTCGAAATTTCAGTCGCGAGCCCGAATCCATCAATGTTCGCAACCCTCGGAAGATGCGTGATTCCTTTGGAAAGTCGTCTGCAAAGCCTAAGACTGTTGATGCAGTCCGTGGAAACGTTTGTAATGTCCATGGAAGACGCCTTCTACTTGTTCGATGAATATTCTCTTCAGGTACAGAAACCGCACGGGCCGGCAAAGTATACAGGGGACTGGAAATTGTGAAGCTGTAACTTCCCACATAAACCTTACATTTACCTCTAACCTGACTCATTTTGAAGAACACAGTAAAATTTAACTTTCATAAAAAAAAATCAGAGGTCTCCATGTTCGATTTCTGGAGATACATTTTTAAAAAACGATAGTCCCATGTATGAAAAGCCGGTCCGTGGAAACTGATTTTAATCTGATAACATTTAGATTGCTCGGATAAAAGTTATCAAGGTTGAAGCTCACCTGAATCATTTGATCGAATGCGAAAAACAGGACAATAGTGACTGGTTCCCGATGCTTCTCAAACATGTCCCTCCAGAGATTCAAACAGCCTACGCAGTCTCGCAAAACGAGCACAAAACGGTCATCGAAGCATTCGCGATGAAGAGAATCTTCGAGAGCCTTCAACACTCCGCAATCCTCTGTTCTTCCAAGGAGAGTGTCCGTCTGGAAATGTCTACCTGCCAGACTGTTCTCAATATGTTTTACGCGGGAATTTCGTTCGATCAGTCTGGCTGCTCATCTTTTGTCAAGACCATTCGAAACAAACTTGAATGTTTGGAAGAAGAGATTTGGAGGTTTTCTCACGGAAAGTTCAACTTGGATTCCCCATACGAAGTCTCGAATGTTCTCTTCCATCGTCTTGGTCTTGTTTATCCGGAGACGTCCGCTTGCAAGACAAAACAACGACATTTTCCGACTAATAAAGCGATTCTGGAGCAATTGACAGAACAACACGTGGTGGTCGGAAAGATTCTGGAGTACCGTCATATTCAGCATACTCTCACACAATGTCTCCTTCCACTCGAAAAGTGCAAACAACGAATTCATTGCTGGTTTGAAATGTGCACAATGACTGGAAGAATAATGACGATCAGGCCTAATTTGCAAGTGAGATTAATAAAATTTCATTATCGAAACGGAGCTGTGAACTGTTTCAGAATGTGCCAAAAAGAGTGTCCTCCGAAGGAATGTCCGCCCGTCAGTTGTTCATTACCAGTCCTGGAACGCTATTTATCGGCGCCGATTACAAACAACTTGAGCTACGAGTTCTAGCGCATCTCAGCCAAGATCCGATTCTCTGTGACCTGATAGCTCAGGATCGGGACTTGTTCGGAGAGCTCGCCACCGAATGGAAGTTCCCGCGGGACGCCGTCAAGCAGCTCTGCTACGGGCTCATTTATGGAATGGGAGCCAAAAGTTTGGCAGAGTTGACCAAGATGAAAGTGGAAGAAGCAGAAAAGATGCTCAAGACGTTCTTCTCAATGTTTCCTAGTTGGTTTTCTATACGAGTTTTGTAGATAAATTTTGAAATTCAGAAGTGAGATCTTACATAAACGAAACTAAGGAGAAGGCGGCGAAAGAAGAGCACGTGGCGACAATCCTGGGGCGGAAAAAAATGATAAAAATGAGTGTAATTGGAGAAGAGAAAGCGAGAATGGAACGGGTCGCAGTCAACTACACCATTCAGGGATCTGCCAGCGAGATATTCAAGACGGCAATGATTGAAATTGAAAAGAAAATTAAAGGTTTGGGAAACCGAATATAAAGCTTCAGCATTTTCCAAATTTTCAGAATATAACTCTCAAATCGTTCTAACAATTCACGATGAAGTTCTAGTCGAAAGTCCTATTGGCCACGTGGCAACTGTCTCCGACATTGTCCGTGATTGCATGCAATGCTCACTTGCTCACTTGTTACGGGTTCCGATGAGGGTGTCTCTGAAGACCGGTCCATCATGGGCGGGATTGAAATAAACTATACGGGTCATTATCTCGAATATATGTTTAACAAATCTTGGTTACAAAGATTCAACAGAGTATTTTTGTGTGTATTATTCTCATCATTTTCGTCGTTTACGATCAGATGAAGTTCTGCATCCGAAACTTCATTTGCGAGCACAGTCAGGAAGTGCCCGGTCCTCTCGACACCGTGTACAATGGACGAAAGAACAAAGTGCCCGTGCTTCACATTTATGGCGTCACAGACACCGGGCAGAAGGCGTGCCTCCATTTGCACGGAGTCCTTCCCTACTTGGTCCTTCGGGTCGGCGGAAAGTCCTCTCCGATCGTTCTGACTGCGATGCGCGCAAAAGTGAATAAGGGAATCGAGCGGGAGATTGAGATGACGACGGGAAAGAAGAACAAGTTCGCAGTTGACTATGTCTACAAAATGGAGACTATCACCAAACGGTAACGGAAAAACGGAAAGCCAAACTATTAATAAAACAATTGCAGACCAATTTATGGATATCAAGACGAAGAAGAGGATTTCGTAAAAGTCTACTTCTCCTCCCCGTGGTACCTCCAAAAAGCGACGCATGCACTCGGAAAAGAGGTGCTCCAAAGGGCCGTTTTCCAACCGTTCGAGGCCCATCTTCCGTTTCATCTCCAATTTTTCATTGACAATTCCATATTCGGAATGGACAATATTCATCTGAAAACTGTAAAATTCAGAGTTGGACCTTCGGATTCAAATAACGGTGATTTTGAAATGCAGATTACTGAATTGCGAATCTTTCAGATATCGCGTACAGCTCCCTGACTTTCCGAGAAGTGAAGGAGAATGGAACACTTCTTTCTCCTTATGAAAGAGTGACAAAATGTCACGTGGAATGTGATGCCGTCGTCAGCGATATTCTGAATGTGCAAATGCATTCGAGCAATGTGCACTCCTCGAATCCAGGTCTAGAATACATCTGGAGAGAAGAGAAAGAGCGGTGTGATGCACAGGGAATTCTGCTGGAAGACGTCTTCAATTCATGTATTTAAAGTTTTTACTTCTAGACATTAAAAAGCATTCTTCCAGACGAACCGCGAAAAGCAACGACGTGGCCACAAGAAAGAGATATGCTCAGAAATGTGAGAAAATTGGCAAAGCGACTGCGAAATGAGAGGAATATGTCGGAACAGCTGGAAGATCTGATGCAGACGAGAATAGCTGAGACGCAGAGTTCGACACAATCCGCTCCTTCGGATGTGACCATTTGGGAACGAAGAGAAGAAGAGAGTATGGAGATGGGAGAGACGCAGAGAGGAAGAGAAAAGACTCCTGATGAATTGGATGAGGAACGACAAAACGAAGAAGATCGAGAAGAGAACAGAGAAGAAGATGAGGAGGAAGATCCAGCGATTCAGGAAGTGGAGATGACGATGGTGGTAGACACTCAGAGAATGGAAGATCTGTCGGAGACGGCGACGAACAAGGACGAGCTGGCGGATGGGACGGAGCTCAGTTCAGGAGAAGAATTGGACGACGAAGAGTAAGAACAGCTTGGAAAAAAGTATTCACATTCGAGCGTTCAGAGAAGTCGTTCAATGGATCACGACCAAAAGTGCGTTTGAACAGAAGTTTATCAGCATGAATGAACGGCTGTGTGAGAGTAATCGACCTCTGAAGCAAAGAGCTGATCTTGGAAAGTAAGATCGACAAGTAATCGTTCTGGAAGTTCTCGTTCTTCTTCACAGATCGTTCTCTCGCGAAGTCACGTCGTGCTCCACAATGACCGAGGAAACCGTGGTCGCCCCTGCCGATTTCTCGCAAACCCAAAACGCTAGCAAATTATTGTCACAAACGTCAATGGGTTTGGACTCACCTTGGCATTTTCAATTCACATGGTTTCAGAAATACCTCCTCCTTCTGAAAAAAGCGGAGAATCGGACATTGTAGGTCTGTGTGTCGCCAGCCTGGAACTGCTTGTGGAGACGAAAAGGCCGATGCCTGATGTGATGGTAGGCAATTGAAGTTGTTGGAAACTCAGCGTGTTTTCAGTGCGATCCAATCGTCTCCATCTCCATTGCTATCTACGACGATGTCTGCCGGGATTCCTCTCCCAAATTCCACGCTCTTCTCACTGTCCTTCCGAAAAGCCACGCTAATTTCGACCAGCGAGTTTTGGAGATGAAGGATGAGACGGAAATGATCGAGAATGTTATCAGATTAGTTGTGCAGTTTGACGTGGACGTATTAGTTGGCTATGAGGTGATCCGACTCTCGTGGGGATACTTTCTACGAAGAGCAAAACTCCTCGATATAACTGAGACGATGGATCGAAGAAAAACAATTCAGTTCGAAGAGCAAAGGAAAGAGGAGGAAGAGCCAGTGACTGCGCCGAAAGGACGCCTTCTGGTTGCCGTCTGGAAAGTTGTTCGCAGTGATCTGACTCTTCGGAACTATGATTTGGGTAGCGCCGTGGCCCAAGTTCTTCGGAGAAAGATTGCAATGCTCGACAACGCGACACTTACCAGAAGGGTTCAATCGGGGAGATCGGCAGTCAGGAACGACGTCTACACTCATCTTCTGAAGCTCTCCACTGTCAATATCTCTCTTCTCACCGAAATGAATTGGTTTCTGAAGAATGCGGAGATGGCGCGGGTCTACGGAATTCAGTTCCACGAGGTTTGGACACGTGGATCTCAGCTGCGGGTCGAGTCGATGCTTCTGAGATTGGCGCATCGAATGAACTTTGTCGCTCCGTCCATCACTCATCTGCAACGCAACCTGTAATTAGTCATCTCGAATCTCTAATTGACCACATTCATTTCAGAATGACAGCGCCCGAACAGCTTCAGCTGATTCTCGAGCCTCAGTCGAAAGTCTACTTCGATCCGGTTATCGTCCTCGACTTCCAGTCACTTTATCCGTCAATGGTGATTGCTTACAACTACTGCTACTCAACAATTCTGGGAAAGATTGCCAACTTGGCGCAAATGACGGAAGCGAATTCCGATAAAGAGGAGATTGTGTTGGGAGCGCTCAAACATCAACCAAATGTGACTGGAAAATCTCAGAAAATTTGATGAACTTGCATTATTCCAGAAGGATGATTTCGTGAAGCTAGTGGCCTACAAACAAGTCTGCGCATCCCCGTTAGCTGCGTTGTTTGTGAAAAAGGAGAAGAGGGAAGGCATTCTTCCCCTTCTGCTCAGAGAAGTTCGAACTCACTGTGCAAATTGAACCAGATCGCTTACGTCTTCAGATTCTGTCTGCACGAATAATGGTGAAGAACGCTATGAAAAGGGCGAAGAGCAAGAAGCTCAAACGGATTCTCGACGCTCGCCAATTGGCTCTGAAGCTCGTCGCCAATGTCAGTTATGGTTACACTGCGGCGAATTGGAGTGGAAGAATGCCGTGCGCAGAATGTGAGCGATTATTTGAGGAAATTCTAAAAAATGTCAATTTTAAGTGGCTGATGCGATTCTAGGAAAAGGGCGGGAGACTCTGGAGAGAGCAATCGAAATGGTTCAACGGGGAAAGTACGGCGGAGCAGAAGTGATCTACGGAGACACTGACAGTCTTTTCGTGCTCGTGCGTGGAGCCAGCGTGGCAGAAGCATTCGCAATCGGAAAACAAATTGCGGACGACGTCACCAACTCGAACCCAGATCCCGTCGTTCTGAAACTGGAGAAAGTGTACAAAGGATGCGTGTTGGAGACGAAAAAGCGCTACGCCGGCTGGATGTACGAACATGAAAACGACGAGGGAAAACTGGATGCTAAAGGAATCGAGACGGTTCGCAGAGACACGTGTCCCATCGTGGCGGAAGTGCTCGAGAAGTCTCTTGAGCTCATTTTCTCGCAGAACTGGAGGGCTCTAGCCACCTATCTCAACACCACGGTCATCTCGTTGCCACGAGAAAACTTTTCCAAGTTTGTCTTCTGCAAAGAGTACAGAGGAGACTACTCACAGCGGGCGATGGTGCCACAGAAAAAAATTGCAGAGTTCGTTCAGTTTTTCGTCGGAAAGTTCATGTATTCCATTCAGAAGCCGTCTGAAGCAGTGTCGGTCCCACGTGACACTCCGTGGGGAGCGAGTTCCGTATGTGATCATCGATGGAGTTCCCGGATCTACCGTCTACTCGTGTGTCAGACCAGTTCACGTCTACGCAAAGAATCCTGATTACAAGGTGGAGAAATTGAAGCGTTTTGTTTTTTTTAACTCTTCGCTTTGCAGATCAACGTCTACTACTATCTGAATGCTCACATTTTAGCTGCTCTCCGGCGAGTGACCGACCTTATTCCGTTGCGGATCGATCTTCTGCCACTGACTTCGGATCAATGTTTTGTGTAAGAGTGAGAATAAGGACTTCTGTAATCACATCGGCTTCTAGAACGGATTGTGTGCGACTCGGAAAGTCCCCATGGTGCGTGGAATGCGAGAACAATCCAGAAGAACTCGGACTAGCTTTGGTCCAAGCTGGAAGGGAAAACAGGGCGAGAGCAGAAATACGGCAGATTTGCAGTGGTTGCCAGTCGTCGAGCTGTCAGATCCGAGAAGAACAAGTCATCGAATGCGCCAACTACTCGTGTCTTCTGAAGCAAACGTGGGCGATAATGGACAGAGCACGTATGGGAGAAGTTCTCTCGGCACACAAACATTTTCAATGTAATGAGTAGAGTTGAATGAATTTATATACATACAAACAAGAACAGAAAAGAGGGAGGAGAAGAAGGTGGGAGGAGGGTGAAAGAACGGAATGGACCCGTGGCGGAGTGAATGAATCGAGAGGAAGGTGACATTTAGGAGATATCGCAGTACTTGACAGAGTCTCGTGGACGGATGCTCTCGCTGAGCAGGACGTTGAGAGTTCTGAAAGTATGGAAGCATCGGAATTGCCCGTCCGGGAAGTGCGTACCTGGTCTCGACATGAAGAGTCATATAATATCCGGCCTTGGTCTCCACAATCTGTCTTCTCGATCTGTTCTTCAGCTCGATCTGCCTCTTCCGAATCTGTTTGCTCCTCCACTCGGCGGACATCATCTGCTCGGCGGTCACACTTCTCTTCTGACGCACCGGGATCACCGGCGTCTTCTTCGGACACTTCGGAGGGATATTCTGATTGCACGTCGCATTCGGGTCCTTCATGTTACACAGGGAGATCTTGCAGTGGAAGAGAAGGTCTCCATCTCCCGGGAATTTGAAAACGGACATCTCCTGGAAGACGTACGCGTCGTCCGGGAACTCTTTGAATCGGGCGTAGTTGGGGGTCTCCAGGAAGTGCTGATCTACTTCGCAACTGGAATGAATGCAATGATTATTGGCGAATCGAAAAAGTTTGGATTTTACCCATTTGAGTCCAAAATCTGTTGAGTGTGCTTCTCGGATTGAACGAAACAGTCGTGAACGAGATAGTTGTATTCTGGCGCTGAAATGATTAAATTGAGGGAGAGGAAAGTTTGATCAGAATCAACAAACGGCAATCGCATTCCCATCGGTGATAGAGAGTCTCTCCGACCTTCGCATCCAGAGCCACGCACTGTCCGGGACTGTATCTGCAAAATCGGCGAGGGTTACGGTAGCTGTGCACACGGGATACTGTACCTATGGAGTCTGTAGACACACTGAGTGTCGGCGGCGTTCTTGAACACAGCCTGATCCAACTCTTGACGAGGAACAACGGACGGAACGAAACAAGAGATGTCGAGTCCTTGATCGGCTCGAGTGATGATCAGAGGATGGAATTGGAGGATTACGGTAATGTTGAAGTGGTAGCCATGGCCATCCTGAATAATTTGAACTCTTAAACTGAAAGAATAGTCCAACACAAACCGCGGATGGAGTCTTCACAAGTCCGCAAGTTCCCTCCGTGAACGTCATCTGAATTTCGCGGCTGTTGTCCGTCTTTCTGATCATGCACTCCGGTTCGTCGTGGTAATTGTGGGCGTACATGAGTCCCTGAAGAGCCCGTTGCGTCCGGACGACGATGCTCATCGAGTGCTCCGTGCACTTCACGTCCGTGGCTCCGCGGACTTGCGGCTTCGCATCTGGTGGCAGCTCGATTCCGTCGCAGCCGAATCCCACGTACTTCATGAATTCCGCTTCGAAATCCTGAAAAATGGGGAAGTTTGAGTAATTGGGTATCACAGAGATATTACATGTAAATTAGGCGGCGTGAATGCTCTCTTGTGGTCTCCTGCGATCAATTGAAGTTCGGCCTCATCGACCAATGGACGGGGAGTCACACTGACGGCGACCATGATGATTCCAGAAGCACGCATCTTTTCGGAAATGTCTTTTGGAGACCTGGAAAGCAAAGAATTCAATTGAATAGTTTTGTGTGAGACCCACTTGTGAGAGTGTCCATCGGTCAGCACCAAAGCCATTTTCGGCACGCCTTCTCTGATTCCGGTCGATGGATCCTTCGAAGTGAGAAGATCGAACGCATCCATGAGAGCCACGTTCGTAGCCGTCGTTCCCTTGATAGACCTGATATTCTTTACGAATCCCTGCACGGAAGTGTTGTTTCCGTAAAGGAATGAATTGAATTTGAAGTGGACGAACGATTGTCCCGAATAGGTTATGAGTGCGACACGAACAGCTTCTGGGTGGATGTTGATGTTGCCCAGAACTCTTTCCACGAGGAACTTCTTCTGATCACTGAACAGATGATCGAGGGATTCGGAGGCGTCGACCACGAGGGCCAAGTCGAGCGGTTTGTCGGATCCTTTCACACACGCTGAAAAGTTCAATGAAGCGCAGTTTTACTTTCATTCGTAGGTACCTGGTTGCTGCTCGCAAATCTCGGTTCCTCTGTACCGTTCGAACTGCGGCTCCAACTTCTGCAGGTTCAGATTGGTCACTATTTTCTGTTCCGATTGCGTGTAGTTCGCCAACGCGGTCATGGCAACGTAGTCTCCAGTTCCATACGCCCAAATGTCGACGTTTGGGATTTCTCTGGAAAAGTCAACTGATATCAGAGGAAGGGAAAGGATCGGAACCTTCTGAGAATGTCCGACATTTGCCAGTCTTTCGGGTAGTCGTGGGTGCGTCCATCGGAAAGCAAATAGACAATCTTCGGAACCGTGCTGTCCCTCATTCCCTGCAATCACTCATTTCTACCATTTTCCACTAGTTTGACTGACATTTTCCGGATTCTTCAACTTCTGCAAAGCGAATTCGAATGCTCCGCCGATCCTGGTTATGCCGGACACGTGTCTGAGCACGTCCAGAGCAGCCTGGAGCTCTTCCCGGTCGGTGAACTTTTCAAAGTTGAATTCAAGATGTTGGGTACCACTTCAATAATCAAATGCATCACAGTAATTGAAATGTTTAGTTACCTGAACTGAATAAGCATCACTCTGGTCGCAGTTTTCCCGATCGTCACGTGTTTGATGATTCTTCTGATGATGTCAATTTCATCCTAAAATGATATTCATTCCTTTTCATTTCCAATTTGTTCGTTTTTACTTGGAACTTTTCTCTGAGCGAGCCCGAAGAATCCAAAATGAACACCAAGTCGAGGGGCGGCGCGAAGACTTTGCATCTGGCTGAAAGTATGCTTTGAACATTTTCAGCCCCGGACCGTAGCTTACGTTTGGTCGAGACGGGCGTGTGGACGATTTCGGGGGGCGCGAGGCCGTTATCTATGATCTTGACTGCTTGTGTATCGAGAATACAGAAGGCCAATATGAGTAACGGCAGTGCGACTAAACGTCGCATTTTGCTGAAAACACAAAGAGATTATTATATTAGCAGATCAGTTGAAGACAAATGTGGTTAAGCTTTAGGGAATTGTTTTCAAAACATGTTATGGATGCGGAGCGACGACACGACACATTGATCACTTTCAGATGGCAATCATATAGTGGAACAGACAATAATGTCACATGCAGAAAGCCAAAAAGGCTGTGAAGAGAGTGGGATTCACAGGTGAACTGCTATTATTGCATCCTACTGGACTGAACACTCGCGGACTAATTATCCGTTAATATTGTAACAATTGATAAACCCGCGAGCGGTTGATCAATCCGCGACTGTCCGGCTCGCGGGTTGATGTATCATTCGTCTATCATTGGTGAGGACCATATATAACCGCAGTGCACCTTTGAAAGGGACTGGTGCCTTGCACGGACCGCTCGGTCATCTCTCCGACGAGACTTGAACAAGGGTAGAGTGCGCTTATCTGCCCGCCACAGCAGGCACTGGCAGCGGGCGACGAGAGTGAAACGATGGCATTGTGACAAGTGAGAGGGGTCAACAAAGGAGTTGGAAGCAGAATGGACACAATCACGCGGAAGAAATGGAATTATGAAAAGTTTGTTTTGAATTAATTCCGGATTTTCAGTCTTTGTACGTCCTTTACTACACTACTGTTTTCTAAAAATAACAATACGCAGAAACCACGAATGGATTTAGAGAACGTCCGAGTTCCAGACCATAAGAGATTGCACAAATCACAAGAGAATTGAGACTGAGTGCGGATGGGAAGAAGAGGAAAGAAGTACGAAGTGACAAACAAACAATGCTGAAAGGAGAGGCCGCCGATGCAAACGAGTCGAGGCTTTTGTTTCCAAATTGTAATTATTATGCATGCCCTCCTTCCGCCGCCCGATGCCTCCAATGCCAAGAAGCAAAACTGTTCTCATCAATCATTGTTGAAACACTCATTGTCTGTGCGGCGGCGAAGTGACTGATGGCTGGGTCAGCACCGCTTTTTGGCATGGTTAGAAGAGGTCACCCGGGGAGGAATTGAGTGACGACGAAACAAGTAACAACTTCTAGTGCAGAGGGTGCTAGATGGTCCTTCTAGGTTCCGAGCTACCGTATTCTCAACTGGATAGAAACGGGACGTGCATTTATAGAAACAAACTGTAGAAACGAGAAAAGTCCAAAGTGACGTGGCAAAAGAAGAATAATCGGGGTTCGAAAGAGAAGAGTTTCGCATATAATCAGTGCCTGACGGTCTCCTTTTCAAGGCACAGAAGTGTACGAAAAAGGAGACAATGGCCAGGTTGTAAGGAAGGAATATACCGAGTAGACAAGGGGGACGACATCAAATAACCCGGGACACCACAGTTTTGGATTAGTTTATGACAAAAGAAAGTAACGGAAAACGAAACTGGTTGATCCCGAATTGAGACAGAGAAGGACGATTAGGCAATCGGAGGGAGGCAAGTGAAAGCGAGAAAAAGCGGCGGGCAGACACAGATGATTGGCGCATTTGCATTGGCGGAGAGGTGAAGGTCATCTCATCTCGTTTCTTTTTTCAGCTTCCGGGAATTTGTACCAAAACGTAGGTGGGGGCATAAGGAAGTTGGATGAAATGGGAAGGAAAGTGAGAGAGGAAGAGGAGAGGGCAGGAAAAACATTGAGCTTCAAACCGCTTCTGTTCAAAGTCTGGAAGTAATAGAAGGGCATCATATAACCGTTCATTCAAAACGATGTAACTCAGGTGTCGGTAGAGATATCAAAAAGTGATCAACTGTTAAAATGTGTAAAATGTTTTAATGAGCAATCTATTAGTTGACATTTTTTTAAATATCTATACCGACAGCCGAGATATATAGTTTTGAATGAACACTATTGACGTCCTCTTCTATTACGGTATTTAATTTATGTTTCTCGAAAATTTCATCTAAAAGCTTTGAAATTACCGTGGGATGGGTCAACTGCAACACCCGATGAATCGGCTGAAGCTCTAGAAACTAATCAGCTGAGAACACCGACTTCCCCGTGACACCATTCAACTTCTTCTCCCCAATACGATTTCTTGATGATGTACGGTCTCCGATCACTTCGTGGATTCAGAAGACCAAAGGGGATACTGTAGTAGTCTCTTTCTCTCTCTCTTTTCACTCGCACCACTAATTATGACGGAGTGCCGAAGGGAGACAATGCGATGAAAGAGAGGTCGTCGAGACGCGATCAAAACGAAAAGCATCTGTGAACCGAACTGTTTGCGTTTTGCTTCGGTTGAAATTCCAATTATGCGTCAGAAGAGCGAGAGAGTGCGGCGTACGGATAGACGGCAGACACGAGGAGAACTTCGAAATGAGTTACGTAATGAGTGGAAGGCTTTAA
This sequence comes from Caenorhabditis sp. 36 PRJEB53466, assembly GCA_946814055.1. Lineage (NCBI taxonomy): Eukaryota > Metazoa > Nematoda > Chromadorea > Rhabditida > Rhabditidae > Caenorhabditis > Caenorhabditis sp. 36 PRJEB53466. The sequence goes on from CAMPFS010000003.1 coordinate 2,931,893, forward strand.
AACAGTATGCAAATGGGAAGGAGTGCGGAGGAATGAGAGACGCAGACGAGGTGACAATGTTATCTGATCGGAGGGCAGAGAAGAAGAAGAAGCGGACTAGAAGAGGGAGCGAGTGGAAGACCAGTCAGGAGGTACCAAAGTGACACTTCGAACATACCAAAACAGAAACATCGTACCAATAATAACGTATTTTTGAGAATATTGTACGTTCCAAAAAACGAGTTTTTTTTTAAAAAATAGTTCGAACACTTTATAGTGCGGGACTGGTCCTCTGTGGCGCAGTTCAAAAATCTAAAAATTGTGACGAGGCGAAGCGAACAGCAGTTTGAACTGTACTTATTGGTTCGATTGGACAGTTTTATATGAATCGGGAAGAGAGTCGTAAGCCTAACGAGAGAGAAAGAAAACGGTGTAATGACATTGTGAACGTTTACTTTTTAGTTTTCAGTCTGCTGAAACTGAAACTGGTTGAAAAAGACAAAGAAACAATCATTTGAGCCACAGAATTCCAGCAATGGCGCTCTACCGCTATCCCACGTGAAAACACGGCAGCGGCCGCGAGTTCGCACTGAATTTTTGGTGAGAGCGTTAGAGCGCGATTGTCAGACTTCTGAAGCAAAGTTTCTCAGCTTAAAACCAACCTGAGGACGACAAAGCACATTGTAGCAGATTCAGGAATATTCTGAAGGATTCCGGAGATGCGGAACTTGCGAATCCTTCCGCCGGACATTGTTTTATACAAGCCGTAGGGAGGGCTATTCCTGTAATTTGTATTTGCATAAAAATTAGTTGTTGAAACTTTGAATGGAGCCAGTTTTGGGGTGGATGGACACAGAAACAACAATGCGACAATTTTTATTCGGATCTTCTTCGGCATAATTGGAATTGATGTGTGCGTTCCTTTGCTTGGGAACACTGGGCGGCGACTGGTGGTTCAATTAAAATGGGGACGGGGGACGGGGGTTAGGGGATATGGGGACGGATAGTATAAAAGGGGAAAAGGGGGCGAAATCAGCAATGAACTCTCTCTTTTTGGTTAAAACGAAGTTGAATGTGAATTAAAGGGGATTACTGTGCAGCGATGGACTTGAGAAGATGGTTGACTTCTTGGGCGACGCAGCCGTAGACGAGCTTGAACTGATCTCCTGTGGCCACCATTCCTGAACACGGACAGATGAGCAAACAGAGAACCACTACGGCAGACTCACCATCTCTCTGATCTCTCAAATGTTCGACAGTGGCGACGACGTCGATCTGACGAATGCCACGCAGGAGACGTGCGCAGAGCACATCCACTGCGCAGTAGACTCCAGTCCGGCCGGAGCCGTCCCACGAATGGACGAGCACGGCAGACGATCTTCCGCGGTACGACTTGTTCACTTTGCGACGGAACTCGAGAATGCTCTTCGCGCTGGTCGGCGTCGAATCCTTCTGCCAGGACAGGTAATGGAACTGGGTGATTGTGCGCGTCTGGCTATTTTGCAGGTTCTGAAATTGAGCAGTACATACAATCTTCTAGCAGAAAGAAGAAATGCGAACCTTGAGATAGAAGGAGCGGACGAGGTAGTCATCGGACCAGATGTGCTCGGAGACGAGATGGATCTCGAATGCTCCGTGCACCTCGCTTCCGGTATCCGGCCAGTAGTTCTTCTCGTGCTTGCATTCTTCCGGAGTCGAGAGGTTGACGACGAGGCAGACTCCGTGCTGCCAGACAGTCTGCCAGAAGGCTGCAATCTGATTGCTGGCCGGAGTCTGTGCGGCGATGTAGACGGCTTGTCTGAAAGCGTTCCGATGTTTGAATGTCTTCTAAATCCATTTGTACTCACCTCGGGTCATCGTCATAAATGAAACTGGCGTTCAGGTAGTAATCCTCGTTCTCGGCGTTCTTTCCGTCAATCTCCACAATGTTGTCGTCAACTGAAAAAACACCGAAATGAGAAAACGAAGGAAGTCGTGACGCCATTCAGTCTCTATTCACAGCTTTAAACACTGACGTCATTCGAGTGACCCCTTCCCCGCTTTTGTCCGTTTCTCACGTACATGGAAGGATCGTTCTGTTCTGCGTCGCAAACTTTTCCGCCTTGCTCTTCGACCGTTCCTCGTTGTGGTAGTCCTTAATTCCCTTCCATTGAGCCTCGATCTTGGTCGGCTCGGACAGATATTCTTGGAGGAAGTTCTGAATGGATTGCGGTACTCGGAAGGAATCTCTCAATGATCTCACCAGAACTACGTGTCCAGTGGAGATGTCAATGGTCGGACCGGCGGTTTCTTCGCACCATGAAGACGTGGAACTCGACTTGGAAGCACGGCCTCCGTCGGCTCTCTGTCTGCACAGATCCTGATAAGCGAACGAGTTCTTTCCGTCCAATTGCTCGGCAATCTGTTGGATGTTGTCCTTGTAGTGACGGCGAGAACGCGAGATTTGGACGGCGGCGACGAGTCCGAGGGCAGTGACGGTGAAGGCGCACACGAAGAGAACTGGCATCAGAAGCCAGTCCCGCTCCGACGATTCCACCGGCAGACTTCCATCCTGAAAAGAACGAAAGGTCTCCAGAAGTGCTCCGAATTCAGAAAGAAGCGCCGAAGCGCGTGATGTTTTCTTGCTTCATGTGATACGTTCTTGGCGTAAACAATAGTATAGCGTGCGTCTCCATTACTAAGCAGTTTGCCTTTTTCATCTCGCAAATTGTTGTTTGTTTGCCTTTTCTTTACACTGTGGTCTCTCTTTATTGAAATAATCAGAACAGCGCGCATCGGTGGTCCACTGATTAGTGGTATCACTCTTTCTCTTTCTACGCATATAGAATGAGCGCCTGCCACGCGGACGGCCTGGGTTCGAATGACGGTCGATGCATTTCTTTTTTTTTTTGGTCGAATTCACTCACCTCTCCACTTCCGATTCCAGTTTCACGGACGTCGGCTCCCGAAAGGCGAGCAATGTCTTTTCGTCGTTTGTCTGAAAGAGACGAGATTACAAATGGGAAGTGGTAAACAAGAAAACGAATGACGTACAAACTGCCGAAGCGACACCTTCCACGGAGTCGATCCGCTTCTCGGTCTTCGGTTTCGCTCCTTCCAATCTGGAGATTCTCATCGAGAGTTGACCGTTTTCGAACCTGAATCGGAATGTTTCAGAAGTGGAGGTTTTTGGACACTAACTGGAAGTCGTCGAAATAGAGATTGTTGGGGATGGCGATGGTGTTCTGGAGGAACTCGATCAACGGCATCAGCTGCTTGTCGTCCTTGAGATGGACCTTCAGGTAGACTCGGTTCGCGTCGACACGTGTCACCACCTGATCCTTCCTTCCCTTCACAATCTTGTGCTCCGTGTTCTCAAGACCTTGGTTCAGCTCTCCGATCTGTTCGATGTCCTTCTTCAGAATTGCCTGCTCTCGCTCTTCAAGATCATCCAATGGTACTGCCATCTCTTGCTCTCCATTTCCAGTCAACACTTGCGACTCTTCGTTCTCAATGTTCTTCTTGAGGTTCACGAGACGGCCGATCAGAGTGTTGAGTTGGGCGTCGGAGAGCTCGGAAAAGTCCGGATTCTCGTTGCTCACGATGGCCTGCACGTACTTGTCCAGAATCTCATCGTCCACGTCTTCATTCTCGGCGTTTAAGGCCTCTGAAATTGAATTATCTAACTCGATTTGTTTCATTTTCTGGCCTACCTTCCACGTCTTGTTCAGACGGTTGCGAGGGCTCTTTGAGCTGCTCGATGACCTGAGCAATCTCCTCTTCGGTCACGTTCTCCGGGTTGACGTCCTCGTCGAGAAGGGTCGGATCTTCGGAAAGTCCGGTGTCGATGAGTTGGATGAGTGCCCACACATTGGCCGGTTTACGTACTTGACAAAAGTCCGGATCATACTGTAGCTGGTAGAACATGGACATTTTGAAGTAGGCGAGCACGCACTGCGTCTCCTCATCTCCCCAATCTTTGTCTTTTGATGCGAGTCTGAAATATTCGAATTGCTCTCTTAATTCCCTTCCAAAGACAAACCTCGTGAGCTCGAGCTTCAGCAATTCCAACTGAGTGTCATCTAAGTCTTCTAGAACAGTGGGCGGCGGCGATCCGCTCTCCGAGGAGTAGCACTGACCGAACACGCCGTCCGGGTAACACGATTCGTCATTGTCGCATAAATTTTCACTAAGGTTGCAGCCTGTGAAGGAAGAAGTTCTCAGTCTCGTTTTGTACTTTTGTTATCGGAATGCTTTTAATCTCAACTGCCACCGAAACCGAATCACCTGCTTGGAATTTATTGGAATTGGACTTTGTGAATACATAATATGCTCTGAGAGCGAATGAAAAACATGCGGGCGGAGGAAGATGAGTGTGCTTGATCAGAAAGATGAATCATAAAATTATGAGTAATTGCCCAACACGGGGTAGTGACGTGTACATTGACAAATCAAATTTTAATTTAAATTCAAATTTGAATTAAAATTTTTTTAAATTTCATTAGAGCGCACTTGCGCCAGTGTACCTCGCCACGACTCCGTGCTCAAAAGAGCCTTCGACCATTCTCATAGCTGATTCCCTTTATCACTTCCTCATCTTTTGAATGATTTCACCTGCAGCACCCAAAGGCCTCTAATCGTAATAAGCCCAGCGAGTCCCTTATTATTCGCTCCGCTTTCCTTCACTCTCCGCCGCTTTTAATCTAATTCGGAGAGCACCGCCCGTCCGTATCCCTCCCTCCGCTCTCCCTCTTTCTCTTTATTCATGCGGCTAGGATGGGATGGGATGAGGCGGCGCACTGCCAAAATAGAAAATAAAACTAGTGGAGGGGACGCGTCCAAACAGGCTGGTTTTGGAATTAAGGCACAAAAAGATGCTGCTTCGTTTCGGACCCAGCGGCCATTGTAATGTTATCGAAAGCAGGGAGCAGTTATGAGACTGCAAAAACATGAATGTCTGATGAGATGTGCCAAGGATGGATTCCCAGGATCTATTAGTTCCAGGAATAGGCTTCGAGATAGATGAAAAGAGAAGGATCAAAAGTTGAAGTTTTTGTTGTAAAAGGTTGCGCCGACCGGGAATCGAACCACCGGCGCCCTGATTTCACATAGTTCCGAATGGAGTGAGAACAACGGCGTTATCAGTGAATGAATGTAGTCTACAACCAGTTTCCCTGATAAACAAATACTTCGGAGAGGCCTCGAAAAGTGTTCCCAATCAGCTGCTATTGAGAGATATCACGTCTACCACCCTCGCAGTTTATCAGATTAGCCACGTCATCGGCTGGAACTATTCAGAGAAAATACAGAATTTAATCTATTGCGGTGACCTTAAATCTTCGGAAATCCCTCTGAATTCGTTGGAAAACAAATGGCTCGTCGCTCTTTCTGCCCGTAAGAACGTCATTCTAATCCCTCTCATATGTTATACAGCTTCTCCCTTTCCGCTTCTTTTTTTTTCGAAATGACATGTACATTATGTTTCCACTCGTCGTTTTGGGGATCAAGTTACGCCTTTTCTCGCCCTTTTTCCCATCCCCATTTATGGGAAGTTTGCGGAACGAAAATGAATAATCGGTCAGCTGATGAAGGACGGCGTAGGAGGCAAAGCAAGGAGAAGAAGAAGAAGAAGAAGAAGAAGGGAGCACCAAACATCGGTGAGAACGATGAGCTCATCAGATTAGAGCGGAAAGAAAGGGCACTTCCGACGACGGTTATGAATCAGAATTCAAAGGAAACGAAGAAGGGCAGACTGAAAGTCTTGAAGGAAACACGCATTTCACAGTCTCCTTCGACAGTCATTTTCAAATTTACAGGCGCATGCGGGGCACTGCGGATGCATTTTTTCGAAATTTCAGACCCCGCGGTATCTAGAACCGCGCAAGCACTTGAAACACGCTTCCGTTTTGAAATTGACTGTCGCAGGAGGCTGTGCGTTTATATAGTTGGAAGCAGACTGGCCCAGACTTTTCGAAGTCTTCTTGATGCCGAAAAAACGGAATTTTTAGTCCCAATTTTATGCATCTCCAGAGTAAATAATCTTATCGCTCTGAAACTTGGACTAAAGACACTTCATCCCAAGTCCAACTAGCCTGCAAAGTTTGAGTCCGATCGGATAGGTAAAGTTCAGCCTTCAACAATCTTGGGTCCGCTTTTTGCCTAGCCCTGGCCCTTAGACGTCGTAGACTACCGTAATTTCATCCAGTCCCGGCGTCCGCACTTTCTGTCCCTTCAGACGTATAATCGGAGGGGAAAAGGAGAAGCGGGAGCTCTTATGCGTCACCACACATCGCTCTCTTTCGGCCTCATCTCCACTTTCATCGTCGCGATAATTACGTCGGAAAAGACTAAATTGACACTCGGGAGTACGACGTCCGCTTCTCGAATCACCCTTTGTTGTGCTCCTCCCGCCGACTCTGAATATAACTCGTTCTTTCTCTGAAAATGAGTGACGTCATGTGTGCGATCTCTCACTTCTCCGCACTCTCTCGGCGCCTCATCAGCTGAGCGCACACACACATTCGTCATTTCGCTGGCGACGATGACGAGAAACGGAAAGAGAGAAGACGTCGAAAAGTTTGCCAAGATTTGCATCGAACGATTTGTTATTCCGACGAATTAGTTCGCTCAGAGAACGGCAAAGGTTCGCTTGAAATGGCAGCGTGCTCGGCGAGCAGGTGATCGTTTTCGAGTGCTCGAAAGCTCGGAATCCGCGTGCAGACACTTCACTTTTCTGACATCATGCTTGCTGTAGGCGTGCGAACGTTGTCCTAATTGAATATTCGATCGGAACCTATGGCCGTCGTCGTCTTCTTTGTGTTGTTTTTCCGAACGAAAAAGAAAGAATCTCATCTTCTTGAGAGAGTTCGCAAACAAAAAGTCACGCAACAAGATACGAGTCAGACTCGGTAATAAATGGAGCGGCATGAGATGACGACGATGATGATCAAACGACAACTTTTAGAACGGGGACTGCATAAATATGACGTCATGTGGGGGAGTCAAGCACGACGCCCCGCAGAGTATTTTTAGGTCGTTCTTTTCCGGTGAGCATCCAAATAGAATCAACGAGTGGACAAGAGAAATGGACACACTTTTAGACGGATGACGTCTTTTTGTTTTCCACTGATTTGATCTCTAAGATTCTTTTATTTTTTGCTTTATTTTTTGTTACCTACTTAGAAAACCAAAGATTGCTTAACCTATAATTAGAATTCGAGACAGATCAATTAGAGCTGATAATGATAGTGTTTCGGAGAAAATAAAAAGAACAAGTAACGGAAAATTGTCGAAGACGACTGTAGATTTCCAAGTCAAGCTCAATGAGTGAACACGTATCCCAATTTCGAATCGGATTAAAACGAAGCTGGGGCTTCGCTCGTAAAACGAACTCGAAAGGCCAAAGCGGCTTCTCCTTTTCCCATTTGAAACATTTCCGCTTTTCTGGCTCTAACTAGAATCACACAAATTTGAGCGAAATGGGGGTTGCGACTCGGAAAGCCGACTCTTGAAAATTAGTGCACTTTGAGCGGATCAAAGAGCCTCGAGGGCCTCGGAAAAATGAATGACAAAGGACATTTGCCTTCTGATGCTTCTGAAGCCAACGACGGAAAACAAGGCATGATTTTGGAGGTGACGGAGGGAAAATGGGGTAAACAAAGCGAAATGAGAAAGAAAATCGGAATCGCGGATAGACGAATACACTTGGGACCAGAAGATTAAAGAATTCTGAATACAATCTGGATGTTGTACAATTCCAAACAGCAGTATGATTCGGTGGGGCTTAGACAGAAAGGTACAAAGGGAATAAGAACAAAAAAGAAAAAGAAGAAACTCACCGTACAACAGGAAAGCAGGTACTGTAGAAATGGAGAATAGTACAAAAATAAGATGGAAGAAGCGCATGCGGATGACACAGAATGCTGCCCGCTACTCCATAGGGCGCGTGCGCGATAAAGTGGCGAAGAGAAGCGGCGGAGGGGCGGCGAGGGGGTGGAGCACGACGGACTCGACGTGCCGCCCTGCTCTCCTCGCTTCGTCTCCGTCTCCTCTCTATCCACGAAGCCGACGCCTTCTTCTATCGATTCGAGAGGGACTGGAAGTGGGGGTGGTCGAGCGACGGGCACGACTACTGCTAGTAGTAGTAAAAAAACCAGGAGAAGGAGGCGAGCGGTCAGTCAGTCAGGAAGCGAACGGAACGTTGTTGTGGCACTGCCCCCGCTCGACAACGACGGGTTTCTTCGAAATTAAAAATAATGACGGATGTACGACGACGTCGTCGGAATGGCTCTCGGAGAGAACTTAGTATTCAGGAGCACTTGAGAAAAACATCACTGTTTTTCTCATGCGTCGTTGAACAAGAGTACACTGTAACTGGATGCCTCTCCCGGTTGGCACAGATCCAGAAGAGGTCGGCTTCTTGTTATGAGATTAGGAACACACAAACGTCAGAGCTGCTTACATATTTTCAGCCGACCTGCTCAATGGAATCATCTAGATCGTGCTCGACTTCCGTCTCTGACTGAAAGCTTCCCAGTCACAATGTGTCACTTCTAGTCTATAATCTTCAAGTGAACTCAAACGGAAGTCTTCGCGATTAACGTCTTTCAGCTAATCTGTCACTTGTTCCTGATGCTTCTCTAGCCGGAAATCCGACCGATCTCCAGTCGTCATGCCTCCCTTCTGACGTGGATGTTTCGGTTTCAAAGTTCAGGTAGCAATGTGTGAACTCTGAGCCTACGTTCTTCAAATCCAATCTCGTTTTCGGTTCATTTTCTTTATCGCAGCCAATTCGCCTAAAAGGCTCCATTTCCATCCATTTCGCTCGCCCGTCCATCAATTCTCCCGCTCTTCTCATCTCTTTTTCTTCCCGTTTTTCGTTCCGCTCTCTGAACGTTAACTCGTAGTCCGCGCGGCGGCGTTTTGCCTACAAATTCACCTTGCGGTACGACTACGAAACGAGGGTCCGGATGGGGAACTTTACGAACTATACGAACTATAAATCCGACGAATTCTTCTAGAATCTTCCATCGGGCTTCGCCCACTTCCACGTCAGAACAGTAATGCGTTGCGAAATGACCAAGTAAATAGTTGCTCCGGGGGCGAGCTCATAAACTACCATAGTCAGGCTCATTTCCGTGCAATCAAACGTGCTCGCGGCTCCCCGAAATCTATTCTCGGAAAATAAAGCTTCAGTCCTTTGAATTCGTCATTTCCCCGCAATAAATGATTCCTTCACTCACTCGTATTCTTTTCTTTTCAAACTTTTTCTCAGGGGGGGGGGGGGATACTCTGATCTGATTGTCTGATTCATTCGGCCGTCTACCAGTCTGCTCATTATCGACAGCTTCTTCCGTTTTCTCTCTTTTGTGTTGTTTGCATAACCCAATTAGAATTATGCGTATTGAGGCGTCTGAAGAAACATGAAAGGAGAGGTGGACACGAAAATATTTACTCGTTACTTTTATTATTATGAGAGACCGAGATTATGACCGGAAAAGTAGTGATGGCGAGAAAAAGAGAAGGTTTTTGTTCAGTTTTCCAGAGAAGGCGTATTCGTTCGGAGAGCCTTCCCGAGTAGAGTTCGTAGACCGACAACCTCAAAACAGGATAGAAGAAGTGCTGGCAGAAGTGGGGACGGCTCACCTGCTGTGCCCACACTTTCCGGATTCGCGGGTCAAACAACAGACCGCACAGGGGCTCAACAAACAGCGCCAATGACCTGGAACAGAATTCAAATAAAAATTTAAATCCTTTGACATTTCCTAGAGATTCGCATTCTAAATCCATCCAAATGGCAGGAACCCAATCAAAGCGTATGATTGGATCGTGCTCTTTCCATTCTTTTTTAGCTCTTTTCAGTGAAATCTGCCGCCGTGCACGTACCCATTGCTCACATGCTCATTTGGCCGTTTGGCCTGACTACTCAGCGATAAATTGGTCAAGAGAATAATCGGATCTGCCCGGGGTGGAAACGTTATGAAACCGACCAGGCAAGCGTCTGGAACGAAGTCATTACAGCGAGGAAAATGAGGTTATTGGCTTGGTAGAAGTTGGAGCAAGCAAGGATGGAATCATCTGGAAATGATCTGGAAATGGGGAGAAGGAGCAAGAATATTTTGTAAATAGATAAATCCAAATTGAAAGAAAGCCTACCTACGGCTACTCCGACGACCATAGAAGATGGAATCGCTTCCGTGAGACTTATCAAAGTGAACGTGAAAAGAGTCCAGGCAAGACGGGTTCGGGCCGACGAGGAAGTTGAGCGGTCCATTGTGAAGTTGCCAATCTGAGAGCACAGTTGAAGAAAAGTCCGACTGAAGACACTCACACTTTCCGCTCGACTCTTGTGACAATGCAGCGTTACGAGAACGAATGTCAAAATAATTATTGGAATGATGAAAGAAAGCACAATGATCACAACTGCAAGTAAAACCAAATTCACTTATTTAATCTCTAACTTAATTTCCTCACACATCACAATGCTGATCACAGGTTGACAGCGCTCCACATCGCACGTGAACGGTCCTTCCGAGTACATCGCCGCTTGGAATATGGCCGTCGTGACCTGGTCTTGAACAGTTGCTTTTTGATACTCGGCACATTACTCACTGATAACAAGATTGATCCAACTAAATTTGCAGCGGCGAACGCGTAAATCGAATGAACCGAAATTTGCAGATTGTAGTAGATCGGACGAACCGTCGCTAGATAGAGCAGGATTGCGGAGCCGACGTATGAGCCTGAAAGGGGGAGGTTGGAAGGAATCAAGAGGAACGAATGGACTTACCCAAGAGACTGTAAAAACTGATATCATCGATAATAAAGATGAAAAAGTAAGTGGTGAAACTGAAAGAAGCGAATTGAAATATACGGAAGAGCAACATAATCGAAGCGGCGGAAATCGAAGAAACGGCTCTGCTCACGACGAAAACGTACTGTTTCCGGGTGCTGAACGTACTCATTTCGAAACATTTCACAGTGAAAACTCACGTGTCATTCATATGAATAAACTGAGGGAAAAGGATGAAAAGGAAGTAGGTGTTGAGGAAGAACGAGGAAACGAAGAGCACGAGCGGAACGATCAAGTTCAACCAGAAAAGGATCGACATTATCGTCTCGATATTCTGAAAACGGCCGGCACGTTGAAGACGGACCCTTCAGAAAGCCTACCCGAATGAGCGAACATTGGTCGGTTGTATTTGTGCAATCGAGGTAGTAATGCTCGTATTTCGAATGATACGAACAATTATCGAACAAATTCGACATCGAGCAAACGGAGAAAAAGAGACACGGAGAGCCACCTTTTTGGTCTTATCAAAAAGGAAAAGATTAGTCGCACCTCGCGAAAAGAATGATGAATAACTTCCAAAGAAGATCATAGTGACGCGGAGAACAGCACAGTCACTTCCGAATATGAAATGACAAGTTTAGGTTTAAATAGGTTTAAATAAAAAGTTTAAATTGTTTTAATGTTTCATTGAAAGCAACAAATTATCAAACTGAGCGAGTTTGATCTATGACAAAAAGTGAATGGAGGCAAGATTTATACGTAATTGATTTGAGATCTACTTCTTTCGATCAGAGACGAGAAATTCGAGAAACTTTGCAAAATAGACCTTTGCTTGGTTGACCTGCTTGACGAATTCGGACGAGACTTCCTTGTCGAGAATAATGTTGGCGACAGGATCAATCAGAAGAACTATTGCCCTGAAAATACAACAATATTGGCTAAGTTCTTCTTTTTTTTTCTCTCACCACACAATTGAATCCAGAGAGGTGAATATGGTGACGTTGATGAGTTTGTCAGCTTGGTAGAAGTTTGTACAGGTACTCAACACGTTATCCGCTTTCAGTCCGAGCAGAAAACTAGACGGAATGCCTTCCGCCAAGGAGATGAACGTGATGGCGAACAGAGTCCAAGCGAGACGACTGCGAGCATTATGGAGGGTTTGCGAGGAGGTGTAGCTGTCGACCCGCTTGGCTCTGTGAATGTGGCAACTTAGAGCAATGAGCACGAACGAAAGGATGAGAATGGTGGTGAAGAAAGCGATGCTTACGATTATATCTGGAACGAAGGAACGGATATCAAAGTTCAGGTACAAAACTAAAGCTTACAATTGATCAGTCCAACGAGGGGGCCGCACACTTGAGAATCGCACTTGATAGGGCCGGAGACGTAGGTGGCAGTTTGGAATAAACCCGTTGGCACAGAGATCACGGTAGCGAGGACCCAGTTGGCAATGGCAAGCAAGTAGATTTTACGAAGAGTGAGACGAGCGGAAAAGTACATGGGATGAATAACTGCGACGTAAACAAGCAGAGCCATTTCGATGTACGCACCTGGAAAGAGAGGTTTGTTTGTTTGTGGGAGTGTGAGTCAGCAGAGAAATTCACCTTGAAGACTGTAGAAACTGATGTCATCGGCGATGACGACGAGTACGTAGAGGTAGTAACTGGAAGTGCCCGGAGGGAAGTAAACGTAGAGAACGCATCGGAGGACGAGAAGAGTGGCCGCCGCGGAGATTGAAGAAATGCACCGACTGAGGACGAACACGTACCGCTTCTGATGCTCTTCGTCCATTCGGAGGAACAAAGGGAGACTGATGGACAGGTTGTAGGCATTGAAAATGCCGGCGAGGGAGAATAGGACTGTGGAGAGGTAGTAGTCGAAGATTACGAGCAACTCGGCCACTATAGCCAAGTCAGAGATCAGCTCGCATGGACGGGTTGTGTTGGTGCAGTTGAGGAAGTACTGCTCAATGGGATAATGATTGGAGCAATTGGAGAAAAGGTCTCCTTTGGGCATTGCACGGAAATGACGGCGGAATGATAAGGAAAGGGAGAGATTAGCGCAAGAAGTGCGGAGGAGCAGGGAAGGTAGAAAGGAGCTCTTTAGGGAAGGGCTGCAGCTGACACGGGGCACAGGTGCAGTCTCTCGCGGAGCCATCGGAACTGAAAGAATATTGTAGCCAGGCTTTCTTGTCCTTTCACCCGTTCAAACAAAGTGTAGAAGCTGAGCCATTTGAGGATGGAGTGGTCGAAAGGTCCTGGATGAGTTGGCATTGGTTGGAAGTGTTCACACACTTTTGGAAGTTGTCTTCGAAAGTGAAATGTCGGGTACAGTTCTCAAAAAGACCACCACTTTTAGCCATTTGAAGACAAGACTGCCATCGAAAACCCTTAGATTGTCAAGCAGTTTCAAGTCTGATAGCATCCCTTATAAAGCAACGGTTTTGGAAGAGAATAGAGTGCGAATCCACGTCATCTAAAAATGAATCTTACGAATAGGGAGTTGAGAGTAGGGCTCACGTGTCTTTTAACTGTTTGAGAAATGTTTTTATCGAAAAAAATGTTCACAATTGGGTCGGTGAGGAATACCAGCGACCTGCAAACGCACAGAATAACTTCAGAAGCCCATGTCTGAGTGTGTACCCAACTAACGTCTCGAGAGAAGAGACTATGGCCTGAACAAGAAGTTCGTTGGCATGATAGAAGCTATCGCAGCTGGACAAGTCATCTGGAATCGGAATTTAAAAGTGATACATATTGGGCAGGAAATTGCATGCTTTGATTGAATCCGATGAGCATTCCGACCGGGAACAGCTCGATGAAACAGATGAGAACGAGGGCGACGAAGGTCCAAGTGAGTCGGACACGGGCACGGTCAACGGCCCCGGAGACTTTGATTCCGTTCTGAGAAAGATCTAGAATCTCAATTGAGAAAAGGAATGTGCTGACCTTTTTCGCCTGATAATGATGCCAATAGAGGGAGACTACTACGAATCCAGTGAGAAGAACGGTCATGAGCAATGTGAAACAGGCCAGGGAGACTGAAATCGGATTGAAAAAGAGAAGAGCTCGACTGATAAATAACAACTCACAAGTAATCCATTCGACCACTTTTACACAATAATGCAAATCACAACTGACCGGGCCAGGCACATTAGCGGCTGCTTGGAAGAGGCCGAGAGGAATGGCCAGGCTCAGAGAGACAATCCACGTGGCAACCACGGTCAGGTACAACACCTTCAAAGTCAGCTTCTCCTGGTAGAAAATTGGATGTACAACTCCGAAATAGGTCATGAAAGAGACAAATATATAGGATACTGTAAGAAAGGGATAAGGGAAAGTGGCTGTGCTCGACTGACTCAATAGACTGTCCAAACTGAAGTTATAGAAAGAGAAGGCGAATGCGTAGAAGGTGAAGGAAAAGGGAACTTCTTTGGTGAACAGGGAACATTCGAGGATGAGAAGGGCACAGACGGTCAATATGGAGGAGAGCATCCGACTGAGCACGAAAACGTAATGCTTTCGGGCACTGAAAATCTTACGATTCAGAACGAAACAGACAGCGGTTTTACTCGGAATCTAGCGGAATGTATGTGTAGACGGCAGTGATGAAACTGTACACATTCAGAATAGCAGATAGGAAAAAGATTGAAGTCGAAACATAAAGAGTGACCCATTCCAGAACCAGGCCTGCCGACGAAATGTCCTGAAAGTGTTCTCTGATAACTGATAACCGATCCTCGCTCACCTTTATCAAATTGCACTGATTGGTTGTGTCTGTGCAGTTCTCAAAGTCATGTTCAATTGAAAACCTCCGAGTACAATTCTCGAAAATACTTGGAGACATGACATTGGAGGTCGATCGATCGATAGTAGGAAAATGAGTGCTTAGTGCTAGTGATGAATCACTGATAAGTGATTCGAAGTTTCTTCTGGCCAGTGCCTCACCGAGATTTTCGATTTTAGAAATGAAACCTAAAAGATAATAGGGTTGTTATTCTCATTTCACATTTAGTACATGTCGGCTGAACTGACGAGAGAAGATCGGATCGAACATTATTGTGAAAATGGGATCGAAGAACAGACCGATGCCCCTGAACAACTTCTGATGGATGCAAGATTCGGCTCAAAAAATGAGTAACTACATACCATAAAAGAGTGAGGATGGCGGAAAAAATGACAACTTCCAGGCGATATCTACTGGAAGAAAGTATGTCGCAGAGAGAAGTGACTGCAACATTTTTGGGTTAACTTTCTCAGATACTCAGATCAACCCAACTCACACTCATCTGTGACACTGAACACACACTGAACGAGCATAACAGCAGAGGTGATCTCGAAGACTGCCATCATTCCGAACACGAAGAAGCCCGAGATCAGCCTTCTTTTCACTCCCGTCATTGCTCTAGTAGTGCTCGAAAAGTCACCGCGTTCTTTTGACTTTTTCTCGTGACGGAAAAGAGAAAATATGACAAAGGACTGAATTCCGAGAGAGAATACGAGGGCGACAGAGATGCAGGTGACTGGAACATAATCGTTTAAAGCTTTATCACTTGATATGAACTTCTCACTGGCAAAGAACAAAACAGGCTTCTCACACGTGTGATAGTCGCATTCGAACGGAGAGTTCTTGCCCATGAATGCCGCCTGAACAGTGCCACATCCCACCTGAAATACAAACTACATTCATACCGAACACAACAATAATTCTTACCGCCACAATCACAGAGCAAACCCAAAACACTATGACAAGAATGACACACTTGTGATAAGACAGTTCACGACGGTAATAAGTGGGATGGACTACAACAACATAAATGGTCACAGTCGTTCCCACAATGCCTCCTGAACGAACTCGGTCACGGTCTCTATCAAGAAGGTGCACACCTAGAAACGATAAGAAACTGAGCATGTCGAAAATGATGAAGAAGGCCATAAACCAAAAGTTATAATCAGTCGCCAGGATGGCTACCGGCAGAAGAACGATCGAGATGATGGACATTGTGGAGGAAAGCGCACGACTTATCAGGAACACGTACCTTTTCTTGACCCTGAAATTGAATGGAATAGCTGAGAGGAAATTGGAAGGGACCGTCAGAACCTGTCATCCATTTTCCGGAACGCTGGCACAATTACATAGAAAATGTAAGAGTTGAGAAGAAAAGTGACAAAACAGATTGAACACGGAACAATGAAAATGGCCCATTGGAGAAGTAGATCAATGGTGTGTAAATCCTGAAATCATTGTGCAAATCTACAATCAGAATATTGAAGCGGACCTTGATATGGCTGCAAAAGTCGGTGACATTCGTGCAAACGGCGAAAGGCGCGAGATCCGTGTGATAATACCCGGAGCACTTTTCAAAAGGAGCCGGAGCAGACATTCAAGACGGAGAGTAAACTAACGAGGGAATAATCTGGGTTAGTGATAGGGGCGTGCGGCCATTTGATAAGGTGGAGACGTTGGGAGTAAGCCTTTCTTCAGAGATTTTCCAGAACGGAACACCCTAGGATTATCGTTTTGCGTGAAAGAATAAACAAACCGAACGTGTCCTAAAAATGCTCATTTCCGAATTTAGAACAACAACAACTTCAGTCTCTCCGAACATGGTCTTGAAAGTATGTTTCGCCCGAGAGCTTTCTTCTGAATCCATCTCCATTTCAGAAGACAATCGAAGAGGAGAATAACTCGGAAGTTGCTCAGAATCGGAAAAGAGCAGGAATCGAATGGTCGGCGGACATTGAGGACTGGATCTGTTGCTTTCCGCAGAAGTACGCGCTGATGGGCCTCTGCGTGTCTCTCGTCATCATCTCGATCATCAGCTGGATCGGTTCCGGATACTACGCCTGGACCATCTGGACCGTGCTGGCGACTATCTTTTTGGGTCTCATTGTCTTCATTCCCGACTTGTTTGGCAATCTTCTCAACCTTTGCCTCAATTTTGTTTGCTGGGTGAGTGTTTGAGTCATTTACTACTGAAAGGTATTTCAGGTTGCCTTTTTCGTTCTTCTCTTCGTCAACTTCATTCAAGTGTTTGTTTGGAAGGGATGGGTGACAGACTCGAATTTGTCGAATGGTCAGTTTCGGAGAGATCGTATCCACAACGGGGTAGGTTCCAGAAGAAAAGGAAAGGCAGTGGAGCCATCTCAACTTCATGCTCGCGTGCATTCCCCTCGAAATGCTCATCACCGCCGCCATCTGTTTCTTCCTCCTTCGCTTTGTGAAGTTCGCCTACGACAACCGATAAGCGCGGAAAAATCCAGAAGAACTGGTTCATTATTTGAACAAAAACAAACTTGAAAACATGCATTAAAAGTATTAGATCACGCCTGATTCGAATTGGAAACGTGTTCAGTTCGATATCATTCTGGCTCATTTCCAGTTCGTTCATTAACAATGAAAAAAGACACAATTATCCGCGTGGATGGCTTCTCGTTCCGCAAGAATGCAGGCTTCGAAACGGCCGCCGGACCGGACGAGCCGTTGCTGTTCGTGCCTCAGAAGTACTGGCTTCTCGGGCTCTCCACCTACTGCATGCTCTTCACAATCATCGCATTCTCGACTGGACGCATATTCTATGCCGGAATTCTATTTGTAATCTCTCTCTCGTTAATTGGCTCTTTGGAGCCCGTCTGTTTTTCAGTTCTTCCCGCCCATTTTCTTCGCTCTCATGATCTTCGTTCCGAACATTTTCGCGCATCACATCCATTACAGACTGCAGTTTACTCGCTGGATCGTCGTCAGTTTCGGACTCATCATCTGGTTCCTGTACGCCGTCATTTCGCTAAAATCGAGCAAAGCCGAGGAAGAATGCGGCAAAGGACCTGGTAAAGCATACGACGAATGCAAAGGTACGGTAATTATGATCAGCAAAAGAGAAACTCCACATTCACAGCAAGTTGGGACGTCTTCTTCAACTGGCTGTACGCGTGGCAGTGGTTGTGCGAGCCGGCGGCCATCATGTGCACTTTCATCCTGTACAGACTATGGGCGATAACTGGAGACTCCTTGTAAAGTGGCGCCTCCAAAATAATGATTTAAATCTAAATAAATACATTTTCATAAAAAAAAACTATTCAAATAAGAGGAAAAGAAACATAATACACGGTTGGAAGAATATCCCGTTTAAAATTTGACAGAAGGTGCTGCCGAGACAATCAAAAAATGGATAAATTTTTGTGAGGGGAGAAAACACGCAGTCGAAACTAATGTTTGGAGGAGGGAAAGAGCGAAATCGACATGTCTGATATGTGTTTAATACTGAAGAAAATGAGCACAACTAGGAGAAAACAACAAAGAGAAAGTGAGTATTCGCTGGAGAAGTGAGAACGTAAGTAGATAGAGAGAAAACGGGGAGGAACGGGTAATTGAGATCATTCGGGTGTCGACCATCGGGATGAATGCTCTCAAGGGATCACATCGGCGGCCCCATCTGATTTTGTGAGCGATTGTTTTGTTGGATTCCGAGCTCCCAGATCTCGCGCAGCATGTTTTCTGAAAGTAAAGTGAATTTGTACTTCGACTCGTTTCAAATATTTCTTACGGATTATCGGCGACTGCCGTTGCAGACTCATGAAGAACTGATCGCCCACTGAAGCGGTCCGCAGTAGGTGAAGTAGGAGGCCTCGTTCGAGGTTCTCAGGGGTCTTGCACAAGCCCAAAATGAATGTGAGACATTCGGTCAGGACGGCGTCGCTCATCACTCGCATTTCAAAGTACGTAAACGGGTTGAATCCGTTATTTCTGAAAATAAACTTTTGCTGATTTGAGTTTTTCAAAAAAAAAATCAAGCTTACATGATTCGTGTCATGACAGATTCAATGAATCGTGGATTAGCCCTTGTGCACAGGTTTGTCAGGAGACCGAACGATCGCTTCGCTATTTCTTCGTGGTCTGTCCGGCTTTCATCGAGCTCCCTTCGTTTGCTCGGCTCCAAGGTGCTATTCATGATTTCCGCGTTCTGTGACAAAATATTTATTGGAATCAGTAAAAAAAAATTTACTTACTATTTTCTGCCATTCAATGTGACTTTCGTATGCTCTCTGGAGCAGGAGCACCGTGAGCGGATCATTTGATTCTGTGACCAAATCTACAAATGGTTCGGCGAACCGGGGCACCGTCTCTATGACTCGCTTCATGACTGTCACTGTTATCTTCCTGCACTTCTGGTTGCCGACATTGAAGAATAGAAGGAGAATGGAAGCCGCGTCTGCATAATTGGCAATCTGGAAAACAGAAGTTACGGCAGAGTTCTTTTGTGTTGTGAATGTTACTCGTCGACATGCTTCCACTGCCGATGCCTTGTTTTCCTGCGGACCCATCGACGTCACGTTGGAAAGGATCGAAAAGCAGTTCTCGTAGACAGACTTGAGCAGAACACGCAATTCTTCGGGATGAACTGAAGAACATACTATTATCTTGTTTTTAGCCCTTCAACTTACTCGGCTGACTTTTGAATTGGGCGGCCATCTTGAGCACGTCGAATACGTGATGCGTCACGTTCTTTTGCACCATGATCACTTTGTTCATCTTGTTGTGGAGCGCAATGTTGCGAAGTGTCCCGGTTGCACCGTTCACGATCACAATGTCCGAGGATCCGAGCACTTGCATCAGGGTGTGGATTGATTCGGTCATATCGTGCTCCTGGATTGCTGGCAGGTCGGAAAGATAGCTCAAACATTTGAGAAGCTCGTGAATCAAGCGAGAAGATCCATGGGTCAGAAGCTGACAGAGAACTTGGACTCCGCCGAGTCGCACGAAATAGTCGCCGATGATAGGATCTTTGCAGAAGACTGTCAGTCCTTGCACTGTCGACCAGATCAGATCCTCGTTGATGTCGCAATCTCGCATGATTTCAAAGAATATTTTAACGACATCCATACTGAGCGCCGCCTTTCTTACATGTTTGCTCTTGCTCGAAAGGGTTCGGATAATCGAGACGGCGAATCCCTGACACTTTGAGTTGATATTCTCCGAACGGATTTTCTGCACTGCGAACTCGATAATCCTCCTGGCGAGATCGGAGTGGAGACTGCTGCAGAAGAGGTTATCCGAAAACACTTTTTTCATCAGATAATGGTCCGAGCACATGTGGAGCAGCAGGAGCGTCGCCCTCGTTTCGTACGCGGTCCCGACAATTCTGGCTCTCTCAACGACCGCATCAAAAATGCTCTGGCTTCCTTTGTGAGTCTTAACTGGTTGCTTCATCCACTTTGTGTTGATCGAATTAAAGATCCTCGAGAATCCGAACTTTCCGAGGTGATCGGTTTTTGAATGAAGCAATTGAAACAAGATCTCAAAAGTTTTTCGAATCATCTGAAACTTATGAGCGTATTTGGAGGGGTGAATAAGAGCGAAGTTTCGCATACTTATTGTGAGAAAATCGTATTTTGCGTTTCAAATGAATACTAAAGGAAGGGAAAAGGGCTAGAACGCTCATAAAAGCACTGAAAACTAACGGGTTCGTTTTCCACAGGTCGAAGAAGCAGCTCGAAAAGTGCGGCGATGATGTCCGTCAACTGATCCTTCGGGTACTTGTGATCCAATTGGGACGCCTGAACGATCGGACCCAGCATACGGAGCGCCGTTCTCTGATTCTCTTCGTCGGCCGATTTGAGATTCTTGATCATGTCCTGCACGCTCATCCGCATTTTCATAGGATCCTGGTTCTCGGTCGTGGTGTAGGACACTCGCAGCATTCTCTCGTGCGGCGCCGGGTTCATCCACATGTCCATCTCTGTGTTCACCGAGAGCATGCTCATTCCGCCGAGTGTGATGTTCGTCATTCCTGACATGTTGGACATATTCGTAGCTGTGGACATGGTCGATGCGTTGGAACCCATCTGAAAAGCGAGAAAAGTTAAAGAAAACTATAAATTGAACATTAAAACGTACATAACTTCCTGGGCGGGGTGGTTGCATCTGCCCTGGCGGCGGTCCATAACCGTTCTGCATCCAGCCTGACATTTGCGCTCTTCGTCCAATAGCAGCTTCTCGCAGTTCTTGCAGCCGCGAATTCGCCGGCTCCATGTTTTGTGCGCGGAATGGAGAACCTGCAAAAAAGAGCAAAATGGTTTTGTGACTGGTCGTCGGGTCGGGTCAGGCCGGTTTATGGGGCAGTTTTAGAGGAGAACGCACGAGACACGAAGAAAGGGAAATGCGAGTGATAAGGGCGCGGAGGCAGAAAAAGGAAAACGCATGTTTTCGAGGCAACGGCGCCAATGCGCGCCAAAACAAACGAAAGAAAGTTGGGCGGTGTTCTCGAACAAATAGGTATATTGCAACACTGACTGGGATAGGGACGAGACGACATTGCAGACATTTGGGAAGGCGGGCGAACGGGCGTACCGATTCGCGATGTGGACGGAGTCATCGGATTGTACGATTGCGGTGTGCACGGATGGGACGATGCATGATCTGAAATTAACTGAAATTTCCCTCGACATTTCACCTTCCGATTCAAGAAGTTTTTAACGTTCACTGCAGTAAAAGTGCATAGCTTTTACCCGCACTTTTTGAGAACAATGCTCTCAAAAACAGCAGCCTTTCCGGCCCGTAGAACAAAAGATGCTCCGGCCCTTTCTTTCTAATTCTCTGCCAATTATATCTGCCTTGACCATTTTCTACCACGCAAACAGACAGGAGTGGACACTGAGATGCCCTCTTGTCTCCCGTTTCAATATTGACACTATTCGAGTACTTTTTGACACTTCCCGGGAATGCTCACCTGGTTCGGAGCCGCCTACTTGCATTCTTTTGGTTTTGCTGTATTCCTGGCCAGATCTGTAAAATGAAACGGATCGAATTCTTATTCAAAAATGTTCAAAAGGAAGAATAGAGGAACGCTAGGGGGTAATGAATGCAAATTGTCCCAAGTGGACCGATAAATCAGTCCATGGGGCCACTCGGCAGGGGGTGCCGAACGGAACACTCGAATGTTAGTCAAATACGAGGAAAAGAATAGGGAGAGTGGAAGAAACAAGGTAAAATAACAGTCGATTCTACCGGTTGTAGCTGTCGAATCGAACAGGCGAATGATTGATTTCGGAGGCAAACGATCGGATTAAGATTAAATTAGACGATAATTGGGTTTTCGTTCTATCTTTTTGCGACGAATCGTGACAATCAGAGAAAATTACGTATTCAAATTTATCAGTTTCAACTGATAACATGTAAAAATGAGGGAGATGGTCGAGGCCGTCGCCGCAGTGGCCTAGAAAACTACACTAGCGCGAAGACTGGAATTTTGAATTTGAACGTTTCCGCTTTCTCTTCTTCTTTTTGAAGGGGCTTCTGCGCATTTAACCAGGTCAAACGACAGAAAAAGAAAACAAGGAAGGTAGTGAATAAATCAAGAGTTATAGCGTTTTGTACGCTGTGATTTATCGGCGACGGGCGCCGTCTAGTCGAGACGGTGAAAGGTAGCAGGAGGAAACTATTCCGCGACGCACGCTGCTCGGGTTCACGCCAATTACGAGACATCGTGCATTAAAGAAAATAACGAAGAGAGGAGAAGCTGACGGCGGAGGGATAATATGCACCTGCTCTGCGAATCGGTTTTTGTTGTGTACACTCTGAGCAGCTCGGAGGCAGCCAGTAATCAATCAATTGAGCACATTATTAAATCATCAGGCGTGTCGTGTCATGACGAAGAAACATTCGAATCTGAGAATGTGTCAGTTTGTGAAGTGAGGCAAACACGAAAAAGAAGCCGGAAGGGAGAGAAATCCGAGTTTTTGAGAGTGGAAAATGTGGGAAAAACGTTTTGAGAGGAAGAAAAATTTCTAGAAAAATTTATTGCAAATGGCAGTGTTATTATCCGTTTATCCGAAGTTTTATGTCACGACCAACGCTTTTTTTTCAAATTTTGCTTTCTCTATTAGAAGATGGATGGGTAAAAAGTTGAAACAGAAGCCATTGTTATGCAAATACATAAACAGTTGCACCTGTTCGCCCTCCGGAAAACATCTGTCTCCATGTGTTTGGGAGGAGTGATGAGAGAACGGCTTCTGCGTGAAACCAAGGACGACTTTCCCATCGAAACATTTTGAAAGTGATGATGTGGTGACACGGTCAGATCATCCAAAGCACACAAAGCCACGTCTAATTGGGCGAGGCGATAATTGGGAGCAACGGACGAAAATGTTCCCAGAGGGGGGTGTACGAAAGGTGTACGAAAGGGGAGAGAGACCACCAAACCGAAGAACGGACACCCAGCAGAGGGCGAATGAATGGGCGGCCAGTTGGGAAGGTGACGGTGCGAAGGCGAGAGAGTGTGCGGAGCGAGGAAACTCAGAGCGGGTGACGCAACGACAGGCTATGCACCATTCGTCCCGGCCAGACACCCCCCAGACACCAGTGGAATGGAATGGCCACGGAATTTGAAAACGGAAAATTGGGATGTGGCTGGCGCCCGCGGGGGGCGATTTGAATTCAATTGACCCGCAGTGCATAATGAGAAGGAATCGGGCGGAGCAGATCGGTAATTGGGGAAGGGGAGTGGGAGTGTGGAGTGTTGTACAAATGAGGCCAATTAGGTAAGAGCCGGATGTGCACATTCCTCGAGTATTTCTCTGTTTATTATAGATGTGGGGTTATGCGGTGGTAATACGGTCATGAGGGGTCACGGGAAACCGGAGATAACTGACCCACAGTAGTTCAAACTTTACCCCCCCTTAAGTTCAATGGAGCGTGATTGCATCTTCATTCAATTCAAATGCAGCATATATTCAAATCTCCGTCCGTTTATTCTCCCATCAATGGCCATTCTGGCGTGTCATTTGTTCTAGAGCGGAGGGCCACTTCAACCGTAATGCTAATGACAATGCACAGTGCTTTCCTAATAACACCCAATTGACGTGCCACGTCATAAAGCAGAAAATATACGAGTGGACAAGTGAATGAGGATGAAAGTTGTTTGAGTAAGGCAAAAAAGTAGAAGACGTGAGGAGATCGGATTGCATGCGCAGTGCGAATTGCGCAATAATCCTCTCGGATATCCCCCATCTCAAATATTGTCATTCATGAGAATGAATGAATGAAAGAAAGTCTGAACCATGCAATTATCCACCAGTTTATTAACCCTATCATTCTGATTATTCACATTAGTTTTAATTAAAATTAACATGTGCGCTCTAATGCTCAAATTCAAACCGACTTCTTTTCACTCAGGGGGGGTTTCAAATAAGCAACCTTATAATTTATGTGCCCAAGAGACAGATGGCTGCGAATAGTAATCGCTTGCTCTCATTTCCGTTTTTGGCAGATGAACAGGAAATCGAATACGTTCGAATCTTTCGGCCGTCTCCAAAACCTTCACGACAACTCGAAGTGACAACAATCTGCCAAACAAATCGGACACAAAAACGAAAGACAAAGTTTTTCGAAAACCTGCCCCACTAGATCGGCCGAGCAGATACTGTCGGAAGGGCCGAATCGATTGATCGCCAGAAGTCTGGTCTCGCCACGAATCGGGGGGCTGACAAGTGTGCGATGATGAATGGCCACGCAGCAGGCCGAACGCACCGGATTATCCGACCTCGTAATCATATAAACGGTGGCCATTCGAACGAGCAGCAGCACGCGACGCAACTCGAGGATTACCGTGATTGTGCAACCGGGAAGAAGGACATTTATTCCGTTCCATCGGATGCTTGTGTATGTATTCGGACATCCTAATTATATTTGTTCACTAGTTGTTACGCAGTTCCGTTCCTCTCTTCCGGACTCTATACAGATCCCAATCAAGTTCGTCTTCTTCTTCTGGTCCTCACCTGATTAATCGCCTCGTTAAACTGTCATCTGTCATCTGGATGTTCTCCTCACTTCGAGTGTAATCGCACCTGTCGTCATTCTTCGCACTTTCGTAACAATAATTTACTCCACGAAATTGAAAAGAGAGGAAGAAAAGAATACGCCACCATAAAACGGAGATGATATGCGCTGCTTGAAGCTGCGCATAGAGAAAGTAAGAAAAAAGGGTACGGATGAAAGGAACCTTCGAAACGGAAAAAGGAAGCGAATCTTGGAGAGAAGGGAACGACAAAGGGACGAGATTTGTGCGTGGTGCAATCCAAAATCACAAAAGTGGGGAGGAAAAGGGAAAACTTGCACACAAAAACGGAAGAGACCACCGCCGCCCTCTGTATTCACACCCTTTTCTCGACGAAACTGTTTCGAAAAATAATGAGATGGAGCGAGGAGCGGAGCGAGAGAAAAGAGAACGAAATAAGTTACATATTATTCCCGTCAGGTGCGGTTCCAAATGTAATCGGATAAGAAAATGGTCGTTTTCGGGGGAAGGAGGGAGAAATAGATTTGGAGAAGAGGGAAGAATGGAGAAGAAGAAGATGGTGATCAAATTAAAAAGCCTAATGGAGACACAGAGAGTGGGGAGTGAAGAGAGGGTCGAGAGAAACAACGGAAGAAAAGGAATATGAAGAGGGAAAACACAAAAAGACAAAGAGAGACGTTTATTGGACATGACGTTCTTGATTTAAGATCGGTTCTTGAGTTGGTTGCTGAGCCAATCGAGTCCCTCGTACAGTCCGTCTCCCGAGGTGGCGCACGTTGCCTGAAGAATAACATTGAAGCAAGAAAACTAAAAATCAAGGTGCCAGCTGTACAAATCATTCATTTCAACAGAACCCAATTATCTCAAGAATGAAGCGGCCGCCCTTCAAAGCATCTGCCGGCGTCTCATACGGTGCAATCCCATCAAATGACTCATAAAATGTGGCTCATTTCCTTTTTTGGAGAGGCACTCTTTCATTCTTTCTCCGCTATGCGCCGTCTATGATTCTTTACCCCTTCAGGATCGCATTTGTTCTACAATTCCTTACCTGAATGTACCACGATCTGTTTCTCAGTGAGTGGAGGCCGAGCTTGTCGGTCACTTCCGCGGCGTTCATGGCCTGTGGCAGATCCTGCTTGTTAGCGAACACGAGGAGAACAGCGTCACGGAGCTCATCCTCTGCGAGCATTCGCATCAGCTCTTCGCGAGCCTCTCCGACACGCTCACGATCGTTTGAATCGACGACGAAGATGAGACCTGTAAGAAGGCGATTGAAAAGATTGAAAAGGGAAATCAAAGAGGTTGAGAAGGATGATAAGAGGGTCTAGAGACGGGTGATAAGCCCATCTGCAAACCGTCGACGACAGAAAGAAGGACGGCTGACCTTGCGTGTTCTGGAAGTAATGCCTCCACAGCGGACGGATCTTGTCCTGACCTCCGACATCCCAGACAGTGAACGAGATGTTCTTGTATTCGACAGTTTCGACGTTGAATCCTAAAAACTCGAGTAAGAAAAATGACAACCGAAAAATCAATGCATTTTATATTCCGAGAGCGGTTTCTCCGTCCGTATTTCGCAATCATTCGAATAACTCACCGATGGTTGGGATCGTAGTGACAATCTCTCCGAGCTTCAGCTTGTACAGGATTGTCGTCTTTCCGGCCGCATCCAATCCGACCATCAAAATGCGCATTTCCTTCTTGCCGAAGAGGCCTTTGAATAAATTGCCGAACACGTTTCCCATTCTGAACTTTGAAAAATGGTAACTGAAAACTCTGCCCGAGTGCGCGAAAAGGCAAGAAAAATCAGAAATCATTGAGAGTGCAAACAGGGAAAGCGGAAAAGTTTCATCTTCCGAAATGCGAGAAGCGTCCAGGAAAAGGAGGAGACGGCGGTTGGAAAGAGAGAAAACGAAGGATGAAACGTGGCAGCGAGATGGATATCTATAACAGGCGGGCGAGAATCCAGCAGCAGCAACACCGAAGCATCGACGTGTCACCAGCACAGCAGTCTCTGGCGACCGGCCGACGGCGCGTCTCGTCCCTCTCTTTCTCTTGTCCCGCTTTTTGTCTTGTTCGCTGGACGCGTTGCGTGCGACGCGTTGCGGTCGTGCAACGAAGGGAAGAGGGAGAGGAGGTCAGAGAGCGGAGCGAAATGAGAGGAAGACTGGCGAGAGAGGGAGCGAGAGTAGGGCAGCGAACCGTCCATCAGTCAGTGCAGGACAGAACACACACAGAAAAGGAGAGAAGAACGGAAAGGGCGAAGCCGGCTGCTTCCACGTCATCTGTACTTTTCGTCTGTCACAAACGGGATTGATCGATTGAAAAGCCTAGGTTGAACTTAGACTGAATAGATGAGGAAATGAATGTCACAATCAACGTAGTGGGAAGAATTTCCACTTAATTGATAAGAGTGATCAAGACGACGGCTAGAATTTTCGAGAGAAGCCGAAACGGAGGAGTATAAAAAATTTCCTATACTTCGCGTCCGATCGGTATTCCGAATCTTCACGAGAATATCGAGGATGCTTCCGATTCTCGAGATAAACAGAACCCGCTAAGGAGAATGCGATTCAAAAAACGTGGCTCCCAAAAAAAAATAGACTTTGAGCTGCGGTTCCGTTGAAAAAGGACACTTCCTCTCTAGAGCATTCAAACACGCGATATGGCCGGCAACTGAAAATGACGCAATTGGGCAGCAGGCGGGGATCACGAGTAAGCGAGCGGCCGCTACGAAAGTACAGTTAGAAATGGGCTGATTGATACAAAAGGGAAAGGAGAAGTCGAAATGAATATTGAAAAGGAAAAGAGAGCGACGGAGAGATGAATTTCGGTGGGAAAGGGAAGCGCCACGTAGACCGTTCTGCCCTAAAGTGGCCGAAACGGAATCGATCAATGCGCGCGCTCATCTCGGATCAAATCGACTTCCCGGGAAGCGGGAATTCCGTAAAAGTAGTCGACTACAGACGCTCTCAGATGACTCATTTACACCGCTTTGCACAAGAAAGGAGCCCGCCGGTCACTTGTTTGTGCTCTCATATAGAAACGGAACAACTGGGGGAGCCAACAGCTTATGGGCTGCCCGAGAGAGTAGTTTTACAGAGAAACTTACGTTTTTTTTTATAAAGCAAGAGAATTGAATGAGTAAAGGTACGATTTGGTCGCCGAAAAACGATTTAGATAAGAAAACAAAGAACACGAACAACACGCAAAAAAGAAGAAAAATCGTTTATTTGTCTGGCAATTCAAAACTAAGAAAAAAAAAGCGAGAAACAAACCCATTTCAGCAATCAAAAAAGGCAAGGGCACAGACCCGTGTGCAGGTGTTCGTGTTAACTCGTATTATTATCTTCACTGGGGCTCTTTTTATCTACTCATCATATTGTACATTCACTTTTCAGTGGCCCGTTAGTTCAATTCTTTTGAGATCATAATCATTCTTTCTTTTTATTTATTTTCTCATTCAAGTGGAGTCAAATGCTCTCTTTTCGTATTCTTTTCTGATCTTTTCGCAATGAATTATCGAAACAATGGAACAATTGGAACATTACAAAAAAGAGAAAGCGAAACTCGGCAGGCAGTCAGAATGGAAATTCCAAACGATGACCGCATGCCTCGCACGAAAAGTTATTATATCTGAACCGTCAAAGCGATGGATTGACGGCCACACTAAAATAGAAAAGGGAAATGATAAATAGACAATGAAATAGAAAAATTGGATATAATATAAAGGCAAAAAGTTATAGGGGAACTGAGGTAACTTCTGCGTTTGGGAGAGCACTTACCAGGCGCACATCAAAATGAACCAACAAGTAGGGGAAGATCACCAAGATTACTTTGAGATCGTGTCTTACGGCTGCTAATTTAATCATTTAGAATGTCGTCCTCTTCGTCAGACTGAAATGGAGAAATAGTTTAATGAGAACCTGTTTTCCGGATCACTCACCTCGAGACTGCTCGGAATGGCGGCGAGCAACTGATCGGCCGACATGTTCGTGTCTGTTGATGGAATCTCCTCGATCCGTTCGGTCTTCAGCTCCATGTCGAGAGCGACTCCGTTCAATACCTTTCCTTCCGTCATTACCTGAAAAACTCATTGTCATCGTAATTAAACGGAGTGAATCAGAAGTACCTTAAGCGCATCAGACGTTCTTTTGAACGGGAAGATTGCGGTGGCTAGGCCGTCTTCGACTTTGACGCTTGTGTCGAACACCTCTCCAAATTGTTCCATGTGAACCATCAGATCAGTCACGAGCTCCTCCTAAAACATGGCTTTGTTTTTGTTAGTTGTGAATGAATTCAGGATACCTTCACATTTTTCACCATAACCACACTGCTCATTTTGGTCACGGGCTCGCTTCCTTCGCTCCCTGCCTTTCGTTTTCTGCTGACATCTTCCAGCCTATTCGGGTTTTTGAGTGCTTCAATCTGAGCAATGGTCTCATCCACGATCATCGACTTTTCCGAGATTTTGAGCAAGATGCCGTCAACCTCTTCCTTGCATTCCTTTATTTTCTTGTGCAAGTGCTTCACAAGCTTCGTCGCATTCTTTTTCTCAGTCTCGTCTGTAGATCCTCTTGCCTTGATCAGAAGCTCTTTCTGTCTGCCCATCCACTTTTCGAGAATCACATTATGTTCATTCTGGGCTTGGACCATCGCTGACAACGCACTTTTCTCTCTCGCCAACTTATCCTTCGCGTCTTGCAGTTGCTTCCGTTGATTCTGAGTTTCTGCGCTCACAAACTTCGACTCTTTCACAGTTGCGATTTTTGGTTTTTCAGCTGGTTTCGGAGGAGATGCCGGTCCTGTCTGTTTTCCATTCGCCCCTTCAGCACCTCCTTCGGCGCCTTCTGGTCTGTGCCAGAACACCTTGATGAATCGATTGTTCAAGACCGGAGCTGGAGATTTGTATGCCTTCATAGCGTCAAACTTCGACGAATAAGTGACGAGGGCAGAGTCAATTTCACCATTGTAACGGACTTGTATATTGTCGACCGCTCCGAAACTGGCGAAATGCTCATTCAACTTTGCTATGTTGTTGAGCTCTGGTGGAATCTTGGCGACCTGGAATGAAGCGAATATAAGGAAACCAATAAGAATGGAATACCTGGAGAGTACAGTTGTCTCTGTTTATTGTTCCAGTGAATCCACCACGTCCCAGTCCTCCGCGACCTCCTCTCGTGCTTCCTCTTCCACGGAAACCACCCCGGAACGTTGTCGGTGGTGGAGGAACGACTCCAGTGACCGGTGGAGGCTGGGAGAAGTTGCTCACAGGCTGGGGCACGTATTGTGGCACTTGTGGCGGTGGCTGTTGCCATTGAGCCGGGAGCGGCGGTGGCGGAACATTGTAGTTGGTGACTGTGAGAGCAGGAGTCTCCGGATTGTATTCACCGGCCGAGACGACGACGCCTGGTGGCGGCGGGTTGAGCGGATTGTATCCGGGAGGAGGCAAACTGAAACTGGGGAAGGATAAGTCGGACAACGACACAACATCCAGAGGAAGAGTCGTGTTAGGGAAGCGAGTGACGTACGAGAAATTAGGAGGAGCAGACGGGATCGGAACCATTGTACTGAGCGCATTCTCGTCGACCACCACCGGATCAGGACCATGATAGTAGGGGCATTGCTCTCCACGTATGCAATAGCCGCGCTCTTCGAAATCCTTGCAGCGCCGACGGCTTCTTGGCTTGTATGGCGGACTTCTCGAACCACTGTACGACCTGAAAATGTTAAATAGAACCCAGTTAGAAGCGTTGTTATTCAAAAGGAAAGAGTTCTGTTAGATGAGAAAACGAACAATCCATCTCACCTGGAACGAGAACGACGCCTGCTGTAACGATCACGATCGCTCGAAGAAGTGCGTCCGCTTCTGGAAGTTGTCTGTTTGCCCCGGCGATCTCTTGGAGATCTCGAACGACGACGTTCCACCTTGTCACGGGATGACTTCTCCTTATCTCTGCTGTCTGGAGCCGGCGGACTGATCCGCTTGCGAGCCGGTCTTGAGTCTGATTTATTTTGGCTTGAAGATCCGCTCGATTTCTGAGCTGGAGGAGCAGCTGGCTGAGCAGGACTCGTGCTCTCAGCGGCCTTTGTAGACTTGTCGATGGGAGGAGCGGTTTCCTCTTTCTTGGCTCGTTTCGTATCGAGAACAGGTGCACTGGTAACATGCGATTCGGCTTCTTCCGACCGCTCGAACAGGTAACTCTTGCTGTGAAGAGCGGAGAAGATTCTCTCGACGAGGGGAGCAGTGTCTGAAAACGAGGTTTTTTAGTTCAAACACTTCGCGATAGTACTTACGTTCGGCTAAAAACACAGTGAGTTGTTCGTTCGTGAAATCCTTCAGCTCCTGAGCTGACTTGTCCGGCTTCTTGACTAATGCAAGTACGTATTTGGCGAGCGCACTCGGGTCCGCATCGGTACTGAAAACGGTAATCTTTTTGATAGTCCTCGATTTATAAAAATGGAACTTACATTGGTGTCAGCTCATTAATGAGCCAATTGCTGAACGCGTCAGGATTGTCGACATGCATCGTTGAACTATTAAAAATTTTCGAAGTACTTTTCACAGGTTTTTACCGAGCCTGAAAACAAAATTTAATGAGTTTGCAGTGAAGGATATTAGTTTGCGAGACACGGCCCGGCTGTTCATACATGAGACTACCGTTTTTAAAAAAGTCATTTCCAGAAATGGAACATAGAGGCCTCTACTTTTTAAAAAAAAAAAGTTCAATTTTAGTGTTTTCTTCAAAATGAGCCAGGTTAGAGGTAAATGTAAGGTTTATGTGGGCAGTCACAGCTTCACAATTTCCAGTCCCCCGTATACTTTGCCGGCCCGTGGCGAGAGAGAAAATGAGAAGGTGCGAGAAGCACGAGAACGAGAGGGAAGGGGCGAGAGCATAACGGCTATAGTATAATTACATCGAGGCTGAATCCCAAATGAAATGAAAACCCGCAATTCTATATCTCACACAATTCGAACAAATTTGAAGGAGAACAATGAGTACGTTTTTCAGCCTAATGAGAAGGTTATTATCATTCTCTACGCTGATAAGAGGCACGAACAAAAAGAAAGCCAAAAAAGAAGGAACCGGTGCGATAACGATCAGAAATTGGCAGCCTATGCGTCGCGTCACAGGCGACAGACACAGGAAACATAAGCGCGCGTACAAACGGGGGAATAGGGGAGCGGAGACGGGCGGCCACAAACTGGTCTTTCCCCACCGATGTTTTCCGATCTCCTTCGGACAAGGATTCCCTGGTTACCGTACTTCAGAAATAGGAATGATTGATCGGGAAGAGAAACGGAGGAGTTGTCTGATTGATGACCGGATCACGAAGGAAGACAGATGAGATGAGAACAAAGTGCGAGTTTTGAAACTTGGCTCTGCTTAGAATCAATTTCGCCATTTGGAATCGTAAACCTAGGAAATGTCGTTTTTCAGCTGTCGGAATGTTGCGGGGCCGGCAACTACAACTGCCGTCGACTCTGCCATGCTCGCCGAACCCAATGAGCTCCCGGAGAGAAAGACGCAAAAAGCGGCATGTGCACTCACGGACGAGGGGAGAGAAGAACTCACAAAAAGCTCACACTCATTCATTTATCCTCCCGCCACCATCTATATCGTTCCTATTTACTTTCTTTTTCTTTCGCCTCATTTTACAGGTACTCGGAAATACTTTTCGTTTCACCTGCTCTCTTGACAAAGGCGAGTAGTAGTACACCAAAAAACGTCACTCACTTAGTTGCACTAGACCGAAAGTCAGATTATTTCGGTTTGTTTTCGATATGTTCTTTTCGTTTGCTGTTTCTCAGTCTTTCATTTTTCATTTTTCTGGGCTCCTTCAGCCACTGGCGGCTGTGTGCTGTTCCGCGTGTCAATCTAGCTGTCGCGCTTTACATAACAGCATTTTTATTTTCTGTCAATAGCTATATTACAATCAATTTTGCATCAACTTCAGATGGTGACTGACATCGCAAACTCGCGAATATTCCGAAGACGAAGCTCCACGTTCACCGACCCAACTAATGTTCTGGCTATTCACGAACTGAGATCGAGAATACTACAGGTGTGTGAGAGCTTGAAAACTAAAATGAAACTAGTATGTGAATCTCAGGATCCCGCAGCAACAGTCAAACATTCCCCCGAAGACATTCATAGAATAAGACACGAAGACTGGTGGCTCGATAGGTTTTTGAATTCAGTCAATTACGATGTAGACATTGCATATGCAATCATTTTGGAGTGTTTGAAATGGAGGAGAAACTTCGAAGTGGATAGTGAGTGAAGTGAAATCAAAAGTAAAGAATATTTGATTTGAGGAATAAGCCTTTTGTCTCTGAAGCCACTGCTGGACAACCAATTGATGTACCTTCACGAAAAAGACTTACAAAACCGACATATATGTGAGAAGCGAGACGAAATGAAATGAGGATAATGTGTTTCTGGTATTCCAGTGTGGATCATGATGAGCAAATACAAAAACGGCGACGATGGTTTTGAAAAGCTGTTCACATTTTGGATGGAACGACACTACATGGAATACAGCGGCTGTCAGCTACTGACGGTTTTCATTGATATGAGTGGAACAGGCCTGAAGAACATGGTGACCCGTCAGGAAGTGACGTTAATATTCTTGGATGTTGCAGAGTTTCGACGCCATGAAGTTTATTATTCACTCTTCTAAATACTATTATCCGAATGCCATTGATGCAATTCTTATTTTCGAAAATCCATCTATTCTTAACGCTTCGTGGAAAGTAGGATTTCAATCACAATTGTTTCTCTTGACACAACACGCCCTATTCCAGGTAATCGGATCTTGGCTCGAGTCGTCCGCAGCAACTCAGCGCCACGATTTGCTCACATTTGTCACCAAGCTCAGTGTCACTCACTACGTACCAAAAAGTCATCTGTTGGAGCATCAAGGAGGCACCGTAAGACTTTTTCTTCTTCCGTCTCTCTTCCACTCGCTCTATCCCATTCATCAATAGCGCGTTTCCATGAAACCCTCTCGATTTCTGTCATCTCCCGGCTGGCGTGTAGGGGCCACTTGTGTTTAACACTAGTTGCTGAACCCCACTGGCGATACGAGAATGAACTGAACTCTCTCCTCGTTGTAACAGCCGGCCGGCTCTCGGCCGCCTTTGTGACCAACGCGCTTCTCTTTCTTACTTTCATTATTTTTGTTGAAGGATACTTTCAAATTCACGATGGACGAGCTGGCCAAATGTCTTCCACCGCCTCCGCCTCCGAAACCATCCCCGAAACTGTTGCAACAACGGATGCATTCTATCGACGACACAGCCAACAACAACGTCACCGAATTTGACTTTTCCTCCTTCCAGAAACGAGTATGTCTCTTCTATCAAAGTTTGAATTATTCTAACTTCCCATAGGTTATCATCTTTTTAGTCACGGAGCTATATTTTTTAAAGAAACGTATCAATTTCGCGGCGAGAAATATTAGCACAGTGAGTCAACTGCTCGCATTACAGAATGTCAAATTCGACGAGGAGTCGACCACTAAACGGGCACCTTCTCTGTCTCGTCGATCGAGTCGCGGACCGAAAAACAGAAAGTCACACATTCCGCCTTCGCTGCGGCCACTCATCGAGAACCGAGTCAACGCACCGAACGACGATTGGTCGTCCAACGACTTTGTGTCAATAACGTGAGAAACAGTCGAGCTCCGAAGTTTCAAGACAAAGTTTTTACAGGCCCAGGGATGAACTCTGCCTGGAAAAGCTCGAGGGAGAAAACGATCTACTTGATGTGGTCCTCGTCAAGAATCAATCGTCCGACACGCCAATTCTGTTCAAGTTCAAAACTACTTCACCGGAAAAGTTCCGAGTGCGACCAAGTTCTGGAATAGTTCAACCTGGAACCACTGAGATCATCAGAGTTTACCTACAATACGGTGTGTAATAATTCGGGTATGGTGAATTCGAAAGAAATATTCAGAATACCGTCACTCATGGAACAAGGAAAAGTTCCTCCTTCTCACAATGGAATCGTCGTCGACCGACCTTGACAGCTTCGCTGATCATTTTAAATCCGCAATCAAAAAGGCCGAATTCAAGTTCAAATGCAAGCTTTCCGAAAACGTGAAACTAGATGAGCCAGAAGAAAGAAGATCCAGCTTTCTGCTGCAACAACAGCAACAGCAGCATAAGTTCGGTTCTTTTTCGGTCAGCGACTTCAACATTAACCTGCCGCTAATTGTTTCCGTTCTGTTCTTGTTTCTCATGTTTCAATTCTTCTACATACTTCAAGTCAGATCCGATAATGCCGTACTTCGCGAAACACTTCTTTCGTTGTCGACTCAAATGAAGGAGAGCAGTGCTCCGATTCAGGAAACTCTTGCCGAAGCGGCAAAACAGGAATTGTAATTGTTATACTTGGATAAAATAAATATTGATAATGTTACTTGGAGCGGAAATAACCTTGACACTGGGAATATAAAAACGTTTTGAAAGAAAAAAGGAACTACGAGGAACTGCGAAATTACCATCTCACAAACTTATATTATGAAAACAGAAAGGAAGAGAATCAATCATAAATCAGACATTAATTATTATTAAACGTGAAAACTTACAATTATGCACTCAATCCGAGAAGAAATCGATCAGCTTTTCAGAAGAAATATTTTTGAAAAACAAGAAAATAAATCGATGTTCCCCCGTAAATCGTACCGACATTGACGGGTCTCACCACGATGGCGCCGCAGCCAATTCGCTGGCTGAGTATCAAACGCTAATACATGTACCCCTCGCTTTATTTTTGCCGATAACGAATTTTTCCAAATTTTTTCTTTTTTGAAGCGATTTTTCGAGGAAATTTGAGTGAAAAACTTTCAAATTGTTCGAAAATTTCAGAAGTTAACATAATCTCAACTGGCCTATACGTAAAATTTGCTCTAAAGTTGAGATTTCGTTTTACTTTCTCATTGAATTTTTTTTCTATTTAATTCTCTTTTTTAATTCTCTTCGCTTATTCATTTTTTCCACATATTGACTATTATCTTGTTATTTTGTGTTTTTTGCAGGTAACATGTCGAAGAGAGGACGTGGAGGAGCTTCCGGAGCTAAGTTCCGCATCTCCCTTGGTCTCCCAGTCGGAGCCGTCATGAACTGCGCCGACAACACCGGAGCCAAAAACATGTTCGTCATCTCCGTTTACGGAATCCGTGGACGTCTCAACAGACTGCCGAGCGCTGGAGTTGGAGACATGATCGTGTGCTCCGTCAAGAAGGGAAAGCCAGAGCTGAGAAAGAAGGGTACGTTTTTTCATTTAAAACAAGCTTTGAATTTAGAAGCTACACAAAAGGTTATACTATAGTTATCCAATTTTAGTTTTGTTCTAAATCGTGTGCAAGTTTTCTCGTAAGAACACTATAATTTTCTTTTTTTTTCAGTTCTCCAAGGAGTTGTCATCAGACAGCGCAAGCAGTTCCGCCGAAAGGACGGTACCTTCATCTACTTCGAGGATAACGCGGGAGTTATCGTCAACAACAAGGGAGAAATGAAGGGATCCGCCATCACCGGACCAGTCGCCAAGGAGTGCGCCGATCTCTGGCCCAGAATCGCAGCCAACGCCGGATCCATCGCCTAAGCTGTTGTTTTTGTTGTTATAAATGAATATTAATTCCGTTATCGGTGTATTGGGGTTCATACAGAGCAATGTTCGGGACATTAGAATATTTCCATCAATGTTGAGAAAAACACATCGGAGAGCATGCTTTTAGACAGAATGGGAAGTTGGAATCGTCGAAATCAAGTCAATAGCAAAGATAATGAAGAAGTAAGTGTCGTCTGAACAGAGTCGATCAAACTGGTTCCTGGTTCAGCAGTACAAAGACTTGCTCGTGTTTGGATACACTTCGACCATCTTTCCGAACGATTATCAATCCGAGAGCATCGCAGAAGAGCGGCACATGGTTCCTTGTCTCGGAGACGCATCGAATCGTGTCGATAGGTAGGGGTCCTTCCGTCTTCGAAAAACTTGGAAACAACGTCGAAAAGTGGAAATGGGGAGGCCGCCCGGCTTTTACAGACAACGAGTTCGCGTCTTGTTATCGGACGAATTCATTGTAACGGATCGATTTCTGACATGGTTAGTTTTTGTTTACTTCAAAATAGGTTGAGATCTGAATTAGGGAAGGAAATAGCTTACAGAGTTTGAAATTTCAAGCTGATCTTCGTGCTTTCCCACTTATAACCTTATCTTCTAACTTGCGTTTGTACCAAAATAAGCAGAAATAACCCCCTTTCTAGTTTTTGTTCCAGCAACTGGTTTTTGTGAGTTGTAATTAAGAGAAAAATGTTTTTATTTTCAAATGCCTCACTTTTGTTTTTAGGTCGGACGAATCAACCTCGCAGAAAATGTGAAAACCCGTAAGTAGCAACAAAAATATGTGTGGAAAGTCGAGAAAAACAGTGCAAAAGAGACGACTCGATTACGGAAGCACTTTTCAGGTACGACTGTCGGCTTCTGCTTCCATCGATCGAATCGGCGCTGCGAAGAAGTGGAACACCACCAGAACAGTGCCCGACTGAGGCGATGGAAGAGGATATGTGCGAGGAAGAGCGGTATCTGGACATGCACAAGGATATTCAGAGTATGCGAGAAGCACGCGCAATAGACGAGAATGATAACTGTTTCAGGAGAAAAAGATGAAGAGGATAGAAGACAGAAAGAGCAAAGAAATGCGATTGGTTTCGACTACGGAACGGGAACAGTGAAAGAAGAGAGTGACAGTGAAGACGAGCCGTTCGAAGTGCCGCAAGGGGTGAAGTTTCCCGTTGGACTCGAATTGCCGCCTAACATGAAACTGCATCACATCATCGAGAAAACTGCCTCGTTCGTGGTCGCCAATGGAGCACAAATGGAGATTGTGATCAAGGCGAAACAGCGAAACAACGCAGAGCAGTTCGGATTTTTGGAGTTTGATAATCGGCTGAACCCCTTCTACAAGTACCTTCAAAAGTTGATTCGAGAGAAGAAATATGTGCCGGATCTCACCAAACGAAAAAAACTGTCGAAGACGGCACCCTCCACTTCCAATTCAAAGCCTGTTGTGTCCACTTCACTCGCGGCCATCGCAGCAGCTCACGGATCGGATTCTGATGATTCGGATTCTGATTGCGAGCTGCATCCATCGCTGTTATCAGGAGGTGCAAAACGCCCTTCATCTCCCGAGAAGCCAGGGATTATCGGACCAAGTAGAAAGCCGGTTGTAGAAGAAAAACCTCCTGAAATGAATACCTTCGGAATCATGGCTCAGCGGAATGACGTCTACGCGGCACTCTTCAAAAATCTGGCTCATGTGACAAGAGAGGCGAACGGAATAGAGGAGGAGGTCAAGAAAGAGCCGGAGCCGGGGCCAGAGAAGCTACCGAATCCGCCACAACAAGATCCGTCAGTTACCCTTTTGTTATTCACTTTTTCAAATTTTCCATTACAGAGACGGTCGACTCGACGATTCTGATTATCGGGAATGGTACGAAATGTTCTACGGCCGTCCGTGTCCGTGGATAGGCCCTCGGCCCATGCTCCCGCCTACTCCTGATCTCGAACCGATTCTCAACAGCTACGCGGAACACGTGGCCCAGAAGGGCGCGGATTTTGAGGAGAGTCTAGCATCTCGAGCAGATCTCCAACTTCAGTTCATGGATCCGAAAAGCCCTTATTACTCGTATTACCATCACAAAGTCAGTAAATTCGCCATATCTTTTTCAGTTGACGTCAATTGACATTTGAGTTCAGATCCGTCTGCACCAATGGCGAATGTCTCAGGAGTATGCAGCCTTCCAGTCGCCCACAGTTCTTGGTTCTCCCGTTCCTTTAATGTCCGATCTCGTCCTTCCTCCACCTCATTCCAATATCAGCTCTCCCGGACCGTCCCATCTGCTCGGAATCAACGTCTCAACTCCCCCAGAACCCCCGCTCAATAGAAGGCAGAGGCGACGCCTTCTGGAGTCGAGCCGTGTTGACGAAACCATCACAGAACCCGGAATTTATGATCCGCTGGGCCCATCTCAGATACTGATGAGTTCTTCGACTCCAGCTAATCTGACCAGTTTGGAGAATATGAAACCTATTTCGTTCAGTCTAAGGCAGGAAGAAGCAAAAGTTACGGACGACTCTAGCTTCCGATTTGACCCGGATCTAGAAGACCTGGAAGTGCCTTCCACCTCAGCCGACACAAGTATTGGAGCGCTGTTTCCTCCCCCGACTCCTCCGATTCTTCCGAGTTCCACTCAAATCGATAGAAAGGAGAAAGCAAGAATCTTCATGGAAAAACTGTTGTTCGAGAAGAAAATGAGGAAACAACAGGAAGACGAGGAGCGAATAAAGTTGGAAGAGGAAACGAGGCGGAAAGCGGAGAAGATATCCGAGGAACTGACTGAGAGAAAATCAAGTCGAGAAGGAGAAGGAGGGGAAAAAGCTCCGAAGTCACTGGATGATATCATAAACAATCGGATAAACAGTTTGCTCTCCGAATCTGGATTCCATCCAATTGAAGAGCCGAAAAAAGAGGAGGAAGTGAAGGAGAGAAAGAAACCTGTAAGGAAGTGAGAGGCCATGTACAAACGTCAGAATTACCATTTCAGAAGAAAAGAAGCCGTTCGCGACGTCGTTCTCATTCTAGAGGATCCAGGGAGCGTGACAGATCGACCGATCGGAAGCGACCGCGCAAATCGGAGCGGCGGAACCGTTCTCGCTCGCACTCGAGAGATCGTCATCGCCGGAATCGCAGCAGAAGTCGCGATAGAAGCTATCGTCGGTGAACAGACATGAATCATTTCATTCTATGCTTTTTCTATGTCTCATCATTTTATTTCTGTTCCTAATTTTCAATGTCAAAAAACAGTTTTCCTTTCGATCATGAGTTTCACGTTTATTTATTGCTTTGTAAGTACGGGAAGTATCACTAGAACTAAAGGCCAAATGTAAATAAATACACAAAAAATACGCCGTATCCATGAATCATTATGCCAAGTGAGTTGAGCTTTTGGTTAGATCGGAACAGGGAAAAAAGGGAAGGATCAGATCAGCTGGGACCGCCGGAAGAGGCCACCATTTCTTGCATGTCTCGGATGATCGTTCGGGCCACTTCCTCTGCGATCTCCTCTTCTCGCAGAGCATTCTTGTCGAGATACTTGCGTAATGTCGACCTGATTCTAAAATGAATTGTTTATCTTTCTCTGTTTCTCTCCCGAACCTCTGCGGTTTGTGCGTGTGCGAATGCGAGTCGTCGTACAATGCGTGGTACCTCCCCATTTCGTCAATCTCCGCGAGTCTGCTGCTCCGCGGCGTCCTCGGAGTGCTCTTTTTCGACGGGCTCGGCGTGCCGGTCGGAGTTCTTTGGTCCCCGTCGGCCAGCTTCTTCTCCAGCACCTCCAGATGCCGGCTGAACACGTTCGGCAGCGAATCGGTCGAGGAGGCGACGTCCGAGCAGCTGCCGGTGGCCTTGCGGTCCCTGAAGCGCCGAGGCAGTTCCACCGTCGAATCGATGAAGGCGCGGAGGTCGGAGAGGTAGTTGCGGAACGCCGCCGATTCGGTGAAGTCCATCAGGTATTTCTGAAACGGTTTCAGACGAATCAACGCTTTGTTTACGCCTTTTAACGTTCGTTTTCAGTCCCGTTTTATGGCCGATCATGATCAGAAACGTGACTTTTTGCGGGAAAGACAACAGAAGCGATCGCTTGGAAGACCGACTAAAAGTCAGGTTTATTTGAAGATTTGGACTTAAAGGGCATCTAGCCTCCGTTTCAGATCAAGCCAGAGCTAGGCAAAATACCTTTTGATCTACTCCCGATCATCCGATCATACCCTAACTTAACATGATTCACAGTTTTGGTTTCGAGCATCCAATTTGAAAGTTTCAGCTCGATTGGATTATCCGATTTGAAGATATCTTGAAGCAAAACCGAAGAGCCGGGCTTCTGTGAGGCCTCCATGTCAGAGAATCCAATTAAGATGAAACTTTCAAGGTGATTACTCTAAACTAATACAGATACTCGTGACAAGTTTGGGAATGCGTCAAACTCGAAAAGCTTCAGAAGCACACATTCTTAAACTTACATCTCTCAATCGATAAACGCACGTGGCCCACGCAGTCTCAAAGGCTTTCCGATTGGGCCGTCCCGATTCTTCACAGATCAACGATTCCATATCCGCTCTCGCAGTCGCTCCCAACTCGATCATGTTCGTCGCCTGCATCGAAAAGTACTTTTCGTAGAGAGACATCGCGTCGCCGAGTGCCTCTCCGTCCTCCATCAGATCTAGGTTCGCTTCGAAACTGTCGCATCCGAGCAGAAACTGCACCATGTCGTGGTCCTCTTTCTCTTTGATAAACTCGAGAAACGAGAGGAGCAACGGCTGCACTTTGAGCACGTCCATCAGTGTGCACTCGTCGGAGAGCGCCTCCAATTCGTGCTTTTTATAGTAGACACTGCTCTGGAACTCCTCAAAGTATCGATATTCGAACAGGGATTTCACAAAGTTCTGCGCATCGTCGAAACAGTTTTTCTCAAGGGGAACTTTGGCCATTTGATCTGAATGAGGATTGAATTTGGATTGTGAAGAAATTCGAATGCTCACTACCGTCTACAATTTGTTTTATTTTTCGAGGAAGGACGAGTGAGCTGTTGGAGCCCTCGTCCACGTATTTGTCGTAGATACTCTTTGCGTCGCGGAAGGACACTGAAAAAGAAACGCATTTATAATAAATATTTATTGTTTTTTGGTTTTCTTTCCCACGCATCACTGTCTCTCCAATCTTTGAACATTCAGAGGAATTCACAGTAGTCCTTCTTTTTCAATTAAACCGAAAACCCACACTCTTGCGCTCCTTTGTGATCTTCAGTGAAACTCGATTTGAAGCAGTCGACGTGCATCCAAAACTTGATCAAATTGAGTTTATCCACCGAATCGAGGTACTGAATAAAGTAGGAAATGGCGGAAGAATCGGAGAGCAGACGATCGAGGGACCACGCCAACTGGGCCTTCTGTCTGATTTGAATGCCCTCGTGGTCTGAGCCACTTCCTGAAAACATTCATTTCCTTTTTTGTCTTTTGCAATGCCGTTTTAAATTCGAATTTAATTAGGAATTCAATTGTCTCGGATGAAGAGACGAACCGATATCAGCCGAGAGCTCCGGGACCGCCAAAGAGGAGCTCTGTCTTCTTTGTCTCGAATCGGGAATCAAAATGTGATCGTTGCTGAGCGAGCTCCGACGATTCGTCCCATTCTGATACTGTTCCGGATGACCTGGATTAAGATTATTGATTCTCGTTCGTTTGAAACTTTACAAACCATTCGGCTCTATCTCCTTTTTCCTTCGAAACTTGCCAAGAAAGCTCATTTTCAGCAATCTGCTCTAGGTCATTGTTGTCTTCTGAATGAGCGCAAGTAGGATATTATAGTATTGACGAGAATGTTGTCTCGGTTTTATCAACTTCTGCGCACTCCGTCTCCTCGTCTGCGTCTCGTTTCTCCGTCCAACACGACAAACGCGTCAACGGCCACTCGAGGAGGATGAAACGGGGGAAATGCTTATGGAGCGACATGTCAGCTGCGTCCACACTCAATTTTTGCTTTTTTGTTTCGCAATTTGAGCACTGAACCTTTCTGAATCATCTTTGATTACTGTAGTTTTTATTTGAACTGCCACGCTTTTTTCCATTTTAAAAGATTACTGTTTTCGTTGTGAAACACGCCGCCGAAACTTTTGTTGTGTGCCTTTAAATGAACATCGATTATTTGTTGTTTTTCTACAGAAAATGGATCCATCGGCATCAGAAGGAACTAAACCGATGACGCCTGCGGAAGAAGTCGTCAAGAAAGTGGCCGAAAAGAAAGTCACCGTGTCGCTGCAGCCGGTCGCCGACGCACCAATTCTCAAGAAT
The DNA here is from genome assembly GCA_946814055.1 of Caenorhabditis sp. 36 PRJEB53466. Classification (NCBI taxonomy): domain Eukaryota; kingdom Metazoa; phylum Nematoda; class Chromadorea; order Rhabditida; family Rhabditidae; genus Caenorhabditis; species Caenorhabditis sp. 36 PRJEB53466. The sequence continues at coordinate 2,974,350 of CAMPFS010000003.1, forward strand.
AAAAAGTTCAAAATCGGAGCAAGCACTGACATTGCAAAGTTTTCTTTGGTAAGCTTATCGTAGCAAAACCTCTATTTCGAAGCTTACTTTTCTCAGACCATACGAAAACTGCTTAATCTTCCCGCTGACAAATCGCTTTTCTTCTATATTTCACACACATTCGCCCCTTCCCCGGACCACACACTTGAGGTAATACTTCAGTTTTCTAAAAAAAAACCCACTTTGTTTTCAGCTGCTCAGCCAATGCTACGCAGTGAAGGGCGGCGGCGAAGATATCCTCCAGTTACAGTACAGCACGACTCCAGCGTGGGGATGAATTACTCAAATTAACATGTATTTATAACAATCCATTCTGAAACGGGTCATTTCTTGTTTATAAATGTGCATTCTGAAAACCTAAATAAATCATCATCTTTGTGTATTCATGTTATATTTATGGTCAGCTTCGAAAAGCGATCCTTGTCTACTTTGAAGAGAAAAGGAACACCGAAACTAAAAATAATTACAGATCTCTGAATAAATTTACGCGCAATTCTGAAAAAAGTAGTCATGAGCAGAGTAAGATTAAATGCAAGGACTTTGTGATCAATTGAATTCTTCAGAGAATTGATCACGACGAAGATGGTCGTGATTCGTCGGAGTACGAAGAAATGGATGACGAAGAAGAGGAGGTTGAAGAACCAGAAAAAGAGCACGTCGTCTATGTGAAATCGCAATTCGAACCGGAAGAATACATTGAAGAGCAGGAGCCGTCGACCAGCCAACACAATCAAATGGAAGAAGAAACAGTACCGATAAACATCGAATATGAAGGTTTCTCAGAGAATGCTCTCTGTTCGAACTGAAACTCTTTCAGAAGTGTATCCGCACAATACTGTGCAAGTGGTGCATCCACATGAAATGGTCGAAGCGGAAAAAAATTACTATGAAAATGAAATGGAAGGTATTTTTAAGAATAGTTGTTCTCGTTAAAACTATGCTTCATTCCAGATCTAGTTTATCACGAAATTTACGGCGAAGGAAGTGATCAACAGAAACTGGAAGTCGGCAAAAGGATCAGAGATTCAGTGGGGACAAACGCCACGTGTCTTGTCTGTCAGCGATCCGAATCGGAGAAGATCCGACTGTTCAAATGGCCGAAATCGGAGGATCTGAGGGAGCAGTGGCTGCATTTCTTCCGCATGCCGACCAGCGTTTTCCACTCGATGCCGGAACCCTACATCTGCTGCTATCACTTCTCCGCCGACACGTTCGTAATGGTAGATCGTCTTCATGCGAACGTCTTCAGTTCTTTCTTTTGCTTTTCAGATGGATGATCGTATCTTCTGGAAGATGACCGCCGTTCCGAAGTACCGTCAACGTCGTCCCGGGCTCGCGGAGCCATTTCCCTGGGAGCCAGCGGCCAAACTGAAACTGGACCAGCCAATGATAAACCGAGCGAATACCACCGAATCGTTCGGCTTCAAAATACGCTACCGTCTGCCGTACAATAAGCACAAAAATCGGAATGTACACCAGGTGGCCGTAATGATTCCGATCGCCCAGCCACATCTCTACTACGAGTTCCATTTCAACCGCTACGGACTGCGTAATACAAAATTTTATGCGTGCCTGAACTGTCGGAAAGCGAAGGCGGAGAGCGGAATTCGTGACGTCATCCGGACGATTCATCTGGACGGAAACAAGTTTCTGAGCAACGGCGATCCGTTCAACGGGCACCATTTCGCATGCCGTCCTCACAATATTTATGATTGCAAGTAAGAGAGAACAACGAAGAACTATTTCATTCACTGAGTTTCAGATCTTCTTGGCGTCCAATGCCAGGTCAGACGACGGAAAATCACTTTCTGGATGATATCGTTTATGTGGACGAACGTGGAAATTCATTAGAATGGGATACGGTCACCCGTCCAGCTGACGAGGCGATCACTAAATTCGAGGATACAGAGCGGAAAGAGGAAGAAGCGCAGATGGAGATGTACGCAGCGACCTTCGACGATCCGATGTACGAAGAAGTCATTCGGACGGTCAGAGAATGCTTGAATTACTACCAAAACTGTTCAATTTCAGGTGGACGACCCGCCAGTTCTGGATATGGAATACCCGCAAGAGGAGACGGTTGTCGAGACAAAACCGGTGAAACTCATTCGGAAGCAAAGCCGGATAAAGTGTCATTTGTGCCTCAAAAACGGATTTTCATCGACTCACGGCCTTGTGGAGCACTTGCAGAAGCACATTGCCGAGGAGAAGAACTGCAAACGATGCTCGAAACGAATTTCCTGCGATTCTCGAACTATTTGCATTCGACGAGGAGTTTGCGAAAGCTGTTATACAACTTGAACAATAGCCTTGGTTTTTTTTTTCAGAAAGAAATGTTTAATGATTTATTCATTCTTTTTCAAAGCTTGGAAATGATCAAGAGACTGAGACAGAGGGTTATGCGTAAGAGATCTAAATATATACTTGAGCTCTACTCGGAAAGCTTTGAAACAGTTGGCATCGACGAGAACAGAGGGGAACGCCTAATCGCTCTCGTCGTCGTCATCGGCTGCAGCACGGGCCACTCTTTTAGATGGTCCTTGTCCTGAAACTCCTTGCAGGAGACTCGTTTGGCGACCGTCGCAAGCAACGATTTTGAGCCTGGAACATATTGGTTTCAGTCCCTTTTTAAAGATGTTTGCTCACTTTTCGATTGGATCGTCAAAAGATCTCTGCGGATCCTTCAAAGTGACGTTGTTGAGAATGAACGTCCAGACATTGTCGCAATAGCGATAAGTGAGCAGCTGGGTCGCACAGAAGTTCATTTTCTCCTTCGGCAAACGAGAGATCTGCTTGTTCATGCTCTTGTCAAACTGTGTGAGCACTTTCGAGACGAGCTGCTTCGGCAGAAGGCCCTCCTCTTCCATATCATTAAGAGTCTGCTCGAGTGCCTGACCGAGAGTGGTCCCACGATACAGCGCGTACGAAGACATGACTAAAGATTGATTGAGATTTGCGGGAAAAGAATTAATGAAATAAAAGGTAATGAAATCGGTATATACCGGGAATTAGGAAAGCAATAAACAAAAGAATTAGTTTATGAGAGGAAAATGGGAGCATTACAAAGTTAGATAAAACGAGTGAAAACACGACTACGAAAAATCGCAGAAAGGGTCGGAATAAATGGATACAAAGAAACCGTTTCGAGTTCGATACATTAGAGATCGAGTGATCGTTATTTTACAGATAGTTAAGGTTTGGATTCAAGAGCTAAGTACGGATTGGTTGTGACGGCGTGTCCGTCCGTACCCTCGACAGTGTACATTTCTTCGACTCTGAGGATTCTGTACTTGCGATTCTGACGGCACCGGAGCAAGCATTTGCGAGCTGAAAACAATGAAATTAGCTCGAGCTCGAAACGTTTTCAGCTCACATTTGCAGTTTTTGCACGGCCAATGACAGCCAGAGCAGGTCTCATCGAGGCAGTCGCACAGATCGTACGATACTTTCTCTCCGTTCACAATTCCCGACAATTTGCCCGTTTTGTCATGACGCAGTCCCTCTTCTTTCTCCTGCTGAGCCTGAGCGGCGGCGGTAGCTATACGCTTTCCGCGGTTCGAATTGATCCAATCCGGTCCGTCCGGAAGCATTTGAGACATGGCGGACCCCGGATTTCTAAAGTTCAGCTCGTTGAGCTCACGTGCTCCGATTCCTCTGCATGCCTTGCTCCGTTTCTTCGCTCCGACGTCATATCTCTCAGGGATAGGCTCTTCGATCTGAGATTGACTTTGACCTTGTCTTCTCGTATGAAACAATGAGTACCTGTTGCTCCGAAACTTGGTCACTGTATACTTCAACGTCGTTGTAATTCACTTCTTCGCAATCGTCGAAAGTGCTGTCCCGGACTACTATGTGCTGAAAATAAAAACAACTAAAAACTAGAAAGCAATTCGAACAAACCTCGGCTTCACTAGTCAGACCAGCTATTTCAGCAAGTAAATCGGCTGCGCTCATAGTGGAAATACGCGAAAATAAGATTAATCTGTCTGAAATTGAATGACGGACAGATTAGAAAAATCGAAACAATTAGCGCAAAGCGCGTGCACCTCTCTTGCAATTCTGCGCGCCGCACATTGCGTCCTCTTGTTCACCAGGCTCCGCCCCTCCATTATTCACCGTCTTTCATTGATAAGTAATAAAAAGAAGCTTTCTTTTGATATTGTTTTAAATCTGTTTTGTTTCAGGCGGTGCAAATGCATGCAGAAGGAGGAATGAGCATAGTCGATTTACAAGAGTTGATTGACCGAAGAATTCCGGAGCATAGGAATAAGTTGGAGACCTCTCACGAGTATTTGAAGTCCTTGGCAAATCAGTGTGAGCAAAATTATGTAATTCATTCAAAGGTTAGTTTTTTCCCCCTATTCTGAAATATCCAAAAAGAACATGTTCAGAATCAATCCCAAATACTGGAACAAACGAAGCAGGCAGCCATTGAGTCGGTGGCCAGTGTTGCTTGGCAAATCCACAGTATGACCAGGTTAATTCCTCCCAATAAATCATTCATTTCATAACACGCGTTTAGAGACTTTCTCGATATGCTAGAGCTGCAAACGGACAAAGTTAACTCCTTGACGAATCAAGTGCTGTATGTGAGTCAGGTGGTCGACATTCACAAGGAAAAACTGGCAAGACGAGAAATCGGAGCTCTTACAACAAACAAAACACCTTATAAGCAACCGAAGATCATTGCTCCTGCGGTACAGGTTAGTTAAAAAGATTATAAAACATGAACATACGAAGAACTCATTTCAGGAGCCAAAAGAAAGATATCAACGAAAACCGATAGATTTCTCTGCACTGGATGGATTAGGACATGGAGTGAGGACATCAGATACATCGAGAGCCGCGCTGATCTCTCGAGCTGCTTCTTCAATATCTGGAAGTTCTCCATCTCAATTCCACAATGACTCTCCTGCGTACGGCGTCTATTCGGGCGAACGTACTGCCACCCTCGGCCGTTCTATAATGCGTCCCTACGCTCCGTCGATCGCTCCGTCTGACTATCGTCTACCACAGGTATCATTTACATTCTCAGATGGTGTCTGACGCATGCAAACATCGTCACCATTCATAAAGAATTCCGACAATTCGGAACAAGATAATCGGATTATAAGTGGGAGATGATTGCAGGTGGCACCACTGCAGGAGTCACGAATGACCCGCCAAATCAGTCACGGATCAGAGTTTGGTGAGCATATGAGTGGCGGCGGCAGCGGAAGCCATCACGGATCCTCGGACTACAATCACAGCTACCAATCCGATCGGTACGGAACAATTCGTGCCGGTGGCGGACGGATGATGGCCGATGGTCCGAGACTGTCTTCCGCGCAAAGCAGCACGGGAGGAGGGGAGTCTCCGACGTTCCCACTTCCACCTCCGCAGCTCTCGACACTGCACTACAATGGATACGTGGCACCAGGAAGTGTTGTTCAACAACAGCAGCAACAACTTCAAATGCAGCAGCAGCAGTACGGGACGATTCGGAAGCAAAGTGTGAACAGACACGATCTGCCACCTCCACCGAGTTCCGTTCTGAGCGGAGGACCGAGTAACCTCGCACACCCCGAAGACATAGACGATCTGCCACCGCCGCCCGCTGACCTCGGAGGATCCTCCGCTTATGGGGTTCTCGGCGGAGGCAGCAGTCTGACACCGACTGCCAATCTTTTCGATGCTTCTTCTGGATGGGTACCGCAGGGAGATTATATCGAAAAAGGTTAGGAAAGCAAGAAATACGGCAGTCTATTACTGATCTGTTTTCAGCTCGGGTATTGTACGACTACGACGCTGAAAAGGAGGACGAGTTGACACTTCGAGAGAACGCCGTCGTTTACGTGGTCAAGAAGAACGAGGACGGATGGTACGAAGGCGTCTTAGACGGAGTCACCGGGCTTTTCCCCGGCAACTACGTGGAAAAGCTATAATGTATACATGCATATTCATATATTTATTGCCTTCGGAATCCGTGCAAAATAAACGATGTACTCAATCGGCAGAGGAAGAAGTAGGGCCCAGCGGAGCGCGTGCTAAAAATAGCCGCTCTGTCTGCTATTTCGAGTCGTCCGACGCATTTCCTGAACGCTCTCTTTCTCTCCAATTCTCTTCTGAATGCTCGGCGAGCAGCTCGCCTATTTAATGAGATTGCTCCTTCAGTTTCCTAATGTGTAGCCTTCTTTTTCTATTCTCGAACTTTCCCCCTCCTTTTTCTTTTTCCGCTCAATAATTCATCCTCGTCGTGACGCCAACCGCCTTCTGAAGAAGTTTGCAACGCGTGGGAACCGTTGTCGGTGGGCGGAAGATGGGAATCGGAGGAGGAGGAACAAAGGTCGGGTTGCCACGCACAACGTGGCAGTTGTTCGGGTGTTCTTCGCAAAGAGGATCGCCAGTTGTTCGTTTGTGAACTTCTGCGAAGGCATTTCAGAAGACGTCGACGAGAAAACACGCTTTTCTGTCTGAATATTCGTGCCCAATTAGTCATTGTTTTCCCGCAGCTTTACCAGTTTTTTACCCCTCCCAAATGCGTTGGTGTTTGCCACTTGAACTGTGATACGGACTCGTCTGCTGCGATAATCAAAGCACACATCGGTCCGTTCTCTCTTCCTCCTCCTCCTTCTCCTCCTTCTTCTTCTTCTTCTCGCTTGTGTCCGTCCGTCCGTGACGTCCGAGCGCTCCTCTTCTTACGTCTTTCCCGTGCCCGCCCGTCGTCGGCGTCTCGTCTGTCCCGTGAGTTCTCGTCGACCGCGAGAAGCTCTCTCCTGCTAACTTGTCTTTTCTATTTACATATTTCGTCAATCTCTCTCTGTCTCATCTCCTTTCTCACAAAAGAGAGAGAGAAAGACCGCCCAAACCTTGTGTCCACCGAAATAGTATCCACGAACGAGTCACGATAAAAATAGACGAGAGATCGGCAGTCGAAAGAGAGTTCCTCTTGTGCCTATTCACCTGTTTTCATTCTTTCCACTACCCGTTTTCATTTTTCATTCCAAATTGTCACCGACTTCGCTGGAGCGCACTTGAATCTCAATAGAAGCCTACAATATTGTCTCATCTAGTGCTTTGCAAACACTGGAAAGTTCCGGCCACTTTATGATTTACAGATCGGGCCAAAGAGCCTGGATTCTGAAGCATCTATTGTCATGATATTTAGAGTGTAGTATTGATTGCACAATGCGATTATTGATTGCACAATGCGATTAACGTCGATGAATTCCTCTCGTACAGTGAAGCGCGGTTGTGTCTTCGTCGCCGACCAAACTAACAATCACATGCTACCTCGAATGGTGTGTCGCAGACAACTCTGTGCCTTTCCAAACGTCCAATTAGCGGCAGGGAAACGGGCGAAAATCTCGCATTTCCTCGCTGATAACCGCCCGATCGCGATAACAAAACAAGCGCTTCGTTTTCGCCTCGTCTTTCGAAAGTCGTCGTTTCCTTTCTGTCCTATTTTTGACGACGTCTTCTTTGGTGTCTGGCAGATGTTCAATGCTCACCGCTTTCAGGCTCAAAGATGATTTCCCCGGAATGTTTTCGTTTTGTTCGTGTGCGTGTGCTCTCGCTCCTTGCTCTCCTCCAATATCGTTTTTTATTGCATTTCTGTGTGTTGACACTACCCACAAATCTTTGGTATTTGAGAGAGAAAACGATTGAAATGAACTTGCGTCATGAGCCGTCGCAAAGTACTCAACGCATTCTTCTCTTCCATGCGACGCCCATTCCATTCCCATTCGGCCGCCCGTTGTTGCTCCACAATTTTCTTTCTTTTCTCTTTTCTTTGAACGAACAAAATCCCTTTCTTTTTTTTCCTCTTCGTTTCACATTCGTCAAAGTTGAACTCGAGTTCATAGTAAACATACAATTTTTGTGGTGGAAATCCTCTTTTCTTTCTCCGATTTCATTGTGGTATGAGCTCGGTGACCGGTCGCCACCGTCCCGAAGGTTACTGTGCTCTAATGAGAAACCCATTCAGAATATTCGCCATCTGCAAAGTGACGAATAGGTGTCGAATGTGACGCCTTCGCGGAGTATCAAAATATCTGCGCGGGCTCATTCTCTCTCAAATTTCGGGTCTATTTCTGTCGGCTCCACCTCATCCTCCTCCTCCGTTTCTCTTTCCTTTTTCCTTTTTTTTCGCCCCAAACTCTGACCGATTCGCATTCTACTCGATTGCCCGCAGAGTTCAGAGGCGCAAGTTACGACACGATGTCCGTCCGTTTTCCATATTCAAATTCTCTCCGTTTCTATTCCATTTGCATTTGCATTTTTTCCGTCTTTCCATCTCGAAATTGCGTCAGTCGACTAGCAATCGCGTTCTATCGCACTCTAAGTTCTCACCACCGTGCCCAAGTTTTCCATTTGTATTGCGGTATAGCGCGATTACTGTCTATCTGAAATCTCAAATAGTCTTTGGGCCGCCGCGTTATATTCCATGCCTGGTGTGTAGTGCAACGATGCTTGGTGACGCTGTAGGTTTGAACTGATCGTATTAAGTTCGGAGCAGTTCCGCAAGCAGCTCCTTCTCCGCCATTACCGTGTTCTCGAATCTCAAAAGCCACGTCAGAGGGGAGTCACTGTTCGTTCAGTTTCACCGGCACGTGAACAAACAACGCAGAAATGACATCAGCGGCCAGTTTCGCGTTTTGCCGACCGCGCGGATCAGAAGAAGAGAACACAATGCAGGAAGCCTACATATACGTCCTTCCGCCTCTTTCTTCTTGTCAATTACTCACACGCGTTTCATCATTTGCTTGCCGCAATGCAAATTTCGAAATTTTTCAAATAAGGCGTTGTTCCGGGCGAAGAGCAGAAAATGGAGAAGAAGAAGGAGAAGAAGAAGAAGAAGAAGAAGAAGAAGAAGAAGAAGAAGCAGTTGTTCGGTCGTGATTCGATTACGCCGTCCGAGTTGCTTGTAAGTACCACAAACTTTCGGCTTCTTCTTCTTCTTCTTCTTCTCCATTTGCTTGAGGTGCAATCTCGTGCGTATAATCATCATTCTTATTTATATAACTCTTCACGGGTTTGTCCTTAGCTCCGGTTTCAAAAGTCTTGTCTTCTCTTTATAACTCCTGAGATTCTATTCTCTGATGCCACGTTAAGTATCTTTCTATTTTGTTTTGAATGAAGTTTAGTTCCGCCGCCCAAAAGCTATCAGTCATCTGGAATTCCCCCGATGACGTCGTCGTCGTCGTCCCAAATCCCCACAAAGGTGAAGAGTGCACACTGTCTCTGCGTCTCGCCGCCCCCATCGATCGGGGACCCTTTCGGTCCCCGCCGGCGCCGGTTCTTCCGCCCGTCCCCCGCTTTCCTTTCCCAACTCATCATCTGTTTTCTTCGGTCGAAATTGTGCCCTCCGGCACCGATTTCCGTCCGCCTCTCTTCTCGCGACGCCCACTCAGAAGCTCGGAGAGAAATGGAGTAAATTCTTTCATTTTTCAGTTTTTTTCGCATTCAAAGACGAGGAAATGGTGGCCGACAACTCGGAAAAGTCGACAAAGTCTGTGGCCAACGGATCGTTGATCAGCACAGTTTCGTGCAAAGACGAACTGCCGAATGCGATCATTGTGACTCAGGTGCCAGAAGACGTGAGTTCGGTAGAGCGCGCTTCCGTTCTGAATGAAATCAGTTGCAGGTGTTCGACAACAAAGCAGATAAGGCCAACTTCTCCTCGTTGTTCACACAAATCGAAAAGGACATCCATTTCGATTTTCTGCGCAGTTTCCGACGAGTCCGTGTCATCTTCAGGTGAGTATTTCAACGGATACGTGCAATTTCCCCCGACTCCCGAACGCTTTTTGCCAAATTGTCAATTTCCCGTTTCTTTCAGCTCACCGGAGAACGCCACCGCCGCCAAACTGATCGTCCAGGGATTCTCGTTCAAAGGACACGAACTAAAAGCGTTCTTCGCGCAGAGGATCTACATGAGCGCCAATTCGGGACTGATGCTGCAGCCGCCGCCGCTCGAGAAACAGTTTCTGATCTCTCCGCCCTGTTCGCCGCCCGTCGGATGGGAACAGACCAAGGAAATGGCTCCGGTCGTTTGCAACTTTGATCTGATGGCCAGACTCGCTTCGTTTGCGATTGACGAGAAGTGAGTCGATCCCGGACCGTTCTCCTCGATTCCATGCGCTCTCTTTCAGATACGAAGTGCACAACGGCGACGAGTCGACCCCCACAATCGTGGTGCATCCGTGCGAGACCCCTCTGGACATGCCGTCCGCAATGGAAATGCCACGTACTCCCCGCCCGTCGTCTCCCACCGAAGACGCCGAATAAAGCGTCCCGTGGACAGTTCGTCCTTCCCTTTCTCTCCAGCTTTACACCTTCTCTTCATTCATTCTATTTGTGTTCCACTCCTCATCCTCATTCAATCCGCAGAGCCCTTTCCCCCCGATCGGGAGCCGTCTTCTCTGCCGCGGGTAGATGTCTCTCTTCTTATTCAATCACCATCTTGTCGTTCATCTTTTTCCCATTTACACCTATTATTTGTTCGTTTTTGTAAATAACCTACGAATACCCAACACTTTCTTCATGAAAACCACAAAAAAAAACATTCAAATAAATTATTTGTGCGAAATATTAGTGTTACTGGGAAAGTTATCACATAAAAGCAAGTTACCCGAACCCCAAGGAATGAGCTATTCAGCAATAAATATAATCTAAACCATCATCGCATCCTTTCGAATCACTGATCCTGTCCGATACCCCATGGCCCTTGCCACGAACTTCCGAATGATCGTATCCCACGAGGCTTTGTTCTTGCTGTACAGATTCAGATAAATGGCCAGCATAACGACTGCTCCCGCGTACAAATACTCGATTGTGAACGGTTTCGAGAAGAGCAGAAAGGAGAGAATGATGGTGAGCGCCTTCCGGAGAGTCGTCACAGTCACGGCGACGAGAGCTCCGAACACTTTGATGTGAGTGAGCACGACGTTGACTCCGAGGTATCCGAGGAACGAGAAGATCAGTGCGTATCCAAATGTTTTCCACGAGTTCTGCATGAAGAACGGAACAGCGCTGAAGATCTCTCCGGAGAGAACGACGTAGGCAAAGATGAAAGTTGATCCGAGGCCGTACGAGTACAAGACCTAGAATGGCACTTGACGGGAATTCGAGTGAAAAGAGGCTGAAAGCTCACCACTTCGTTGCTCGATCCGCCGTACTTCTTCATATTCTTCTCTTGAATATTTCCAATGACGGCGTCGGCGAGCAGTGCTCCGCAGATCATTATGTATCCTCGCGAGTCGAAGTTGGGAGCGACTTTGTTGTCGGCCAAAGTGAACATGATGATTCCTAAACAACGAACTTTCTTGCCGCAACGAGCTGCTCCAAATCTCACCCAAACTCATCAGAATCGCCGCACTAATATCGATCCAACCGTAACGTTTTCCTTGGATCAAAATGCCTCCGATGAGCACTGGAATCAGTTTGCAGCACTTGAAAATCACTTGCGTTGGATAGTTCAGATAGCCGACCGAAGCGTTTGATAATCCCATTGTGGCGACTGTGAAGAAGGCGATGACTCCATAGATTCGCCATGGAATCCTGAACGAAACTTCAAATGGTCTTTTTATGATTTCTCAATTACATTCTTCTCGTATTGTGCCAAATGACGCCTTCTGTGTACCCGCATCCACTATAAATCAGGAATTGAATGAGAGTGAGCGTCCAGCCGAACGGCTTCATTCCCGGCAATTTGAATATCAATTCCTGAATCCTTTATCGTTGAAACAATTTTTATCAATACTTTTATGTACCTGCATATACCCGTATCCTACATACAAAACAAAAATGGCTCCGGAAAGCAGGACGAACTGCAGCCATCTTGGTCTGAATTCAACTGATAATTTCTATGACATTTCTAACGCACTTACTTCCTGGCAATGTTAAATCCTAACAAATGAATCGGTTCGACGTCCTCCTTGACATGACGTGGCAGCATAGGAGAACTACAATTTTGTTCAGTTTCTGATGATTCGCTGGGATGCATTTTGCCACGGAACGAAAGCGCGCAAACAGGGAGAGAAACGATGCGAGATGAAGCGGATATCGGAGATCCAGGACTAAAAGGGACTACAAAGCCAATAGTCCATTTAGCATGCAGCGCGGGCGTTTACATTTTGAAATTCATATCGATCGTTGCGCGTCTCGCTGGCTATTGACCATAGAAACAAGCATCTTGTTCATGTGTTCGCACGTTGAACGTCGCGACATCGAAGGTATTGCCGTGACAAAATATGATATTTGTGCTTCGCGTGTAGTAGTGAACGATTGTGTTGGAAACAATAACAATTTATTGGAAACAATGAACAAATCAGTTCTTGGAGTTGAAGTAATCGGTAAGGATGGCGCGTCCCTGCTCTTCATTTCCCCAGGCGGTGACGACGGCCGAGGAGCATCCGACGACCTTGCGGGCCTTTCCTTCCTTATCGTACTTGCACAGTCCGCAGTATTCGCCGATGATCTTCTTGTCAGCGACCTTGATGAGTGGGATCTGGTGCTCAGCGCAGAGAGTCTCGACCAGCTTGACGTAGGCAGTCTCATCGCAGTTCTCGGCGAGGACGCAGAAGTGAGCCTCACGCCTGAAAAATGTTCGTAAATCATTGGAACCCATACCGCTTGAAGCTAGTACACGTGTGGCAGAGAAACAACTTATCTACCAGCTTATTCGGTTCACATGACTTTCAGAAATCAGCGAAAAATTATTTTAATAAGTGGAACTAACCAAAAATTTAGAATACAAAAGATGTACTCACTTGTCAAGAGCCTTGCAGGTCTCGTGGAGTCCCTTGGCGAGTCCGTCAGCGTGGTGAGCCGAACGAAGAACAGCTCTCAGAGCAGAATCCTTGTCCATTGGTCCCTGAGCGATGGCTGGGGCCACTTGAACATCTCTGAAAATATCTTTTTACAGTCAGAACTTCCGTTTTCAATCAAGAATTGTTCGAACAACTTTGGAACCAGTACAGCTTATTGGCCAGTACCCGTGTGGCAGTAGAACTATTTTTCTTGCACTCCACAAACTAGAGAAATTTGATGACAAACTTCTCTCTTGATCTCGGTGCTAATTTTCATAATTTTATTTTGAAAATACGTACCCTCCTGCGTCAGACATTGTTGTTTTAGCAAGAGTCCTCGATGTGTTTACCTAAAAAATCAATAAATTCAAAAAACTTGTATTCGGGAATTAAAAATTAGGAAAAAGTTAACAAAATTTGGGAAAATCCTCGAAAACTGAAAAAAAATTACAAAGTTCTAATGGCTCTGTATCCTCCTCACACAAATGAGTCGCTACGCTGCGAATGTCTATTGGAGCGCACTTGCTTAGTGTCGATTTACGGGCCGAGAAGCGCGAACATTTGATTTTCAACTATTAATTCATGCTCTTGAACCTTTACACGTTTCATTCTGATCAATTATTTTCAGATGAACGAAAAAACATTGAATCACGTTCTCAATCATTTTCTTACAAGGTACAAATCCATTCAAGGCGATCAGTCGCCTGAAATACTTGAAAAATTGACTCTGACCCAATATACAGTGAGTTTTTAGTCTTAGAAAATAAATACAGGTAAAAAGCATTGCAGAATTTAGCGCGAATAGATGTTGAAACGAGCGCGGACTTGTTCGGACTGCTCAATAGGTATATGTCGGATTATTTAGAAGTGCTGCATCTCGAGGAAGAATTGAAACGGAAGAAATGCTTGCTTGCACAATCGCTGAAGACGTTAGATGATAAATTTTCAAAAGCAGCAGAAAAAACTAAAGGTAGTTTTTATTTTTATTTTGAGAGTATTAAAATATTACTGAGAATTTTTTTTTTCAGAGAGGAATGAAAAGCTAAAAACCGACGACATCGATTTTCTGCAGTCCAAGATTATAGTCGATAAGCCGACGTTCGCGAAGCCTGTTGAGCCGAAGAAGCCAACTCCACTCGTGGAGCCGACCTACTCGACACGCGTGATTCGGGAAAAAGTCAGTGCTCCTCAGCCAGTGTTCGACTCGATCATGAAGCCACCGACGTATTCCTCGAATATGAAGTTCGCTAAAAGCGAGAAAAAAGAGAATATGCCGACAAAGCAATTGGAATCGTTTAATTTAGATGATTCGTTGATCAACGATCCTGGTTTGTCTGAAAATATTTCGAAAAACAACAATAAAGTTCCAGATTTTTCGGTTGTCAACGAAAACCTCGCTGGAAAGCTGAAGTTCGACGAGATGGAGGACGAAGAGAAAACTCCAGCGAGGGGCCGAAAAGCCCCTGCTCGCCCAGAAAAGAAACCTCTGGATTTGTCCTCAATGCCCCCACCGCCCGTTTTCTCGTCGAGCACCGGCCGTGCCTTCAATCAAAAATAAGCTTTACTCTTTGATTAACTGAAGAAAACAGTATGTATAAATGAAATGTCTTCAAGCTTGTGAATAAAAATAAACTGTTTATCATTTCAAAAACGCCATAGTTCGTTTGATTGAAAAGGCTTACTTTTTGCCACTGTATCTTCAAGTGTGTCTTTTTGTTTCTGTATCCCGTTCTCTTCAGCATAATGGGAGGAGAGGCGGCGTCGGCGGGAGCGGGGAGAGCTCCTTCGTTCGTGTTGGAGCGGGTGACCCAACACAATCTGAAGGCCGTCCAAACTCTCGTACGGAGCATTTTCCCCGTCACCTACAGCGACAAGTTCTATCAGGAATGCGTCGAAAACGATTTGGTCGGCGTGATTTTGCGGAACGGAGAAGCAATTGCGATAGTGGCCGTGAAGCCGGAGAACTTCGAATCCGGTCCTTGTCTTTATATTCGCAGCTTCGGAGGTTCGGAATGGGCGGGAAATTCGAGGAAATTTTGTGTTCATTTTGCAGTGCATCCGCTGTTCCGCGAGAAGGGAATCGGCCAGTTCCTGATGAACTTTGTCGAACAAAAACGCGCATCTCTGAACCTTCCGACCGCAATGCTTCATGTTCAGGTACTTTATACATTTTTGAATCAGAGCGGGCCGGAATCCCGATCGGGGTCACACTTTCCCGAATCTTGAAATTTGGTGATTCAGAGCCGAAAAGCATTGATTGTTCAAAGTCCTGGACATAATCCATTTCCGCTTCCAGACTTCCAATAACACGGCCATTCAATTCTATACAAATCGAGGATTCGTCATCGAAGAAATGATACCCAAGTATTACCAAAGGGTCGATCCTCCCGATGCGTTCGTTATGCGTAAATTTATTCGGTGAATTATTTGCTCAGTGAAATATGTGATTAGAAATAAAAAGAAAAGAAGCACCAGATTCATTTAGCCAATAAAATTCTGCACATTCTTTATAAAACAGGAAATTGTTAAACAGGATAGGGATTTATGAGACTGGGGATCGGGAGGTGGATGAAGACAAGTATTAGAGGGAGGCTACTAAATACAACAAAATATAAGTTTTGAAAACAGAGAAAGTTATGATCACAGAGTCTATTTGACAGGCAGATTATCACGAACAATGGGGTACCGTGGAAACAACGACACTCAGAGTGACGGGATGGCATTGAAAATAAAATATCTGGGCGGGGGAATTCGAACCGGTAGTGGTGTCACAAAGTGAGTGCGAAAAGAACAATGAATAAAGCTAAAAGTGATCTGGCACTAGAATTTCCGTGAAATCGGAATGACTGTGTGTTCGTTGGACGTCGGCGTCGTCGTCATGATAGAGGAAGTGGAGGGAGGCAGCAGACTGTTGAATAGCCGAATGTTTTCGTTCGAATACGGCAGGAAGAACTCGCTTCGGGTCACTGCTTCTCGATGAAGCTTCTTACGAGCTCTGGAAACAAACAACTTTGTTCTGATGCATAATCATCGAGAGACTCACCTCAGCGAGATTCGCTCGTTCGCCGACGGACTATTGTTATTATTATTTGGCACAGGCCGCAAATGTACAGAATTTGATAATGGTTTAGCGGTTGAAGAGACTCTCATTGAAGAGGCGGCAATTGGGAATCTGAAAATAACTTCGTAGCTATTCACAATTGTCCAAGGCTAAAACCGACCTAGTACTGGGGAAAACGATGATTCGGCCCGTTGTCTCTGCGCCGGAATTGACTCGGCGAGCCGGTGGATCCACGCGGGCCCTCATATCCGTCCGGAGAGGCGCCGGAGCCAAAGTTGGTGGCGAACGCCGCGGCACTGAGTCCTCCGCCGTGTCGAGGAATAAAGAGTCGGGTCGAGCCACCGTTGAATTGTTTTCCAGATCGAGCATCCGCATACTTCTCCTTCGCCGGTTGATGACCACCGGATGGTCCTGCGGTAGAGAGGGCCCCGCTCGAAGTGCTCCTTCCGCGGCGGTCAGTGGATGCGTCGGCGAACGACTCACCCCGATCGATGGCGGTGGCGGCTGCGATCCGGACCGGCGAGGATCCGTACGCGGACTTGAGGAGTGGTGCGGCACCGACTGCGCCTCCGCCAGAGTACGCGAACCAGGAGTTGAACATGTGATGGTAGTCGCCGCGGCCACTGCTCCCGCCCTGACGGTACCGGGCAGCCGGGGTGATGTGCTGGTAGGTGGTGTCATCGTCATAGTCGATGGGATAGGCACGACGCATCGAGGCCGTCGTAACACTTCCGCCGGCCGGTGGTGGTAATCGGGCATCGACGTGGTACGCATGAGTTCTGAAAAGGACAGATTTTTTTCGATGAGGTGAAAATGAAAGACGCACGTTGGTAATCCATAGTTGACATAGGACGACGGGTTGAGCGAGGAACTACTTTGTTGCCTGTAGATGTACTCATCATCGTCGATCCCTCCGCGTGGATTGTAGCGGTGCGCCGCGTATCGGTCGTAGAGCTCAGAGTCGGCGTACGACTCGTATCCGGAAGCCTGAACAAATTACCGTAAAATGAAGATGATTCGAAGTGATTGAAAAGGGGAAAGTGATTATGGTATGGCCAAAGTGTTAGTGATTATTTATGAACGGACAGGACGCGACAGGACAAAGGACGGGTGGAAACAAAGGTGACGGCTGGCAGGGATCCGGTTAGTACCTAGCACGCTGAGTGATCGGCGGTTCGCGGCAACTCGAGTAAAACTTCGAGTTGCCCAGACACATTGGCGAGGTGGAGACTCCGATGGCTGATGATGGCGGTGGCGATTCATTCTTCACGTATGAAATGAGACGAATACCTTCTGGGGCTGTGGCTGCGAGAGTCTGCGACTGAAACTGATTACTCAAAAAAGAAAACGAGAACAGAAATGTAGCTAGACATGTAAAAAAGTTATTTTGGTTATCATGTTGTTTCGGGTACCATCCACCACACAAACTACTGTTTTCTGACAGTTCGACCTACCGAATTGTGCGGATATTGTGGAATCATTCCGTACGGTTCTCCGTAATCCACGTAGACACCTCCACTTCCACTTCCTCGGCGTGGACCTTGATGAGGTGGCGGAGGGGGTGGCGGTGGCACAACCACCATGTTCTTCAGACCTCGTTCTTCGTTAACCGGTCGTGGTCTTTCGACTGATGTCAGCTGAACCGGTGACTTTTCAGGCGATGTGTCTCTTGATTTGCTTCCGAATCCGAAGAAATTTCGCATCTTACTGAAAGGGCTACCGGATTGGTGAAGGGGCAAACGCTCGTTCGGTCTACTCACTTTCCAACACTTTTCCGTCTCGACTTGTCTCTCGCTCGACTATCTTCGCTCTTCAGCCGCATCAAAGCGGTGCCCGGCGGGAACGGATGCTGATCAGGAGCCGCTCTCTGCATGAACTGGACCTTCGAACTCGAGTTCTGAGTCACTTGGCCTGTTCCGCGAAGGATACTTTCGACGGGCCGGTTGATGCTCTCCATACTTTGTGATCGGCGATTAAGCATATCTGCAACAAGGCGGATTAGTGAAATTATCCGATTTCAAAGAAAAAGGTACAGTTCAAACTCATGCCGGAAAGCAAAAGGTGGAAAGTGACAAGGGAACTAAAAGAGAATATCAACGAACCCGACTCGTCGACGGACAGATGATGATGTGGCATCGTCGATGCGGGCGGAACTTGTGGGATGTCAATCGCTTTCAGTGGACTACGGTAGTTGCGCTGCGAAATCGAACGTGGCTGCGATTTGCTGCGCTTCTGAGTTGACGACGTCGGTGCTGAAAAGGGGAGAGAAGCGTGAGGAAGCCATAAAAATGAGGAAGAAGCTGAGAAGTAACACTCGGGGAACTGAGAAGAACTAGAAAAGGCAGAGGAAGGAGAAGTAACCGTAACCGAGCTCACCACTATTCTGCCGATTGTGCTTTATCCCCTGGTACAGCTTGATGTGCTGTGGATCCGCAGCTGCTCCCAATCCTCTCTTCTCGCTCAAACTCTTCCGTCCGGGTGCTTCTCTGTCGAACGGATCCGAATCGGGCATTTCCGATTCGTCAAGTCTAGTCGTATCCGAAACTATTGAGTCTCGCTCGTTCTGCTTCGAGGAAACCGGTACTGACGATGAAGATGACGATTGCCGGGAATGCGAGGATTCTACTCCACTGGATGACGTGGCACGAGTTTGGGGTGACTGAAGAAGAGAGTTGGGAGCCGTGTTAGAGGACATTCGGGAAGATGGCGCTGGCGAGGAGGCATCTACAGTAATCCGTGATGAATCTCGCGAGATGGCGCCCGGATGATCGTCGTTTGTCCTCACAACTGTCAACCGAACACACGGTCGCCCGGCAGCTCCGATTTCCTTCAGCTTTTTGGCCAGCGCGTGACTCGCATCGGTGTTGCTCATTTGCTCGAGATTCACGTCCTCAACTCCGACTATTCTGTCGTTTTCCTGCAAGTGTCCTTGCTTGAAGGCCGCTCCTCCGTGCATCACATTCTTGATGAAGATGCCACAATCCTCTTTGGATCCATTCGACCTTTTCGACACTCTCGCTTTCAGACTGACTCCGAGGCCAGCCGATCCTGTTCCATTGACTGGAATGTTGAGATCAAAGCGAGAGGAAGGAATATCCCTGGAGGCTGGAGGCGTGAGAAGTGCCGGAAGAGGTATTTTCTGGGCCTCTTCTTTCTTCTCATCTTTTTTCAATATTCCTTCCGTTTCTTTATTTTCAGAAGATGTCGACGTGTTGCCTGACGAAGTGCTTTGCGAGACCCTCGAAACCAAAAACTTAATCTTCTCTCCGACCATCGTCTCTTTCAGCTTCTCGACTATCTGTTGTTGGGTCCATTGTCCAGTTGACTCTCCGTTAATCTCCAAAAGGCGATCGCCAGTTTTCAAGTGTCCGAGAGCAACTCCGTACGGTTTGACGGTTCCGATGTAGAAAAGACGCTCTCCTTTTGACGTTTCTCTACTCGTCACAGTGAAACCGAATCCATTAGCACCTGAAATCCCCGTGAATTAAGTACAATGTCTCGACTTGTCTTCTTACTTTTTATCAATTCAACAACGGCCGTGTGTCCGATGTATTGCGTATTGGCCTGCTGAAGAGCCGAGAGGATGGGTTTTGATTCGGCAGCGGCCTTCTCTTCAGCTTCTTGCTCTAGGAACGATTCCAGAGAACGAGTGACCGTAAGAGTGACGTCTCGGTTGGCCGGCAGTTCTCTGATCCACGCACGAGCTCTGATAATTGACATTTCACGAACCGGTCGCCCGTCGATTTCCTTGATGCAGTCGCCAACTTTGATGCGGCCGTCCTTTGCCACTCGCCCGCCTTCGTCAATTTTCATTACTTGGACAGCAATTAGCTTGGGACTTGACGTGCTCGGCATGTTCAGAATCTCATCGAACACGGCGTTCAGTTCGATTCCCATCTGTCTGGCGTCGTCGCTTTCTAGTTTATCATCGACTAGAGGAAATGTGATGATTGTCGTGTCGTCAGATCCCTCCTCGATCTTTCCTCTTGTCCTTCGAGGGGCCTTCGCGTCTTCATTCGCTTCTTGTTGCTCCACAATTCGTTCTCTCGCTTCTAGCAGAGCGTCGTTAATTCTAGACTTCCTATCAGATCCTCGATTGAAACGTCCCGGATTCCTCTCGTAATGCCTCCTCTTCTCACTTTTCTGTTCTTCATTCTCTTGCTGTGCGAGCCTTGTTTCAACTTCTGGACTCAAAGTCACTCTCGGCTGCCTTGTAGGCGTCGTTTCATCAGTTCGATTGCCAGAGGCTTCTGTGCGGAGTGACGATCTTAAGATGGGCCGATGCTCATCGTGCAATTCCTCGGCCACTCGTTCTTTTGGCGTGGATACTCGGAGACCTGGCGGAGGCGCATTCTCGAATCCGTTTACTTCAACTACAGAATCTCGACGCTCTTTTTGCGGAGGAAAGTCTCGATTGTTACTTCTGGCGTAGCCGACATTGTAGGGAGATGCCGACCGATGTGCTTGGTGGTTCACAGAAACGCTTCCTAGAAAAAGAAAGTAATGTTTTCTTCAGTTGTGCGATGAAGCACTTACCAAAAGCGCTGGCAACAGGAGTGGATGGGCCTTCGAGTTTTCTCGAATAAGGTAGTGGCTGTGCGTAGTGATGTTGCTGATTCTTCTGAATGGGCGTGTAGGTTGGAGTGGCCGATCCGCTTGCTTCATCGGTTATCGCCAGTATCTGAAAAAGTTGGATTAGCAACATTCTACTTTGTCTTTCAAATCATTCTTCTGCCCATTCTACCAAACCTGATCGTAATTCAAATCAAACACTTCTTCCAGCACATCATCCATATCCAGAATCCCACCGTCTGATGCGCACTCCAATCGGAGCACACGGACACATTCTTCGTTTGCCTGGAAAACCCGTCCAATTTTTATCTCGTCACTAACCGTCACATTATCAGTGGTTGTGGTCATTTTGGGCGAGTACATGGGTGGTTCGCGGCTCTTCAGATTCTGCTGCTGTTGCACGACACGTGGCGGCGGTGTGTGCACATGCTTGAAATGATATGGCGGGGGCGGAGGAATTACTGATGTTTCGTATCGACTACGACCGTTTTGCATTCTCTAGACCGCCTAATTGAACATCTAGGAGATGCTGAAATTGCAGACGGAACTTATTGCGGAGTGTAGAGCACGGAGAAAGAGAAAGAGAGGGAAAGGGAAAAGCTGAACGGGAAAGGAAGCCAAGCAATGAAGAGGGCAAACGAGATGATGACGATGATGGAGAGGACCGTGATGATTATAACAAATACCTGGCGGTGTGTCCGTCCGTATTTGGCAGAGAGGTCGCGTCCCTCTTTCCGTCTTTCTCCCTCCGGCACCCACTCGTTCTTTCGGCCGAAACGAGAGCATGGTCATTGCGCGCGGAGTGACTGCGTCTCCGCAAGACTCCTCACTATCTCAGAGGCTGTTCATGCACCTGCGCAGGTGAAAAAGAGGAGTGAGAGGGAAGAGGAAAGGTCTCTTCTGATGATGGACGACGCTGGTGAGGACATCGAGGATGACGCGGCAAAGGAGCAGACGGACGGACGTATTATACTGTAGGAGCGATGAAGCAGATGGGCAGGAAGGGGACACCTTGTAATGAGCAACGGAAAGCCGCCTAATTAGAAAATACATGGAGCTAGTTAATCGGCTATGGAGAAAATGGTCTGGCGACCCGATTGTTAACGCTTCAGATGCGGTTCGAGGAGAGCTAATCTTTAATCTGATAGACAAACGATCAATACATCCACTTTTCGACTTTTCATCGTTTGATGCGAACATGCAATTGACAGAGGGACGGACGATGCCAGAAAGAAATAATCGCATTACACAATGTATACAAGGGACGCCGAAAATAATGTATTCAAAACCCGACGACAAACGAGAAAGAGAGAGAGAGAATTGTAGTTGAACCAGCACATGATTCGAGATGGGACAACTGGTACTAAACCCAGATGCTATGATTTTTTCAGGATAAATGACAACTCGAGTGTCCAGCTGCTTGCATAAATAGTGATATCACAGTGTGTGGGAGTGAGAGGAATGAGAGAGGAGTAGGAAGAAAAGTACCGGCGATGCAGGAACGAACAAAAAACAAACACGAAGAAACGCGGGGGACTGTACAAGTTGCACTACTTTCTCGAGTGGTCATGACGAGTATGTTCAGATGCCTCCCTGTGATACCTAACGCCCTCTACCGTACTTTTTTGAATTTTGATGTGCCCGCTGCGCCCGAGCGATCATAAAGGACAGGTAAGCAAAAGACCAATAAGACGTGGGAACTAGAGGGCCGAATGATGCAATAATACATTCAGCACGACGGACCGAAATGAATGACTCATCGTTTGCGTGCTCTTCGCTCCAGCTACAAGTAACCGACCCGAGAAGGAAAGCGAGCGGGGGAAGAAGAAGGAGGCCGTCGGATTGCGCAAGGGGGTAAAAGGCAGATGATCGAAATGATAAAGAGGGGAGCGGCAGGCAGCGGATCGAACGACAAATAGAAACAGACGCACGCACTCTCACACATTGACTAAACTTTTCCTGTCTACGTGTGTCTCACTTCTTATCAGAATGAACAACTTCAAATAAAGTTTTCAAGTGTACGTGTGTGTGTTTGTGTATATGTGTTCACAACAACATGCTGTTTATCAGCTGGTAACGGCGAAAACGACCGACCGATCGAGAAGAGGAAGTCGCGCTTAGCAGAAAGAGAGAATGATGGCGGCGGCAGGAAAAGCAAGAAAAGAAATAAGATGTTATGACGGATGCTGATGATTATGATGATGGGGATGAAGCGAATGGCAGCACAAGCGGATTTTCAGTGAGAGAGAACACACAAGTGGCCGAAGGAGAGCTATGAAATAGAGGAATGACGGCTAAAAGTCGTGTTTAAAAAAAACCGGTTTTTAAAATTTATCCACCACTGTGGAAGACTTTCCAGATAAAGATTGGATTACAGCAGTTCCTAGAAAACTTAACTGTAAGAAACGATCACACAATCTATTGCAGACAGAGTGGGAGGTTGGCGCCACATTTCCTATCACAACATCAGAACCTAATATCATTCAACTCGTAATGAATGACTCATTACTACAGCGATAATTACTCAGTTTCTGTTTGACAAATTCCGAGCGACATAAATTAGCAAGAAGGTTGTAAAAGATAAATGCCAAAACAGATAAAGCAGTGTCTTATCAGGTTCTGATAAAGTCACGTCGGGTCGCCCGAAATTACTGTGAAAGCTGAGGGATTCGTACAAAATCCGCCTGGTCTGCTTTGGCGCAACGGAGATGCACGTTATATAAACAAAACCGACGAAGCGCGTCGAAATCAATCCGTTTATTGCAAAATCGCGGATGAAACGACGACGAAGATCGTCCGGAAGCCAGTGGAATTCGCGCCGATTAACGCCCAATTTTCTGTCCATTTCGGAAATTAATCGGAAGGAATTCAGAAGAACAAGATTTTTCGAATAGGAAAAGAGGGGGAAAGAGTTGGAGAACGAGCTCAACACCAGCTGAATTGCCTTCCGTTTGCTCGAAAGCGAGAAAATGAGGGAAAAGAACATCAGAGTTCAGGCGGGAGAAGAGAGTTTTTGACAGTCAGCGGAGGCAAAAGAGGACAACCAAACTTATTATTTACAGTGTGCCACACACACAGACACTGCCTGCGAGTCTCGGAATCGCGCACTCTTTCCGCTGGCGAAACGGCTTATTTGGTGAACGGACGGAAGAAAGACCGTATGCGGAGGTATTCCGCGGCCTTGTTCTCAGTCGAATTAACCCGTCCGGGCGGGAAAAGGAAGAGAGAATGAAAGAGGAATCCATGGGTCGCCGCATGTTGATTTTCTGAATTCATGGGAAACTATAGACGGGCGCGACAGTAAATCATGGGAACCTTCCCTTCCAAAATGACCATTAATCCACTGATAACCTATCTTTCGCTTACCATTCCTCTCGCTCTTTTGTAACGAACGAGCGCAGCTTCTGCGAGTTGGCCTACTGTCGAATCCTGTGAGAAAAGGGTTTTTTGAAAAAAAAAAAAACAACGGAACGAAGTGCGAAACAAACCGATTCTTTCCACGGCACCACTATTTTCATTCGTCCGAACTGCACAGTTACCCGACGGGTTCCATTCAACGGCAGCGATTGATAATGGCTCTGAAATTAGAATAAATTAGAGAAGAGGGAATTGTAACAATACTCGGTTAATCTCTGTATCTTTTGAGCAGAACTTCAGCAACTTTTGCATAAAATCTGCTCAGAAGTTGCTGAAATGTTGTTCAAAAGCTGCTATCACCCCAAAGTTTGCTCAGAAAATGCCGACATTTACCGAGATGCTAGGAAAGGTTAACAATGAACGAATTTCACTATTATTCGGTGTGGACTGACAGTCGATTGGTTCGTTCGTAAATCCCAATCCGTCTACACTTTTTCCCCCGGTCACTCACCCGATCGAGCGTCGACATCGAGGAATCGGCGTATCCGCCTGCTCCTCCCACTCCCGTGCCTCGTTCCGTGAACTGTTGCATTCGCTTCTTGTCGCCGTCGTCTGAACTCTTGCCCGGTTCGCTTTCCTCTTGCGAGGACGACGTCGAAGACGATGTGGACGAGGCCGACATGAGCATGCGATCTAAATCGGTGAGCTTTCGAGGACTCGAGTGGAGGGGGGAAGGTTACCAATCAACACTTGCGTTTCGTTTCGCACCTATTTGCTCTGCGTCGTCGTTGCCGTCGCGTCGTTTTTTGATCTGCAACTATTGAAAGATAGGCGAGTGATTGGAGTGCTCGGAACGATAAGCGGGTCAAGAAAGAGGCAATTAGGAAAAGAGGAAAGGAGAAGAAGAAGAAGAAGGAATGGATACTTGTCGGACGGACCCGGAGAAGCCAGAACAAACAAAGGCGTCGTGTGAGAACTCGAAGGAGTCCCTGAGAAGGGAGGGGACACCGCCAGAAGAGAGGTTATCCAATTACATTTCATGGATTCATCCCGCTTGGTCAATTTGTCAAGTGTAACAGAAAAGGAGGCCATAATAATGAGCATTTGAGAGGATATGAGAGCCCCTGTGCGCTATGGAAAGTTCGAAGTGACATACCGAGCAGATGTTCGGGAAGAGGCAGCTGGCGCGAATGTGAAATATTTGAAAACTTGAAAAGTTGTTGAGCAGCCGCGGCTCTTTGCCTAAGTATTACTGTACTATGCACAAGCGGCTTGTATCAATGGAACACAAAGCCGCCACATCTTGCGCACACATACACAATGTCTTGCCTTAAAGTTCAAAAAAGGTGAGTCAAAGACGTCCGAGATAGAGGAAAAGAGAGAGAGAGAGAGAGCAGGCGAGCGCCCTGGCTCTCATCGCATGTGCCATCAGCATATTTGATTCTTAACCATGGGAAGAAACGACACAAATTATTAGGTGGTCGTCGTGCCAATCGAGCGGCGAATATGTTTACGTAACGAAGTGATATGAAGTGGCGGCAGGCGGGAACGAACGGACCGACGGATTGGCGCGCGCGGGAGAGCAAAACAGAGTTACTGGCTCGAGACGCCCGTGCCGCCACTTGTCAAATTGAAACGTCAATTCGATCGGAAGAAAAACGAAGTGAAAAGTGAAAAGCCAGCAAGCACGTGAGAAGGACTGTTCGATGCCCGCTCGAACGGCACAATGTCTCTCCTCGTTTGTCCATCCCAAACGGACGGTCAATTGACCGATGATGTTTGTGTAGGGGAATGCATGCACGACGTCCCCTGCGGCTGACCTTGCTCGGTA